>OZ024747.1:55685288-55732788 GCA_964016885.1 Eledone cirrhosa
TGATGGTGGTGGTCACTGTGGTGGTGGAAGTGGTGGTGATTGTAGTGTTGGAAATGGTAGTGATAAATATGGTCATGATGATGGTGGTGATGGTGGTGGTCACTGTGGTGGTGGAAGTGGTGGTGATAGAGTAGTGTTGGAAATGGTGGTGATAAATATGGTGATGATGATGATGGTAATGGTCGTGGTCACTGTGGTGGTGGAAGTGGTGGTGATAGTAGTGTTGGAAATGGTGGTGATAAATATGGTGAGGATGATGATGGTGATGGTGGTGCTGGTAATGGTGATTATGATGATGAAGACATGATGACAATATTGATGCTGATGACTTCATAAGAACCTATAATATGGTCCAATATGAAGGAATATCTGAAGAAAGTCTTTGACCAAATTATCCATGCTTCATGGAACCAAATCAAAGGAATGTGCGGACACCTAGATTACTTTGCTAAAATATCTTGCTACATAAGGTGGAAAGATTTACAGAGCTGGCTAGCTGGGTTTTTTTTAGTTGTTGTTTAATGTGTGTTTGTGTTGTTATTTCTGTTATTGTTGTTGTTCGTGGTGGTGGTGGTGGTGGTGGTGGTGTTGGTGTTTATGATGCAGTTGATGTTGTCATTGTTGTTGTTTGGGGTGGTGTTGTTATTGGTTGTATTTGTTATTGCTGTTATTGTTGTTGTTAGAGTTGATCTTGCTGGTTGTTTCATTTCTGCTGTTGGTGCTGCTGTTGTTGTTGTTCTTGTTGTTGTTGGCGTTGTTAGTGTTTGTGATGGTGCTGATGTTGCCATTGTTATTGTCTTTGGTGTTGTCGTTGTTGTTGTTTTTATTGGTGTTGGTGCTAATGATGCTATTTTTGTTGTTGTTGTGCATGGTAGTGTTGATATTGTGTTATTATTGTTGTTGTTTGTTGTGGAGATAGCATTGTTATTATTGGCTCTATGTGTGTTTGTTGTTGTTGTCAATGTTTATGTTAGTGGTGTTGGTGGTGATCTTGTTATTACTTCTGCTTGTTCTTTTTTAATGTGTTTGTGATGTTGTTGTTGTTGGTGGTGGTGGTGGTGGTGGTGGTAATGGTGGTGTTGGTCGTGGTGGTGTTACTCTTGTAAACCATAACAGGTATGACCTTTTTATCTTCTTTGGAATAAGATTACATTGATTACATCTACTGTGTCATGTCCATATATACTTGAGGATGACCTGTTTGCTATTTCTAGCGGAATGATTGGCTGTGTAGCACAGCATAGTGAAGTATAGGACAATATACTGCAATCATTATGTAGAATAGTGGTACGGCTTAGTGTATACTGCTTACTGGGACATAGTACTATATAAACTCCCTTTCTCTCTCTCTCTCTCTTTATCTCTCTCTTTAAATATATATTTATATATATACATATATATATATAACAATGAAGAATAAGGCAGTATTCTAGGATATTATATCATTTTAATAAATATATCATTGCTGTAATGCACATTTCACTGGCATCAAATATGTAATTGATACAATCTCGTCAGATGACCATTATGCAATTATTCATACTATAATATATATATACATATATATAGGCTCTGATACAATCAACACCATAAACATAGAGCTGGCATATCTAAGAACTGACTAACTGCCTGATGAGGTCATAGCTACTCAATGGCTATCATCGAAATATATATAGCAGTAAATAAAGGATTATGAGTTCATGCAATTGACTTATGTTTCGTCACTATACATATATATATATATATAAATATATATATATATATATATATATATATATATATATATATATATATATATATATATATATATATATATATATATATATATATATATATATATATATATATATATATACATGCATATATATATATATATATATATATGTATATATATAAGATCAAAAGATGGTTAAATGACTTCCATGTATTTTATTATGTGCATTTCAAAAACAAATATCATCATGCAATAACATTTGTGTTTTCATCAGATAAAATAGGAGGACATGATATGAAGCTTAAAAACACTTGTGGATAGTGCATTTTATGTTGATTTAAAACTGCACTATCCACAAGTGTTTTTAACCTTCATATCATGTCCTCCTATTTTATCTGATGAAAACACAAATGTTATTGCATGATGATATTTGTTTTTGAAATGCACATAATAAAATACATGGAACTCATTTAACCATCTTTTGATCTTATATATTATGTATACTCCAGTCCTACAAACTGTAGAGTGCTTCTTATCCGATATCTGCATTGCTTTATTGTACTACAATAAAACTCACCTCCTACATATATATGTATATATATATATATATTGGAAAATATGTGAAATCCTTGGTGCAGTTAGGTATATATGAAAAAAGAAAAAGAATGACTGACTTCACTTGTAGTTCTAAATAATTTAATTTTATAATTTCCTTTTGTAGATCGAGTAAGTTCTTTGTTAACTCCGGTGGAGAGTTTTTTTTATGATTCCTGTTTAGCTTTCCTGGAGAACTTTCTCGCAGTCATTGGTGGCTTAGCACTACAAGTGAAGTAATTTTTTTCCTTTTTTCAAATATCTGAACATTGAGTACAGTGTATATACTGTTACTGCTGGTTCTGCTGCTTTTGTTGCTAATGTTATTATTGCTATTGTTGCTGTTGTTGTTACTGTTGCTGCTATTGTTGCTATATTTGTTGCTGTTGTTGTTGCTACTGTTGTTGCAGCTGCAGCTGCTTTTGTTGCTATTGTTGTCATTGCTATTGTTGTTGTTGTTGTTGCTATTGTTGTTATTGCTATTGTTGCTGTTATTATTGCTACTGTTGTTGTTGCTATTGTTGTTATTGCTACAGTTGTTATTGCTACAGTTGTTATTGTTACTGTTGTTGCTTCTGTTGCTGCTGTTGTTGCTATTATTGTTGTTGTTGTTGTTGTTGTTGTTACCATATTGGTTCCAAGCTATTATTCCAGTCAGTTGACCATTCTAATCTAAGTCTATTACCATATATCTCACAAGACTTAATATGTTAGGTAAAAGCCAACCAAACATTTACAGAGAAACCTGATTAATAAGCAGCCAATGTTAAACAGATTCTTTGAAAAATCGTCAACAACCCCAACATGGAACTGATTATCAAGGAATTCACTTTAAACTTTTGGGCCATTTTCAATATCGTTTCATTATCAATAATCTTATTGTTGTTGTTGTTGTTGTTGTTATTGCTACTATTATTATTAATAAAGAAATTATTATTGTTGTTGTTGTTTTTGTTATTATTGTTATTATTATTATGGTAGTTGATGTTATTTCCATCATTATCATCATCATCATCAGCAGCATTATCAGCATTACTGTCACCATCTCCACCAACTTCACCACCAGCATCATCATAAGCAACATCATGATTACCTATTTATTTAACATATTCTTATTGTTATTGTTGAACCTAGATTTTTACTCAATGTAAATCCACCACCACTACCACTACCACTACCACCACTACCACCACGACCACCAACAGTAATACTACTACAACAACCACCACCACCACCACCACTCCCACCACCACCACCACAAACACTAACACTACTACATCCACTACTACCACTACTACCACCACTGCCACCAGCACAAATACAACCACCACCACCACTACCACCACCACTTCCACCACTACAACTACCTCCACTGTCTTGTTTGTTGTTTTCCTATGTATTCTACACTACTACTACTCTGCCAGAGTTTTATACTCCTTTGACCAATAAACGAAATTATCATTATTATTATTATTATTATTATTACAAAAAGATCTAATATGGTCATATTTTCTTCCCTTTATTGACATTGATTCCAAATACATCCATTCCATATTCTATAATTATATATACATATATATAGAGAGAGGTTCTATATTTATCGATATTGTTTGTTTCCCTCTGTTTTCGGTCAATTCAGGTGTCTGTAGATTGATCAGTTGAGTGGACAGACGTAATGGACAATCAGCCTCTGGGATATGTTGATGTTTTTGTATGTTGAGGGTTAGTGCAGTGCTGTAATTATTTCCAAGACCTTGTTTACTCTCAATAGCTCAGGTTACTTAGCTGTAAATATGCACCAATGTATGGAATTGTGTGGTATGGTATCTCTTAATGATGTGTTAGCCTATAAAAGTGGAGAACATATTTCAGAGATACAAGGTCAAAATCTGCAACATGTGTTGGATCTTCCATCAGTTTAAATGATGCACATCCAGCTGTTTGATCACCAGATCACCCAGTTCATCAGTTACCATGAAGATGAACCTGAGTAGTTGATATTAAAGTATTTCTGCATATATATATATATATATATATATACACACACCAAAGGTACAAAATGTCTTATTAGTTTCAAGCTTGATATTGAAAAGAAGAAAGAAAGCTTGACATGTCGGGCTTAAGACCTTCTTCAGAAATACAAACTAGAGATAGGATCACAAAGAAGAAACAGAAAAAATATCTGAGTAAAAAAATTCTAAAAGGAAGAGTGAAATAAGACAAACCATTAGATAGTCTTGGTAACGAGTTGGAACACAAAGTGTGTGTGTATTATATATATATATATATATATATATATATATATATATATATATATATATATATGTATATATATATATAATACACACGCACTCCACTTTGTGTTCCAACTCGTTACCAAAAAAAATTCTAAAAGGAAGAGTGAAATAAGACAAACCATTAGATAGTCTTGGTAACGAGTTGGAACACAAAGTGTGTGTGTATTATATATATATATATATATATATATATATATATATATATATATATATATATATATATATATATGTATATATATATATAATACACACGCACTCCACTTTGTGTTCCAACTCGTTACCAAGACTATCTAATGGTTTGTCTTATTTCACTCTTCCTTTTAGAATTTTTTTACTCAGATATTTTTTCTGTTTCTTCTTTGTGATCCTATCTCTAGTTTGTATTTCTGAAGAAGGGCTTAAGCCCGACATGTCAAGCTTTCTTTCTTCTTTATAAACACACACAAAACACATACATATATATATATATGTGTGTGTGTGTGTGTGTGTATATAAACACACACTTATATATATATACATATATATATATATATATATATATATATATATATATATATATATATATATATATATATATATATATATAAACACATATATACATACACCATGTGTATACCTAGTTTTTTGCTTGAGTGAAAAATTAAGGATATTACAGCGGCCGAAATGCTAGGATAAATACTTAAACACTAAATATGTATAATATAGAGGGTGCCCACATATAGTTTCAATATCCTCACAGCATGGAAGAACACAGGCATTGACACACAAAACTCCATTATCTAAACACCTGTCTTAGTCCACTAAATTGGTTTGAGGCCTACACACATAGCACCCAGCACCTACACAGTTAAATAAATATGCTATATAGATGATATACACATAAATAACATACAACTTTAACAACGCACATATAACACTCCAACTCTATTAATAACATACACACACAAAGCATATAAATCTTTAACTATACCCTACACCTTAATAAAAACTTACATTTGCTACAATAATCCATATAATTGTAAATAAGAAAACACAAATACATACATATATACAATACAGATACATTACCGATTACATTTATAATTACATTTAAAAAAATATATTCGTAAATACGGAGGTTGCTTCCTCTGAAGAACAAAAACACTAAATTTATTATTATATTATTATTACAGAAACTTCTGTTGTGTCAAAAGATATGACAACTTTTGTACATTCGATTGACATTAAGACCATAGATAAGAGAGACGCATAACCTATGGCCTGTCTGGGAGGTGTGTATCCCTGCTTCAATACTGACATGATCAATGTAGACCTATCTAACACATGCTAGCAGGCTAAGTAGATGATAAACGATGATGATGATATATATATAGATAAGATAATAGACGTAAATAGAGTGAACGACAGAATAATTAAAATACGACTTGTCCTCAATAGAACTACGGTGACAGTAATATCTGCGTACGCACCCCAATCCGGACTGCCCGGCACTATAAAAGACAGATTCTATGAGACACTGTTGCTAACTACCTCCCAAATATCTGACAGTGACTATATAATTATTGCAGGCGACCTAAATGGTCACGTTGGACAACATTGTGACGGCTACGACGAAATCCATGGAGGCTATGGGTTTGGTACTAGAAATGAGTAAGGCTCCAGAATCCTGGAATTCTGTGATGCAAATAACCTAACTATCTGTAACACTAACTTCAAAAAACGTGACAATCACCTGATCACCTATAGATCCGGGGAACACACAAGCCAGGTAGATTATATCCTTACCAGAAGACGTGACAGAGTGTCTGTTGTAAACACTAAATCCCTCCCCCATGAAGAATGCACCTCCCAACATAGACTGATAATTAGCGACCTCATAGTCAGGACGAGACGTACTCGACAGCAGAAGAGGACTATCCTCAGGAGAAAAATATGGAAGCTAAAGGACCCCACAGCCAGGAATAAATTTCAAAGCATATTACTTGATGCTTTCGACAGTAAGGAAGAACATTTAGAGTCGGACAATATAGAGGGAGAGTGGGAATTTCTGAAAGCAAACCTGCTGTTGGCGACAGACGAAGTTTGTGGCTGGAGCAGGCCTGTAGGCAGGAGGAGAGTAACATGGTGGTGGAACAGTAGGGTGGAGGGGTCAATTAAGCCAAAAAGCAGGCTTGGAAAGTATGGCGGGATGGGGGAAGTAGAGTAGACTATCAAGTGGCCAGGAGGGAAGCTAGGAGAGAAGTGTACTTAGCAAGAAGGGAAGCTGAGGAAAGAAAGTTCAAGCATGTTCTACAACGCGATGACCAAAAACGTGAGGTGTTCAGGATTGCTAGGCAATGCGTCAAGGAAAACCGTGACATTGTCGGGGAGAAGTGTGTACTTAACGATGATGGCATACTTGCCATCACCGACACTGATAAGAAGGTAGCTTGGAAGTGTCACTATGAAAGGCTACTAAATGAGGAGAACAAATGGGAGAAAGACAGTCTCCCCCATATCGACCCAATAGAGGGACCAGCAGTGTTAGTCGAGGGGAGTATAATAAGTAAGGCAATCAAGGATATGAAGACGGGTAAGGCGGCTGGGCCTTCGGAAATAGTTGCTGAGATGCTGAAGGCATCTGGCACGGTGGGACACACCATGGTCACCCGCATAGTTAACCAAGTCGTACAGAATGGGGTTGTTCCGAAGGACTGGCATAGCAGCAGCATCGTTAACTGTTATAAGGGTAAAGGAGACGCCCTAGATAGGTGTAACTATAGAGGCATTAAATTAATCGACCAGGTCATGAAGGTCACGGAAAAAGTAATAGCGCAACTAATCAGAGAGAGAATTGACCTAGATGAAATGCAGTTCGGGTTTGTGTCAGGCAAAAGCACCACAGACGCTCTTTTCATAGTACGACAACTACAGGAGAAGTACCTAGCTAAAGGTAAACCCCTCTACTTAGCTTTTGTCGACCTGGAGAAAGCCTTCGACAGAGTCCCCCGCTCCATTATCTGGTGGACTCTTAGAAAACTAGGCGTTGACGAATGGCTTGTGAGGGCTATACAAGCCATGTATAAAGAAACAGTCAGCAAGGTTAGAATTAACAACGAATATAGTGAAGAGTTTAGCGTAAAAGTTGGCGTCCATCAGGGCTCTGTTCTCAGCCCCCTACTATTTATTATTGCCCTTCAGGCTATAACAGAGGAGTTCAAGACAGGCTGCCCATGGGAACTCCTATACGCAGACGACCTGACACTCATAGCGGAATCAATGGCCGAGCTAGAGAAGAAATTCCAAACATGGAAGCACGGCCTAGAGTCAAAAGGACTTAAAATTAACCTGGCTAAGACCAAAGTTCTAGTTTGTAGGAAAGAAAACAAGGCGGCGGTCCCTTCTGGGAAATGGTCGTGCTCGGTGTGTAGGAAAGGCGTAGGTAGAAACTCCATTTTATGTCCTAAATGCAAAGTATGGGTGCATAAAAGATGTAGTGGGATCACAGGTAAGCTAACTAAGAACATAGATTTTACATGTGGCCGGTGTTCTGGTGCAATAAGTAGCAGCAAGTGCCCACAAAATACTAGCTCTTTCAATTGCGCAGAGGGTTCTATAGAAATAGTGGACAGCTTCCGTTACCTGGGCGATAAAATCAGCAGTGGGGGAGGGTGCTCTGAAAGTACTGTAGCTAGAGTCAGAACTGGTTGGAAAAAGTTCAGAGAGCTTATACCACTATTAGCTGCTAAAGGGTTCTCCCTAAAAATGAAAGGCAGGTTGTACGATGCCTGCATACGAACAGCAATGTTGCATGGTCGTGAGACCTAGGCAGTGTGTGCAGAGGATATACGCAGACTAGAGAGGAACGAAGCTTGCATGCTCCGCTGGATGTGTAACAGTAATATACGTGAACGGCAAAGCATAAACGAACTAAGGAAAAAATTAGAGATAAGAGGGATCAGATGTTGTTTACTCGAGAGAAGGCTGCGTTGGTATGGACACGTGATGCGCATGAAAGTCGATAGCTGTATAACAAAGTGCAGGGCAATGAAGATAGACGGTAGCCACGGAATAGGCAGACCTAGAAAAACCTGGGATGAGCTGATAAACTCCGACCTCACACACTTACACCTCTCCAAGACAATGTCACTGGACCGAGACCTTTGGCGGTACTCAGTAACAGAGAAGACCCGCCTTGCCAGTAGGCATCTCTAACAAAATACACCCCGTCCCGCCACCACCCCCACCCCATCCACACCACCCCGTTCTATGTAAAGTTATGTTGGTGCCGCGCCATCCAGGCCGAAACAAATGAGATCGTGTAGGTGTCACGACAAAAAAACACACAGTCCACAGTTGTAATGTGGCCGTGTAGGCAACACGGTAAAAACCTCCCAGACCCACACTGTAAATGTGGTTGGTGTTAGGAAGGGCATCCAACTGTAGAAAACCTGCCAGACAGTCCTATGCGAGCAAGACAATCACTCTTGCCTCAAGTGGGACTACCCCCGTCCAAACCCATGCAAGCATGGAACACGGACGTTAAACGTTGATGATGATGATGATGATGATATATATACATATATATATATTCATTTGACAGCTTTGTGGTGAGCTTTCTTACTCAGTAGTTTCATTTGCACACTCATATGATCATCAGTTGTCTGATGATCCTGTATGTGCATGAAACACCAGATTAACAAGTTCAACCACTTAGCTGTTTTGTTAAATGAATATTTAATCTCAACTTCAGTATTGAGTACTTTTTCTCAAATCCATCAATATACATACACATACACACACACTTATATATATATATATATGTAACATCATCATCATTGTCTCTCTGTCTGCTGTCTCTCTGTCTGTCTCTCTGTCTGTCTGTCTGTCTGTCTGTCTCTCTGTCTGTCTGTCTGTCTCTGTCTGTCTGTCTCTCTGTCTGTCTGTCTGTTTTACGTCCGTTTTCCTTGATGGTATGACTTTCATGAGTTATATTCTTTTATTTCTTACCTAACTGAACCCACCTGCATCTATTCAAACCTGGGAATATACAACATACCATTGCAGATGGAGTTAAAAAATTGTGTACGTGTGTACCTGTGTGTCAATGTGTATAAATCCATATGTATATACAATAAATACACACATACACACACACACACATATTTTTTTTAAACGATCGACCTTCGTCAAATCGGACCGAGGGAACAATGTTTCCGTTGGTCTTTCCAATTGCTAATACTATCTATCTGTCGCAACTCCAGGTAGAAGGAGCAACGTGAAATAAAGTGTCTTGCTCAAGGACATAACACATTGCCTGGTCCAGGAATCGAACTCACAACCTTATGATTGCGAATCCAATTCTCTAACCACTCAGCCACATGCCTTCACACACACACATATATATATGTATATATATATATATATATCCATACATACATACACACAAATATATATATATATATATATATATGTATATATATATATATATATATATATATACATACATACATATACATATATTTATATATACACATATATACATACATATATATACATATATATATATACACACATAACGAAGGAAATGTGGTAAGGAACCAGGTGGACCATAACGCACCAAAGTACTCAATACTTAGGGTAGTAGAGTGGGTAATAGGAACAAGTAAGACCCCGACGGCTGAGCTCAAGCCGTTTCGACGGCTAATTCAGTCCAGAATTAGCCGTCGAAACGGCTTGAGCTCAGCCGTCGGGATCTTACTTGTTCCTATATACACACATATATACATACACCCATAGAGAGAGAGAGAGGCAGGCAAAGGCTCATATACACAGAGGTATTAATCTTACTGTGATGATTTTCAAGTGATACTGATACAGGAACAAGAATAAACAGACCCAGAAGTCTTAATAACAATAAACAGAGTTTACATGTTAAACATGAATTCACTGTTGGAAAATCTTATTTGTTTGCTTCCAAACCAATCACAGCACCAAATTTTATAAAGAATTTTACATTTGTCCATATTATTTTCCAACAGATTCAACAATAATTCTAAGAATTGATAAGATATTTATCTATCAAATATCTATTGATAAAATATACATAGATATATTTTAGATATTTATTTATATTGTTTATATAATTATACTTTGTATATATCTCCGCTTTCTTGTCGCCACAGTGCCGGCCACATTCCAAGCCATGCTGCCCTCAACAAGATCATTAAGTATCGCTTGGACGCCGGGACTGTGGGTGGGCCCCATCGCGTACCGTTGTAGTTGTTGTAGAAGAAACAGGAAGACAACAACTAATCTAATATGTATTTTTATTCCTTGATAAAGGGCCAAATCCACCCAAAGCTTTTTGCATTTGGGCCTTGTCTAACTCCATCCGGCGTGATTTAAGCTATGTTGTATGTTACCGTATAACAACAGTAGTATTAACAAGAACAAAATATATATATATGAGATTAATATAATAACTAATTCGTTATATTTCTTTCTAATTGATTTTTTTCCATAAGATTAACCTAATATTATAAGAACAACAATTAGTGTCTCTATATAAAATATATTTAGAAGAAGAAAGATAGATATTTCATTTTAACTCTTTTCATACCAACCATCTGAAACCAATACAGAGTTCTGTGGTAGAAAGCTGCTTTTTTAAAAACCCTTTCATTACCATATTTCTAATAAATGTCACTATAAGTGCATTACATTAAAAATTAAACACTTTTCTAATATTGCAACTTTTCACAACAATCTGTCCACTAGTAGAGTTACTATGAATACTTAATTTTCTTTTTCTATTCATAGGAAGACATTAATGAAAAGTACTAAACAACACTAAGATTGAATCACATAAAAATGTTGAGGTTTTAGTCTTTACATTACTCTATATTTACTATTATATGTTCACAGTAAAGGCTTTATCTCACTTAATATCTCACATAATATCGAATCTATGAGATTTTGATATTATTTATTTAATAATAATTGTTTCTACTTTTTGCACAAGGCCAGGAATTACCCAGTTCATTACTGGTACTTTATTTTATCAACTCGGTAAGGATGAAAGGCAAAGTTAACCTTGACGGGATTTGAACTCAGACCGTAAAGGGACGTAACTATGCTGGAAAGCATGGCGTCCGACCCTCTGCTGATACTGCCAATTCACCACCCTCTTTATTTAATAATAATGCCTTAACACCAGTATGAGCACCCAGTTACAGCCAGTTTGAGCTGAAAGAGGTGAGAGAATTCTGGCCAGATACAGCCAGTTTAAATGCTAAAGGGTTAAACAACATGTGTGTATGAACAGGAGGATTAAACTTAGCTGTGAGTATCTCGGTTTTTAGAATAGGTACACTGTAACCCAACATATCATAAGAAGGGACTGAAAGTGTTGGTGTCAGGAAGTGCATCTGGCTGTAAAACATTGATACAAAAAGTTCCATTCAATTCATGCCATCATCGAAATAAGTGTAAAAATGATGTTTAGTTACAAAGAAAAGAGTAGTGCCCATGATACTTCAGGGCCTCGAAGACTGGGGGTGGTGGAAGTCATAGTTTAACTCCAGGATGGCCCAGATTGAGCAGCACTCTGGAGAAAGCCAATCCAATCAAGTTAATCCTGACATTTGTTATGGTTTGGCTGGTGTTTCAGGTGTTTTGTGTGCTCCTATAGAGGCTATGTCATTTGTAGTTAAACATGTATGTATGTATGAAGGTAGGAAGGTATGGATGTACAGGGAAATGAAAATAAAAATGCAAGATTGAAAAAGAGAGAAAGGAATGAGTATGATAGAGAGAGTGTGTGAGAGAGAGGAGGAGATAGAGAAGGAGAGTGAGAGAGAGGAAGAAATAGGCTGCATGAAATGATCAATGAAAAGATAAGAAAAGGGAAGTGTTTGTGAGAGAAGGGGCAGAAGGGGAACGAGAGGGTGGAGACGGAGTAGGGAGGGGGAGATGGGAGAGAGAGGGGGAGAAGGGGGAAATAGGGGAGACGAGAGAGAGAGAGAGAGAAAGAGAGTGAGAGAGAAGAAGAGAGGAAGAAATGGACTGCATGAAATGATCAATGAAAAGATAAGAAAAGGGGAGAGTCTTTGTGAGTCTTTGAGAGAGGGGGAAAGAGAGAGAGAGGGAAGAGAGATGGGAAAGTGAGGAGGAGAGAGGGTATAGGGAAGGGGGTAAAGAGGGAGGAGAGAGGGTATGTTAAAATACAAAATAATTGATAAAGGTATAGAGAATAGAGAGGGGGTTAGATAAATACATAGATTGCCTAAAAGAAAAATAGAGAGAGATAATTTATAAAAGAAAGAGAGAAATAGTGTAAAAGAGTAAATGAGAGAGATAATATGAAAAAAGAGTGTATGGAAAGCTACATGAGAGGGAGAGGGAGAAAGGGGAAGAGGGGAAAAGAGAGAGAGAGTTGGGGGGAGAGAAGAAAAGGAAGAAATAGAGAAAGAAATATGAATAAGGAGGATGAGAGAGAGAGAGAGAGAGAGAGAGAGAAAGAGAGAGGGGGATAAGAGAGGAGGAGAAGAGAGAGAGGGTGAGAAGAGAGATGGAGAAAAAGAGAGGGGGAGGAGAGAAAAGTAGAGATAGATATGACTGAGAGAGAGAAAGAGAGAGGGGGAGAAGAGAGATGGAGAAAAAAAGAGGGGGAGGAGAGAAAAGTAGAGATAGATAGATAGAGATAGAGAGAAAGAGATAGAAAGAAAGCGAGAAATGTGTGTACAGTATTTGGTTAAAATTAAGTGAGTCTCAGAGGCAAAAATATTGTGTCCAAAGTAGACCAAGCTTTAGAAATTTGAGATTTCCTTGTATGATGATTCATTTTGCTTTTTCCCCATAGATGATAAATATCGATATACAAATACAAGCAATGTTATATTTGTATACTACACTCATGTATATACCATACATACATACATACATGTATGCATGCTTGCATATATATATATGCATATATACATATATATATATATATATATATATATATGTATATATATATATATATATATATATATATATATATATATATATATATATATATATATATACATATCTATATATATATAAATAAATAAATATATATATACACATACATATATTACATGTATATATATGCATATATATTATATGCACACACACACACCCACACACACACATATATATATATATATATATATATATATATATATATATATATATATATATATATATATATATATATATATATATATATATATATACATACTAACATACTATTACAGAACAACATCAACAGCAGCATCATCAGCAACTTTAGCAGTACATAAGTATGTACGTATGGCTGGCTAGCTAGCTTTATCTCCCTGGAGAATTTCGTAAATAATCACATCTATATCCTCCAGCGTGTGCAATTGTATTGATAAACGACTCAGAACAATATCGCCAGTTGATTGCTTAGCTAAGCGTATGATATTGTCTTAAATTTTCACTCGCTAATGAAATCTGTGCAATCTTAGTGTGAAATAGAAAAATTTTTCAATTTGTTTTGGGCTGTTTCATGTAATGATGGGCCGAGGTTTGTGAGGTTTGGTTCAGGTATGGTATGGTATGGCTTGATAGAGTTGGTCTTGGTGATGGTGTTGCTGTTGGCATTAGTGGTGATATAGATGTTGGCATTGGTGAAGTTGGTGTTGATGTCGGTGGTGATGTTGGGTGTTTTGTGTTGGTGTTGATGTCGGTGGTGGTGGTGTTGGTGTTAATGTCGGTGGTGGTGTTGATGTTGGTGTCGGTGGTGGTGTTGATGTCGGTGGTGGTGTTGATGTTGATGTCGGTGTTGGTGTTGGTGGTGGTGTTGGTGTTTTGTTGTGTTGGTGTTGGTGTTGGTGTTGATGTCGGTGGTGGTGTTGGTGTTGGTGTTGGTGTTGGTGTCGGTGGTGGTGTTGGTGTTGGTGTTGATGTCGGTGTTGGTGTTGGTGTTGGTGTTGATGTCGGTGGTGATGGTGGTGTTGGTGTTGGTGTCGGTGGAGGTGTTGGTGTTGGTGTCGGTGTTGATGTCGGTGTTGGTGTTGGTGTCGGTGGTGGTGGTGTCTGTGGTGGTGGTGATGTCGGTGTTGGTGTTGGTGTTGGTGTCGGTGGTGATGTTGATGTCGGTAGTGGTGTTGGTATTGGTGTTGGTGTTGGTGTTGGTGTTGGTGTTGATGTCGGTGGTGGTGTTGGTGTTGGTGTCGGTGTTGATGTCGGTGTTGGTGTTGGTGGTGGTGTTGGTATTGGTGTTGGTGTTGGTGTTGATGTCGGTGGTGGTGTTGGTGTTGGTGTTGGTATTGGTGTTGGTGTTGGTGTTGATGTTGGTGGTGGTGTTGGTGTTGGTATTGGTGTTGGTGTTGGTGTTGATGTTGGTGGTGGTGTTGGTGTTGGTATTGGTGTTGGTGTTAGTGTTGGTGGTGATGTTGATGTTGGTGTTGGTGTTGGTATTGGTGTTAATGTTGGTGTTGATGTCGGTGGTGGTGTTGGTGTTGGTGTTGGTATTGGTGTTGGTGTTGGTGTTGATGTTGGTGGTGGTGTTGGTGTTGGTGTTGGTATTGGTGTTGGTGTTGGTGTTGATGGTGGTGTTGGTGTTGATGTTGATGTTGGTGGTGGTGTTGGTTTTGGTGTTGGTGTTGGTGTTGGTGTTGGTGGTGGTGTTGATGTTGATGTTGGTGTTGATGTTGATGTTGGTGGTGGTGTTGGTTTTGGTGTTGGTGTTGGTGTTGGTGGTGGTGTTGATGTTGATGTTGGTGTTGATGTTGATGTTG
Source organism: Eledone cirrhosa (assembly GCA_964016885.1). Classification (NCBI taxonomy): domain Eukaryota; kingdom Metazoa; phylum Mollusca; class Cephalopoda; order Octopoda; family Eledonidae; genus Eledone; species Eledone cirrhosa. The sequence goes on from OZ024747.1 coordinate 55,700,666, forward strand.
GTGGTGGTGTTGGTTTTGGTGTTGGTGTTGGTGTTGGTGTTGGTGTTGATGTTGGTGGTGGTGTTGGTGTTGGTGTTGGTGGTGGTGTTGGTGTTGGTGTTGGTGTTGGTGTTGATGTTGATGTTGGTGGTGGTGTTGGTTTTGGTGTTGGTGTTGGTGTTGGTGGTGGTGTTGATGTTGATGTTGGTGTTGATGTTGATGTTGGTGGTGGTGTTGGTTTTGGTGTTGGTGTTGGTGTTGGTGGTGGTGTTGATGTTGATGTTGGTGTTGATGTTGATGTTGGTGGTGGTGTTGGTTTTGGTGTTGGTGTTGGTGTTGGTGTTGGTGTTGATGTTGGTGGTGGTGTTGGTGTTGGTGTTGGTGGTGGTGTTGGTGTTGGTGTTGGTGTTGGTGTTGGTGGTGATGTTGATGTTGGTGGTGGTGTTGGTGTTGGTTTTGGTGGTGGTGTTGGTGTTGGTGTTGGTGTTGATGTCGGTGGTGGTGTTGGTGTTGGTTTTGGTGGTGGTGTTGGTGTTGGTGTTGGTGTTGATGTCGGTGGTGGTGTTGGTGTTGATGTCGGTGGTGGTGTTGGTGTTGATGTTGGTGGTGGTGTTGGTTTTGGTGGTGGTGTTGGTGTTGGTGTTGGTGTTGATGTTGGTGGTGGTGTTGGTGTTGGTTTTGGTGGTGGTGTTGGTGTTGGTGTTGGTGTTGATGTCGGTGGTGGTGTTGGTGTTGATGTCGGTGGTGGTGTTGATGTTGATGTTGGTGGTGATGTTGATGTCGGTAGTGGTGTTGGTATTGGTGTTGGTGTTGGTGTTGGTGTTGGTGTTGATGTCGGTGGTGGTGTTGGTGTTGGTGTCGGTGTTGATGTCGGTGTTGGTGTTGGTGGTGGTGTTGGTGTTGGTGGTGGTGTTGGTATTGGTGTTGGTGTTGGTGTTGATGTCGGTGGTGGTGTAGGTGTTGGTGTTGGTGTTGGTATTGGTGTTAATGTTGGTGTTGATGTCGGTGGTGGTGTTGGTGTTGGTGTTGGTATTGGTGTTGGTGTTGGTGTTGATGTTGGTGGTGGTGGTGTTGGTGTTGGTGTTGGTATTGGTGTTGGTGTTGGTGTTGATGTTGATGTTGGTGGTGGTGTTGGTGTTGGTGGTGGTGTTGATGTTGATGTTGGTGTTGATGGTGGTGTTGGTTTTGGTGTTGGTGTTGGTGTTGGTGTTGATGTTGGTGGTGGTGTTGGTGTTGGTGTTGGTGTTGGTATTGGTGTTGGTGTTGGTGTTGATGTTGGTGGTGGTGTTGGTGTTGGTGTTGGTATTGGTGTTGGTGTTGGTGTTGATGTTGATGTTGGTGGTGGTGTTGGTGTTGGTGGTGGTGTTGATGTTGATGTTGGTGGTGGTGTTGGTTTTGGTGTTGGTGTTGGTGTTGGTGTTGGTGTTGATGTTGGTGGTGGTGTTGGTGTTGGTGTTGGTGGTGGTGTTGGTGTTGGTGTTGGTGTTGGTGTTGGTGGTGATGTTGATGTTGGTGGTGGTGTTGGTGTTGGTTTTGGTGGTGGTGTTGATGTTGGTGTTGGTGTTGATGTCGATGGTGGTGTTGGTGTTGGTTTTGGTGGTGGTGTTGGTGTTGGTGTTGGTGTTGATGTCGGTGGTGGTGTTGGTGTTGATGTCGGTGGTGGTGTTGGTGTTGATGTTGGTGGTGGTGTTGGTTTTGGTGGTGGTGTTGGTGTTGGTGTTGGTGTTGATGTTGGTGGTGGTGTTGGTGTTGGTTTTGGTGTTGGTGTTGGTGTTGGTGTTGATGTCGGTGGTGGTGTTGGTGTTGATGTCGGTGGTAGTGTTGGTGTTGATGTTGGTGGTGGTGTTGGTGTTGGTTTTGGTGGTGGTGTTGGTGTTGGTGTTGGTGTTGATGTTGGTGGTGGTGTTAGTGTTGGTTTTGGTGGTGGTGTTGGTGTTGATGTCGGTGGTGGTGTTGGTGTTGGTGTTGGTTTTGGTGGTGGTGTTGGTGTTGGTTTTGGTGTTGATGTTGGTGTTGAGGTCGGTGGTGGTGTTGGTGTTGGTGTTGGTTTTGGTGGTGGTGTTGGTGTTGGTGTTGGTGTTGATGTTGGTGGTGGTGTTGGTGTTGGTGTTGGTGTTGGTGGTGGCGTTGGTGTTGGTGGCGGTGTTGATGTCGGTGGTGGTGTTGGTGGTGGTGTTGGTGTTGGTGGTGGTGTTGGTGTTGATGTCGGTGGTGGTGTTGGTGTTGATGTTGGTGGTGGTGTTGGTGGTGGTGTTGATGTCGGTGGTGGTGTTGGTGTTGGTGTTGGTGTTGGTGGTGGTGTTGGTGTTGATGTCGGTGGTGGTGTTGGTGTTGATGTCGGTGGTGGTGTTGGTGTTGATGTTGGTGGTGGTGTTGGTGTTAGTGGTGGTGTTGATGTCGGTGGTGGTGTTGGTGTTGGTGTTGGTGGTGGTGTTGGTGTTGGTGGCGGTGTTGATGTCGGTGGTGGTGTTGGTGGTGGTGTTGGTGTTGATGTCGGTGGTGGTGTTGGTGTTGATGTTGGTGGTGGTGTTGGTGTTGATGTTGGTGGTGGTGTTGGTGTTGGTGGTGGTGTTGATGTCGGTGGTGGTGTTGGTGTTGGTGTTGGTGGTGGTGTTGGTGTTGGTGGCGGTGTTGATGTCGGTGGTGGTGTTGGTGGTGGTGTTGGTGTTGATGTCGGTGGTGGTGTTGGTGTTGATGTCGGTGGTGGTGTTGGTGTTGATGTTGGTGGTGGTGTTGGTGTTGGTGGTGGTGTTGATGTCGGTGGTGGTGTTTGTGTTGGTGTTGGTGGTGGTGTTGGTGTTGGTGTTGGTGGCGGTGTTTATGTTGGTGGTGGTGTTGGTGGTGGTGTTGGTGTTGATGTCGGTGGTGGTGTTGGTGTTGATGTCGGTGGTGGTGTTGGTGTTGGTGTCGGTGTTGATGTCGGTGTTGGTGTTGGTGTTGGTGTTGGTGTTGGTGTTGGTGTTGGTGTCGGTGGTGGTTTTGGTGTTGGTGTTGATGTCGGTGGTGGTGATGGTGTTGGTGTTGATGTCGGTGGTGGTGTTGGTGTTGGTGTCGGTGTTGATGTTGATGTCGGTGGTGGTGTTGATGTTGATGTTGGTGTTGATGTCGGTGGTGGTGTTGGTGTTGGTGTTGGTGGTGGTGTTGGTGTTGGTGTCGGTGGTGGTTTTGGTGTTGGTGTTGATGTCGGTGGTGGTGATGGTGTTGGTGTTGATGTCGGTGGTGGTGTTGGTGTTGGTGTCGGTGTTGATGTTGGTGTTGATGTCGGTGGTGGTGTCGGTGTTGGTGTTGGTGTTGATGTCGGTGGTGGTGTTGGTGTTGATGTTGGTGGTGGTGTTGGTGTTGGTGTTGGTGTTGATGTCGGTGGTGGTGTTGGTGTTGGTGTTGGTGTTGATGTCGGTGGTGGTGTTGGTGTTGATGTTGGTGGTGGTGTTGGTGTTGGTGGTGGTGTTGGTGTTGATGTTGGTGTTGATGTCGGTGGTGGTGTTGGTGTTGGTGTTGGTGTTGATGTCGGTGGTGGTGTTGGTGTTGATGTTGGTGTTGATGTCGGTGGTGGTGTTGGTGTTGGTGTTGGTGTTGATGTTGGTGGTGGTGTTGGTGTTGATGTCGGTGGTGGAGTTGGTACTGTTGAGGCTGGTGCTTGTGGTCAGGTTATTGTTAAAGTTGGTGTTGGTGCTGGTGGGGTTCTGTACAAGACTCAATAGCTCAACAGAGTTATATTATATTTGTGTAACAATATGTGCCTGAATCTTCAATCTTGTTGTTTTAGGTCAGATAAATAGATAGGTAGATAAATGGATAGAATAGAGAAATAGAAAGAAGAAGAGGATGTGTGTGTGATTGAGTGTGTGTATGCATGTATATATACAGATATGTTTCTTTATTAGCGACAGGGGCACAAAGAAGGAGACAAATTCAAAGGGGGAAGTTTACATACAATAAAAACGTGTAAAATATTATCACAAATGCAATTTAAAAATTGGTCGATTTTCCCCAATAGGGGGAGACATTTCATATAGGTAACACATACCCCCGAAAAAATATGTGCAATCCTCATCTCCAGGAGTACGAAGAGTTTGTACTCCTTTCCTCTCCTCTTTTTCCTCAACCTACAGGCTGATATAGAGAGAAGGCCCATTCACTCGGGCCATTCTCGCCACTTTCACCCACCTTTCATAAAACTTGCTGGGGTACAGCAACTCTCTCTCCATCATGATTCTTCTTCCAAAGTGGTATTTGAAAAAAAGAATCAGTTGTTGGCCGGAGAGAAAGGTGTCTGACCTCAGCCCTTTCAATCTTGTCCACCATACAACCTCTTTCGCCATAGCTATCACACAAAGGAAAACTTCCTCTCCTTCGTTTTTGAAGGAGAGTGGCGGTTTGATCATGGCAATGGACTCGGTGGTCAACCAGATTGGTCCCACCCACGACAATAGTCAATCTACATAGCCCCACAGGACGGTGATGCCCGGGCAGTGTATGAATGCATGCGCGATGGTTTCTTCGCCTCGCACGCACCTCGGACAGATGTTTTTTGCAGGGTCCCTGCCCGGGCGCCTGTGTCTGTAGAGCTTGTCACGAACTGGTAGAGCTCCTCGGCAGCACTGCCAGAGATAGATAGTCAGATAGATTGATGAAAAGAGAATATATATATATATATATATATATATATATATATATATATATACATATATATAAATACAAATTCAGCGAGAATCGCATTTCGGCAGATGGAAAAAGCAAAAAGTAACGCAAATTCCGAGTCATCATATATATATATATATGCATAATTTATATATACATATACATATATACACACACATATATATATATATATATATATATATACATAATATATATATATATATATATATATATATATATATATATATATATATGTGTGTGTGTATATATATATATATATATATATATATAGTATTAAGGATACTATTTATGGTTATGTATATAATAAAACCTTATATAGTTATATATATTTTAAACCCTAAATAGTGAAAGACAGTAATTCATTACTATCTTATTACCAGTAAGATAAATAGCTCAATGTAATAACATCAGTTGTTTTACAGAGCAGTTATATAGAAATTACATGAATCAAAGTTCAGTTTAAATCATTTATTTGCTTACAATTGTTTCCTCCAAACCGAGGTTTGGATTCTTCGGAGCAACTATTTAATGATTTTTACATACTTGACCTCCTTTTCAATACAAGAGACATATAAAAACATATGTATATATTGACCCACAGTGGGTTGACATCCATCATAATAATATAATAATATGGCAATTTACATACATTCATATTAAAGGACAAAATTAAAGTTAAAATTAAAATGAAAATAAATAAAAATAAAAATAAAACATTGGCAGTTTATGAAGATAAAGCAAGGGGAAAGTTTAGAGTAGTCAGTGTACGAAACAGTCTCACGTGTGGCATGCACGCGTGTCTTATTTATACAGTATTATAGTGCGGCAGATTGATACATGTAAAACAAGCAGTTAAAGCAGGCAATCAATAGCATCATGGGGTCTGTATTGTTAAAGCATTTTTCACACACACCTGTACGATATATACGTGTAAGCCAGTTTGTAGAGAAACACCAAAAATATAACAAATGTAACAAATGAGAAGCAAAGCAGCACCACTGTCCTCGCACCTACCACCACTCACACAATCCAGGAAACGCAATTTATATACCACATGTCGATTATACAATCCATGATGATTCGACATTGGGTGTCCGGTGAACCATGATATACTTCGATTCATAGATCAGGCTGTTTTTGTTGTGAGAGATGACATTGTATTTTGGAGGAAACAATTGTAAGCAAATAAATGATTTAAACTGAACTTTGATTATTGTAATCTCTCTCTCTCTCTATATATATATATAAATATATATATATATATATATATATATATACATTTATATACATAAAGAGAGAGAGAGATAATGAAAGGGAGAGAGATAATGAAAGAGAGAGAGAGAAGGGGAGAGAGAGAGAGAGAGATGTCGACAAACATAGAGAAAATAATTGACTAAGATTATAGACAGAAAGACAGGATATACATAAAGTGAGAGGGGAGGGGGCAGTTCTAAAAGTAATTTGTAATAACTTATTTTCACTAATGTTGCTGATATAGAAGAGGTTTGGCTTCAGTTGTGTCATTAGCAATCATAATCACCACCACCATTATTGTCATCACCATCATGTTCATTACCATTATTACTACCACCACAACCACCATCACCATTGTCATCACCATCATCTTCATTACCATTATTATTACCACCATTATTGTCATCACCATCATCATCCTTTCCATTATTACTACCACCACCACCACCACCACCACCATTATTGTCATCACCATCATCATCCTTACCATTATTACTACCACCACCACCACCACCACCACCATTGACATCACCATCACCATTACCATTACTACCACCACCACCATTGTCAGCATCATCATCATCATCCTTACCATCATTGCTACCACCACCTCCACCACCATTGACATCACCATCATCATCATACTCCCACCACCATTGACATCACCATCATCATCATACTCCCACCACCATTGACATCACCATCACCATTACCCTTACTACCACCACCACCACCACCACCACCACCACCACCATTGTCAGCAGCATCATCATCATCCTTACCATCATTGCTACCACCACCACCACCACCATTGAGATCACCATCATCATCATACGCCCACCACCATTGACATCACCATCACCATTACCCTTACTACCACCACCACCACCACCACCACCACCACCATTGTCAGCAGCATCATCATCATCCTTACCATTATTGCTACCACCACCACCACCATTGACATCATCATCATCATCATTGCTACCACCACCATCATCATCATCATTACTCCCACCACCATTGTCATCATCATCATCATCATCATCATCATCATCCTTACCATCATTACTACCACCACCACTACCAACTTCATCACATCATCATCATCGTTAACATCATTATTATAATCATATTACTCTATTTCAGCCATCATTGCAATTATTATTATTAATCGATGAAATAGGGCGGTGGATTGGCAGTATCAGTAGAGGGTCGGACACGATGCTTTGATGCATAGAGTTACGGCCCTTGCTATTCTGAGTTCAAATCCCGCCGAAATTAACTTTTCCTTTCATCCTTACGTGGTCGATAAAATAAAGTACCAGTAATACACTGGGTAATTGCTGGCCTTGTGCCAAAAGTAGAAACAATTATAATCATATACTCTATTTCAGCCATCATGGCTATTACCTTCCAGTGTTCTACCACTATCTATATATATTAATATTATTAATCGATGAAATTCTTGGGGAGAATCTGGACATTGACGAAAATCAACTAGCCACACTTTTCTGGAGGATTTTCAGTCCATGGTCTATGGATAACTTCCAGAAATCCCTGGCAATGCTACCTGGAAGCACTTCCAGTTTGAGATGAAATTCTACAAATATGGAAGTGTAATCAAACTGGACCTGTCCAAGATGTGTGCAGGGAAATGAAACTTTCCTGTATGCACTTGTCGAGTTGTCTGAGTATTGCTGACGTGGGTTTATGTTGAAGATGTCCTGTCACATGTAGAATGGATTCAGCTATCAGCTGAGTCCATTGTCTGGTTGAAGGCATTTGACTTGGCCCTCAGAGTAACATGGGTTTTTGTAGGTTTTTGCTACATTTGACCCTCAGAGGTTTTACTCTATTAGGGAATTTGTTTTTGTTTATATGAAGAAGATATATGTATATATATATATATATATATATATATATATATATATATATATATATATATATATATATATATATATATATATATATATTCATTAGTTAAGCAAAACAAGACCACAAATTTCACAAGGAAGACATTATTAAAAGATTGTCAACATATTTTAGTTTGATGTAAGGAATGTAGAGAATAATAATAATAATATTAATAATAATAATAATATTAATAATAATAATAATAACGCGCCTTTACGCTTTGGCTTCTAACTAATTCACCAATCTCTCCTCTCCTATCTCCTCTCCTATCTCCATCTCTCTCTTTAAGATTGGTTACTCTTGAACTGTGTATATATATATATATATATATATATATATATATATATATGTGTGAGCACTGTATCATATGTTAATTTCTCCCACTGCCTCTCTAGATATTCTCACTTGCTACAAAAGAAACAGTCCTTTTCTCCTGAGGAGTCTCTGGATAAGCCGTATTAGCCTCACAACGATGATGCATTTTTATAATGCAGAGAGTTGCACACGGATCGGTGAAACTGCAGTCAGGACTTTGAAGAAAAAATAAGTATACTTTTGTCTATTATTTCATCATATTTTGTAATTTGATATATATATATATATACATATATATATATATATTTCAAATACCAATTTGAAACTTGTTTTACTATTACTCAACAGAGTACTTGATACTTGGGGTAGTAGAGTATGGTTATATTATAAAGAGTCAAGACCCAATGACTGAGCTCTTGATATTTCAACAGTTAGTTCTAGATTCAGTCTGGAACTTGCTGCTGAAATGGTAAGAGCTCAGCCCCCAGGTTTCAATCTTTATAATGTATATATATGTAGAATATGTCAGGGTTGGTTGTGTATGTATTGAGAAAAAAAATATATAATTGTATTCGAACAGTAAACTACTTTATACAATTTGTCTATAGTCATTGAAGCCATTATATACAAAATAATGATTTCTGATTTAGGGACAAGGCCAACAATTTTTGGGGAAAGGGAAAGTCAGTTACATTGATCCTAGTGCTTTACTAGTACTTTATTTTATTGACTCTGAAAGGATGAAAGCAAAGCAAACTTCAGCGGGATTTTAACTCAGAATGCAAATAGCCATAACTCTATGTCACAAAGCATATTGTCTGACGCCCTACCGGTACTGCTGATGATTACTATTTTATTTCATTTGAATTGATGATCATCTGATACTTTCATTCAAAGTTTCTGTCTCCTTCGCTAAGTCAGAGGAAAATATTTTCCAATTGTCGGCATAGTTTCTACAACTGAATTGTATTTCTAATGCCAAACACTTTATTGAGTGTGTTGGGCACGGTTGGATTTAGACTTTGGGGGTCTAGGGCTCTTCAGGTTTTGAGGGCTCCTCATACACAAAATATTAGAACACACACACAGCCCCCCCCCCCCCCCATTTTACATATCAAAGTTAGCTTGGTGCAAATAATTGGAGTTGAAAGGTTATACATACAGGTATTAAAAAATTCTAACTCCTCTAAAACTAAAAAGCTCAGCTGAGAGCACAAATAAATTGGAATGGCCATTGCTCATGGGTCCCCCTACTGCAGAGGGGTCGGGGCAATTACCCAATTTTGCCCCCCATTAAATTCAGCCATTGTGTTGGTCATGTTTCATCTTGGTACCAACATAACAGATATTGCCATCTTCCCAAAAATATCAAATATCAAGGTGCCACACGGTGATTAGATCAGAACTAATTTCTAAGTTAGACATAATACAAAGGGAGTGTAACTCAATAGATATTGTATTTATGTACATCAGGAAGCTAGACTTTTATGTAATAAATATTCATAACCACCCAAAAAGCACAGACATGAAAAAAAATTGAAGACTTCCTAGATACATCTAAACCACAAAGCAAAACAAAGCACCCACCCTGAACTACTTTGTCCCTAGTTGATTGCTAACCACCTTATAGTGTGTTACAGGTGCATTATTGTTATTTGCAAATGGGAAGCATTTGTTGGTGGCAGAGCGGGGTCAAGCAACCACTTAATTGTTTCTGGTGTTTGGGTTTGGCACTGTTTGTATTGGTTGTAAATGGTGTTGTGATAGAAACAGACTTAGTGGGAATTGATAAATGGACAGGGGGGGGGGGGAGAGGGAGAGAGCCTGAAAGACAGAGAAGAAGAAGAAGAAGAAGAAGAAGAAGAAGAAGAAGAAGAAGAAGAAGAAGAAGAAGAAGAAGAAAGAGATGGCAGCAACGAATGATTTACAATGTAAATTAGGAAGTCCATTACAACGACTTATTTGTAATTCCATCAAACATAATTGAAAACTTAAAAATCAATAATAAAAGGGAGAAAATAAATAAGAAAACAAAATAAATCAATGCAAAAACAATTATAAATAACAATAATAATAATAATTATAATGATGATAATTTAACTGTCAGGAAATGTTGTCCATTTAACAACACAAAGAAATTTATAATGATGATTCTAAAGAATAGTAGAATTACAATCATAGAATTGGTAGAGCTTTGAACTTAATATAATATAATTCATAACTAAATATACAAGACATTCTATCTGACTCTATAATGACTCTGCTAGACCCCAACACATAACTGGTACATTATTTTAACAAATAAAGCTGACCATTGTTTAATTTGAACTCAGAATATAAAGAGCCATTATTAAATATGCAAGATATTCTATCTGCCTCTATAATGATTCTGCTAGACCCCAAAACATGACTGGTACTTTATTTCAACAAACAAAGCTAGCCATAGCATGATTTGAACTCAAAATATAAAGAGTTATTACTGAATAAGCAAACCATATTTTCTGATATTTTAATGGTTTTGCTAATCCACTACCTTTATATAGATGATGAGGATGACAATGATGATGATGATAATGATACTGATGATGAAGAAAAGGAGGAGGAAATAGAAGAGTGTAATTAAATTGAGAATAATAAAAATAAATAAACAAACAAATAAAACACAGCCAACAAGAATAACCTCCAGATTATTCAGTAAAAAACTAAGATGAAATAATTGTTTCTACTTTAGGCACAAGGCCAGCAAATTACCCAGTGCATTACTGGTACTTTATTTTATCGACCCCGTAAGGATGAAAGGCAAAGTCAACCTCGGCGGGATTTGAACTCAGATCATAAAGGGACGTAACTATGCTGGAAAGCATGGCGTCCGACCCTCTACTGATACTACCAATCCACCCAAACTAAGATGAAATAATACACTTTCTTTATGTATATATATATATATATATACACATATACATATATATATACATATATACATACGTATATATGCTTATATATATATACATATATATACATACATACATATATACATATATATATATATACATACATATATATACATTTATATATATATGTATACATACATAAATATATATATCTATGTATGTATGAATTTATGTATATAAACAGAAAAATAAAGATAATGATTTAAAAGAAAGATTATTTTCTTTTTTTATGGACTCAACATGAAATCTTAAAAAATATACAAAAGAAAAAACATTTTCTCTTTTTTTTATTTTTCATGGCATAACACAAAAATACTTCAGTTATTACATTTTAGCAAATTTAATGTTGTCAATGCTGACCACTTCAAGTCTGCTCCAAAATCTAGTGAATCTCTCTACTAAGAGTCTTCATGGCTACTCATAGTTCAGATCTTATAAATATATTCGACAAAAATATCCTTCTGCTGACTTTAAATCTATAAATCATATTTATACTTTGAATAGCATTTCAGTTTTGTTTTGTTTATATTTCATTAAATGTAAAAACTGTGATTAATGGTTAGCATATTTCTGTTTTAGAATATTATCATTCTTCTTCTTATTATTATTATTAATATCATCATTATTATTTTTTCGCTACTATCTTCACGTAAAGATCAGAAAAATCTCCAAATGACTTGTGACTCATTTTATATATTATTTTCTGGAAGTTGATTAAATTCTATATTGAGATTTTCAACATATCAATGTAAATTTTACTACATATCTGACATTTGATGATATATGTTGTTGCGTATGAATATCTCTTTCTTCTTTCTCCCTCTTTTTAAACATACTCTCTTGATTTTCTCACACTGCATTTTATATATATATATATATATATATATACTGAACAAATGAGATTGTGTAGGTGTCACGACAAAAAAACACACAGTCCATGCTGTAATGTGGCCGTGTAGGCAACACGGTAAAAACCTCCCAGTCCCACACTGTAAATGTGGTTGGTGTTAGGAAGGGCATCCAGCTGTAGAAAACCTGCCAGACAGTCCTATGCAAGCAAGACAACCACTCTTGCCTCAAGTGGGAAAACTCCCGTCCAAACCCATGCAAGCGTGGAACATGGACGTTAAACGATGATGATGATGATGATGATGACTGAGCTCCGGGCGTTTCAACAGCTAATATATATACTGTAGTAAATGTTTGGTAGAAATATCCAAGGGCAAGAGCACACAGTCCATAGTACAGGGTTAGTATAAATAATTACAACAATGACATAAACAGGTACTTAAGTTTCATTGAGTTCTGGACCCTAACTCATTCAGCCTATCATATATATACATATATATATATATATATATATATATATACATATATATGCATGCACACACACACACACACATATATATGTATATACATGTACATATATATATATATATACATACATATATATGTGAGTGTGTGTGCATACACATACATGAGAGTGTGTTTTTCGGTGATAAAGATAACTATACACTTGTAAAAAATGAACTCAATACAGGTTTATAATGAGATACATAAAGATTTATTGGTAATTAGCTTTTTATTGCTATGACAGCACCACAGTGGGATACCACAGACACTTACGGCAATGCTTCACACCGATTTCTAAGCATGGAACAGAAACCCGTTGATGACGTGAGTCCTCATTTCGGTCTACAAATGCCACAAACTTGCATATTGGGCAAGTTGGATTGCTGATTTTGGACTCACAGAAACCAATCGAGGATATTGTATAATATCCTTCGATATGGTCTAGGTTTGTTATTTAATCTGATTGTATTTTCGTTGCTGTGGTGGCTTCTGTGGCTTTGTCCCCTTAACCACAGTTTTTTAATTTGTCATGCCATTTAATGTATGTTTATTACTCTAAGATGTAACTTATCGATTTATCAATATTTTCTTATTGAGTGCTTCGTGCAAAGTTCCGAATATTGTTTTCTTTCGTGGATGTTGGCCAAGCAGCGCAACTTCGATTTTACTAATTTTTACTCCTATCATCATCATCATCATGATCATCATCATCATCATTTTACGTCTGCTTTTCCCTGCTTGCAAGGGTTGGAAGGGTACTATTCAGCACAGCATCTCTCCACCCGTCACGGTCCTTTGTCATTCGTCATCTCCTCCGTGAGAGAGAGAGAGAGAGAGAGAGAGAGAGAGAGAGAGAGAGAGAGAGAGAGAGAGAGAGAGAGAGAGAGAGAGAGAGCTGATCACAATTTTCTGAAGTTCACAGAGATGATGATGAAGGAAGATGAAGAATGGAGAGATGCTGTGCTGAAAAAGACTTATCCAATCCAAGCAAGCATGGAATAGCAGACATGTGATGATGATGATGATGATAATATATATATCTTTATCTATATAAAAGAGTTTAGATAAGTTGTTAATACAACCATATAAAGGCAAAGAATATTTCAAAGCTCAAATATTATTTTATAATCCCCAGTAAGATAGGTAAGACGTAGTTCAGAATTTAATCCAATTGGTAAATTTCCAATCACTGATGTTTTACAACATTACAGAGCATATATATAAATAAATAAAGAATAACCAGAATTTAAATTAAATCAGTTAACTGATTGATGAACATTTTGTTTGGAATAACAGGAATATTCAATCCTGTTATATTAATCTCTTGAGAATCTATTAAACAACATTAATAATTTCCTTTCCAACACATGCCTCTAGGCAATCATAGAAGTCTAAACGTTTGTGATTATCTTAAATATGGTAACTATTAATATATTAATTAATATCTTAATTATGGTAAATGTTAATGTCATATGATAGATTTTGAAGATATAGCAGGAATAAATATTTCTGATAATTTAATCAAAATGTTTGTCAACCAATTAATTTATTCATTATTTATATATAAATGCATAGTTACGTCCCTTTACGATCTGAGTTCAAATCCCGCCGAGGTTGACTTTGCCTTTCATCCTTACGGGGTCGATAAAATAAAGTACCAGTAATGCACTGGGTAATTGCTGGCCTTGTGCCTAAAGTAGAAACAATTATTTATATATATATGTGCAAAAGGCACATGCAATACCTACCTACCTAAATAGATACCTATATCCCTACCTGCCTACCCACATACCTATATATATCTACCTACCTATATACATAACTATATACCTACCTACATATATACATACATGCATCCATCCGTACATACATACATACATACATACATACATACATACATACATACATACATACATACATACATACATACATATATACTTACCTATATATATATATATATATATATACACCTACATGCATCCATTCATCCATCCATACATACATATATGCAGAACTGATGAGAAATCTCAGATACTCCACCCTGATTACACCTTCAAATTTATACCTGTGATTATTGGGGGCACTGGGGTATGTTAGTAACTGATCAATACAAATCTTGAGAAGCTAGGCTTCACAGTAACAGAAAGAACCCAACTAGTTAGGAAATTACAAGTACAATTCATTAATGGAACAGTAAAAATATGTAAAACATTCCAAAAATTTTGCATCTAATAACTGCATATACACATGAACAGATACAAAGCATATACACATGCACACATACAACTCAAAACATCCACATCCACACATACAATAACATCCATATCTACACATGCAAGCATGCATACATAATCTACCTAGTTGATGTTGTGTAATTTCCAATGAGAGTCTTGTGTCTATGTTAGAAACCGACTCTCTCTCTATTGGGAAAAAATTTGTGAAATTATAAAACCAGAAGAACATACATACATACATACATACATACATACATACATACATACATGCATACATACATACATACATACATACATACATACATACATACATACATATATAAAGTTAAAAACAAACGAGGAAGAATATATTAAGACAGATGGCACTAAGGAATATGGTGGAACCTGAAAATAAAAACTGCCACCAAATTAAAGCATAACCGGCCTGATATTGTTGTTTGGGACCACACATTGAAAACGTGTTCTGTTGTCAGCTGCCCACTTGATGTAAACGTTGTCAGAAAAATACAGAAGGAGGAGGACATCTACGGACCATTGATGAGGAATTTACAAATTCAGTATCCAAGATACACCTTTAGCTTCATACCCATCATTATTGGAGCTACGGGTTATATACCAACCCGCTTGGACCAAAGTATGACTGAACTTGGATTTGCGGACAAGAGCACAGCACCCTAATTCATAGTCTACAAATGGCTGTTGAGGATATCACACATGAACAATAGTTACTAAAAAATGTCATGAAGATATTACCTCCCAATTCAGCATGGCATTGTTATAAAATAATATATAATGCCATCCATGGAAAAGATGCCTTCAGATAAATATAGAGAAACTCCTTGTTGTTGCATATATAAATATATAACATAAGAAATATTGGTGGAACATTTCCATCAAAAGTTTAATGAAGTGAAAATATAACAGGTAAAATATGGTTGTTTTGGAAAGTAAAATAATGATGTAGTCAAACAAGTCATCTGCCCTGCTGATGTGAACATATTTTAAACATCAGTGAGACAGATAATCCTCATTTTGGATGTTCCGCAGATGTTCAGTAAATCTGTTGACCAGTTGATGGCCAGTCTGTACAATGTATTTTTCCTTATTTAGCCTGCACCAGAGTACATAGATGAGGCTTGTGGAAGTGCAACAGAAAGAGTCCCCTTTGCTTGGGGTGGTGATGTGGATGATAAACCTGTATGTGTGACAGTGAGGCTGGGAGCAGTGACATGATCCAGGAAAGGAGTTGGAAGGAAAGAGGGAATTTCAAATGACAAGGGTCTTAAAGAATTTTCCTCTGGAGGGGTAAGGTGGAAGGGTGGTAGGTAAGGAAAATGGTAACTGGTTTGTTGGGGTCAGTGGTGTAAGGGAAGCGGTGCTGTTGACTCCATAAGCACAGGTGAGATAAATTTGTACCAGTGTATGGGGGTATTCTCACCAGTCAAACTATATAATGAGCAGCAAAGTCATGGGTTTCACTGCACAAATAGCAGAGATGAAGGAATTTTGGGTATGGTATGATGTGCTTGGTGTGGATGGTTTGGGAGGAGGTGAAATCAAGGTCAGCTTGGGCGTCAGTGGGTGAGCCTTGTGGTAGCAAGCTACTACGTTCGTTTCTGGGTCAAAAGCATAGCACACCTTTTGTCCTCTCTGTTTTTTCTTTGCTTGTTTCCTTAAAGCTTACCATCATTCCATTGGTATGCATCTATTACGCAAATTTACACCTGATGAGGTCACCGGGTTCTTACACAACCTGGCCACTAAAATGTGTATAGTGTTAACAGTAATAACAAATTAAGGAAATTCAGCATATTTGGCCTCCTGTGATTTCACTTTATAATATATATATATATATATATATATATATGTACATACTTGTGTTTGTGTGAACGTGTGGGAATGTCTGTGCCGGGGAGTGCTTGTCTGTGTGTCTATAAATGTTTTTTTTCTTTCTTTCTCAAAGCAAAAATCTTATCAGCTGTTTGAAGAACAAAACTGGAAAAACAAATTTAAAAACTCAGTGATAATTAAGAGAAAAAATGAATGAAAATCGAAAAAGTAAATAGTAATCAAGACACAGAGCAAATATGAGCTATAATCTGTCATTCTCACTCACCCTCTCTCTGAATGTGTGTGTATCTCTGAGTATATTACTTTATAGCAATCTATCTATCTCTCTTTTTATCCAGCTATTTATCGTTATGTATATATATATATATAAATATGTATATATATATATATATATATATATATATATATATATATATATATATTGTTATACTTTGGGAGGGTCATGTTGCCAATAATATTTCTGTCAGAAATATATATATATATATATATATATATATATATATATATATATATATAAACCATCTCTCTTCTATATCTTTGCCTTGAGCAAATGAACAAATACACACACTCACATATAAACATCCTATACAAAATAATATCTGTATCTGTCTCTATGTATACACACACACACACACACACACACACACACACACACACACACACACACATATATATATATATATATATACTGTATATATTTATATATATTTAAATAATATTTAAATATATATAATATCTAAATATATATATATTATTTAAATATATATATATATATATATATATATATATATATATATATATAATGTATAAATATATATATATATATATATATATATATATATATATATATATATATATATATATATATATATATATATATATATATATATATATAATATTTAAATATATATATAAATGTATTTATATAAATATATATATAACATAAATATATATATTATATATTAAATATTATATATTATATACACACACAAAACAAATGTATCAACAATGTGGTAGAGGGCAAAATTGATGAATTAACACAAACATATGTTTAGATTTTCATATTTTTTTTATTTTCTTCTTATAAATAAAAACAATATCAATAACAATAATAACGATGGTACATCTGTTTGCCACAAGGGCAACTCTATGGAAAAGTTTAAATTACACAGGTAATATGATGGACAAGAAGAAGAAGAAGAAGAAGAAGAAGAAGGAGGAGGAGGAGGAGGAGGAGAGGGAGGGGAAGGAGGGGGGAAAGAAGAAGAAGAAGAAGAAGAAGAAGAAGAAGAAGAAGAAGAAGAAGAAGAAGAAGAAGAAGAAGAAGAAGAAATAGTATTAGAAGAAGAATAAGGTGAGGAAGACAAAAAAGAAGAACAATATCAACAACTAGCAACAATAACAACAGCAACTACTGGTAACAACGACATCAGAGATTTCAGGTTAAAAACAAAATAATTATTATTATGAGAATATGTTGAGGGAGAAGAATTGCAGGGGAATTAGTTGAATTTTAAAGATGAAGAGAATAAACCAAGGAATGGAAATGGAGGAAAAACTAAACAAAAAAAAAATAATAATAAAATAAAATAAAATAAACAAATCGAAGAAAAAAAAAGAACTAATGAAAAAACCCAGGATAAAAAAAAAAAGCCTCTGTGAAAATACATGAAGAATAAAATGTCAGATAAATGGAAATGGGAATAAATACATAAATGAAATGAGAAAATTCTTTAATTTGTTTCTGTTTTGTCTTTTATTGATGTTTTTATATAATATATGATTTTTTCTTTTTGGATATGTTTATATTATATTCACTATTTTATATATTTTATTTTTTCAAATTTGTATTATTTTAACAGATGCTTTTTGTTGTTTTCCTTGTTAATTTGCTTATCTTTCAGAAAAAAATATTTGTGCTTGTCTCTCTCTCTATATATATATAGGTGTGAGTGTGTATACATACATATATATATATAAATATATATACATAAACACGTATATGCATACATATATACACATATATATATGCACGCACACACACACTCATATATATATATATATATAATAAATGTAATCTGAGTTTTTCGAATAGTAATAATAACATTCGATTCGTTTGCAATTATGCCAACAAGCCTCAATTTTATAGTCATGTCAGTAGAATGAACACTTCATTCTTGCTCTTATGTTGGAATGCAAACAGAACTGCAGACACTAATGTTTCTGGGTATCACCCTTCATCAGTACAGCTCACTGTTCACCTGCCAAACTGTCAGAGCTAGTGAAAATATATGCTATTTTCAAAAATGCACAGTGACTGATCGGCCTGATTTGCATATTAGCAGATATATGTAAAAGGTAAACAGAAATAACAAAACAATCAATACAGTATATGGAAGGGATATATTAGCTTAATGCTTGAAATAGCAGGAAGAGGATATATATATATATATATATATACATATGAGTTCGCTTTTGCCAAACTATATCATCATCTATGGGGCTACACTGTTGTCATTCTGAAGACCGTTTTTCACAATAATGTTCTGATATTCACAAACACTCTGCTTAGCAATGTGAAACAAGTCACTTTTCTGATCTTTTCATCACAAAACATTGGCAAACCTACTTTGTATGCTACGTATATATGATGCCAAACTTCGTTTTTAGCTACATGATATTTTTCTTTTCTGTCCCCATTCCTCCAGTCTTTCTGTGCCTGTCTTTGAGTTTTAATGGCTCTATCTAGAGAGCTGTGCCACCACCAGGTGACTCTTCATCTGTCAGGTATCTTGCTCTAGAAATAATCTTTTATCATTGGCTTGTAGCAGATTGTCCCATAGGACGTTCCAAATGTCCTCTATGCCATGTGTGTCTATCTACTCCTCTTTCTAATTGTAGGCATCATGTAAAACCTATCTGAAACTGTATTTAACACAGAGGTCACTTAGGTTTCATAACCTCATAATAGCTATGAATAGCTACACATCACACACACATATATATATACATATATATATATATATATATATATATATATATATATATATATATATATATATATCATCATCATCATCATCATCATCATTTTACGTCCGCTTTTTCCCTGCTTGCAAGGGTGGGACGGGAACTGATTCTGGCTTGATTTCTAAAGCTGGATGCCCTTCCTAACACCAACCTCATTTACGGTGAGTGGTGGGCGTTTTTTTGCCATGGCCCCCCCACGACCACTCTGCAGTGGAATGATATTGACCCCTATCATCTCATTTCTACAGCTGAGTAAACTGGAGCAATGTGAAATAAAGTGTATTGCTCAAGGAAACAACACATCACCCAGTCTGAGAATTTAACTCACAACCTTTCGATTGCAAGGCCAATGCTCTAACCACTAAGCCATGTGCCTCCATATATATATATATATATATATATATATATATATATATATATATATATATATATATATATATATATATATATATATATATATATATATATAAATATATATATATATATATATATATATATATATATATATATATATATATATATATATATATATATATATATATTTATATATATTTATATGTGTATATATATGTATATATATATATATATATATATATATATATATATATATAATATACTCACTGTAAATGAGGTTGGTGGTAGGAAGGGCATCCAGATTTAGAAATCAAGCCAGAATCAGTTCCCGTGCCACCCTTGCAAGCAGGGAAAAGTGGACGTAAAATGATGATGATGATGATGATGATGAATATATATATCATCATCATCATACTTCATACTTCATACTTCATACAGGTAAAATACAGAGTAATAAAGTTCATCACCTAATTATAATAATTTAATTTATACATGCATAATTAGCAGTAGCATAAATGTAATGTGGTTCATAATTGGGTTCTCTATGACTTGATTACAGCCTAGAACATTCATAGCGAAACTCTCTCTCTCCCTCCCTCTCTCTCTCTCTCTCTGTATGTATATATATATATATATTGGAATAAATGCTCTGAAATAGCGATATATATGTGAATATAGACATAGAATATTCGAAAATATTCTGTATGTTTATAATAAACATTTTGAAGACCTAATCGCTATAGAATAGAATACGTCACGTATTACAATTAGATTCTCGATGTACACAGCTAAGTATTCTATAAGTCTCTAGCTGTGTCATTCTCGATAAAAGCACTGGATATGTAGCCCTGAAGATTTCTAACAAGAATGAAACGCGTAGATTACTTCCCTTGCTTTTATCGAGAATCTAATTGTAATACGTGACGTATTCTATTCTATAGCGATTAGGTCTTCAAAATGTTTATTATAAACATACAGAATATTTTCGAATATTCTATGTCTATATTCACATATATATCGCTATTTCAGAGCATTTATTCCAATTTCTAATTTCTGCCGGACCGGCAACCGCTCTTTCAAACCAGTTCCTGTACACAGCTAAGTATTCTATAAGTCTCTAGCTGTGTCATTCTCGATAAAAGCACTGGATATGTAGTCCTGAAGATTTCTAACAAGAATGAAACGCGTAGATTACTTCCCTTGCTTTTATCGAGAATCTAATTGTAATACGTGACGTATTCTATTCTATAGCGATTAGGTCTTCAAAATGTTTATTATAAACATACAGAATATTTTCGAATATTCTATGTCTATATTCACATATATATCGCTATTTCAGAGCATTTATTCCAATTTCTAATTTCTGCCGGACCGGCAACCGCTCTTTCAAACCAGTTCCTGTACACAGCTAAGTATTCTATAAGTCTCTAGCTGTGTCATTCTCGATAAAAGCACTGGATATGTAGTCCTGAAGATTTCTAACAAGAATGAAACGCGTAGATTACTTCCCTTGCTTTTATCGAGAATCTAATTGTAATACGTGACGTATTCTATTCTATAGCGATTAGGTCTTCAAAATGTTTATTATAAACATACAGAATATTTTCGAATATTCTATGTCTATATTCACATATATATATATATATTCTCAGACCAAATGATGTGTTGTTTCCTTGAGCAAGGCACTTTATTTCACATTGCTCCAGTGTACTCAGCTGTAGAAATGAGATGATAGGGACTGTGGTCCCTATCATTCCACTGCAAAGTGGTCGTGGAGGTGCCACGGCATAAAAGCACCCAGCACTCACTGTAAATGAGGTTGGTGTTAGGAAGGGCATCCAGCTGTAGAAATCAAGCCAGCATCAGTTCCCGTCCCACCCTTGCAAGCAGGGAAAAGCGGACGTAAAATGATGATGATGATATATATACTTATATATATATATATACATATATATCATCATATATATATATATATATATATATGTATATAGTTTAGTGATTGTAACATCAATTTACTGTAAGTTCACCAAAGTGAACAGTCGATGCATAGTTTCCAGTATGTATTTTGGTGTTGCACGAAGCAGAGTGTAACAATAATAATAATATGGATGAGATATTAATTATTCATTACATTTATTGAGGTGTGACGTGTGTTTCACAATTGATCAGCTCAGGGTTCAATCAAATTGTGCCCGATTCTGGAATCAAAAGCACATCGGACATCTGTTATGGTAAATCTGTCATTACCATAACAGAAGTCCAATGAGATTTTGATTCCAGAATCGGGCCCGATCGATACAGATCAAAACTTGAGCTGATCAATCGAGAAACACGCATCACACCTCAATAAATCTAATGAATAATTAACACCTTGTCCATTTTATTATTATTGTTATTATGTATATATATTTCAGTACAATAAACACACAGACATACATGCACTAATAGAGATACATATATATATATAAACATATATAAATGTATGTATATTCGTTTTATCAGCTTTTATAAAATAAATATTTAAAAACTACTTCAATATTGAGTACTTTTTTCTCTAAGCCGTCAACTACATAAAGATATATATATGTATATATATATAATAATAATGAAATGAAGTTATCAGATATGACTAAAAACTCTTTGATTGCTTTCATATATATATATATATATATATATATATATATATATATATATATATATATATATGCATGCATCACCTATTGAAAAAAAAGCGAGAAGAAATATCTAAGTAAAAAAAGCAAAACAATGAGGTAGCTGGGAAATAGGAAATGACGAATTTATACAAAAGTGTCTGAAGAAAGAGTAAATTGGAATATTTTTCATACCTAGACAAAGGCAGTCAGAGAGAGTGGGGAGAGAGAGAGAAAGAGCGAGGGGGAGACCGGGAGGAGGGAGAGAAAGAGAGCAGGAATGAGAGAGAGAAGGGGGTATGATTAATAGTTTTATCTTATATAGATAATCAGTTAGTGAGATTTGGGAATATATGTATTTAAATATCAGTGTTACTGTTTCATTGTATAAAGATAGTAACATATCTGATATAACTCTATTCATTGTTGATAAACTTTTCAATACTTCTATTATTCAGATGTATGTTTATCTATTTATCTTCTCTCTCTCTCTCTCTTTCTGCATATGTATATATGTATGTATATATATATATATATATATATATATATATATGATCGCAATGACTGTCTTCTTCTATACTATATATATATATATATGTGTGTGTATATGGTGTATATATATCTACATATATACATATATATATATATATATATATATATATATATATATATATATATATATATATATATATATATATACGCACACACACATATCATCGTCATCATCATTGCTGAATGTCAATTTTCTTTGCTAGCAATGGTAAGACATTTTGTCACAGGCCATGTGCAATTTGTCAGCACTAAACGTAGAGAAGATGTCTTGTTATTGGAATATATAAAGAGTCTTCTTAACCTATTGTTTGGGAGGCAGTTTGTAACTGCATGCTCTTCCTATCACCAACTCCTTTACAGAAATGTACTGGGCGATTGTTTATTGTGTGAATCATATATGTATGTGTTTGTATGTTTAAGTGTATCTGTACCAGAGGCTGCAGCTCCAGGATTGGCTTCTACAGCCACTGCACAGTGCAGGACAATAATTCTTCACACTGATCTTCGTAAGCGAAGAATCCGCCATTCATTTGTATATATATACTTACGGTAAACAGCGATGCCATTCAATTTTGTACTTTTTCCATATAGGAATGATGGAGTATATTTAAGATATGAATGTAAGAAGCTCTCTGTTGGTATCATGGCACTGGTTAGGCGGAATCGTGTTTGAAATATGTATCACAGCCTTATCGAAAAAGGACATCTGAAACTACTTCACATTTTTATTATTATTATATATATATATATATATATATATATATATATATATATATATCACATAAGAAACTGAGAATCAGTTGTGCAACAAATTCAAATTTATTAGACATATTACAATCGTTTCTCTAGCGACCAGCTCGAGGAGCGATCGATGCAATGATCGAACCTGACTCTGAAATCGCAAGATCCTCAGATATGTCTCGATTCTTCGAAGCAGAGTTTCCACTTCGAAGAATCGAGATGTATCTGAGGATCTTGTGATTTCAGAGTCAGATTTG
The DNA here is from genome assembly GCA_964016885.1 of Eledone cirrhosa. Taxonomy (NCBI): domain Eukaryota; kingdom Metazoa; phylum Mollusca; class Cephalopoda; order Octopoda; family Eledonidae; genus Eledone; species Eledone cirrhosa. Next base: position 55,724,764 of record OZ024747.1, read on the forward strand.
ATCATTGCATTGATCGTGCCTCGACCTGGTCGCCAGAGAAACGATTGTAATATGTCTAATAAATTTTAATTCGTCACACCACTGATTCTCCGTTTCTTATGTGATATGATACTCTGCTCTTACAGGGCATCGAGTGTTCAAACAGCCTACTGCATACGGACGCTTTAAGCAGCCCATACCAATTATATATATAGTGTTTGATATATAGTGTTCCATTTGGCGCCAGGTGGATTCCAGTTCATTGTCATTTTCAAGCGTCATTCATTGGGCAAATGCAGAATATGGCCAGCCAGGTGGCACCAGTGCTACATGAATACCCTCTGCAGTGTCGATGACTTGGCTCTCCGCAGTATTTCCTCGTTTCACACTCAGTCATGCCAGGGTACATGAAGGATCCTTTGCAGGCACCTCTGGTTGAATGCGTTCAGCCATCTCTCTATCTTTGCCTTGCTATTCCAGGTTTCACTCACGTAAAGCACTCTCAGCAGGACGATGCTCTTATACAGGTGCAGCTTGATCCTGTTGCTGATGCATGAAGACAACAAGACTGGGTGCATCTGTGGGAAAGCTGTGGCTCCTTTGCCAATCCAACAGTTTATGTCGAGCACCACGGCACCATTATTTGCCAGGGGGCTGCCCAGATAGTGATTGACTTTTTCCAGGTCTTGATGGTTGACTCTGACAGCTAGACCTGTGTTATTGGCTGTCCTCATCACCTTGCATTTTAGGAATAACAATTGACAAATTACATAATTAACTCTGGAAGAATATAGCTGCTCAAAAATGTTAAGACAAACTAAATTTCACCAAATAGCCATCCACAAACTCAAATGATATACCACAGTTTTATTTCAGCAGATTACATTATTTAGAACCAGATTTTCCTTTTTTTTCAGTCTCATGATTCCCAAACAAGATGATCAAAAAGATAAAATGCATTTTTTTCTTACAGAGTAGATCAATACACACACACACACACGTGTGTGTGTGTGTGTCTGTATTTATATGTATATATTTGTATATACATATATATATATATATACACACACACACATATATATATAAATGCATATATATATATGTATGTATGTATATTTCATGCTTTATATAAAAAGAAATTCTCAATATATATATATACTTTACACTTTATACTTTTCCAGAACACAAAAATGAAAACAAAACAAAGAATTTAAACTTCCTTTTGTGTCGATAATATTCACTACACCACAAAGAATGATAAGTAAATAAACAAGAACTAGAGCTAATAGTAACAACAATAAAACTAATAATAACAAAAAAAATATAATTCCAACTGTTGTGTATATATACACACACACACATACATATACATGTGTGTGTGTAAATATATATATATATGCATGTGTAATTATGTGTATATATGCATATGCAAGTCTGTGTGTATATATATATATATATATATATATATATATATATATATATATATATATATACGCATATATATATACCCATGCACACATATACATACAAACCCCTACTCACACAGATACACATAGACATACATAAATGATGATCAATAAATAATTTCATGGTTTTTCTTCATCGACTTGACAACAACATACACATCATCCATCCAGTCTTCTTCACTATTATCACATCATATGGTGGTGGTGGTGTTAGTTCTGGTGGTGGCATTTGATTTGAATGCAGCGAGATATATATAAGGTGGGTGGTAGCAGATGCAGAAAAAAAAATTGAATTGAAACTATAAAACAAAACCACAAAACAAAAACCCTCAAAATCTTCCAAAATCCTCACCTCAACTCCTTACCCTCTGAACAATAAAAAAAAAGTCAAAGAAACACCTAAAATATATATTTTAAAAAGTACATATACAAATAGCCAAAAATTAAGCCATATCTTCGATGATTCCCTCCTTGCTTTCATTTTTCTGAAGAATAGAGTTAAAATGGGTTACAATAAAAAATATCTATACTGCTTGTTTGTTTTTGCTGTTTTTTGTTGGGGTTTTGCCCTCCTTTTGTTGTTTTATGGTTTAATCACTTGATTTTCATATATTTTTTTTATATTTCTTATCTTTATATTTTTTTTGTAGTTTTTATATATTTTATATTTTTACATGAAGTGAAATATTTCAATAATCAATAATATTTACAACATTGGCTCACATCTTTCTAATACAAACTCTCTCTTTTTTTCCCTCCCACACAAACAGTTTTTATATCTTTCTCTCTATATCTATCTCTCTATCTCTTCATTTTTCTTTAGTATTGCTATTTCTATTTCTTTCTCCTTTTCTCTCAATATCTTAATTCTTTCAATCTCCTTCTTTTTCTTCTTCACCTTATCTTCTTTTCTCTCTTTCATTATCTGTTTCTCACTCTCTCTATCACACACTTTCATTCCCACTCCTATTCTCATATTACTTTTCATTTTTCTCAATATCTCTATCTATATATCTATTCACATGTCTCTTTTAATCTTACTAGTCTACCTTTCAATATATCTTAATACTCATACATACACACACACATAGGTATATGTATATATATATATGTATATATATATATATATATATATATATATATATATATATATATATATATATATATATATATATATATATATATATATATATATATATGTGTTTTTATATATATATATATGTATATATATATATATGTATATACATATATATATATATATATATATATATATATATATATATATATATATATATACATACATATATATATATATATACATATATATATATATATACACGAATATATATATAAATATATATATATATATATTCAATAATATTATTATTTTCATTACTATTGTTGTATTTGTTATATTTGTGTGTGAATATATATATATATATATATATATATATATATATACATATACACATATATATATATATGTATACATACATATACAAATATATATATATTTATATATCTATATATCTATATATATATATATATAGATATATATATATATATATATACATATAATTTTATATATTATCTGTTCTATATCTGTTTCTTTGTGTCTGTTTTTTAATTTGCCACTAAGGTCTTTGGCAGATAATTAGAAAAATCTGAGTTGGGCTATAAAGATATTGAAGATAAGAGGGGTTTGGGGAAGAGAGTGGGGTGATGAAGATGGGGCTGTTGAAAACAAGGATTGTGATGATGAAGAGGGGGGAGGTAGAGACAGACAAAAATTATTTGATGATGAAGACAAGTGAGATGAAAATATGATATATGTGAATGTGTGTGTCTATTGTATGTATGTATATATGTGTGTGTGTATATATATATATATATGTGTGTGTGTGTGTATATATATATATGTGTGTGTGTGGGTGTATGTATATATATATATAGAGAGAGAGAGAGAGTCAGAGAGAGAGAGAGAAAGAGAGAAAGAGAGATAGATAGAAAGTGAGAAAGCGAGTGAGAGATTTACACATACAAACACATAAATGCATAGAAACATGTACACATTCTGGACGAGCATCTTAACTACTATGTTGGCTACTTTTTTCCATTCTTAAGTGATTTTCTTAAGCTATGTATATATGTATGTAAGTATGTATTTGTATATATATGTATGTATATTATGCTTTGTGCTTGAACCTCTATTGGTTGCAAGTTTGAAATATCCAGTTGCTTGACTAATGTATCTCCTTGCTTATGAAATTAACCTGCAAGTGGTTGAGTATTCCACAGACACATGCACCCTTAGCTTAGTTCACAGAGAGATTCAGTGTGACACAGTGTGTGACAAGATTGGTCTTTTGAATTACAGATAAAACTCATTATAGCCAGCTGCATTGACAAGAGTAACATGAAATAAAATGTCTTACTTAAGGACAAAATAGATTGCCAAGAATCAAACTCACAATCTAATGATTGTCTGATGAACTCTTTAACTTCTAAGCTATATATCTACACAATATATGTATATATGTATATGCAATTTTATATGTCACTATTTTTCGTTACTCATAGAGTGTCATCATCATCATCATCATCATCATCATCATCATCATCATCATTTTACGTCCGCTTTTCCCTGCTTGCAAGGGTGGGATGGGTCTTATTCAGCACAGCATCTCTCCACTCGTCACGGTCCCTCGTCATCTCCACCGTGAGCTTCAATGATCTGAGGTCTGTTCTCACCACCTCCGCCCATGTTTTTCGTGGTCTACCTCTACCACGTCTTCTTTCAACTGGCAATTCCTGGCACTTCTTCACCCATCGGTCATCCTCCATGCGCATCACATGTCCATACCACCTCAGTCTCCTCTCCCGTACACTACATTCTATCCCTCTCAGACACAGTTTCTCTCTCAACACATTTATGCTGGGTCGTTGACGCACATTTACACTGCACATCCAACGGAGCATGCTTGCCTCATTTCTCTCCAGCCGTCGCATATCCTCTGCAATGTATAGTTCAGAAATCAGAGAGACACTACTTTTCTGAATTGAGAGATCACAGTTCCAATATTATGGGCATGTGGTTAGAATGTCTCTGGAAAGAATAGCTGGACAGATTTTATGAGTAAAACCAACAGGCAGAAGACCTAAAAGTAGACCCCGAGCAAGATGTTTGGATAATATCCATGAGCTTGGCTAGTCTTGCTTGGGAATCCACCCAGATAAAGTGGAGATAGTTACTTCTGACAGAACCCACTGGAAGGAGTGCTTGAGGACCCTGCCCCACGACCATCTCTCTTATTACTTTGGCACTTATAATCTCACATGCATTGTTGGGCTTTCAAATAATTAAACATTTTTCCTAGTCATATTAGTATTTATTATTCCACAATGCTTCAAGCAAGCTACAATATTTTATATATATATATGTATTTATTTATTTATCTATGAGCATAGATTAAAGGTTTAAGCAAACGATTTCTGCTTTCAATTAAAATGGGATATTCTGACTATATATATATATATATATATATATATATATATATACAACACATGCATAAGGATGTTACATAATCAGGCCATTGAAATATATATATAGGGTTTCTGCAACAATAAAAGTTTAATTCAATTATATTCTGGTCCTGCTTGTTGAGCTTACACTTATAATTATCCATATGTTAATCAAAGACTATCTTCCATTGTCACTCAAGGACATCCCAATCCCATCTAAGAATACCTATGTGAAATGGCTGATAAGTAGTATTAATTCATTTATTAAAAGAATAAGATGGCATGTTTTCCATTATGATAGAAACCGTGGAAATAAACCTCAAGATTTACATCCTAATGATACTTATGGTTCCAAAACATATTAAAAAAAACATTGCATAATGTCTTATTGAACCCTTTTGAAAACGAATTATTAATGCTCGTGAAGAATATTAAGTATAGAAAACTTTATGTGAAAAACAATCATTTCTTCAAAAACCTTAATTCTACTATTAAATACTTTAATAAAAATAAGAATAACTTAGTCCTAGCTGATAAAACCAAAAATATCTATAGCCTTATAGAAAATTTATATATAAGGAATTACAAAAGAATTATAAGAAAACCACATCTAAAAACTTAGATTACATAAATATTGTAAGTAAATAAAAACTTGAAAAGTATACTCAACCTTATACCCCTTACCCACCCAAATTTACTTTGAAGGATCATAAGGAGGATTTTGATATTAATCCTACTGTTAGATTAATATGCCGATCTAAGTCTGACATTGGTATAATTAGTAAAAGAGTTCTAGATAAAATTATCCCCCAAATCAAACAAGTTCCATTTCAACCTTTGGGGTAATACTAGAGAAGTGATTGATTGGTTCATTATTATAGGTGACAGTAAGTCTAAGAAGTTTATTCAATTCGACATTAACTCTTATTATACATCTATCTCTCCTATTCCATTGAATAAGTTTCTTATTATGGCCATGGATAATAGTGACTTCACTAGATCCCAAGTAGATATTATTCTTGCGGCCCGTAAGACTATCATCAAATTTGAAGATCAATTATGGACCCATAAGTATACACCTAATAATTTTGATATCACTATGGGGTCTAGTGATTCTGCACAGGTCGCTGATTTAGTTTGATTATACCTTTTAAGTAAATTGATAAAACTTTACCTTACCTGAAGGATTGATTATATTGCGATGATGCCTTATTTATTTTAGATTATAAAAAATATAAAATTGAAATAACTAAGAAGGGACTACATAAATTTTTCAAAAGTATTAATCTAAGTATTACTTTAGATAAGAACACCAACACTGTTAATTTCCTTGATGTTACACTATGCTTGGATTCTAAAACCTTTATACTTTACCATAAACCTAATGAAAATCTTTTTTTATGTTGATACCAATTCTAACAACCCTAGATATGTCTTAAATTCAATTATTAAAGGTGTATCTAATAGAATTAGTAATTTATCTTATAATGAAGCTATCTTTAACCAAAATGCTCATTATTATAATGAAGCTTTATCACGTTATGGATATAAAAATAAAATTAAATTTGTGCCTAAAATCTCTTTTGCTTCACATAATATGGTTATGAAAAAACCTAGAAATTTTCAAACTAATAAAGATAATAATATTATTAACGGAAACAGTGGATAAAATAATGATATGCACCCTTCTACAGTTCCTCCCAGTACTAATAAAAAACATCTTAAAGATTAGAAAAATATTGTGAATAAAAAGTATAGTGTTTACACTAAACCTAACATCTGTAATACTAAACATAGTACTGAAGGTCATAAGGACACACTTAGTGAAAAAAAAAAAATAGAAGAAGGCTTAATTCATATTTTAATCCACATTTCAACTTAAATGTTTCTACTAATATACTGAGAGTATTCTTCTCTATTTTTGAAAAAACATTAGCACTTGATCACAAATACCATAATTTAATTAATAGAAAAACCATTAAAATGTCTTATTCTACCACACCTAACATAGCAAGAAAAGTAGTAAATATTTTTCTTCTTATAACTTAAATAACAATTCATTACCAGTTGATACACTTAACAATATTGTATCTAATAATTTTAGTAACCACTCTCATAATGCATTAATTTCTAGGACTTAGGAATAATAATAGCAATTCTAGCACTCATATAACTAACTCTAATAACTCTTAACATCTTTACCGTAAAAACTGCTTAATTAATAGTTATAATTGTAATTGTAGGCCGAATAGCGTATGCTCTCTTAATAGAAATTTCCTTTGTTAAGAATATTATTAATTCCTGCACTGTCATAACTTCCACCAACTCCAAACCCTATATCTGTTCTACATCGAATAGTTTTAAGGTGAGGTATAATTCCCATCTTCATACTTTCAAGAACTCTAAGCTTAAGCATGCTACTTCTTTATCTAGTTTCATATCATCTTTGAAGAGTAATAATACACCTTACACCCTATCCTGGAATATGATTACAAAACTTCTTATAAACCTCCCAATAAATTGTGTAACAATTGCCTTCTTGAGTTCCATACTATTATTTATTCTAAATTAAATTTATTAAATAGGAAATCTGAAAATTTTTCCGCTTGTCTTCATATTAATAAACATTCTTTTTACTATTTTAGACTTAGTAACTAATTTATACCAACGTAGATTTATACCTTACTTTTTAGTAACATTAGTATCATTGCATTCTTCTTACTTCCCATTTCTCATCCCTTCTGTTATGAATACAATTTATAAGCACCCCTTCACACACACACACACACCTATCAAGTACATATATATTTTCTAAATACAATGTAATAGTGAGTTGATGCTGGTGATGATGACAATGATAATAATTATTTCTACTTTTGGCACATGGCCAGCAATTACGCCAGTGAATTACTGGTGCTTTATTTTATCGACCTTGTATGGATGAAAGTTGACCTCGGCGGGATTTGAACTCACATTATAAAGGGCCAATACTCTATGCTTTTCAGCATAGTGTCCTGCCCTCCACTGTTACAGCCAATCCACTGCACTTGACAATGAT
>OZ024747.1:55740288-55745288 GCA_964016885.1 Eledone cirrhosa
ATCATCATCGTCATCATTTTACATCTTCTTTTCCTTGATAGCAAACGTGTGATGGGTCCTATTTAGCACAGCATCTCACTATCTATGTATGTATGTATGTATGTATGTATGTGTGTATGTATGTATGTATATATATATGTATGTATATGTATGTATGTAAGTATGTATGTATATGTATGTATGTATATGTATGTATCTATATGTATGTATGTATATATATATATGTATCTCTATGTTTGTATATATATGTTTGTATGTATATGTATGTATATATATGTTTGTATGTATTGTGTATGTATGTATATATATGTATATATATATGTATGTATAAATATGTATATATATATATATCTATATATACATATATATATATACATATCCACACACACACACATATATATATATATATATATATATATATATATATAATTATGTTTGTAGTTATGTGTATATACGTATATATATATATGTATATATATATATATATATATATATATATATATATATATATATATATATATATATGAAAATGTATGACCCCGACGGCAGAGCTCAATCCGACGGCTATTTCTGGACTAAATTGTCCAGAAATAACCTTCAAAACGGCTTGAAATCTGCCGTCGGGGTCATACTTTTTCATATATATATATATATATATATATATATACTTTTTCCTATTTCCCACTCTACTACCCTAAGTATTGAGTACTCTGCTGCGTTATGGTCCATCTGGTTGCTTACCACAATTCCTTTGTTATATATATATATATATATACATATATATATATATATATATATATATATATATATATATATATATATATATATATATATATATGTATATATGTATATATATTATGAAATACTGTTGGCTTCATGCTCACAATAATTTCTATACTTTCATTTATATATATATGTATATATATCTTCAATTGTTGAAAGTTGGTTGATTGAAAATTTGCCAACTTATTCTTACAGAGGTAAATATCTCTACGGTTTTTATTCATTCGGAGTTTTATCATAGCGATAAACAAAACAGATTCATTTTAACATCCCTATTTATTTTGTTATACGTATTTCAAAGACATCAGGCAGTTGTATAACAACTGCCCAACGTGTTCTTTTCTGACAAATATCCAAACGAGATGTAAAGATCCATTGAGATATGTTACCGGTCATACGTGTTATTTGCTTCACCAACCAGTAAGAATACATCCAAAATTCTCAAGTAGCAGTACTTATATGTGTTGGAGATAGTTGTGCCCATTGGCATTGTTGATTGTAAACTGGTTAGGGTATCAAGTTACCATATTGGTTTCTTGATTTATAGTAAGGCATACAGGAACTATTAGACTATCTTAATAAATGTTTATACTAGATTTTATTCACTTAGATACTAATTCTAATTTTAGACATTTACATGTTGATGCTGATGTTATAATGTATCTATATATTAATGAAGGTTTAATTAATTAAAGGTCAAGAGTGTAGAGAATGAGAATAGAGAGAAATGAAAGGAAAAAGAGAGCATAATATGAAATGTGTTGTGGTATTTCTTCTGACTCCTCTCTAAGCTCTGATTTCAAATTCTGTCTCCGTCAAATTTGCCTTTCCTCCATTCCAGATTGATAAATAAAGTACAAGCTCAGCCATTCTCTTTCAAGCCTTTGCCTTATAAGTTCAATTGCAATATTGCTGGTGCCAAGCTTCCCCTGTTCTTGCCTTTCCTTTGGACAATATTAATGCCACAAAATGGAGAGATTTATGAATGACAGACAAAAATACAACACTTCCAAAAGCCTTTCATTTTTGCTAGGAAAAACTGTTTCAAAATGGGTACTGCTTCATAAACACTATATAGACTGGGTCATAATATTTATATTGCTGAATGCGCAGAAACTTAGAGGGCCACTGGGACTAATGGCCCATAAATTCTTTTGCTATAATGAGGTGAGATTTTAAAGTGTTAGAGATAACACTTTAAGGCTCAAAATACCTGAAATCTTAGAGTCTATCTATGGGTTAATACAGCCCTGAATATAGAGTGATAGTTGGTAATATCAAAATGATTAAAATTATTCAAGGTTTACAACAAAATGTTTCTATAAATTGAGAATAGATGCATATAAAAAACAAAGAGTAAAATGTTTTGAAGGGATTGCGATTATCTTAAGAGCACACTGAGCACCCTCTTTAAAGACAATAATAAAATTGCCACCAGAAATGGTGGCCTGTTTGGGTTTAGGTGATTAATATGTGAAACTTCAGTATAAACTTCTATATATTTATGAGCATTGTTCCTGGTTTCAACTTACCTATTCTTGAAAGAAAACCCTTAAGCATCTTAGTAAGTGGTGTCTGAAATATTAATCAAGATTACCTTTATAAAGAAATAGGCTTTGTAAGAGTTGAAAGGCTCTATTTAAAATGTCTTTGTATTTTCAGAATGACCTTCTCCTAGATAATATATAAGTGGCAAATAAAACCCTTTTATATATAAAGCAACATTAAACTTACTGCTGTAATGGAAGTAGGCAACTTTGTATAGTTTTGAAGAATATCAAGGAAAAATATTGTGTCTTGAAAATGTTATTAACATTGTCAATTATTTGAAAAATATAATCATTACTACTTTTTTAATATTCGCTTTTCCATGCTGGCATGGTTTAGCTAAAACTTTGGGGAGCCAGTATTCTATACCATGTTGCCCCACCTGATGCTGACCCCTTACCTGTTTTTATGTTGGAGTTGAAAAAGAAAGTTTTTATACCACTGATGTTCACCTGAGAAACCTCTGAGCTCGTGTAGCATGTTGCTTATGCAGAACATAAACAAACACACTGGCTGCATAAACAATGTCAATATGACTATACAATAGGAAAGAAACTCGCTCTCACCTTCTCGCATGCATGCACACATATGCATACATATTTACAATGGGTTTCTGCATGGTTTTTCAGTCAACTGAATTTCATACATGTCATTGGTCAGTCTATTGTTATAGAAGATACTTTTCCAAGGTACCATTAAATGTAATCAAAGCCAAAATCAAGAGTTTGCAAAGCAAACTACTTAGCCACGCAAACATCTATGTTGCATCACTATCATCACAATATTAATCACAGTTTCTATATAAAGCCGCAAATTAGCAGAGTCGTTAGAACATCAGATAGAAAGCTTTGCAGTATTCATTTCAGCTTTTTACTCTCGGAGTTCAAATCCTACCGAGAGCAACTTTGCCCTTTATCCATTCGAGATTGATATAAAAGTACCAGTTTAATATTAGGGTCGATTCTTCCACTATATCTCTTTCTCACTTCCATTCTTTCACTCTCTATCCTACTCTGGAAGAAAGGAGATAGGGTCTGCCAGGTTTTAAAATACCCTAGAACCACCATATGTCAATATGGTGTCTCTATGACACCCTCAAGTATTACAGAAAAATACTGCAAAGTATTTTTTTCTAACACCCAAATGTTTCTACCAACTCACCACTGATACTATAAACATTAATACCAGTATAAAAAGGTGACGTTCTCACCTGAAATGCTTCTGGTTATAGGCCTCTTTTGTCTGGATTGATCTAGAGTTAAACACCAACAACAATAACAACGATCAATGTTTGTGTCCTGTTCCAAACGTACATAGATAGAATGATTTATAGACAGAAAGACAGATATGCACATAGATAAAGGAACATCTATCAGTGTTTGTGTCTAGTTTTAATTGTATCTGTTGGCAAATTTGATATCTAAATCTGTCTATCTATATAATATACATATATAAATATATATATATATATAAATATATATATATATATATATATATATATATATATATATATATATATATATATATATATATATATATATATATATATATAGGAAAAAGTATGACCCCGACGGCAGAGCTCAAGCTGTTTCGACGGCTATTTCTGGACTCAGAAATAGTTGTCGAAACGGCTTGAGCTCTTCTGTCGGGGTCATACTTTTTCCTATTTCTCACTCTACTACCCTAAGTATTGAGTACTCTGGTGCGTTATGGTCCATCTGGTTCCTTACCACAATTCCTTTGTTATATATATATATATATATATATATATATATATATGTATACATACATAAATACATACACACTATATATATATATATATATATATATATATAGTGAGAGACAGAAAATATAGATAAATAGAAATATATAGAAATAGAAATATATAGAAATAGAAATATATTATAGATAGGTAAATAGATACATATATAGATAAATAGATAGATAGATAGACAGATAGAGAGACAGACAGGTAACTAGACATACACAAGCAGAGAGAGATACAGAAATATGTCTAGCACAGCTGTATTTCATTCCAAAATATGTGGAGACATGCTGAGTGATGTCAACAAAATCATCAAGCTTGGCTTTTTTAATGTATTGTTTGGCAAGGAACCAGAATTGCAGTTTATTTTAGCACTTCTAGAACTGTTTGTATTTAATCTATATATTGGTTAACTGTCTTTCATTGTTGGATATACATACACTCACACACCCATATATATATATATATATATAGAAAGAGAGAGATATAAATTTACATATATATAGAGATATATAAATTTACATATATATATATATATATGTATATATATATATATATGTATATATATATATATATATATATAGAAAGAGTGAGATAGAGAAGAGAGAAATGGTATGTGTCTGTAATATATATTTTATATATATATATATATAGAGAGAGAGAGAGAGAGAGAGAGAAAGAGTGAGAGAGAGAGAGAGAGTGAGAGAGAGAGGTGAGTAAGAGATGGTATGCGTGTGTGTCTGTTGTAATGGTGGTAGTGGTTGTATTAGTGGTTCTGGTTGTGGTGTTTGAATTATCGATGAAGATGATGGTTATGAAGTGGAGAAGTATTTTGTTACTGTAGTGCTATGCTGTAATTTGACGGATATTTAGCTGCTATTTTTAACAATTCCATACACACTAT
>OZ024747.1:55750288-55752788 GCA_964016885.1 Eledone cirrhosa
TAATATCACCTAAACTTCTCCTTACATCGTTCTTTACTCATTATATTTTCTCTAACTGCCCCCTCATCTCACTTTCTCCTTTCACCCAGCCTCCAATATTTTCTTTCTTTCTCTCCTATCCAATTCCTTTTTCTGCCCTTTATTACTTTCTTGTATTCTTTCTACTTTCAACCTTCTGACCCCTCCGCCTCCCCCACACTTCCTTTTTTTGTTCCTTCCTTTGTTCCTTCTTTCTTTTCTGCAGTCTTTCCATTGACCCACCTAACTCCTTACCTTTTCTTATAATTTTTCCATTTCTTTTTTCTTTTCTTTTACTGCAATCCTTTTATTCATTGCTTACTGCCATTTCTATGACACAACCGACCACCCACAAGCACCACCAACGAACCAGCCAGCCCACCAACCAGTCACCACCCCCACGACCACCAGCCAGTCACCACCCACAACCACCACCAACGAACCAGCCAGCCAACCAACCTGTCACCACCCCACGACCACTACAAACGAACCAGCCAACCATCACTACCACCACCATCACCACCAACAATGAACTAGTCACCAACACCACCACCAACAACCAACCAACCACCACTAGCACCACCACAACCACCACCACCACCACCACCAATGAACCAGCGAACCACCACTACCACCACCACCACCACCAATGAACCAGCCAACCACCTCTACCACCACCACCACCACCACCAACGAACCAGCCAACCACCTCTACCACCACCAATGAACCAGCCAACCACCACTACCACCACCACCACCACCACCACCAACGAACCAGCCAACCACCACTACCACCACCACCACCACCACCACCAACGAACCAGCCAACCACCACTACCACCACCACCACCAAACCAGCAAACCACCACTACCACCACCAACGAACCAGCCAACCACCACTACCACCACCAATGAACCAGCCAACCACCACTACCACCACCACCACTACCACCACTACCACCATCACCAACCAGCCAGTCACCACCACCACCACTACCATCACTTCTCCATCTCCCCTACATAAGAATTGTTTGTGCTAATTTTAAGAATTAATAATGCCGAACCATTTTTCTATATACTGGTCATTGTTCAATAACTTGGTCAAATTTCTTTTAGCTGGGAAATTCTTTGATTTTTTTTGTCAATAGGCAAGAACGAGTCTATAGAAATGGCACTGGTCATTTTGCTGGAAGAAGGAAATGAATTTTAAAAAGACAGAACTCTCTAACCCCTGCTACCCACCACCCCTGCCATCAACAAAATAGTCATAACAACAACAACAACAACAATAATGAGAATGTTACTGGTGATTGTGATAAGAATAAAATTAATATTAATACATATAAACAAGAAATCTAAAAAGAAATCTAGAACACTAGAACAATAATAATAATAATAATAATAATGATTTCATTTATTGGCCACAAGGGCCAACATATAGGGGACAATACAAAAGACTGGGACAGTGGGGTTTTACAGAATAATCCTAATGTAAATGGTAATAAGAGAATTGAAGTGTGCGTGCACACATATATATACATATATACATATATATATATATAAATATATATATATATATATATTTATATATATATATATATATATATATATATATATATATATATAAATAAATATATATTTATATATATATATATAAATATATATATATATTTATATATTTATATATTTATATATATATATATATATATATATATTTATATATATATATATAAATATATATATATTTATATATATTTATATATATTTATATATAAATATATATATATATGTGTATATATATATATATTTATATATATATATGAATAAATAAATAATCATATGAATAAGTTAAATAAATATATAAATGTATGGAAAAGGAACCCAAAAACGAAAAGAAAACTGAAAAAAAATATAAAAACATTCATTTGTAAAAGCCATTTCAATTTCCTCACCTGCCGCCATCCCTGTGTCAATTCTGATAACAAGGCAAATGACAAAACAGTTAATTACATTTAATACTTAATTTCTATGAACAGTATTGATTGGATTATTGATTAACCCTGCAGCACACCACCACATCATACCCCACCACCACATCCAACCCCAAATTACTGGAAGAAATAAACCCTTGGTGTACTTATTTTACAGGGCTTTTTTTATACTGCTTATTTGTTTACATCTAGGGAGTGCGTCTTTTAATAATGAAACTATTGGTTATATTGTGTCTCCTTCTCTGTGACTTGTAAGTGGGCCTTAGCTGTTGGAATCTCTTGTCAAATAATTATATTTCAATTCATTAACCCTTTTGATACAACAATGCCTGGAGCTCCAGGTTTTATAATACAAAACTGTTTATTTTAAAGTGTTTATATTTACTTAAAAATTTCATCAGAATTTTTTCTAAGAACTTTTAATTTATTTTCGAAACACCAGATAAATAATGGGAAAATGAGTTATTTTACTAAATCTCTCCAAATACTCT
>OZ024747.1:55757788-55767788 GCA_964016885.1 Eledone cirrhosa
GTGAGGGTGTTGTAGTGATGGAAAGGGAGGGAGCATGGAGATAAGTCAGGTTAGATTGTGATTGTATGCTGCAGGTGGGTCTTGTTTAGCATCACATATTACCAGCCTTCCCAGTCTTTAATCATTTCTGTTGTGAGGTTTAGTTTTATAAGGTCAGTCTTCATAACCTCATCCCATGTCTTCCTGGGACTGCCTCTTCCATGGGTCCCAGCCACTGGGTTCTCTCTGCATTTCTTTATGAAGCTGTTATCTTCCATGCCCATCACATGTTGATGCCATCACATTCTTTTCTATGACCATCAAACATAAAAGTATACATTGAATATCAATGTAATCTTATATACTCTAGTATATCTGTAAACGAAAACAATCAGGATGGTCATGGCTGGAACACCTCTGATCATACATTAACTGACCAGGAATGGTGTTGCTGGTGTTGGTAGCAGATGTACACAACAACAATAGCAGCAACAACAAACAGAAAGGTTATATAGAGCATAATAATATAAAATAAATTCTCTTTACTTCTATTCCTATTTTCCTGCTATGTAGCAGTGACACTTCTCTGACCATTTCACCTCCTCTCACTACCACCCCTCACACGTCTTCATTTTCCTTTTCAATATGTTTCCATCTCTTTCAACTGTTCCTTGCTAAAAGTGATCCTGTTTTTCTCTTTGTCTGATGTTTATAGGAACAACCTTTATTGATGGCTGACATATGTGTCAACTCCTTGACCTCCAGTTCACGAGATCAGATAACCCATCTCTTGGCACTATATACATTGTGTGTAAAGATAGGCAAAAACAGTGAACCTTTTTCACACATTTTCACTTCTGCTACTTCAAGACTACCTTGGCTGTGTGAATGAGATGTTCTGAGATTAAGGGTCATGCCACTAACAGAAGACCCTACTACCTCACTGGAGGCTCAATAACTCTTCTTCGCAATTCTATCATTGCATGTAAGCATATTTGTACTTGGTTTCCTTTAAAGTTACTCCAAAAATACACAAATAGTCACACACACACACAGAATTGCTTTAGATTATTTGTCCTCCTCTACATGCTGAGTTCAAATCCTACCAAATTTATATTTATCTAGCACATTGTAGGCAATATAAATTATTATTCAGCACATACACAGAGATATCTCTATTACTTAATCACATAAATATTTCATATGAAAACATAGAAAAAAAATGAAAGAAAATAAGTCTACACTAAATGTGTCAGTCAGTCACATACCACAAGGGGTGCTGGAGCCATTCTCAAATACATTTTAAGGCAAGCCAACACACTGGGTGCATTGTTGCAAGTGATAGCAAAGCTAAGGCGCTGGAACAACTAAGCACACTCGTGGAGTTCAGCTGATGCCTCAGTGAGGGAGCTGCCAACAATAAGAATTTCATTGTCATTGGCTCCAAAATGCACACATATATACACACACACAGATCTGTGTTGTGCTATGTATCTGTAGTCAATACTTACCAAAGATATATTTATGCTGTTCTTGCCCTTGTGGCAATATAAATACATCATTATTATTAATTTGCAGCTTAGACAAGAGACGGCCATGGCTATGGAGTTAACACACTTCACAACTATGTATGTTGGGGCTTGATCCCAAATACCATGATGGAAGGTTTTAATATAAAAGTAAACATTTAGAAATGATCAGTTTTGTATCATAGAACCAGGGGCAGTTCCTGATGGTTTGTTACCAAATTGGTTTGGGTTGGGTTAAACATTCTCAGATAAACTAAAGGTGTGTGGGTCAAATTTGGTGTAAAGCAGAGATTCTCAAAATGGCCGCTATGGGCGTTGACAAGGTCCAGAGTGTGCTGGGGCCTAAGGTGGCAGTGGGTGGTAGAGATGATATAATAGTATATTAAATATGAAATGATGCATATCTATACTATAAAGCTGACGGCCGTATGTAGGTAACAAACTTTCCGCCAAACGGCTGGACCAAACAGCACCAAATTTTCACCATAGATGTAACGTTTTCCAAGTAAATAAGTGAGGGTATTTTTGTCTACTGAATTTTGTTAAAAGATTAAAGACATTATTTAAATATTCACTTCTTTAAAATTTCAAATGTCAACACTTATGACACAATACGTCATTCTTCACTTTATCTTATGACGTCGCACAACATTCCCCTCTTTTTCTTAGTCTGTCTTTTTAGATAGATACATAGCTATAACGTAGCACCCTTATAATATGTCTCTGTATGTCTGGCTGTCTGCATTAGATAACGTTTTTCGAAATATTTACTTCTGCGTTCACAGACGGATTTTTTTAGTTCCAGAAGATCCCGTTAAGGGTGAAAGCAGCGATTCTTTGCTTAAACGTTAATCTGTTATTTTAATATATATATTCATGTACAGATATTTTTTGCATACACAAAAACAAAAACCTATTTATTTCACGAAAGCACAGACGGCTTATCGTCATTGTTACTGTTCGATGTTAGAGGACCACAGTCTTTCCAAGATCTGAGAACCATCAATGGCCATCAATGTTCCACTTACCGTTTGGCTTTCCAGATGCGTGGTATGTTACACATGACAGCCATTGACACCTCACCCTGCAAGAAGCAGCAACTGCTAAAGTCCCTTCTCAGCTGCGAAAACCTTTTGCTATTATGCTGTCACCAAGTTGGGAGTTGACCTGGATCTGAATGTCTGGAAACTGGATGATACTTGCTTTGTGGGGTGGGATCCTCCAGACAAGGTTCTTGCGACTGCAAAGACGATGATTGAGGAGCTGGGTCGTAGGGCCTTCACGTCAACAGTTCCAAATTCGAGCTCTGGCTCCTCAACCGCCCAGCTTCATATCAAGAGACTGATGACCTGTTTACAAAGTCTTTCCCATCCATCACGGTTCCTCCCTTGGCGTCCCAGTTACTGATCAAGCCTTCGAGTCCATCTTTCAATGGAAGTTGGCTAACCTCAAGCAACTTTTAAAAACCTCGAAGTCATTGCGCCTCACAAAGGCTTTTATATTCTCTGGAATTATCTGTCAATCCTTAAGTTGTATTTCCTTAGACTTAGTCCCTCTTACACATTTTCGTCGTCTCTCCAACGCTTCGACGATCTAATATTCAGTAAGCTCGAGGGTTTTGTCAATGTCCGACCCTCTCAACAGTCCCGTGACCAAGCTACCTTAACCAAACGGTTTGGCGGTCTCAGTTTGCGTAACTGTTCTGCTTTGTCCCTACCTCACTTTCTTTCCTCCATCCTCGCCTGCTCCCCTTTGCTGGGTGACATCCTCTCCTTCCCAAATTGGACTAGTTCCATCAAGGAGTTGGATGAAGCTTTACTACAGTGGTGGGAGCTGGGCTTGTCAGTCCCAGTTACTGATGAGGATAGACGGAAGCAGAGAGTATGGGACAATTTGCATTCGAGGGAAACTTTCAACTCTCTCTTTGATCTTTCTAATCAATTTTCTAGGTGCCGCTTATTTTCTGCTAGCGCAAGTTTTCGAGGGTGTCTCGATGGATGACCTGCCTGTGGCCAACATTAGTGGCCTTCTAAGTCAGAACGAACTCCGTTTCTCCATTACAGTTCGTGTGGGAGCCGACGTCTGTAGAAGTCTGAGATGCCGCTGTGGTAGATCCCTCGACTCCACAGATTTAAATGGTTTGTCCTGCCGCCTGAATTCTGGTCATTTTGCCCGTCACACCTGATCATCAAACGGGCCCTGGATCGGGTAAATATCCCCACAGTTTTCGAACTGGCATTTATCCGGAAGTGATGAGAAGAGACCAGACGGTCTTGCCCTTTGTCCCCAGGTAGGAGGCAGGTGTCTCATCTGGGACGTCACAGTCAGTGTCTCCTTTGCTCCCTTACACATCATTGATGCTGCAGTGAATGTCGGGGTC
The DNA here is from genome assembly GCA_964016885.1 of Eledone cirrhosa. NCBI lineage: Eukaryota > Metazoa > Mollusca > Cephalopoda > Octopoda > Eledonidae > Eledone > Eledone cirrhosa. Next base: position 55,761,677 of record OZ024747.1, read on the forward strand.
AACGCTTCTGTTGCCGAACGGAATAAAATTCTGAAATACCAGGCCTTATCAAATAATAATTTTTTCCAGCCTGCGGCGTTCGGTGGAGTTGGGCCGCTGACAGCGAAGTTCTTGTCACCACTGGTGGCTCACCGTATTGAGATGTCAGGTGATGCCCGTGTGGGTGCCGGGTTATTTCAGCGCCTTAGCCTCGTTATGACCCGTGGTGTTTCTGCGAGCGTGTTGTCTTGCCTGAAAGTGTGTAGTTAACCCCTCAGGTGTGAGGCGCGGCCGATTATTACACTGCAGTAAACACGGGTTTTATTTTCTATCAGGTCCTCCAGTATCAGGATACGGTCAGCATTTATACTGTTTTATTGTCATTTATATAACTGAATTATAGAAGAAATAAATATTGTTATATATGGGGAGGGTCGTGTTGCCCTAATATTTTTAATTGACGAAAGGACTTTGAGAAATTAAATTTATATTTTTAACCGTTTGTCAATCAATGATAAACATTGATTTCCTGCTAAATTATTTATAAAAATATACAGATATACTAAAGCGAAACCAAACCAAACTGTGAGTGTGTTATAGTGGATTGGCAGTATCGGTAGAGGGTCGGACGCCATGCTTTCCAGCATAGTTACGTCCCTTTACGATCTGAGTTCAAATCCCGCCGAGGTTGACTTTGTCTTTCATCCTTACGGGGTCGATAAAATAAAGTACCAGTAATGCACTGGGTAATTGCTGGCCTTGTGCCAAAAGTAAAAAAAAATTATTATTATATTTAGCAAAGGGTGGTGGATTGCAGTATCGGTAGAGGGTCGGACGCCATGTTTTGCAACAAAGAGTTACGGCCCTTTATGGTCTGATCAAATCCCGCCGAGGTTAACTTTGCCTTTCATCCTTACGGAGGTCGATAAAATAAAGTACCAGTAATACACTAGGATAATTGCTGGCCTTGTGCCAAAAGTAGAAACAGTTATATTATTATATTTAGCAATATTAGGACATGACCCTCCCCAAATATAACAATATCTGTTTCAACTCATGATTTCATATCAAAACCCTTACGAAACAAACAAATACATCGCTGCCAGAAGGAATAAAATTAAATTTTTAAATATCAACGGCATAATCGTAATCTCTATCGTCGAAAATGTATTTTGTGCAGAGATACAAACATGAAAGGTAATCTGGAAGAGTTGGTTAACTTTTGAACATCCATTAGAAGTGATTGGAGTGAGTAGTGAAATCTTTTAAAACTCTTAACAAGGCATTTTATGTGTAGAGTGGTGAAGTGTGAAAGATCACAGTTTTGTCTCAGGGTGGTCGTCTCTGTATATAATGTATATATTGTTTTGCCCTGACAATGTTATGGGGAACAAATTCGTTTGGGTAGATTTTTAACGGATGTACAAGAGAGTTTTGTACTTTGTTTTGGTTCATTTTTAGTGGTGTAGTTGGTGTTACTAGATGAATTGATGAAGTAGTTGGTTGAGATCATGGTAAGTGAGTGAAGTGTGTCTCGGTAGTAATGAGTGATTTGCTGGTCGAATCCATTGTAAGTAAAGTGAGTAACAGTGGTTTGTTGGCCAAGTCCATGGTGAATGAGAGAAGTGTATCTCAGTGAGCCGAGAGAATTGTTGCCGTGAAGTCTTGATATGGTCGAGGAAACAAGTTGCTGTAGTTGCTTGTTGTGGTGTGATACTGTCGCGGAGAAAACGATTTTCCCAAGTCACATTGATATGAATTTACAAATGAACAAGAAACCGATGATTTTAATGTTTTTATTAGTTGCATGATTTACTTCACAATTATGCGCAATGGTACTGTGTTTGTTTGTGGAGTGTTTAGGTTGGTTGACTTTGCATGTGTGAATGTAGAATCTAAACGTAGTGAATTCGACAAACCGTTTGTTGATGTTGGTTGTCAGCAGAGCTGGCTACATGACGAAATGTGCCTGTGTCAAAATTTCTCGTGTTCATAAGGATTGGATTGCCCAGAAACATTAAAAAGGTAACCTATGATACTTTAAAAAAAAGGCAGTAAATCTATATGGCGAAATCGTTTGACCAAACAGAGGAATTGATATCTCAATAACTCCGACTGAGTTTAAATGTCAGTGTGTGTTGATAATATGTCTATTTAAGTATATGAGGAAGAATCTCTTGAGGTTTCGTTACAGGTTGTTATTAAATTCTAACTATACAAAAAAGCAATAAATAAAATAAAGATGCTAAATCGAAACATATTATTTTCGGTAATCCAATTGTTTTGGTAAATATAGCAATTTGGTGCATAGTTAAACATGAAGCTACCAATAATGAAGAGTATAAAAATAATATCAGTTGGCCTCTTCGAATTATTGAAAGGAATGTTGCGCTTTAGTATGAATTTATGAATTTATTCCACTCTAAAAACGATATTGTACATAAACCCGGAATTTAACCCCAATATTTTAGAAGGAAGAAAATTCAGCTAAACTGGTAAGTACCATCATCATCCTGAGGTTTAACCCTTCAGCATTTACATTACTTTATATATACTATTATATTTTCATGGTAAAGGCTTTACCTCACATAATATCGAATCTATGAGATTTTTATATTATTTATTTTGATAACAATACCTTAACATCAGTATGAGTGACCAGTTACGGCCAGTTTGAACAGAAAAAAACATGAGAGAATTCTAGCCAGATACAGCTGGTTTAAATTGCTTAGGGGTTAATCCTATGTAAAAGACAGGTGTCTTGTCCACGGAAGAGACTTTGCATGATATGACTGAAACCACTGCCATTAGAACACCTGCAAAACCTCCTAGAAGGCTAGTTTAATTTCATAGGTGTGAGTTGTAACAACAACTGACTCTGGACAAAGAATTAAGCCTACTACCTATGTCTTTACATAGTCATCACTCCTGAGAGGTATTTCTCCCAGAGAAGGCCTCTGTGCAGTGGTACAATCTAATGGAAATAGCAGCTAAATTTCCATCAAATCAAATTTATCCATTATCAATAGGGAATGAATACAATAACTACCTTTCACAAAATATTCAACGACAGATATATACATTACACAGAGAGACGACCATTTGGAGATAAAACTGTCACCTTACATATTTCACTATTTCATAATATTTAATGTTTTTCAGGGGTTTTAAGTGATATCACTTTTTATTTCCATCATGTTTAATGAATGTTTAAAAATTAACTTATTCTTTTAGGTTACCTTTCATATTTTACAATTTTTTGTTTCGATTTTCTTTTTAAAGTTTGAAAAGCACATATTGAAACAATTTTGTTGTATATACTAGAAGATGAGGTAATTTTTTACAGGTCCATGTTTAAAAAGTTTATCCTTACTAGGTCAGAGGTTATTACTATGTTAAAGTAAACAGGGCGGTGGATTGGCAGTATTGGTAGAGGGTCGGACGCCATGCTTTCCAGCATAGTTACGTCCCTTTACCATCTGAGTTCAAATCCCGCCGAGGTTGACTTTGCCTTTCATCCTTACGGGGTCGATAAAATAAAGTACCAGTAATACACTGGGTATTTGCTGGCCTTGTGCCTAACGTAGAAACAATTACTATGTTAAAGTAAACTAAAACTTGTATATTCCTTAAATGTCCTGGCATTTTCTTTCATCCTGATGGACTTTTTGTTTTTGCTGATAATATATTACACAAGATACAGAAATATGAGAAAAAAAGATAAAAACAAAGTTAAGTAATGAGAAAATGGGGAAGGGGTAAAGAAGGGCAGATCTGGCTGTATGGGAAAGTAGAGGAAAGGACTTTGAAAGCCATAAATGAAAGGAAAAGCAAGGACTCTGGAGTCAGAGGAGAAAGGGAAGGGGTGAAGGTGATTGGCTCTGGGTCAGCGACACTTGCTGCAACAGCCACCCGACTAGTGGGGCTCCTTCCTTAGACAGGCTGCTGATGTTCTGATCTTGCAGCGGAGCTTGGTAGTGTGGGGTCTGTGTGTATTCCTGAGGTCTCAACAGCATCCAGTGTGAAGAGGAAGCAGTAAGACAACCCTTGCTATCTGTTTACCTTTCTTTCCTCCTCATTGGCGGCCATATTGCCAGGGTTTGTGGCCGAAGCGATTAAGTTGGAAGGGAAGAATATGTCACCAATAATTTTCAATTTATTGATGAAATTGAAATATGAAAAATAATTACAATGTATCAAATATCTAAAAATTTTAATAAATAATTGTTTCTACTTTTGGCACAAGGCCAGCAATTACTCAGTACATTACTGGTACTTTATTTTATCGACCCTGTAAGGATGAAAGGCAAAGTTAACTTGGGCGGGATTTGAACTCAGAATGGCAAGGGCCGTAACTCTATGCGTCAAAGCATGGCGTCCGACCCTCTACCGATACTGCCAATTCACCGCCCATTTTAATAAATAATGAATACATAACCAGTTCGGGGATGGGACTGGGCTTGAGGGGATTATTTCAAAATGATAAATTCAATTATCTCTCACACAGTGATTAATAAAATATAGTGTTATTATAAAACATATAAACAAGAATTGTTGCATTTTTTTTTTTTTGAGATCAGTTAACCCACTCATAACCCCATTTCAAATTTATACTTTCGCTATGCGTGTTCTAATTAATTTTGTGAGTAATCAGGAATTTTAATAGTTAATTAAAATTTCCAATTTTTCCAATCTTAACCCAGTCTTGATGGTGAATTAGACATTACAATGTAAGACAATCTTGCAATATGTCATCTAGGTTTTTTACATTCGCAATTCAAACCTCACTGAGGACATGTCTGATATTTATCCTAGGGTTATTAAAGCAAAATACTAATCAATTTGAATAAATCAACACCAATACATTGATCTATTCCAATGAATCAATGTAAGGTGGTGGATTGACAGAATTGTTAGAATGTCAAATTGCCATGTGTTATATAAGAGGATGGAGTTTGAACCAATGACCTTTACCTTGGGATATGGACTTTAGTGAATCCACGTCACACGTGTCATTGCTAGAAATAATTAGCTCCCAATTTTCATGACCAATTATTTTTACACAGGCATAAATGTCCATACGTGTGTGTGTGTGTATATTTATATGTATATATACATACACACATAGACATATTAGTGTATAGATACACACACACACATCGACATATTTGTGCATATAAATATATATAAATATATATATATAAACATGTGTGCGTGTTAATACCATTAGCAAAATTATTATTGTTGTTGTAGTTCAAAAAGCCTTCAAGTCACTGATTTACCACATCACTTGGCACTGCTCTTTGAAAAAAAAGAGAAGTTTTTTTTCCTTGACATTATCCTCACTCGTTATTTGACCAGTCACCAACTTCTAATGTTGTTATCAACAAAGTTATAAAATGGAAGAATTAGATGCTAAACCAAACTGATTACCAAAGTTTATTGAGAGAACTCAGTAAAAATGTCCAGCATTACTATTTTTGTTCTTGTTTTACCAAATATATTTTCATATCTTTTATATTTTTTTTTTATTTTGGAAGTTGGGTTGCAAATTTTATGTAGAGTTAAGGTTCTTTGATTGTAACTAGCCATCAGTAAATACATTCAACTAAGGGTAAAATTTGGATGAAAATTAGCTTTTAACTCTGGTAGAAAAATAAGCAATTCATCATTATGATGATATTGATAATAGTATTCATATATATATATATATATCAATATATATAGAATTAGGATCTAGCTTCAAGCATAATTGAATACACATATGTATTGGAATTTTGTATTTCTAAAGAAATATGGTATGTTTATAAATAAACATTTAGAAAGCTGTAGCTATGCAAAGACACCAGTGACTATCGCCACCTGGCGGTATCCCGCAGAACCAAGTGGGACAATCGTCGATGTGCATTTTGAACTGAACTGGTTTTCATCAGGATGATCCTTCGCATTCTTGAAACTGCTGGGCTTTGAAAACAGGTAAGAATATATAGTTTTCTCATCTGCAGGAGGGAGCGTTCTGACGAAAACCAGTTCCGTTCGAAATGCACATTGACGATTGTCCCTCTTGCTTCTGCTAGACACCACCAGGTGGCGATAGCCACTTGTGCTTTTGCATAGCTACAGCTTTCTAAAT
>OZ024747.1:55775288-55790288 GCA_964016885.1 Eledone cirrhosa
TCCGTGACTACCGTCTACCTTTATTGCCCTGCACTTTGTTATACAGCTATCGACTTTCATGCGCATCACGTGTCCATACCAACGTAGCCTTCTCTCGAGTAAACAACATCTGATCCCTCTTATCTCTAATTTTTTCCTTAGTTCGTTTATGCTTTGCCGTTCACGTATATTACTGTTACACATCCAGCGGAGCATGCAAGCTTCGTTCCTCTCTAGTCTGCGTTAATAATTGATTCTATGTTAGGCAAGAGTGAGAAAAGGTACAGATTAGGGGTTAGATATTAGAAGAGAAGAAAAGGAAATGATAAATATGGGTGATGTAGAAAGAGTCAACAAGTATTATAGGAATTTGAAAATTAACGAAGAGAAAAATAATGTAAAGTTAAGGTTTGTATATTGAAGGATTTGATAATATGTGCGAAGAAAAAGAAAATGTTAATATGTATTGAGAATAATGAGTTAGATGATAGGGAGAAAAGAATAATGAATTGAGGATGAATAATCTAGCGTAAAAAAAAATGTATATGTTTACGAAGGATTTTACAAGGTGATATAGAGTAAGAGTAATGAGTAAACAAGTATTATAGAATGTATAATAACCTTTGAAATAAGGTAGAAAGATGGGTATATTTTTAAAAGAAGTGTATATATATGTGCCTTTGAGAAAAAGATTCTAAATTGATAAAGAATTGAATATTAGCTGTATACTTTGTGAAATGTTTTATGGAATTTATGCAAGCAGATAGAAAACAAGTCAGTGCGTCTATTTATTATAGAATCTAGATTAGAGATAATGGTAAATTTTTCATTTAGACAGAGATTGCAGATTTTAGATAGAGAACTGTTCAAGTCTGAAGACACAGAAGAAACCTTCTTCCAAAAGATGCTATATTTAATGTTTTTGTCTTTCAAGGACCATATGAGTTCTGAGAGAGCCGTGTTGGTTCTTTTAAGTTTGTATTTAAAAGATGAATGATGGTTATAAAGACGAGCTTTAAAAGAGATGGAAGTGGAGCCAAAATATTTTGGCTCCACTTCCACCTCTTTTAATTTATGTATATATATATATATATGTGTGTATATATATATATATATATGTGTGTATATATATATATATATATATATGTGTATATATATATATGTATATATATGTATATGTGTGTATATATATATATATGTATATATATGTATATATGTGTATATATATATATATATATATATATACTATATTTATTTATTTATTTGTTTATGTTCATACACAGCACAAAAGCGCTGCCTATGGTTTCAAGACCCACTATTGGCCAAATCTCCAGATTGTAAGAGGGATCAAAATTGTGCCCTAACCTTCAGTACCTCAACATTCCAGCTAGGAACACTATTAACAACTTCATCAAGAATGGAGAAAATGAACACCTATAAGGGATTTATAAACATTCCACTTATATTTCACAGCAGTTTGTTATTTAGCAAGAATATCTGAAGTGAATCGACAAAATCTTTTTGATGGTGATGTGTATATTCCTGATATTTTATCCCTCCCTTTATATAAATTGATGAAATAAGTATTAAGGCTGATGTGTTCAATTAACCCTTTAGAATTTACATTACTCTATGCTATTACTATTGTATTTTCATGGTATTGTCTTTACTTCATATAATTATCTCACATAATCTCGAATCTGGTTAAAACCGATTTAAACAGAAAGATGTGAGAGAATTCTGGCTTGATATGGCTGGCTTAAATGTTAAAGGGTTAAATGACTTCAAGGCGATATCCCAGCATGACCACAGACCAATGACTGAAACACATCAAATTATTCACGCACACACGCACGCACGCACACACACACACACACACGAACACACATACACACACACACACACACACTTTATATGGTTTGGACTTTTCTCAGTTTGATGAGTGTTTCAGTTTGTTGAATAAGGGAAGAATCTGCTTCTGAAATCAGCATGTAGGTGGCTAAGCATTCTACACTTAGTTATACACTTAAGGTAGCTCACATCAAGATTCAGCATAACACAGTATATGGCATTTTGCCAGCTGCGTAGATTGGAGTGTCTTGCTCAAGAACACAACACAATGCCTGAAACTGAACTCACCAGTATACAATAATTGTTTCTACAATTGGCACAAGGCCAGCAATTACCCAGTACATTACTGGTACTTTATTTTATCGACCCCGTAAGGATGAAAGGCAAAGTTAACCTTGGCGGGGTTTGATACAGTATATAATAATTGTTTCTACTTTTGGCACAAGGCCAGCAATTATCCCAGTGCATTACTGGTACTTTATTTTATCGACCCCGTAAGGATGAAAGGCAAAGTTAACCTCGGCGGGATTTGAACTCAGATCATAAAGGGAGGTAACTCTATGCTTCAAAGCATGGCATCCGACCATTACACCACCCTACAGTATATAATAATGAACCAAATACACTAGTAATAAAACCATGTTCCTTCATTTTATCTGTATATAAATACAAATATACAATCATCTATTTTACAATCATATATAAATACAAATATACAATCATCTATTTTATCATCTATATATCCTACTTAGATATTTCACCCTCTCTCTCACCATTTGTTCTCTTCCACCATCTCTGCATAGTCTGTTAATAGACCCTCCCTAATGTCCACGTCCAATCTATCACACACACACACACACACACACACACACACACACACACACACACACATATCTTAGTCTTAGGTTCTTCCATGCCTTTTGGCGCATTGAGCAGTAAGGAGTCTTCAATGATCACAATCACCAGCGACTTTTTGGAAGGTTCGTCCCTAGGTGATCTTGATGCATCCCAGCTTCCATTTTCCAGCAGGTGGAGTCCAGTTAATTGTTGTTTTTGAATGTCGTTCATTGGTCAGGTGTAGAATATGGCTACCCAGGCAGCACTAGCACTCAGTGACCACCCTCTGCAACATCTACTACTCAACTCTCCACAGGATATCCTTGTTTCACACTCGGTCATGCCAGAATGCATGAAGGATCCTTCACAGGCACCACTGGTGAAATGCATTTAGCTGTCTCTCTATCTTTGCCATGATCTTCCAAGTTTCACTCACGTAAAGCTCTGTTGGCTGCACAATGCTCTTGTACAGGCACAGCTTGATCCTGGTGCTGATGCATGATGATGACCAGTCTGGGTACATACGCTGGAAAACTGCAGCTCCTTTGCCGATCTGACAGCTGATGTCAAGCCCTGCAATGCCATTGTTTGCCAGGATGCTGTCTAAATAGTTGAAGTGATTGACTTCTTCCAGGTCTTGTTGGATCCTTCAGCTTCTCCATTGCATAAGGCTTCAGTGTTTCCCTTTCATGTCTGTTTCTTCAGGTGCAGATGTAGTTCAGTACTCAGTAAGTGGTGGTCTGAGCCCACCACGTCTGCACCTTGGTACACTCTGTCATCACACACCAAGGACCTCCAGCATGGGTTGATGCAGACATAATTGATCTCATTGTGACTTTATATATATATATATATATATATATATATATATATATATATAGAAACACACAAGCACATATCATGTATATGAATATATATATAAATAAATATATATATTCATACATACACACACATACACCCAATACTTATATATATATATATACACACACACACAAGCACAAATCATGTATATGAATATATATATAAATAAATATATATATTCATACATACACACACATACACCCAATACTTATATATATATATATATACACACACACACAAGCACAAATCATGTATATGAATATATATATAAATAAATATATATATTCATACATACACACACATACACCCAATACTTATATATATATATATACACACACACACAAGCACAAATCATGTATATGAATATATATATAAATAAATATATATATTCATACATACACACACATACACCCAATACATATATATATATATACACACACAAGCACATATCATGTATATGAATATATATATAAATAAATATATATATTCATACATACACACACATACACCCAATACATATATATATATACACACACAAGCACATATCATGTATATGAATATATATATAAATAAATATATATATTCATACATACACACACATACACCCAATACATATATATATATACACACACAAGCACAAATCATGTATATGAATATATATATAAATAAATATATATATTCATACATACACACACACACACACACACTGGCACACACACACATACACGCACACATATGTACGTATGTATGTATCCATGTGACATCTTCATTGAAATATCAGAAGAAACACTTCAATACCTCTCACCTTAATTCAAATAGTTTTGTGCAATCAAATGTAGCAACCATTGTTCTGCTTTGAGTCATGTGGACAATGATGATGATGATGATGACTAGACATTATGTTGCTGATGATGATGCTGACAACGATGAAGATGATATTGTTCCTGCTGATGTTGTTGGTGATGATGATGATGAGGTTTGTTTGCTGGTGATGGTGATGGTGATGGTGATGATGTTGTTCCTGCTGCTGATGTTGTTGGTGGTGATGATGATGTTTGTTTGCTGATGCTGGTGATGGTGATGATGATGGTGATGATATTGTTCCTGCTGATGTTGTTGGTGATGATGATGAGGTTTGTTTGCTGGTGATGGTGATGATGATGATGGTGATGATGATGGTGATGATATTGTTCCTGCTGATGTTGATGATGATGATGAGGTTTTTTTGCTGATGCTGGTGATGATGATGATGGTGATGATATTGTTCCTGCTGATGTTGTTAGTGATTATGATGATGAGGTTTTTTTGCTGATGCTGGTGATGATGATGATGATGATGATGACGATGATTGTGATGGTGTTGTTCCTGCTGATGTTGTTGGTGATGATGATGATGAGGTTTTTTTGCTGATGCTGGTGATGATGATGATGGTGATGATGACGATGATTGTGATGGTGTTGTTCCTGCTGATGTTGTTGGTGATGATGATGATGAGGTTTTTTTGCTGGTGATGATGGTGATGGTGATGGTGATGGTGATGGTGATGATGATGGTGGTGATGATGGTGATGATGATGACGATGATGGTGATGATATTGTTCCTGCTGATGTTGTTGGTGATGAGGATGATGAGGTTTGTTTGATGGTGATGGTGATGGTGATGGTGATGATATTGTTCCTGCTGATGTTGTTGGTGATGAGGATGATGAGGTTTTTTTGCTGATGCTGATGCTGGTGATGATGATGATACTGACAATGATGAGGCGGCGACTGTTCCTGCAGATGTTGCTGGTGATGATGATGATATGTTGCTGCTGCTGATGATGATGATGAGAAGGAGGAGACAGCAGCAGAGAAGGAGGGGGGTTATGTTGCTGCTGCTGATGATGATGATGAGGATGATGATGAGATTATGTTAATGATGATGTTGATGGTGCAGACAATGATGAGGATGATGATTAGATTATGTTGCTTTGCTGATGCTAATAGTGGTGATGATGATGATGAAGAGATTATGTTGCTGCTGGTGGTGGTGGTGGTGATGATGATGAGGATATTATGTTGATGATGATGATGATGAGAAGGAGGAGATTATCCTGCTGATGCTGATGATGATGATGATGATGGCAGCAGTGTTAATAGTGGAGGTGATGATAGTGGCGATAATGGCAGTAGTAGCGATGGTGGCTGTGTTGATAATGACGATGATGATGATGAGGATGATGATGATGATGATGATGGGAATTAACAATAATGATTATGATGGTGATTATGATTGATGACAGCTACATCGACACACTAATAATGATAATAATAATAATAATATTCATGCTGAAAAATGATTATCAAAATCATGGTGATGATATAAATATTATTAACAACTGATTTAATAATAATAACAATAATAATAATAACAATAATAATAATAACAATAATAATAATAATAATAATAATAATAACAATAATAATAATAACAATAATAATAATAACAATAATAATAATAATAATAATAATAACAACAATAATAATAATAACAATAATAATAATAACAATAATAATAATAATAATAATAACAACAATAATAATAATAACAATAATAATAATAACAATAATAATAATAATAATAATAACAATAATAATAATAACAATAATAATAATAACAATAATAATAATAATAATAATAACAACAATAATAATAATAACAATAATAATAATAACAATAATAATAATAATAATAATAACAACAATAATAATAATAACAATAATAATAATAACAATAATAATAATAATAATAATAATAACAATAATAATAATAACAATAAAGCCCACTGTGCAGGATCTGTGGAGAGAGAGAGGAGACTGTGGCTCACATTGTGTCCGAGTGTAAACACCTAGCCCAGACCCACTATAAGGGCTGGAGACACGATGTGATGGGCAGGGTGATCCACTGGCACCTGTGCAAAGTAAACAATCTACCACATTCTGAGAAATGGTATGAGCATAGGCCAGAGGCGGTGATGGAGAACAGTCAGGTGAAGGTGCTGTGGGATTTTAGGATACAGACGGACAAAAAACTGGAACACAATAGACCTGACCTGGTGGTTGTGGACAAAGAAAAAAGATCGTGCCTGATTGTGGATGTGGCCTGCCCGTTCGACACGAGAGTGCAAGAGAAGGAGAGGGAGAAAATTAACCGATACCAGGACCTAAAGTGGGAGGTGAAAAGGATTTGGAACTGCCATGAAGTCAAAGTGATCCCGATTGTCATAGGCGCACTGGGGACTATCTCCAAAGGTTTCCAGGGATGGTTAAAGAAAATCGGCCCCTTCACGCTTTTTGGAACGCTTCAAAAGGCATGCTTGCTTGGAACGGCAAGAACCCTCCGATACGTCCTGAATATCTGAGGCTGCAGGTAGTGGCTTGATATTCAATCCAACGGACTTTCCAGTTAACCAACATCAATGACTGAGATTCAAGGAATAACAATAACAATAATAACAATAATAATAATAACAATAATAATAATAACAATAATAACAACAATAATAATAATAACAATAATAATAATAAGAAGAAGAAAATAAAAGTATATTAATAAGAATGATAAAAATATTAATGATAACATTTATAATAATAAAAATACCATCCTTAACACAATAAAAGCTAATAATAATACTATTAAACATCAATGTTCATAATATCAAAGTAATAATAATAATATTATGTAATAATCATAACTATTGTGAAAATAATAAGGAATAAATAAATAAATCTAATTCTGGATAATTAAAGCAAGAAATGTGAAATATCAAAAGGCGGAACCATTGAAGAATGGTAGACTTTCTCTTTGGAACAGAATTCAAAGAATGAAAGCATTTCACAAAAATACTTGTGTCTTGGAGATGTAAATTGTAGTTAGTGACAATTCTCTCAAATATCTCGTCAGTAGCTGAATATATTTGTATGTGTTGTGTGTATAAATGTGAGTGTGTGTATGTATGTATGTGTGTGTATGCATTATGTATATATGTATGTATATATATATGTATGTATATATATGTATGTATATATATGTATGTACATATATGTATGTACATATATGTATGTACATATATGTATGTATATATATATGTATGTACATATATGTATGTACATATATGTATGTACATATATGTATGTACATATATGTATGTATATATATGTATGTACATATATGTATGTATATATATGTATGTACATATATGTATGTACATATATGTATGTACATATATGTATGTATATATATATATATATGCTGATATATATATATAAATATGTATGTATGGAGACATATATGTATATATGTATATATAAATGTTATATATATATATTTATATATATATGTATATGTGTGTGTATGTGTGTGTGTGTATATGTATGTGTGTATATGTATGTGTGTATATGTGTGTGTATATGTGTCTGTGTATATGTAGGTATATATATGTGTATATGTATGTATATATTTATGTATATGTATGTATATATTTATGTATATGTATGTATATATGTATGTATATATTTATGTATATGTATGTATATATGTATGTCTATAAATATATAAACATGTATGTATATATATATATATGTATGTATGTGTATGTATATATATATATATATATATATATATATATATATATATGTGTGTGGTGTGTGAGTATGTATGTGTATATATGGATATATATGTATGAATAATGTATGTTTTTGTATTGTGTCTGTGATTATAAGTGTGTGAGAGTTTGGGTGTGTGTACATAAATATATGTATGCTGCTGTTTATAGTGAATGGGTCTCTCTTTGATCTGTGCCTGAGTGTGTTTCTTGGTGACATTGAAATACTTTGTTGTACTCTCTCTATATATTACTCTCTCTCATACTCTTTCTTTATCATTTTCATAAGCTCACACTCTATTCCTTTCTAGCTATATATCTACCATTTATATATATATATTGTGGGTGGGGCATGGCTGTGAAGGAAAGGAGATTGTTCACAACCATGTGGTTCTGGTTTCAGTATATGGCTGTAACTAATTTTCTTCTTAAAACCACTTACTTCTGTGGCTTTGTTACATATCTCTTCTAGAAGAGAGGTTGGAAGTTCTTAGTCTATGTCTTGAAGTTTATGTAGGACAACCTGTTATTCGGTTTTCTATTGGGGTTTCTAAAAACACTTATCTTTTTACTTCCATGATCCAACCTCCTCTTTCTCCTATCTTTATTCCTCCTGATGAAGGTAGAGAAAAGTTATGTTGAAACTTTCCCTTTCCAACAAGTGTGGAACAAATAAGACTTTGTATAATTGCAGCTGTGTTTGTCTTTTTTAATCTTGAATTTATATATATATATATATATATAGAGAGAGAGAGAGAGAGATTACATAAGTATCAAAGTTATGTTTAAATCATTTAATCACTGACAATTGTTTCTTCCAAACTTAAGCTTGGAGTCCTCGGAGCATTATCAATGTTTGTACATATAATTAACCTCCTATTCAACTGAAGAATCATACAGATACATATATATTGATGTAGTGGACAACAGTTTCAGGTTTACAGGGTGGAATGGATGCGACATATATTATACAAGAATTGTACAATAATTCAAATTAAGATTACAATTAAAATTAAAAGCACAGAATGGAATACATGCGACAGATAATACAAGAGAATAGTCTAATAATTAAAGAGATAGTACATGCATTAGTCATATATAAAGGAATGGAACAAGCAAATGTATTATGCATATATGAGTACTGTATGGCAAGGTATTACATAAAATACAAGCACTTTAAGCGAATATTTTAGTGTATTATGGTGGATGCACTGCGATGATATTTCTGTATAGTTCAAATTTGTATGTGTGTAGAATATGAGAGTTACAGATTTCACATCCATTACATATGTTAAGTTATATTTGTTTTGAATGTTTGTTATAGTAATGGATTGTAACTTGGTGTTATTGTATTAATCGGATATTAAACCGTTGAAAATTCTCGCAGTAGAACAACTCTAATCCATGAATATTAATACAATAACACCAAGTTACAATCCATTACTATAACAAACATTCAAAACAAATATAACTTAACATATGTAATAGATGTGAAATCTCTAACTCTCATATTCTACACACATACAAATTTGAACTATACAGAAATATCATCGCAGTGCATCCACCATAATACACTAAAATATTCGTTTAAAGTGTTTGTATTTTATGTAATACCTTGCCATACAGTACTCATATATGCATAATACATTTGCTTGTTCCATTCCTTTATATATGACTAATGCATGTACTATCTCTTTAATTATTAGACTATTCTCTTATATTATCTGTCGCATGTATTCCATTCTGTGCTTTTAAATTTTAATTTTAATCTTAATTTGAATTATTGTACAATTCTCGTATAATATATGTTGCATCCATTCCACCCTGTAAACCTGAAACTGTTGTCCACTACATCAATATATATGTATCTGTATGATGATTCTTCAGTTGAATAGGAGGTTAATTATATGTACAAACATTGATAATGCTCCGAGGACTCCAAGCTTAAGTTTGGAAGAAACAATTGTCAGTGATTAAATGATTTAAACATAACTTTGATACTTGTGTAATCTATATTACTGCTCTGTAAAACACCTGATGTTCTTACATTGAACTATTTCTTTTACTGGTAATAAGGTAGTAATAAATTACTGACCTTCCCTGTTTATAGTTGTTTATAGTATAGTATATACATAACTGTAAATAGTATCTTTAAAATATATATATATATATATATATATATATATATATATATATATATATATATATATATATATATATATATATATATATATATATATATATATATATATATATATATATATATATATATATATATATATATATATATATATATATATATATATATGGAGGCACATGGCTTAGTGGTTAGAGCATTGGCCTTGCAATCGAAAGGTTGTGGGTTCAATTCTCAGACCGGGTGATGTGTTGTTTCCTTGAGCAAGACACTTTATTTCACATTGCTCCAGTTTACTCAGCTGTAGAAATGAGATGATAGGGACTGGGGTCCCTATCATTCCACTGCAAAGTGGTTGTGGAGGTGGCACAGCAAAAAAGCACCCAGCACTCACTGTAAATGAGGTTGGTGTTAGGAAGGGCATCCAACTGTAGAAATCAAGCCAGAATCAGTTCCCGTCCCACCCTTGCAAGCAGGGAAAAAGCGGACATAAAATGAAATGAATATATATATATATATATATGAACCTGTTATTTTTCTCTAAAAACTTTTTTCCCAATTCCACCTCGCCTGTCTCTTCAATCTTTCTAATTTCTCATTCTTTCTTCTGATGAAAGACTAGCGCCCGAAACGTTAAGACCCTCTTCCTGCTATTTCAAGCATTAACCTAATATATTCCTTCCATATACTGTACCGATTGTGTTGTTATTTCTGCTTACCTTATATATATATATATATATATATATATATATATATATATATATATATTTAATACATTCTCTTTACTCAAATACATTCTCTAACTTGAAGACAATATTATTATGATTAAGCTATAATTCCTTCGTTCAATATTTAAGTCTTTGAGGTTAATAAGGAAATCAAAACAGTATTTGCAGTTCTAATCCAAATTTAAAGGTTTGTAATCGTATTGTAATATTTTCCTAAGATCCTCATTATCTTGTTGCTATTTGAGGTATTGGTCATGGTGGTTGTGATAGTGAGGAATTAATCTGTAAAATGGATTTAATCTTGCATTTAGGGTGTTTCTTTTATCTTGCATTTAACCTAAACCATCTTAGGTTTTGGCACTGTATCTCCAAGACATGCTTATATTGTGTGTGTTCCGAGAATCTCACTACCAGATTTTGTTTCCTACATTGTCAGCAGGGATTATATTTTGTTGAGGAAGAGAAATGAACTTCATAAATAAGGATTTTAAATGCGAAAAACAAGATTGTTAAGAACAACAACAATTAGAAACACATCTTCAAGTGTATGATTGCCACCATTACCACCACCTACAATATCAACACTACCACCACCACCACCACCACCACCACCACTATCAACAACAGCACCACCAACATCAACACCACTAACATCAACATCAACACCACTAATACCAACACCACCAACATCAACACCAACACTACCACCAAAAAACCTACACCAGCAACAACAACACCACCACCAACAACAACAACAATAATAATAACTCTGCCAGCATCAACACTACCACCACTACCACTACCACCACTACCACCACTACCACCAAAACCACCACTACCACTACCAACAATATAACATCAACAATAATAATTACATTAATATCAACAACGAAAACCTTGGGAATAACAACAACAATAACAAAATCAATAACAATTACATCAATAACAATAAAAACAACAACATTGAGACCACAAACAACAACAAACACAACAACAACAACAATGATTACAATATCTAAAATATATTTTTTGTGATCAATAATTAAAAAAAATAATAAAGAATTCTATTTTTTTTCTCAGTGGTTATAGTGGTGGGGTGGCTGTAGTCATGGTTTAGATATGACTGTGATGGTGATGATGGTGGTGGTGGTGGTGGTGGTGGTGCTGGTGGTGGTGGTGGAGACTGGTAGTTCCTGGAATGGTGGTGGTGGAGACAGTGGTGGTGGAGACTGGTAGTTCCTGGAATGGTGGTGGTGGTGGTGGAGACAGTGGTGGTGGAGACAGTGGTGGTGGTGATGCTGGTGGTGGAGACTGATAGTTCCTGCAATGGTGGTGGTGGTGGAGACAGTGGTGGTGGAGACAGTGGTGGTGGTGATGCTGGTGGTGGAGACTGATAGTTCCTGCAATGGTGGTGGTGGTGGAGACAGTGGTAGTTCCTGCAATGATGGTGGTGGTGGAGACAGTGGTGGTAGTGAGTGTTCCAGCAATGATGGTGGGGGTGGAGATGATGGTCATGAAGATGGTGGTGGAGGTGGTGGAGAAAGTGGTGGTGATGGCGTTGGCATGGCGGCGGTGATGGGGGTGGTGGTGGAGACACTGGTGGTGATGATGGTGCTGATGATGATAGTGGTGGTGCTGGTGTAGGTGGTGTTTGTTGGAGGTGACAGTAGGGCTTGTTGATGGTGTGTTGGTAGTAGTGGTAGTAGTGTAGGTGTTCTTTGTTGATGGTTTGGTGTAGAGTGTGTTTGCTGGTGGTACAGGTGGATATAGTATACAGGAGATGATGTTATGTATAGGTGGTGGTGGTGCAGTGTGGTATACAGGTAGTGGTGTGTTGTATGTGGTGTTTATTGTTAGTATGGTCTGAGGTAACATCTTCATTGTTTTGCAAGAGAAATGACACAACTATCTTCATTGCTAATTTCCTGGAAACATAACAACGGTGGATTGGTAGTGTTGGTAGAAGGTCGGATGCCATGCTTTGACGTATAGAGTTACGGCCCTTGCCTTTCTGTGTTCAAATCCCGCTGAGGTTAACTTTGCCTTTCCCCCTTACGGGGTCGATAAAATAAAGTACCAGTAATGCACTGAGTAATTGCTGGCCTTGAGCCAAAAAGTAGAAACAATTATCATAAAATATAAAAATATATATAGAAATTAATATAAATAAAATAACGTATTTATGTATGGACTTGTAACTCTTGGTGGAGTCATAAGCAGGGCCCCATTTAGACCTTGGGGGCTTGGGACACATCAGGTTTGGGGGGACCCAAGATCAAGATACACAAAAATTAGAATACACAGCAAACCCCCAATTATCAAAGTTAGCTTGGCACAAATAATTGGAATTTTAAAATTATATATACAAGTATTAAATTCAGGAAATGTAACCATCCTAAAACTAAAAATCCCAGCTGAGGGCTGTTGCTGGTTGAGCCCTCCATTCCATCAGGCCCCCTGCAGTGGGGTTGTCCCACCAGTGACAGCCGTAGCAATGTATTTGAGCCCTCAGCTGGGATTTTTAGTTTTAGGATAGTTAGAATTTTATAATTTAATACCTGTATATGTAAAATTGGTGGGTTTTGCTGTGCATTCTAATTTTTTGTATATGAGGGGGCCCTCAAACTTAAAGTGCCCTCATCCCAGCCCTGGATAGGAGGGGGGGCGAATAAGGTCTAAATCCACCCCTGGCTTAGGGTGGGTGAGAGGTTGAATTGTCAAAGTCTATTCAAAATACATGAAAGCCTAACAACTCTGCTGTCATGGATTAATACATCTCAACTTAGGATTTATTCAATATGCTATTTATTTTAGCAAGCTTTATTTACTGAAGCATTAATTTACAGGACATAAACAAAACAGGTTTGGTTTTAACAAATGCAGATGCCCATGTATAGTAACACAACCACATGTATATATACTCACATGCATATATATATATATATATAATGAGAAAGAGAGATGGTGAGTGTAAGAGGAAGGATGGTCAGTGTTTATTTAGTGAAGTAGCTCTCTTAATGTAAATAAATCAGAACTACTCAGGAATAAAATGAAAGTCAAAGACTATGAAGCAACAAAAATAACGTGAACATTACCACCACAGATACCATTACTACCACCAACACTACCACTAACACTACCAATACTACCACCACCCGCTACAACACCACCAAAACTACTACAAACACCATCACTAACACTACTACCATCAACACCATCACTACAACCACCAACACTGCTATCAACACCACTACCAATACCACCAACACCACCACAACTACTACCAACACTGCCACCAACACCACTAGTACCACAACCACTACAACCAACACCACCATAACTACAACCACAACAACATTATAAAACAAAGGTAAAAAACAAGATAAAATAAAATAAACAAACTCGTAAATACATAACATTTATACACAACAACTACAACATCAATAACAGCAACAGTAACAGCAGCAACAACAACAGCAACAGTGATGACAACATCAATAACAACAACAACAGCAACAGCACCAGTAACAGCAGCAACAACAACAGCAACAGCATCAGTAACAGCAGCAACAACAATAGCAACAGTGATGACAACATCAATAACAGCAACAGCATCAGTAACAGCAGCAACAACAATAACAACAACAACAGCAACAACACCAGTAACAGCAGCAACAACAATAGCAACAGTGATGACAACATCAATAACAGCAACAGCATCAGTAACAGCAGCAGCAACAACAACAGCAACATCATCAGTAACAGCAGCAGCAACAATAGCAACAGTGATGACAACATCAATAACAGCATCAGTAACAGCAGCAACAACAACAGCAACAGCATCAGTAACAGCAGCAACAACAATAGCAACAACAATAGCAACAGGTAGACCCAGAAAAACCTGGGATGATCTGATAAATTCCGACCTCACACACTTACATCTCTCTAAGACAATGTCTCTG
>OZ024747.1:55795288-55815288 GCA_964016885.1 Eledone cirrhosa
TTGTTGTCGTTGTGGTGGTGGTGGTGGTGTTTGGTTGTTGTGGTTAGTGGTGGTGTTTGGTTGTTGTTGTGATGATGGTGTTTGGTTGTTGTGGTTAGTGGTGGTGTTTGGTTGTTGTGGTGATGATGGTGTTTGGTTGTTGTGGTTAGTGGTGGTGTTTGGTTGTTGTCGTTGTGGTGGTGGTGTTTGGTTGTTGTGGTGATGATGGTGTTTGGTTGTTGTGGTTAGTGGTGGTGTTTGGTTGTTGTCGTTGTGGTGGTGGTGGTGGTGGTGTTTGGTTGTTGTGGTTAGTGGTGGTGTTTGGTTGTTGTGGCAGTGGTGGTGGTGGTGTTTGGTTGTTGTGGTTAGTGGTGGTGTTTGGTTGTTGTGGCGGTGGTGGTGGTGGTGTTTGGTTGTTGTGGTGGTGTTTGGTTGTTGTGGTGGTGGTGGTGTTTGGTTGTTGTGGTTAGTGGTGGTGTTTGGTTGTTGTGGTGGTGGTGGTGGTGGTGGTGGTGTTTGGTTGTTGTGGTTAGTGGTGGTGTTTGGTTGTTGTGGTGATGATGGTGTTTGGTTGTTGTGGTTAGTGGTGGTGTTTGGTTGTTGTCGTTGTGGTGGTGGTGGTGGTGGTGGTGTTTGGTTGTTGTGGTTAGTGGTGGTGTTTGGTTGTTGTGGCAGTGGTGGTGGTGGTGTTTGGTTGTTGTGGTTAGTGGTGGTGGTGGTGGTGTTTGGTTGTTGTGGTTAGTGGTGGTGTTTGGTTGTTGTGGCAGTGGTGGTGGTGGTGTTTGGTTGTTGTGGTTAGTGGTGGTGTTTGGTTGTTGTGGCAGTGGTGGTGGTGGTGTTTGGTTGTTGTGGTTAGTGGTGGTGTTTGGTTGTTGTGGTGGTGGTGATGTTTGGTTGTTGTGGTTAGTGGTGGTGTTTGGTTGTTGTGTTGATGATGGTGTTTGGTTGTTGTGGTTAGTGGTGGTGTTTGGTTGTTGTGTTGATGATGGTGGTGGTGGTGTTTGGTTGTTGTGGCGGTGGTGGTGGTGGTGTTTGGTTGTTGTGGTGGTGGTGGTGTTTGGTTGTTGTGGTTAGTGGTGGTGTTTGGTTGTTGTGGTGATGATGGTGTTTGGTTGTTGTGGTTAGTGGTGGTGTTTGGTTGTTGTGGTTAGTGGTGGTGTTTGGTTGTTGTGGTGGTGGTGGTGGTGGTGGTGTTTGGTTGTTGTGGTTAGTGGTGGTGTTTGGTTGTTGTGGTTAGTGGTGGTGTTTGGTTGTTGTCGTGGTGGTGGTGGTGGTGTTTGGTTGTTGTGGTTAGTGGTGGTGTTTGGTTGTTGTTGTGGTGGTGGTGGTGTTTGGTTGTTGTGGTTAGTGGTGGTGTTTGGTTGTTGTGGTGATGGTGGTGTTTGGTTGTTGTTGGTGATGCTGTTGCTGTTTCTGGTGGTGTTCTTGGTGGTGTTGGTGCTCATAGTATTTTGGTTGTTGCTGTTGTTGCTGGTAGTGGTGGTGGTTTGGTTGGCGTTGTTTTGGTTGTTGTTGTTTTAACTGTAGTTTTCACTATAGTTTTCACTATATTGTATTGTAATCAGTGACTATCAACTATTCAACATTACCAACATGTTAACATAATATGTGTGATACACCATATTGTTAACAAGTATCCCTTGTATAAATGTTCTCCTCGGACAGCATAATATCCATGCAGTTGCATTGCTGTGATGATTCTAGATGAAAGAAGACCTACCTGCATAGACTGCTTAAACAATCTTCCCCATACTTCTCATACAGCTTAAACAACCTCCTAGCAACGTCGAGATCATCTCACCCAAGGCTAAGCTCAAGCAAAGATGTAAATTAATCTTTTGGATGTTGTCACTATGAACCACAAGTGAGTATTTAAAACATTCAGTGAAGCCAAATGACTTCATGGCTTGTGACAGACATTATCTGCACAAAAACTGCCAGATGTCCACCATCTTGAGGGCTGAAGACTTTGAAATTTTTATTTTCAAAAAAGATTATGGTTTTCCATTCCAATATATATATATATTGCCATTACCGCTACCATCATGAACACAATATAACCTATCACTATGAATACTGGCTCCACTATTATTACTATTGCCATTATTTTCACCATTATTAACTCATCACCTCTACCACTGCTGCCGACACTATCACAAAACACTACTACTACTGTTTATAATAATTGTTTCTACTTTTGGCACAAGGCCAGCAATTACCCAGTACATTACTGGTACTTTATTTTATTGACCACCGTAAGGATGAAAGTCAAAGTTAACCTCAGCGGGAGTTGAACTCAGAACGTAAAGGGCCATAACTCTATGCTGCAAAACATGGTATTTGATGCTCTATCGATTCTAGTGATCTAGGCTGATAAATATGGCTTGTTGGGAGACATTTAAATTGTAATAATAATGATAATAATTGTTTCTACTTTTTGGCACAAGGCCAGCAATTATCCCAGTGTATTACTGGTACTTTATTTTATCGACGCCGTAAGGATGAAAGCCAAAGTTAACCTCGGCGGGATTTGAACTCAGATCGTAAAGGGACGTAACTCTTTGCGTCAAAGCATGGCATCCGACCCTCTACTGATACCACCGATTTCTAGTGTAGGCACAAGGCCACTAATTTGGGGGGGAGGGGAAAGTTGAATAAATCGACCCCAGTGTGTGACTGGTACTTTATTTTACCGACCCTGTAAGGATGAAAGGCAAAGTTAACCTAGGCGGGATTTGAACTCAGACCATAAAGGGACGTAACTCTATGCTGCAAATACTGCCAATACTGTTTATAATAATTGTTTCTTCTTTTGGCACAAGGCCAGCAATTGCCCCCAGTGCCTTACTGGTACTTTATTTTATCGACTCTGTAAGGATGAAGGGCAAAGTTAACCTCAGCAGGATTTGAACTCGGGATGGCAAGGGCCGTAACTCTATGCGTCAAAGCATGGCGTCCGACCCTCTACCGATACTGCCAATCCACCTGCTACAGTTGTTGCTATTGTGGTCAGTTATCATACTGACTGGCTGGGTGGATTGGTCAGTTGTTGTGGTGGTGTAGTGGCTGCGCTGTTGATGGTGGGACTGTATGTTTGGGCAATGGTTGTGGGATTGCGGACAGTTGTATGTTGTGGATGGTGTGACTGTACAGTTTGTTAGTGGTGATGGTGGTCTTTTAGTGTTGGTAGTTGTATGTTGGTGATATAGTGTGACTGTATAGTCTGTTAGTGGTGATGGTGGTCTTTTAGTGTTGGTAGTTGTATATTGGTGATATAGTGTGACTGTATAGTCTGTTAGTGATGGTGGTCTTTTATTGTTGGTAGTTGTATGTTGGTGATATAGTGTGACTGTATAGTCTGTTCGTGGTGATGGTGTTTTATTGTTGGTAGCTGTATGTTGGTGATATAGTGTGACTGTATAGTCTGTTAGTGGTGGTGGTCTTTTATTGTTGGTAGTTGTATGTTGGTGATATAGTGTGACTGTATAGTCTGTTAGTGATGGTGGTCTTTTATTGTTGGTAGTTGTATGTTGGTGATATAGTGTGACTGTATAGTCTGTTAGTGATGGTGGTCTTTTATTGTTGGTAGTTGTATGTTGGTGATATAGTGTGACTGTATAGTCTGTTCGTGGTGATGGTGTTTTATTGTTGGTAGCTGTATGTTGGTGATATAGTGTGACTGTATAGTCTGTTAGTGGTGGTGGTCTTTTATTGTTGGTAGTTGTATGTTGGTGATATAGTGTGACTGTATAGTCTGTTAGTGATGGTGGTCTTTTATTGTTGGTAGTTGTATGTTGGTGATATAGTGTGACTGTATAGTCTGTTCGTGGTGATGGTGTTTTATTGTTGGTAGCTGTATGTTGGTGATATAGTGTGACTGTATAGTCTGTTAGTGGTGGTGGTCTTTTATTGTTGGTAGTTGTATGCTGTGGATGGTTGGTTTGTCTTAGGTAAGTGGCTGTTATTTTGTGTAGTTGTATTTCTTTGTTATTCTTTATTTTACACTGTTTATTCAGGGAGAGAAGAACACAGTCTATGACCCTTTTGCAGGGTAGCTTCTGCTAAAGGCTTCCAAGGGCCAAGGTGATGGTCATATGAAATGGTATTGGTAGTGGTGATGTGGCATTGATTCATACATGGTAATGGTTTCTGATTTAGGCACAAGGCCAACAATATTTTGTAAGGATGGGATAGTCGATTAAAGTGACTCCAATATATTACTGGTACTTTATTTCATTGACACCATAAGGATGAAAGGCAAAGCTAACCTCGGCGGAATTTGAACTCAGAATGTAATGGGCTATAACTCTTTGCTGCAAAGCATGGGGTCCGAGATTGTGCTGAACTAGTAACTAAAATATGTGTTGTAATGTTAGTCATGGTGATGGGATGGCAGTGATGGTAATAATTGAGGTACACTAGAAGATATGAAATATTGAGATATCTGTTCAATCTATGGCAGAGGAAAAAGGTTGTATAGTGTGGCAGGCTAGGTGATATTACTAACACCATCCCAATAGAGACATTTTTAAAAATTTTTCTACACTGAAGGGATTATCAGGCATAAATGCTAGATAATGAACAGAAAAAAAGTGTAGAGAGAGGGAGCACAATAGCAGTTCTTTCTCTCTAGTTCTATCAGTCCTTCCAGATTGAGGTCTTGATCCTTAGCTAAAGAATAAAGTCCTTTCTTTGTCTGTGAGCAGGCAGAGATTTTCCAATAGACTTACAGCAGCGTTCAATGGTAAAAGAAACCAACATTGATAAAAATAAAATATATATAAATATAAAAGACATTTTGATCATACATACATATAGATTTATATACGTGTATATGTATGTGTGTATATATGTTTATATGTATGTTGATCATACACACATATAGATTTATATATATATATATATATATATATATATGTGTGTGTATATGTATAATGTTCATACATATATAAATATAAAAGACATTTTGATCATACATGCATATAGATTTATATACGTGTATATATATGTATGTGTGTATATATGTTTATATGTATGCTGATTATACACACAAATAGATATATATATATTTATGTGTATATGTATAATGTTTATATATATATATATATAGATTTATATGTATGTGTATATGTTTAATCATACATATATATAGAGAGAGATTTATATATATCTATGTTTATCGTACATACATATAGATTTATATATACTTATCTGTATGTTGACCATACACATATATAGATTTATATGTATATGTATGTGTATATGTATGTTAATATGTAACTACAAATATATATATACTCTCTCATCCTCTATTGTTCCCATCTTTTTCTACTTTCCTCTCTCTCTCTCTCAATATACACTTTTACTAGTTTCTGTCATTAGACTGCAGCCATGCTGGGGCACTTTCTATAGTCACTCATAACAAACCCAATACATGTTTCTTTCAAATCTTGTACTTATTTTATTGATTTTTCTGTTGAACCATTAAGTTAGAGAACATAAACAAGGACACACATGTCAATGGACTTCTGCAGTTTCTGCCTACCAAATTCTTCACACAAGGCATTTATCAACCTGAGGATATAGTAAAAGGCACAGTGGGAGTAAATTCAAGATCATGTGGTTGCAAAGCGAATTAGTGACCCATACATCTATTCTTGCACCTCTACATACACATATATAGCATATTTCCCAGCATCCAACACACACTGACATTGAGGGCACACCCACATTTTGTGTTGCCAAATTTTGAACAAAATAGACTAGGACTGTTTCATTTATTTGTAATCATAAACGTAGAAAACAATTCTTGCCCTGTAGAAGTAATTTCTATATGAGATAGATGTGTACCTTCTCTACTAATGTATTGAGTACCTCATTTAACAGTGTTTCTCTTCTATTCCTCTTCAAAAAACCGTTCTTAGTTTATATATATATAATATATAGGAAAATGTTTGACCCTGACGGCAGAGCTCAAGCTGTTTCAACGGGTATTTCTGGACTAAATTTAGTCCAGAAATAGCCATCAAAACGGCTTGAGCTCTGCCGTCGGGGTCAAACATTTTCCTATTACCCACTCTACTACCCTAAGTATTGAGTACTCTGGTGCGTTATGGTCAATCTGGTTCCTTACCACACTTCCTTCGTTATATATATATATATATATATATATATATATACTCCTTGCTAGCAGGGAAAATGGACATTAAATGATGTTGGTGGTTATGATGATGTAAATATTTACCCTGTGTATTTTGTATTTGGAATGCAAAAGCTGTGAGTTGCTCCTGTGTGTTTTGTTATGTTTTGTATTACAGAGAATCAGTTCTCTGAAGTAGAACTGATCTGGACTGTTGAACAACAACAATAACTACAACAACTAACATACAATCATATATAATGAATACAATAGTGATATATAAGTGTGATTAGGCTGTTGTTTCAATTAAGTGAATACTTGATTAAAAAGCCAATCAGATAGGGTATTTTTTATCCAATATTAATAATTACCACAACCTCGAAAACTGATTAATATTTTAATTACTTGTGTTTTGTTTCCTGTTCTTTGGTTTATTGTGTCCATTCCAGCAGATAGCTCTACCTTAACCCTTTCATCAATAGATTTAGGTTTTTCGTGTGGCTTTATTCTCTTCTCACTGCAGATAGTGTTCTACACAAACATATACTGCTGTAACTATTACAAAATAAATAAAAAAAATATTATTGATATCAACCATAGCATGATGATCATCATCATCCAGCTGCTTTCCATGTTGGCATGGGTTGGAGGGGTTGTCACAGTTCTAGACTAAACTGGTTAGAGAGACCTCATCTTGCTCAAATGTTCCATATTTGGCATAGATTCTACAACTAGATGCTCTTTCTAATACCAATCACCTTACAGAGTGTATTGAATACATTTTATTATAGAAACAGCACTATTACTTTACAGTGTACTGGCTGCATGTTATCATAGTACCATCATGAGATAGGCTTTTATATGCTTGCTCAGAGTGGAGTGTTCTCTGAATCTTTACATTCTATCCTTTCAACTACCATCCACCTTATAGAGTGTACTGGGTTTATTTTATAAGATCCAAAGCACATGAAAGCAACAATGGTTTCTAATTTAGTTATAGGACCAACAATTTGAGGAGAGATGAAAGTCAAACAAACATCAGTACTTGATTGGTACTTGATCTTACTGACTCCAGAAGAATGAAAGTAAAGTTGACCTCAGCAGGATTTGAATTCAGAATATGAAAAAAAAAAAATAGATCAAATACTGCAGGACATTTTGTCCAATATCACTAATAACTCTGATAACCAACAACAGCCACAAGAACAAAAACAACAGCAGTAAGAACAAATGTGATAAATCAATTAAAGCAACAACAACAATAACAATATTACTGGTCAATGAAAGAAACATTTTATGGCCACTGGAAAAAGCAGCTAAATTTCCCTCAAATTTTACCATGCCATTTTTGAAAAGGGCATGTTGGAAATGGAATCCTGAGTTAGTTATATATAGGAAAAGGTGGGATGGTCATGCCAAGAAATGCCTTTGACTATAGGTCTGCTTGGTTTGAGCTGACCAGCAACGACAACAGAAGTTAACAAAGGAATACAAGTGATTACTTGATCTGCTAGAAATAGCAACTGTATTTCCCTTTGTAGAAAAGAGAGGTCACCAGTTTATGACTGGATGAATGTCATCCCAGTTCCAAGTATTGTTAAGCAACTGAGAGTGCAATACTTTTCCTTTTGATGGGCTCCAAGTATCTAGTAAGGTTAAACTTCAGTTACTACTGGTACTCATTTTTACCACAAGAACTGGAACAAGAAAAATTTGAATTGTTTTTCCCAAGGAAATAAACTGCTTACAACTGTGCTACTACCATCATTACCACAAAGCTATGGGCCTTCATTCTCTGGGTTCACTGCTAGCAAGAAAAGGATGTTCATGTGATAGCCATGGTTACAATGCCTTTGATGTTAGATCTACTCAATCAATATTGACATCAGGGTTGGATTTAGATTTTAGGGAGCCCAGGGCACTTCAGGTTTGGGTGTGGCCCCTGATACACAAAACATTAGAATACACAGCAAAGCCTCCCAATTTTACATATCAAAGTTAGCTTGGCACAAGTAATTAGGACCTAAAAGTTAAACATACAGGTATAAAATTCAAAAATTCTAACTATCCTAAAACTAAAAAGCTCAGCTGAGGGCACAAATAAATTGTTATAGCTATTGCTGGTGCCCCCCACCCGTCACCCCACCACATTGACCTGGGGCAAATTCCTCTTTTGCCCCCCCCCCCCTTAAAACCAGCCTTGGTTGACATAGGGCTAAAAAAACAATAGCCAATAAAAGAGCCTATATATGGTCACATGACCTATGAGATATAGCAGCCAAGTCTTCCCCAAATTACGCCATACTGTCCTTGAAAAGAACATGTTAGATAATGTGGTCCTAGTTTTATTGTACATAGGATGATGACAAAATAAGCATGGTCAAAATACCTTGGATGATTGGATATGCTCAATCAGGACTAATTCAGGGCTAAATAACAGCATTCAATGAAAGGGAATTTATATAGTCATTGACTACTAGAGAACTTCAAGTATATCGGGGCCATATTCTAGAGTGATGGAAGGCAAGAGGCTGAATTAAGTGCAAGAATTCCAGGAGCTGGTGCAGTAATGTGCCAGCTTCAGCATTCAGAAATTAGAAAAAAGGGAGGTAGGTGTAAAAGCCAAACTTGCTATCTTCAATTCAGTATTCGTGCCACCCTTACCTATGGTCATGAATCTAGACTGAAAAATACGATCGAATACAAGCGACTGAAATGGGGTTCCTCTTAAGGGTCTAAGGGGTAATGTTACTCAATAAAGTGTGTAGCTCAGAGATCAGAGAGTCACTCCAGGTAGAGCCACTCTTCTCTGAATTGAGAGATCACAGCTTCGATATTACGGGCATGTGGTAAGAATGTCTCAGGAAAGAATCGTTGGACAGATTTTACAGGTAACACTAACCAGCAGAAGGTCCAGTTGTAGACCTCAAGCAAGATGGTTGGATAACATCCATGTGCTTTACTGATCTTGCTTGGAGATCCGGCAGGATCTGTTGGAGACAGTTGTTTCTGATAGGGCCCGGTAGAAGGAGTATTTGAAGACTCTGCCCCCACGACCATCTCAGGAATAAGTGGGTGAAGAAGAAAAAGAGACTACTAGAAATAACAGCCCAATGTCCTCTAAATCACATCCTACTTTCATAGAAAATGAGACAAGATGTGGCCCTAGGTTACACACATACGGTCAAAAGTTGGGAGGACCATTGACGGAATTCATTTGACCATAATTCTACATAACATGGACCTGAAACTAAACAACACTACCAAATAAATGCCTATATATGCTATTTCAAATCACTAGAAATAGTAGCCAAACCTCCCTCAAATCGCCCTAAAAGCCTGGAAAAACACATTGGTATAGAGTGATAGTGTTTTCCAGGGTTGGAATGGATCTGATTATAGATATACTTGATAAGGGATGACCTGGGGCTAAACAATAACAATAATAAAAGCAAGATAAACAATAACAATAACAAGGACAATATCATACAAAAATAAATAAATGAAGTTGCAAAATTGATTTGAAAAATAGGAATAACCATAATCCCAATCATCACTATCACCATCAACAGCATTATTATCATCATCATTATCATCGTCATCAGTAACATCATTCTCATAATCATCATCACAACTGCCGCCACCAACACAACACCCCTACCACATCACCACTAACAATAATACCACCACCAACCCAACACAATACCACCAGCAGCAGCAACAGACTACTACCACCATCACTACCACACCAAGAACACAATACCACCACCACTAACACAACATTAGTACACCACCACCACCAGCAACACCAACTACTATTACCCCCACCACCATTCCACTTCTCCTAACACACTCTATTCTAATGAAATCATTAGCTCCTTCTCCAATCCAACCACTTTCCCCCCTTTTCCCTATCCATAATACATGTAAATATACCATCAAAGAAATGGAGTTTTCAATTATTCAATCCCACCACATAAAAAACACCCATCCTACACCACCTCCACCACCTCCACCACCACAACCTGCTTCAATAAGTCAGCATTGGAACCTCTATATGGTTGCTTGAAATGCTAGAAATAGAAACCAACCCATTGAATGTTGTATTCCAGAGATCCCTATACACAGGAGAAAGTTGGAGTGGTCATAGCTAGAATAGCTTTGATCATTAGTCTTCTTAAGCAATTTGACCCAGGGCTAAACAACATCAATCTTTCTGTCTCCATCACTCCTCTCTATCTTACATGTTCATCATCCTTTCACTCTAATTTTCTATACTTGCATTGGTTGGACGATTACTCTTCAGCACAGTTTCCCCTCCTCCTGTTGGTTTCATTTGTCAACTCTTCTGTGAATTCAGTGTTTTGAGATCCACTCTTCTCACTTTTGTGCCCAGGGCTTCTTTAATCTTTCTCTACTGCAGCATCCTTTAACCGGGAATTACCCTTATATATATATAGAGAGAGAGAGAGGTAGAACACTGGAAGGTAATATCCGTAGTGGTAGAGCACTCAGTCCATGGGACGAGTTTGGTAGAAGTAGTAACACAACAGTTAGTTCACCATACCGAGAACAATTGTTTCACCTTTCATCTTCAGCTCGTACTAGTCATGGTTATACTTGATCACATATCTGATAAGATATCGAAGAAGATTAGGGCCCCGTTATCTTGAGCAGATTGTTATTGAAACAATTGTAATTTGCAAATTAAGTTATATACATATGCTGCAACACTGACTCCAATTCTTTTAAATAGCTCTCACTCTCTCTCTCTCTCGGTAAGGTGGCTGTGTAGGAGACATGGTAAAAAGGCTCCCAGTCCACACTGTAAATGTGGTTAGTGTTAGGACCATCTAATCCATGCTAGCGTTGAAGATGGATGTTAAACGATGATGATGATGATGATGAAATGGTTCAGGTCCCCGACGACTGAGCTCCGACCATTTCGACAGCTAGATCTAACGATGATGATGATGATGATGATGAAATGGTTCAGGTCCCCGACGACTGAACTCTGACCATTTCGACAGCTAGATCTAACGATGATGATGATGATGATGGTGAAATGGTTCAGGTCCCCAACGACTGAGCTCCAGCCATTTCGACAGCTAGATCTAACGATGATGATGATGATGATGATGAAATGGTTCAGGTCCCCAACAACTGAGCTCCAACCATTTCGACAGCTAGATCTGAACTCCTAATTAGTAAGTCGTAACTGTCAGGGTTGACGATATAACATTTCCAGTTTTATCTGAATGTACAAGAATGTCATTGGTGCTTCTGTACTCTGATATTTTGTTACGGAGTTGTCGGTCTCAAGTGGCGATAGCAATGGGTTTGGTTGAGGATATTTCTAGGTGTTAAATCGATCCGTATCCTTAAAGTTATGTCCTGTATATCATGGTATCTAGCATAGAAGAAGGTTCTCCATCTGAATCGTTTCACGAAAGTGTCGATTTTTCTGAGTAAGAGTCTTTATATATATATATATCATCATCATCATCATCACCGTTTTACGTCCGTTCTTCCATGCTAGCATGGGTTAGATGGGTTGTCCTGATGTGGGCAGTGTCCAGTTGGCTGATCTTGCCTTGCTCATCCGGGAACTGATTCCGGCTTGATTTCTACAGCTGGATGCCCTTCCTAACACCAACCTCATTTACAGTGAGTGTTGGGTGCTTTTTTTCTGTGGCGCCTACACGTCCACTTTACAGTGTGGGCTGGGTGCTTTTTTTGCCGTGGCACCTCCACGACCACACACACATATATATATATATATATATATATATATATATATATATATATATATAGCAACAATCGATCAACTTTCATTAAATCGGATTGAGGAAACAATGTTTCTGTTGGTCTTTCCAATTGCTAATACTATCTATTGGCTGCAACTCTAGGTAGAAGGACATGATGCAACGGTCAATCCAGGAATCAAACTCACAATTGCAAATCCAATTCTCTAACCACTCAGCCACGCAACTTCACCAAATAAATATATATATAATGTCACACCTCCATCTTGCATACAACATTCTCAGCTCTGTAGTTGACTTCACCCTAGATTTTGTAGGGTTAATCCATGAGTCACTTGCTAGTCTTTACAATGTATATTGTATATTCATAAGAAAAAAATGTCTGACTTATATACATGCATATATAATCTGTGTATATGTGTATATGTGTGTGTGAGTGTGTGTGTAATTGAAGGTGTGTGCTTTAGTGGCTAGAGTGTTCGGCTCATGATCGAAAGGTTATGGGTTCTGTTCCAAATTATGCATTATGATTTTATGCAAGACACTATTTCACATGGCTGCAGTTCATTAAGCTAGCGAAAATAAGTTGTAGCTGTAATTTAGGGGCCCACCCATGTCACACCCTCTGTCACACTGAATCTCCCTGAGAATTATATTAAGAGTATACATGGTTCTGGAATGGTCAGCCACTTTGATTTTAATTTCATGAGCAGGCTGTTCCATTGATTGTATCTACAGAAACACTCATCGTCAGAACCAACGAATATCCAACAAAGTGCGGGTTCATGCACATGCAAACACATATACACATACACACACACACACACACACACATACACACATACATACATGCATACACATTCGCACAAATACACACACATACATGCATCCACACACACATTTGCACACATACATACACACACATACAAAAACATACATGCACACATACACACGCCCATACACACATACATATACACATACATACATAGACACATACACCCACAGATCCACATATAGACTTACACACATACATATACACAGTGAGTGTTCAAAGGTGAGATGTTAATATTGATAAGCTTCTTTATTATTTATACATATTGTAAGTTCAAACTGATTTGGAGTTGTTTGAAGCGATTAAGCTATTTTTTGCCATCAGTTTTATGTTTTTTGATCATGTGAGCATGGGTTGGGAGTATTTAGGGGGCTTCTGCTGGTTTCATGAAGTATAAAGCAATCAAAGGTACAAGTCATCTGAAACTTAACCTTCATCTATTTCTGCAGTAGTAATAGTAGTAGTAGTAGTAGTTATTGTAGTTGTAGTTGTAGTAGTAGTTATAGTACTAGTAGTAATAGTTATAGTAGTAGTAGTAATAGTTATAGTAGTAGTAGTAATAGTTATAGTAGTAGTAGTAATAGTAGTAGTAGTAGTAGTTATAGTAGTAGTAGTAGTAGTTATAGTAGTAGTAGTTATAGTAGTAGTAGTTATAGTACTAGTAGTAGTTATAGTAGTAGTAGTTATAGTACTAGTAGTAGTAGTTATAGTACTAGTAGTAGTAGTTATAGTACTAGTAGTAGTAGTTATAGTACCAGTAGTAGTAGTTATAGTACTAGTAGTAGTAGTTATAGTACTAGTAGTAGTAGTTATAGTACTAGTAGTAGTAGTAATAATACTAGTAGTAGTAGTAGTAATAATACTAGTAGTAGTAATAATACTAGTAGTAGTAGTAGTAATAATACTAGTAGTAGTAATAATACTAGTAGTAGTAGTAGTAATAATACTAGTAGTAGTAGTAGTAATAATACTAGTAGTAGTAGTAGTAATAATACTAGTAGTAGTAGTAGTAATAATACTAGTAGTAGTAGTAGTAGTAATACTAGTAGTAGTAGTAGTAATAATACTAGTAGTAGTAGTAGTAGTAATACTAGTAGTAGTAGTAGTAGTAATACTAGTAGTAGTAGTAGTAGTAATACTAGTAGTAGTACTAGTAGTAGTAGTAGTAGTAGTAGTAATACTAGTAGTAATACTAGTACTAGTACTAGTAGTAGTAGTAATACTAGTAGTAGTACTAGTAGTAGTAATACTAGTAGTAGTACTAGTAGTAATAATACTAGTAGTAGTAGTAGTAGTAATACTAGTAGTAGTAGTAGTAGTAATACTAGTAGTAGTACTAGTAGTAGTAGTAATACTAGTAGTAGTACTAGTAGTAGTAGTAATACTAGTAGTAGTACTAGTAGTAGTAGTAATACTAGTAGTAGTCCTAGTAGTAGCAGGAGTGGTTTGTAGCAATGTGAAATAAAGTACTTTTCTCAAGGTCTCAACTTATTATTTGATCAAACAGTTGATTTTACAATCATAGGAAATAACACCCTAATCATTAGGCAATGCACCTTCATTAAAGGTGTTATTCCAGCTATGACCACCCCAACTTTCCCCTGTGTGTAGGGTTCCAGGAATACAACATTCAATAGGTTGGTTTTTATATCTGGAGTAGTAATGGGGGTGGGTAGGGGCAATGTGAAATAATGTACTTTGTTCAAGGACTCAACATATTCCTTGATCAAACACTTGATGTTATAATTGTGGGAATCACACCCTAATCATTAGGCAATGTACCTTCAGCAAAGTTATTATTATGATATTTAATGATGTTTTGAGCTCTCTTAAATTGGAGGTAGTGCATGACTTGTGTGATATGTTGAAATTTCTTGATCTCAGATTCAGCAGGTAGGTCTATGATAAAAAGAAATTCAGTTGTGACCATTCTGTATATTTTATATATACATGCATGCATGCCCTCGTGTGCTACAAGCTAGCACGTTGAGCCAGTGCTTATCCCGGTTTCATGGCATGAAGTTACTGAGAATACAAAACTTCCCCCTGGATGCCTGCCTGCTCATCACAGGGTTAACACCTGAGTTATTGCTGGTACTCATTTTCATCTGAGTATATTGCTGGAATGTGAATTGAAGTGTTTTTCTCAAGAACACAACATGCAACCCAGCCCAGGAATTGAACCCACAACATTACGATCATAAATCCAACAACCTTACCACTAGGCCATGTGCCTTTGTATATACAGAAATCAATTGCCTAAGTTGGCAATCATATAAAACCTCAAAATAACAATTTCTAATAGTCTTAAGTTTAAATTTTAAAATTATTGAAAATGAAAATATTGACAGTTTCAAAAACTGTCTGAATATAATATGCTTCAGGAAAGAAGAAATATGTTCATAACCTTTTGGTAACAAAATTGTTTGAAGGAATTATGTTGCTATTTCTAGCATATCAAGAAACTAAATCATAGCACTGTCATCATTTCACTTTTTTCTTTTGTGCATATTCTTAAATTACTTATTCAAATGCAGTAACATCCTGTACCACATGAAACCACATTAATAAAACATTCTTTAAAATTACAAGACCAGCACTAATTATATTAAACAGTGAAGATTTTGTTTTAGTTTACTGCAAATTTTCACAAATATCTGTCCAAATAATTAGTAAATGGATTACTTTGATGAGTTGTAGTGCACCTGAGCACTGTACACAATAATTTCATTATTATTATTATAAACATTTGAATAAATAAATATGCTTTTTAAATATAAATCATTACAAGATGGAAAATGAAGGTTTAGTAGACTCTTATGTCCTTTATAAACCCGAGAACTATACAAACATTTACTCTCCCCACTACAATAAATCACTGTTACTAGTATTATTATTGTTTCAAATAATAATATTATTATTGCCATTCTGAGTTCAAATACTGCCGAGGTTAACTTTGCCTTTCATCCTTACAGGGTCGATAAAATAAAGTACCAGTAATGCACTGGGTAATTGCTGGCCTTGTGCCAAGAGTAGAAACAATTATTGTTTCAAATGGATTTTAATTTCAAATGGATTTTAGCTATTTCATGAACACTTTTATAATGAAATGAACGGTATTTCAAATAATCAATGAAGAATGTGGAGGAATTTACTAAAATTACTGAGCAAGTCATTATTATGATAGTATTTATAAAGAAACTGAACAAAAGTTTCCGATATCAACCCCTTTAAAATGGTTGGTTTTGTTCAATAGAATCAGGGAGAGTTTTGGGGCAGGTTGGTATCAGAAGAGCAACAACAGACACAAACAACAACAATTTTTTTTTTACTAAATCATTTTTGGAAGTAAATAATTTTACACACTTAAATGCCCGTCTCGCACAAAACCCTGCCCCCCCCCCCTCCTGCCCCAATAAAATAACAAAGAAAGATAGCCAAAAACAAAAAATCCCAAAGATATCTTATAAAATATGAAAAACAAAAGAATCTAATGGGGAGAGGGGTAGAAATGTGGTAAAATGTGAAACAAAGGAATTTGCTTGAAGAAAACCATGAACAGACACAAGGAATAAGACAGACTGAAGAACAAAGAACTCATGAAAGAAATGGTTTAAGATAGAAATGGAGAACAAATGAATTCCCAATGAATTGTGATATTGGTAATAATGAAACATTTAAAGAAATGGTGAATGTTAACAAAAAAAACAAAAAACAATTCTTTCTCTCCATATATATTTATATATTTTTATAAAATAGTGTACTATATATATATATTTATAGATATACATAATCATCTATGTATATATATATATATATATATATATATATATATGTAAAATCATATATACAAATATATGGAAAATAATATATACCGGTATGTATATATATATATAGATATATATGTATGTGTGTGTAGATATATATATATGTATGTATAGTTGTATGTGTGAGCCAATAGAGGAGAAAAATGACAGAATAGAAAATGTCCAGATAAATTTGGGTGAAGAAAATTTCTACATTCTAATTCCACATCATTGAAAAGTCTTTGAGTCAGTAATATTACTATCGCAATACTTTCTATATTGTACTTATATTCGGTTTTCAGTATTTTTTTTTTTTTTTTTTTTGTAGATTTCTGTTTACATTTTTTTGTTGATTTTTGTCAGTAGATCTTCTCTGCTGTATTCCATATTCTATAATTTTATTTTTCTTCTCAGACAACATGGCATAATTATTTGACTAAATAGATAAATAGGTAGATATGCCACATATATATATGTGTATATGTGTGCATATATACATGTTTATAGATATATAATGTATATATATATATATATATATATATACATACATATATAATATTTATATATATAATATACATATATATATATACATGTATATAGATAATATGTATATAGATAATATGTATATATATAATATATATGTATATATAATATATATGTATATATAATATATACACATATATATATATGGTCACGTTGGACAACATTGTGACGGCTACGACGAAATCCATGGAGGCTATGGGTTTGGTACTAGAAATGAGGAAGGCTCCAGAATCCTGGAATTCTGTGATGCAAATAACCTAATTATCTGTAACACTAACTTCAAAAAACGTGACAATCACCTGATCACCTATAGATCCGGGGAACACACAAGCCAGGTAGATTATATCCTTACCAGAAGACGTGACAGAGTGTCTGTTGTAAACACTAAATCCCTCCCCCATGAAGAATGCACCTCCCAACATAGACTGATAATTAGCGACCTCATAGTCAGGACGAGACGTACTCGACAGCAGAAGAGGACTATCCTCAGGAGAAAAATATGGAAGCTAAAGGACCCCACAGCCAGAAATAAATTTCTAAGCATATTACTTCATGCTTTCGACAGTAAGGAAGAACATTTAGAGTCGGACAATATAGAGGGACAGTGGGAATTTCTGAAAGCAAACCTGCTGTTGGCGACAGACGAAGTCTGTGGCTGGAGCAGGCCTGTAGGCAGGAGGAGAGTAACATGGTGGTGGAACAGTAAGGTGGCGGGGTCAATTAAGGCCAAAAAGCAGGCTTGGAAAGTATGGCGGGATGGGGGAAGTAGAGAAGACTATCAAGTGGCCAGGAGGGAAGCTAGGAGAGAAGTGTACTTAGCAAGAAGGGAAGCTGAGGAAAGAAAGTTCAAGCATGTTCTACAACGCGATGACCAAAAACGTGAGGTGTTCAGGATTGCTAGGCAATGCGTCAAGGAAAACCGTGATATTGTCGGGGAGAAGTGTGTACTTAACGATGATGGCATACTTGCCATCACCGACACTGATAAGAAGGTAGCTTGGAAGTGTCACTATGAAAGGCTACTAAATCAGGAGAATAAATGGGAGAAAGACAGTCTCCCCCATATCGACCCAATAGAGGGACCAGCAGTGTTAGTCGAGGGGAGTATAATAAGTAAGGCAATCAAGGATATGAAGACGGGTAAGGCGGCTGGGCCTTCGGAAATAGTTGCTGAGATGCTGAAGGCATCTGGCACGGTGGGACACACCATGGTCACCCGCATAGTTAACCAAGTCGTACAGAATGGGGTTGTTCCGAAGGACTGGCATAGCAGCATCATTGTTAACTGTTATAAGGGTAAAGGAGACGCCCTAGATAGGAGTAACTATAGAGGCATTAAATTAATCGACCAGGTCATGAAGGTCACGGAAAAAGTAATAGCGCAACTAATCAGAGAGAGAATTGACCTAGATGAAATGCAGTTCGGGTTTGTGTCAGGCAAAAGTACCACAGACGCTCTTTTCATAGTACGACAACTACAGGAGAAGTACCTAGCTAAAGGTAAACCCCTCTACTTAGCTTTTGTCGACTTGGAGAAAGCCTTCGACAGAGTCCCCCGCTCCATTATCTGGTGGGCTCTTAGAAAACTAGGCGTTGACGAATGGCTTGTGAGGGCTATACAAGCCATGTATAAAGAAACAGTCAGCAAGGTTAGAATTAACAACGAATATAGTGAAGAGTTTAGCGTAAAAGTTGGCGTCCATCAGGGCTCTGTTCTCAGCCCCCTACTATTTATTATTGCCCTTCAGGCTATAACAGAGGAGTTCAAGACAGGCTGCCCATGGGAACTCCTATAGGCAGACGACCTGACACTCATAGCGGAATCAATGGCCGAGCTAGAGAAGAAATTCCAAACATGGAAGCACGGCCTAGAGTCAAAAGGACTTAAAATTAACCTGGCTAAGACCAAAGTTCTAGTTTGTAGGAAAGAAAACAAGGCGGCGGTCCCTTCTGGGAAATGGTCGTGCTCGGTGTGTAGGAAAGGCGTAGGTAGAAACTACATTTTATGTCCTAAATGCAAAGTATGGGTGCATAAAAGATGTAGTGGGATCACAGGTAAGCTAACTAAGAACATAGATTTTACATGTGGCCGGTGTTCTGGTGCAATAAGTAGCAGCAAGTGCCCACAGAATACTAGCTCTTTCAATTGCGCAGAGGGTTCTATAGAAATAGTGGACAGCTTCCGTTACCTGGGCGATAAAATCAGCAGTGGGGGAGGGTGCTCTGAAAGTACTGTAGCTAGAGTCAGAACTGGTTGGAAAAAATTCAGAGAGCTTATACCACTATTAGCTGCTAAAGGGTTCTCCCTAAAAATGAAAGGCAGGTTGTACGATGCCTGCATACGAACAGCAATGTTGCATGGCAGTGAGACCTGGGCATTGTGTGCAGAGGATATACGCAGACAAGAGAGGAACGAAGCTTGCATGCTCCGCTGGATGTGTAACAGTAATATACGTGAACGGCAAAGCATAAACGAACTAAGGAAAAAATTAGAGATAAGAGGGATCAGATGTTGTTTACTCGAGAGAAGGCTACGTTGGTATGGACACGTGATGCGCATGAAAGTCGATAGCTGTATAACAAAGTGCAGGGCAATAAAGATAGACGGTAGGCACGGAATAGGCAGACCTAGAAAAACCTGGGACGAGCTGATAAACTCCGACATCACACACTTACACCTCTCCAAGACAATGTCACTGGACCGAGACCTTTGGCGGTACTCAGTAACAGAGAAGACCCGCCTTACCTAAATATATATAGTAAAACCTACTCCAGCCAGTAGGCATCTCTACCAAAATACACCCCGTCCCACCACCACCACCCCCGCCCCATCCACACCACCCCGTTCTACGTAAAGTTATGTTGGTGCCGCGTCATCCAGGCCGAAACAAATGAGATCGTGTAGGCCGAAACAAATGAGATCATGTAGGTGTCAC
>OZ024747.1:55825288-55860288 GCA_964016885.1 Eledone cirrhosa
TGCTCATAGGCAAAGTGCATTCTTATGCATGTGATATACGACTAATTGCATTTTTCTCCTATCAGATTATACCAAGTTGTCGCAGCCTCGAGAAACATAGCTCTCCTCTTTCATGGCCAATATAATTGAATTGGTCGCAGTTTCTCTAGCAATCAATTTTAAAAGATACATGCATAGTTCTTATAACAGCAGTCACAATTTCACTCTTATCAATGAAGTGTATATATATATATATATGAATGAATATATGTATGTATGAATATGTATATATATATATATGAATGTGTATATATATATATGAATGTGTATATATATATATGAATGTGTATATATATATATATATATGAATATGTATATATATATATATATATATGAATATGTATATATATATATGAATGTGTATATATATATATGAATGTGTATATATATATATGAATGTGTATATATATATATGAATATGTATATATATATATGAATGTATATATATATATATATGAATGTATATATATATATATATGAATGTATATATATATATATAT
Organism: Eledone cirrhosa; assembly: GCA_964016885.1. Lineage (NCBI taxonomy): Eukaryota > Metazoa > Mollusca > Cephalopoda > Octopoda > Eledonidae > Eledone > Eledone cirrhosa. The sequence continues at coordinate 55,825,828 of OZ024747.1, forward strand.
ATGAATGTATATATATATATATATGAATGTATATATATATATATGAATGTATATATATATGAATGTATATATATATATATATATGAATGTATATATATATATATGAATGTATATATATATATGAATGTATATATATATATATGAATGTGTATATATATATATGAATGTGTATATATATATATGAATGTATATATATATATATATGAATGTATATATATATATATATATATATGAATATGTATATATATATATATATGAATGTATATATATATATATATGAATGTATATATATATATATATGAATGTATATATATATATATGAATGTATATATATATATATATATGAATGTATATATATATATATATATGAATGTATATATATATATGAATGTATATATATATATATATATGAATGTATATATATATATGAATGTATATATATATATATATGAATGTATATATATATATATGAATGTATATATATATATATGAATGTAGATATATATATATGAATGTATATATATATATATGAATGTAGATATATATATATGAATGTATATATATATATATGAATGTATATATATATATATATGAATGTATATATATATATGAATGTATATATATATATATGAATGTATATATATATGAATGTATATATATATATATATATATCAATGTATATATATATATGTATATATATATATATATCAATGTATATATATATATGTATATATATATATATATATATATGTATGTATATATATATATATATATGAATGTATATATATAAATATATCAATGTATATATATATATATATGAATGTATATATATATATATGAATGTATATATATATGAATGTATATATATATATATATATGAATGTATATATATATATATGAATATGTATATATATATATGAATGTGTATATATATATATGAATGTGTATATATATATATGAATGTGTATATATATATATGAATATGTATATATATATATGAATGTATATATATATATATATGAATGTATATATATATATATATGAATGTATATATATATATATATATGAATGTATATATATATATATATGAATGTATATATATATATATGAATGTATATATATATGAATGTATATATATATATATATATGAATGTATATATATATATATGAATGTATATATATATATGAATGTATATATATATATATGAATGTGTATATATATATATGAATGTGTATATATATATATGAATGTATATATATATATATATGAATGTATATATATATATATATATATATGAATATGTATATATATATATATATGAATGTATATATATATATATATGAATGTATATATATATATATATGAATGTATATATATATATATGAATGTATATATATATATATATATGAATGTATATATATATATATATATGAATGTATATATATATATGAATGTATATATATATATATATATGAATGTATATATATATATGAATGTATATATATATATATATGAATGTATATATATATATATGAATGTATATATATATATATGAATGTAGATATATATATATGAATGTATATATATATATATGAATGTAGATATATATATATGAATGTATATATATATATATGAATGTATATATATATATATATGAATGTATATATATATATGAATGTATATATATATATATGAATGTATATATATATGAATGTATATATATATATATATATATCAATGTATATATATATATGTATATATATATATATATCAATGTATATATATATATGTATATATATATATATATATATATGTATGTATATATATATATATATATGAATGTATATATATAAATATATCAATGTATATATATATATATATGAATGTATATATATATATATATGAATGTATATATATATATATATCAATGTATATATATATATATATATATCAATGTATATATATATCAATGTATATATATATATATCAATGTATATATATATATCAATATATATATATATATATGAATATATATCAATATATATATATATATATCAATATATATATATATATATATATATATATATATATATATATATATATATATATATATGCGAGCACTCCTCTTTGTTTCGTCCGCGGATGGCTAACATAACCCTATCTCCTCCCGCCCCCCACCACCCCCACCCTCCAAACGCAACCCAAAACTTCAGAGTTGGTACCATAAATGTAGGCACCCTAAAGGGTCGCGCTAACGAGGTTGTAGAAATGCTTGAACGTAAGGAGGTCGATGTTTGTTGTATTCAAGAGACCAGGTGGAGGGGTGGGTCTGCTAGATTCATTGAGGGTAAAAAACGATGTTATAAGCTTTTCTGGGTGGGAAACGACGATGGGCTGGGTGGAGTAGGAATCATGGTAGCAGAAAAGTGGGCAGATAAGATAATAGACGTAAATAGAGTGAACGACAGAATAATTAAAATAAGACTTGTCCTCAATAGAACTACGGTGACAGTAATATCTGCGTACGCACCCCAATCCGGACTGCCCGGCACTATAAAAGACAGATTCTATGAGACACTGTTGCTAACTACCTCCCAAATATCTGACAGTGACTATATAATTATTGCAGGCGACCTAAATGGTCACGTTGGACAACATTGTGACGGCTATGACGAAATCCATGGAGGCTATGGGTTTGGTACTAGAAATGAGGAAGGCTCCAGAATTCTGGAATACTGTGATGCAAATAACCTAACTATCTGTAACACTAACTTCAAAAAACGTGACAATCACCTGATTACCTATAGATCCGGGGAACACACAAGCCAGGTAGATTATATCCTTACCAGAAGACGTGACAGAGTGTCTGTTGTAAACACTAAATCCCTCCCCCATGAAGAATGCACCTCCCAACATAGACTGATAATTAGCGACCTCATAGTCAGGACGAGACGCACCCGACAGCAGAAGAGGACTATCCTCAGGAGGAAAATATGGAAACTAAAAGACCCCACAGCCAGAAATAAATTTCAAAGCATATTACTTGATGCTTTCGACAGTAAGGAAGAGCATCTAGAATCGGACAATATAGAGGGACAGTGGAAATTTCTGAAAGCTAACCTGCTGTTGGCGACAGACGAAGTCTGTGGCTGGAGCAGGCCTGTAGGCAGGAGGAGAGTAACATGGTGGTGGAACAGTAAGGTGGAGGGGTCAATTAAGGCCAAAAAGCAGGCTTGGAAAGTATGGCGGGATGGGGGAAGTAGAGTAGACTATCAAGTGGCCAGGAGGGAAGCTAGGAGAGAAGTGTACTTAGCAAGAAGGGAAGCTGAGGAAAGAAAGTTCAAGCATGTTCTACAACGCGATGACCAAAAACGTGAGGTGTTCAGGATTGCCAGGCAATGCGTCAAGGAAAACCGTGATATTGTCGGGGAGAAGTGTGTACTTAACGATGATGGCATACTTGCCATCACCGACACTGATAAGAAGGTAGCTTGGAAGTGTCACTATGAAAGGCTACTAAATGAGGAGAATAAATGGGAGAAAGACAGTCTCCCCCATATCGACCCGATAGAGGGACCAGCAGTGTTAGTCGAGGGGAGTATAATAAGTAAGGCAATCAAGGATATGAAGACTGGTAAGGCGGCTGGGCCTTCGGAAATAGTTGCTGAGATGCTGAAGGCATCTGGCACGGTGGGACACACCATGGTCACCCGCATAGTTAACCAAGTCGTACAGAATGGGGTTGTTCCGAAGGACTGGCATAGCAGCATCATCGTTAACTGTTATAAGGGTAAAGGAGACGCCCTAGATAGGAGTAACTATAGAGGCATTAAATTAATCGACCAGGTCATGAAGGTCACGGAAAAAGTAATAGCGCAACTAATCAGAGAGAGAATTGATCTAGATGAAATGCAGTTCGGGTTTGTGTCAGGCAAAAGCACCACAGACGCTCTTTTCATAGTACGACAACTACAGGAGAAGTACCTAGCTAAAGGTAAACCCCTCTACTTAGCTTTTGTCGACCTGGAGAAAGCCTTCGACAGAGTCCCCCGCTCCATTATCTGGTGGGCTCTTAGAAAACTAGGCGTTGACGAATGGCTTGTGAGGGCTATACAAGCCATGTATAAAGAAACAGTCAGCAAGGTTAGAATTAACAACGAATATAGTGAAGAGTTTAGCGTAAAAGTTGGCGTCCATCAGGGCTCTGTTCTCAGCCCCCTACTATTTATTATTGCCCTTCAGGCTATAACAGAGGAGTTCAAGACAGGCTGCCCATGGGAACTCCTATACGCAGACGACCTGACACTCATAGCGGAATCAATGGCCGAGCTAGAGAAGAAATTCCAAACATGGAAGCACGGCCTAGAGTCAAAAGGACTTAAAATTAACCTGGCTAAGACCAAAGTTCTAGTTTGTAGGAAAGAAAACAAGGCGGCGGTCCCTTCTGGGAAATGGTCGTGCTCGGTATGTAGGAAAGGCGTAGGTAGAAACTCCATCTTATGTCCTAAATGCAAAGTATGGGTGCATAAAAGATGTAGTGGGATCACAGGTAAGCTAACTAAGAACATAGACTTTACATGTGGCCGGTGTTCTGGTGCAATAAGTAGCAGCAAGTGCCCACAAAATACTAGCTCTTTCAATTGCGCAGAGGGTTCTATAGAAATAGTGGACAGCTTCCGTTACCTGGGCGATAAAATCAGCAGTGGGGGAGGGTGCTCTGAAAGTACTGTAGCTAGAGTCAGAACTGGTTGGAAAAAGTTCAGAGAGCTTATACCACTATTAGCTGCTAAAGGGTTCTCCCTAAAAATGAAAGGCAGGTTGTACGATGCCTGCATACGAACAGCAATGTTGCATGGTAGTGAGACCTGGGCATTGTGTGCAGAGGATATACGCAGACTAGAGAGGAACGAAGCTTGCATGCTCCGCTGGATGTGTAACAGTAATATACGTGAACGGCAAAGCATAAACGAACTAAGGAAAAAATTAGAGATAAGAGGGATCAGATGTTGTTTACTCGAGAGAAGGCTGCGTTGGTATGGACACGTGATGCGCATGAAAGTCGATAGCTGTATTACAAAGTGCAGGGCAATAAAGATAGACGGTAGCCACGGAATAGGCAGACCTAGAAAAACATGGGATGAGCTGATAAACTCCGACCTCACACACTTACACCTCTCCAAGACAATGTCACTGGACCGTGACCTTTGGCGGTACTCAGTAACAGAGAAGACCCGCCTTGCCAGTAGGCATCTCTAACAAACTACACCCCGTCCCGCCACCACCCCCACCCCATCCACACCACCCCGTTCTATGTAAAGTTATGTTGGTGCCGCGCCATCCAGGCCGAAACAAATGAGATCGTGTAGGTGTCACGACAAAAAAACACACAGTCCACGCTGTAATGTGGCCGTGTAGGCAACACGGTAAAAACCTCCCAGACCCACACTGTAAATGTGGTTGGTGTTAGGAAGGGCATCCAACTGTAGAAAACCTGCCAGACAGTCCTATGCGAGCAAGACAATCACTCTTGCCTCAAGTGGGACTACCCCCGTCCAAACCCATGCAAGCGTGGAACACGGACGTTAAACGTTGATGATGATGATGATGATGATATATATATATATATGTGTGTGTGTGTGTAGCTTATGTTCTTCCAATGCTGCCATTTTTCTCTTTCATGTTTTTAACTTTTTATTTTATTTTTGTCTTTGTGCGATATTTTTGTATTTTTCTTTTAATTTTTGAAAGAGTTTTTATTTCTCCACATTTTTTGTGTGTGGGATGGGGGAGGTTTTGTGATTTTTCAGTTTTTTTTATTGTTATTCTCCCTCTTCCCACACACTTACAATCATCATCATCATTATATATATATATATATTATGTATGTTCTGCACTCTTTATCTCTTGTCTTTTATCCCCCACCTCTATATTTCATTCCCTTACAACACCCACTCACATATATGTAAATAGGTGCGTCTCTCTCTCTCTCTCTCTCTCTCTATATATATATATATATATATATATATATATATATATATATATAAAATGTATGTATATAAAAGTATGTATTTATGTATATAATGTATGTACATAAAAGTATGTATATATGTATGTATATATATATGCATGTATATAAAAGTATGTATGTACGTATATATATATATATATATATACATATGAATGTATGTATATGTATTTATGTTCATATATGTATAATTTGATCTCTCTTGCATTCTTTTCCATTTCCCTCCACCATCTCTCTCTCTCACCATATTTTTTTATTTCTTAATTTTCCCTTTTGTCTAAAGATGCTAATCTTTGGACACCAAAACTACAAACAACTCCCCCCCCCTCCCTACCCTATACCACCACCATCAGTAAGACCAGCCCCCCCCCCTATCACCACTATCAGAATGACCACCACCATCACCACTGCATCTTGCACTCCTCATCCTACCAGCACTACCACCACCATTATCACCCCTATCAGATGACCACCACCACCACCACCATGGAGCCATGCACACCATCTACTCCTACCAGCACTACCACCAACACTATCACCAACCTTTCCACTCCCACCACCATTATCACCACTATCAGAATGACCACCACCACCACCACCATGGAGCCATGCACTCCATCTAATCCTACCAGCACTACCACCAACACTATCACCAACCTTTCCACTCCCACCATCACCACCACCACCATTATCACCACTATCAGAATGACCACCTCCACCACCACCATGGAGCCATGCTCTCCATCTAATTCTACCAGCACAACCACCAGCACTATCAGCATGACCAGCACCACCACCACCACCACCACCACCACCACCACATGCACTGCCTCTAACACCACTACACCCACTATCACCAAACTTTCCAATCCCACCACCACCACCACCACCACCACCACCACCACCACCACTTCCACCATCATCATCACTATCCAATGAATTAAATACAAAAGATGACTCTGTTGGCATTAGAATCTTCTAAGTTTTTAAGAAACAACAAAGCCAACAACAAGAACAACAACAACAACAATAACTTACGAATATAATCAAACAAAAGACAAAATAAGAAGGAAAGAAGAATTAATATGTATTTATACATACATATGTAGATATACAGATAGAGATATATAAAAAAAATGGTATGCACAAATTCACAGACACACACTTATCTCTCTCTCTATCTGTGTATATATATATATATATATATATATATATATATATATATATATATATTGATATATTGATATATACATATATATGTATGTATCTTGTATATAAGTATGTATATATATATATATGTAATGTATACATGTATGTATATATAATGTATATATGTATATGTAAATATGTATATATATTTCTATATATATATATGTGTGTGTATATATATATATATATATATATATATATATATATATATATATATATATGTGTGTATGTGTATATATACATATATATATATATATATATATATATATACATATGAGAGAGAGAGGAAAAGATAGATAAGTGAACAAAGCTATACACAAATAAAATATATATACAAACATAATATGGTGATAGATAGATGATAAATAGATAAGTGAATCTAAAACTATAAAGAAATAAGAATATAAATATATTATTAAATCTATTATCAATTTGTCGAACTGCCATACTTGGCTTCTCTCTGTATGTGACAGATCTGACTGATAGATTTCCTAATGAGATTTCTAAAAGTTAGTCTTTTACCTAACCAAAACTAATTCTCAGACTATTTGCATCATATTCATATTTCTGTTATTAATGTTAGAAATTATATGAAGAGAGAGAGAGTGCTCTGCTGTCAATGTGGCAATGTTTATTATTAATTTTCCAGTAATATATTTTGTGTGCTCAATTGAGAGTATGGGTTCAGTTCACTGTTGAACTACTTAGCTTTGTTGTTTTTTTGTTGTTTTTTGAGCCTGGATTGCAAGATCAGATTAGTGTTGCTGCATATGTTTGTACAAATCTATAAAATGGAAATTGTTGTTGGTGTTGTTTAGCCAATTTCAGCACTGATTGATTGAGGATGGAATTTGAACTCGGTATACATAGAGACATATCAAATGCTGCCAGGAGTTGTAACTGGCTGATATTATCAGTTATGGAAAGACCAGTAGAAACATTATTTCATTGTTCTGATCTGATGATTGGTTCCTTTCTTCTTTCTTGTTTTTTTTTATGTTGAAAGAGATTTATAATCAGCAGTGTTCCAGCTGTGACCATCTCATCTGCTTTTCAGCCAGAGCATACAGCTGCAAAAATAAAAATTAAATTAAAATACAATAACACTCTAAGAAGGAAGCAAAAATGCAGGAGATATGGGCCCTTACAAGCTGCAGTAGAGCGGCAGCCCATTTAGTAGAGCAATTACTTTGAGGAAAATCTCATACAGGGTAGAACAAATAAAACAGAGTTTTTAGAACAGCAGACAGAATAGATTGAAGAATTTATTCCAGATCCTTGTATTCTGATTTCAAATCTTAGTGATGTCAATTTTACCTTTCATCCAATCAGGATCTTAAGACAGCAAAATTAGCAGAGTATTTAGGATGTTGGACTAAATATGTTTGAAGTATTATTCTAATTCACTTTGCTCTGAGCTCAAATCCCACTGAAGTTAACTTTGCTCTTTATCCTTTTGAGACCAGACTCCATCAAGAGTTAAGCCATTACCCTCCCCATGGAGTGTCAAACAAGACACCCAAACGTATCTATACCATTTATTTGACTTTTGAGTGATAGATTTAACTTGATACTGACAGTGGTTCTTGTAAAAATTAAAATATTCTGCATTAGTTAGGTAATGAACAATTTAGAATAATTTACTAAAATTATTATTTCATTATTATGATGGCATTTGCGTCATAACAAAGATTTATTCTAGTAAATTATGTTAGGTCTAAGTTCAAATAAAACTCCTTGAAATGGGCAATCTTGTATCATAGAACTGGGGATGGATTTTAGTGGTTTGATGTCAAGAGTTAATCTATTTCCCAATATATAACCACCACCTGGTCTTGATCCTTGACTTCCTGGCTAGGTCTGAAGTTTGAGAGTAACATCTTCCTATCATTCTACCAATGTCCCAGTATATAACCACCACCTGGTCTGATCTTTGACTTCCTGGTTAGGTCTGAGGTTTGTTAGTAACTTCCCTTTATTGTTCTACAGTGTCAGAAGCTTACCAAAATATAAGGTCATATAATGGTTTGGGTGTCACCCTTCCTTGCCTGACTAAATAGTACAAAAGAAAATAAGAGACTAGTGGAAGTGGAGGAAGACATTCTTAAACAAGAGACCTGACCCAACTGCTTGCAACAACGTTGACTCAACTAAAAGAACCAAAAGGTCAGGTGGTGGTGTGAAACCAGCAGACAAATTAAGTCTACTGTAAAAATAAGGCAGAGCAGGTTTTGAATGCAAAGAGACAGAAAAAAGCCACAAGGTGTTCTGCTTAACTTTAATGATCCCACTGCCACCTTTCCAGATTGTACAATCTGTTCAACGATTCTTTCCTGAGACCTTCTAAGCACATGCCCATAATATTGGAAAACTGTGATCTCTCAAATCAGAGAAGTAATGGCTCTACCTGGAGTGACTCTCTGATCTCCAAGCTATGCATTTGTTAATGTAATATTGGTAGTGATAGTAGTGCTAGTTAATGGTGATAGTTATATTTGTGATGGTAATAGTAGTAGGGGTAGTGGTGGTGGTCATATTATCATTTTTTGTAATGAGGTGGGGTTAGCAATGGTGTGTATTGTGTTAGTAGATTTTGCAATGTGTATGTGAGGGAGTATGTTAGTGATGTTTGTAATGACTATCGTGTTATTAGTGTTGGTGGTGGTGTTGTTGTTAGCCGTGATAGTGATGAGGTTATCTGAGATAGTGATGGTGTTGGTAGTGGTGTTGTTATTAGTAGAGGTGATGTTGGTGGTGGTGATTTTAGCAGTAATGGTTTTGTTAGTGGTGGCAATGGTGTTAGCAGTAATAGTGGTGTTGATGTTGGTGGTGGTGAGTTTAGCAGTGTAGGTGGTAGTTGTGGCAGTGATGGGATAATGAACCATATTTTCTATATCAATCACATTCTCTTTTGTTTACCATATATAATGTTGGTTTCTGGTGTCAACATTTCATTTAATAATTGGATTGAACAAAACATTTCTTCTCTTATTACTTAGACCAGACATTTTTCTATTATAATTTCCATTTATTTATTCATTTGCATTAAAAAAAACCCACAGGAATAATAATATTAATAATAATTGTTTCTACTTTAGGCACAAAGCCAGCCATTTTGGGGGTAGGGGAAAATCGAATGAATCGACCACAGTGTATTACTGGTAGTTTATTTTATTGACCCTGTAAGGTTGAAAGGCAAAGCTAACCTCAGCAGGATTTGAATGCAGAACATAAAGGGCCACAACACTATGTAGCAAAGCATATTGTCTGAAATAATAATAATAATAATTAATAATAATATTATTGTTTCTAGAGTTGTCACAAAACCAGCAATTTGAAGGAGAGGAGAAAGTGATTAAATGTGACCCCAGTCCTTAATTGTATTGACAGACAGAAACATGAAAAGCAAAGTTAATCTCTAACGAGACTTGAACCTGAGATGTAAAGAGCCAAAACAAATGCCACAAAGTATGTTGTCAAATGCCCTAATGGTTTCTGATTTAGGCACAAGGCCAGTAATTTTTTTAGGAGAGGGCAAAGTCAATTGAATCGACCCCAGTGCTAAACCGGTGCTTTACTTTATCAAACCCCGTAAGGATTTGAATTCACTAATGTTAGCTTTGCCTTTCCTCCTTACAGGATTGATAAAATAAAGTCCCAGTAATGCACTGGGGTTGATTTAATTGACTTTCATCTCCCCACAATAAAGATAATAATAAATGTGTAGGGTATAAAAATAAACAATGTAAAATGCTTAAAATATTATAAGATGAAAGGGTGGTGGATTGGTCGTATTGGTCAACATGCTTTCATTCATTTTCATTTCATTTTATGTCTGCTTTTTCCCTGCTTGCAAGGGTGGGACGGGAACTGATTTTGGCTTGATTTCTACAGCTGGATGCCCTTCCTAACACCAACCAATGCTTTACGGCATAGAATTATGGTTCTTTACATTCTGAGCTCAAATCCTGCTGAGGCTAGCTTTTCTTTCCATCCTTACAGGCGTCGATAAAATAAAGAACCAATGCTGGCATTGTGCCTAATATAGAAACAATTATTATGAGATGATAGAAAGTAGATTTATAATTATTTTTAATAGAAATAAGGAAACAAAAGTGTTAATGATTATGTGTATGAAAAAACCCTTCCCTCATAATTTTATACAAGAAGCTTTGTTAAGTCATGCTTTAAGTACCAGCCTAATAATGAGAAAGTTAGTTATATTACTAAATACCACCAAATATTTGATTATTTTCAAAATTATTTGGGTATTCAAGGCAGCGTTTTCATTAGAAATATGGAAAGGTAAGGGTTAAAAGGCTTGTTTTTGTTTATTGTATACAATTTGATTGCACTCCTAATTGATACTGATCAATGAATTTGGCAATATATTGAGGGGAAAACAAGAAAAAATAAACAACAATGAATATTATGAATAAATCAATAAATCATAGAACTACATATACATATTGGAAGGAATATCTATTACATATATATATATACATATCTCCATATATATATATGTATATATATATATGTGTACACACATATATATATCATCATCATCATCATCATCGTTTAACGTCCATCTTCCACGCTTGCATGGGTTTGGACAGGAGTTTTCCCACTTGAGGCAAGATTGGTTGTCTTGCTCGTATAGGACTGTCTGGCGGGTTTTCTACGGCTGGATGCCCTTCCTAACACCAGCCACGTTTACAGTGTGGACTGGGAGGTTTTTACTGTGTTACCTACACTGCCACATTACAGCCTGGACTGTGTGTTTTTTTTTTCGTGACACCTACACGACCTCATTTATTTCGGAATGGATGTTGTGGTACCAACATAACTTTACATCGAAAGGGGTGGTGTGGATGGGGTGGTGGTGGTGTGGGGTGTGTGGGGGGGGGGGGTTTATATTTTTGTTAGAGGTGCCTACTGACTGTAGGTTTCGCTTTGTACTATATATATATATATATATATATAATAAATTTGAAGACTAAAATCCAAAGAGGGCTCGATAAGGATAAGTATATATATATACACATGTGTCTATATATCTGTGTGGGTGTGTATGTATATGTGTGTACATATGTATGTGTGTGTGTGTGTGTATATTTATATATATATATGTGTGTGTGGGTGTGTATGTATATATATGTAAGTATGTGAGTGTATATACAAAGAACTTGTCCAACCATTGGTCATAAAACATTTTGTCTTGATGTCATATATATAAAAATGAAGAGGGGTAATGTTGGTGAAGGTAGTGTTAGTGATAAAAGTGAAGGTGATGGTGGTGATGGTGGTAGTAGTGATGTTGTTAGTGATGATGATGATGAAAATAGTGCTGCTGATGATGATGATGATGATGACAACATTAATAAAGGTGATGATGGTGGTGGAAGTCATGGTGAGGTTGTTAGGGATGTTGTTAGGGATGTTGTTAGTGATGATGATGATGATGAAAATAGTGTGGTTGGTGCTGCTGATGGTGATATTGATGAAAATACTGATGGAGGAAGTGAGGATGATGATAATGATGATGATGCTAATGATGATGCCAACCACAACAACAACAACAACATGAATAAAAACAAAAGCAACTATCATGATAAGAATAGTAAATATTGAGTCACTAGATGATGATGATGATTATGATGAAAAACAATAATGATGTTTATGATGAAGATGATGATAAATGATAATGATGATGATGATGGTGATAAAATATACATATCTCTTCAAATATACCATACCTGTCATAAATAATTCAATGTACAAATTCATATACATGTACATATTTATAGGTATGAACATTTGTGTGTGTATAAATATATGTATATATATATATATATATATACACAAACATAAAAAAAACACGTATATACCCTCCCTTCATGCAGACAGACTGTCACCCACACACAAACACAGATATAAACCAGAGTGAAAAATGAAGATGAAATATAACATGGAAAAATAAAAATAAAAGACAAATTAATAAATGAGAAACAATAAAAATAGTAATTTACTGTGTAATATATATATATATATATATATATATATATATATATATATATATTGGCAACATGACCCTCCCAAAGCATATATATATATATCTATATATATACAGACATACATACATACACATAGATAATATATATATACATACATACATATATACATATACATATATTTCCATATATATATATTTATATATATATATATATATATATATATATACCACATAAACATATTTCTGAAATAAAATAGCATAATAATAATTTCATGAAAATATACAAAAAAATAGAACAAAACCAGAAAAAAAAAAACAAAGGAAGAAAGCCAAAAAAAAAAAAAAAAAAAAATCAAACAAAAATCCAAAAATATGTAGTCACAACTGATAATTCCTTGATAAGATGGAAAGCATATCGCCCCCACAAATGATGAGAAACTGTGATAGGTTGGAGGGAGAGACACCCTATGTCTCTCTAGAAATGATGATTTAAATAAAGTGTTTGGACATTACACAGTGTATGTTTTTAATGTAGGTGTGGCTAACTGACTTGCTGTGCGGGAGGGTGTGGCTTGGTGGTTCAGAGAGTCGGGTTCTAGTTTGGTTTGGTTTAAGCGACATTATATAAACCAACTGTTTCATCAGAAAATGAACTCTCAGATATTATAATTATTCAATCATACATTTTGCTTTTTTTTATTTTCTTTCATTTTATCATTATTATTATTATATTAAGGGTTGACTTTGCCTTTCATCCTTACGGGGTTGATAAAATAAAGTACCAGTAATGCACTGGGTAATTTCTGGCCTTGTGCCTAAAGTAATTATTATTATATTAAGGGTGGGGTATTGGCAGAATTGGTAGAATGTCAGACACCCTGCTTTCCGGCATATAGTAATTGCCCTTTATTTTCTGGGTTCAAATCCTGCCAAGGTTAGTTTTACTTTTCATCCTTATGGTGTCAATAAAATAAAGTACCAGTCATGCACTAGGGTTGATTTAATCGACTTTCCCCCTCCACAAAAATTGCTGGCCTTGTGCCTAAATCAGAAACCATTATTATTCAATCATAAAGATTGCCATGCCGCCTTCCTTTAACAGGGAAGTGTGAGAAACTTTCCTGTCTTGTGGCTAGGGTGAAAGAGGTAGTGTGGTGGGTAAGACTGGAAGGTCTAAAGAGAGTGTTATTCCTCTTTAATCAAATTCTCATTGGCTTTCCCAAGCTACATTAGGATAGGAAAGTAAGAGGGGAGAAAGAGGTGCTCTCCTTCAATACATTTACAAAAAGATGGCTTAAAGTAGCAAAAATGGTGAGAGTGAATTGGACTACACTCAGCTTCTGCCTGTAGGTTGAACAAGATTGGTTGGGGAAGGGCAATAACAACAATAATTACAACACTTTATTAGTTAGTAATAACAACACTGTAATAGTTGGCAATAGCAACAATAACAAAATCACTATTAGTTAGCAATAAAAACATCACTGTAATAATTTGCAATAACAACATGGACGCACATGGCTTAGTGGTTAGAGCATTGGCCTTGCAATCGAAAGGTTGTGAGTTCAATTCTCAGACCGGATGATGTGTTGTTTCTTTGAGCAAGACACTTTATTTCACATTGCTCCAGTTTACTCAGCTGTAGAAATGAGATGATAGGGACTGGGGTCCATATCATTACACTGCAAAGTGGTCGTGGAGGTGCCACGGCAAAAAAAGCACCCAGCACTCACTGTAAATGAGGTTGGTGTTAGGAAGGGCATCCAGCTGTAGAAATCAAGCCAGAATCAGTTCCCATCCCACCGTTGCAAGCAGGGAAAAGCGGACGTAAAATGATGATGATGATGATGAACAACAGTGTATTAGTTAGCAATGACAACAGTAACAACAACACTAATAGTTAGCAATGACAACAGTAACAACAACAACACTATTAGTTAGCAATAACAACAATAACACTACAAAAGTTAACAATTACGATAACAATAACAGTAAGAACACTGTAAAAGTTAGCAATGATAACAACACCAACAAGAAAAACAAGGGAAAACCTCTCACTCCCATCTGAAAAACGTAGAATATTTATGCTGTGAAATAAAACAGCCAAATACATATAATATTTACATACATATGTATTTATATATACAGACACATGTGTGTGCATGTGTTTATATATGTATGTTTATGTGATTTATCATCATTTAATGTTCATTTTCTCCTAGTAAGATATATATATATATATATATATATATAAAAACAAATAACGAAACGAAATTAAATTAACTATTCATATGCATACTAGTATTTCAGTATACATATGTGGATGTACATTTTTAACTTAATTATATATATATATATATATATATATATATATAGCATAAAAGAGAAAACACAGGTAAGCATTAAGAGAAGGATTTTATCCAGGTATTTACGACCGTTTCATTGGTAAGTGCAACCTTATATTGCTATACTGCAAATAGCAGCCACTCAATTATAATTGTTGTTCACAGTCCAAATTTTCAAAATAGTAAGTTACTCTTGAAATAATTTTTAATATATAGAGAAAAACATTTATTTGGAATTGTATTTACTAGTATATAGAGAGAGGAATCAGAAGGTGAGGGGGACAAACGGAATAGTATAGAGAGAGAGGAAGGGGGAAGAGGTAGGAAGTAGAGTGACAAACTGTATGGAGGGAGGGGTGGAGGTAGAAGGATTCCTTGGTCAGTTTTGATAGCAGACTTCATGTCGTGGAATGTAGTGAGTTAAAGAGAATTAAATTGATCATAGTGGGAGGGATGGATAGAGAGGGAGAGAGAGGGGGGAGATATAAAGAGATCAATGTATATATATTGTTATATTTGGGGAGGGTCATATTTGCGTAATATTGCCAGAATTAATAACAGAACACACTCACTGTTTGGTTGGTTTTCGCTTCTCGCTGTCTTTTATATATATATATCTGCGATCTAACTTACTCGGTCCTCAATGTTGCCATTGACTGACCGGCGGTCAAAAAACCTCGCAAAACTAATGTATATATATATATATATATATATATATATATATATATATAAAATAAAGATAAAGATAATAATGACAAAAATAAAAGCAAAGAAGGGGGTGAGAAAGAAGAAAAGAAAAGATAGCCAAGAAGGGGAGGGAAGGAAGGAAGAAAACGAAGAAATAGAAGAGGGATGAGGGAGAAGAGGGGGATATATGTATTGATTTTGTGGGTAATTAAAAGGGTTTAGATACAACAAAAGGGTATAAAGTCTAAGTATATGCAGTTTGTCAGTTGGTAGTAAGAGGTTAAGGGTTCGATTTGTAGTGCGAAAACTTCTCTTTGAGTCTATGGTTACAATAAATAGATCTTTCGATTTTATTGTTGTGTAACTTATTCTTCGAACTTAAGATGTGGAACAGCTCAAGGTCGCATAACCGACAGCTTCTCATACCACTCCGATATGGGGCCGCGTTCGATAATTTTTTTCCACTTCAGGGTGTATTGATGGTTACTTTCCCTCAGTTGCCAGGTCTTGTTTGCAAGGGTAGTTACATAACGGTGCTGGGAATGTTTCATTGCGTAACGGTGTGTATACCAACGGGCTTTAAATGTATTCCCAGTCGCTCCGATGTAATACCATTTCTGGTTGTCTGATCCCACTGTACATTGGTAAACCAGGTTAGACTGCATACATTCATTATGTAATGGACAGGTTTCAGGTAGGTGGCAGTTACAGTTCTTGTCATGGGCAACTTTGGCATTATTTGTGGGCTGCGATGCCTGTACTAGTGTGTTACGTTTTGTTTGCCTATTAGCGGGTGGCTGTGTATTAGATATTATGTTGTGTTCGGTGGTGATTGTATTGTTATTGTTGTAAATTTGTGTTTTGGTGTTGTTATGTATCTTTTTAGCATTAAGCATCTTAATGTGTGCCTCTATATTTGGTGCCATGGAGTAAGATAGTCTAATAGATTTAGTATTAAGGATTTTGCTGTATCTATGTGAATCTGGAAAGTGCTTATTTATTATTCTAAAGAGGGTAGAGGGTAGGTTAGTACTAATAGAGGTGTTAAATATGGGGTTATACCAAATATATTTTCTACTGCGTGACTTGTTTGATTTCGATGTTGTATTTCTATTTGCCGTATATTTTGCAGTTCTATGCGTAAGTGCGTGTGTGCGTGTGTTACCGGAGTTTGTGTTATGCGTGTTCGTGTGCGCTTCACGGAGGCTTTCATCTATATATTCTACTCTATCTAAGTGGCCTGCCTTGTCTAATGCGGTATTGTAGTATTCTGCATGTTCTTCGAAGATTTGTTGGTTAGACGAGAGGCGGGAGATCCTAAGGGATATGCTGCGTGGAATGGATTTAATTGTGGATAGTGGGTGGTTTGAGTTACAGTTGATGTATGCTAAGTTTTCATTAATCTTGTGAAAAGGTCTTTAGGTTAAGCGTCACGTCTAGAAAGTTAACTAGCTAAGTTAACTAGGCCTAGTTTTCCTAGTTTTCTTTCTAATATCCTTACGGAGTCTTTCTATGCTCTGGTTATTTAGGTTCTTAACTAGGAGAAGGGCGTCGTCTCTGTAGATTCCACCGTGAAGGTTGCTAAACTCACTTTGTAAACTATGGGCTATGTAAATACCTACTAAATCTGTGACTTGAGCCGAGTCGTTAGCCCCATCGTGATGTCAAAGTTATTTAATCTATCCTTACGTTCCCAATAGGCGTTTTCAAATTTAATTATTGTTTTCCTAGCAGCTAATATGATTTTTATCTCGTCGTCTGTTATGTCAGAATTGGCTTTGGCGAATGCTAAGGCTTTATCCAAGGTCTTGGGGGATATAGATGAGTAATAATCGTTAATGTCAAATTGTATAAATTTAGATGCTTCTTTGTTAGCTATATTGTTAAAC
This sequence comes from Eledone cirrhosa, assembly GCA_964016885.1. Lineage (NCBI taxonomy): Eukaryota > Metazoa > Mollusca > Cephalopoda > Octopoda > Eledonidae > Eledone > Eledone cirrhosa. The sequence goes on from OZ024747.1 coordinate 55,843,997, forward strand.
CACTTAATTGTTTCGGTAGCGTTACCCCATAGTTTAATCACTAGTTTATTATTCATTTGTGCTATCACTCTGTCTAATATATGTTTACTAATTTTCCCGTTGTCCGATTTGGACGGGCATATAAGTCTAATTGTGGGGTTATAATCAAAATTTACCTTGTGGTCCTTGAGGTTAAATGTGGGTGTACATGGCCTAAGTGGCTCCGTTCTGTCGTCTATTCCTAGGTGTTTGACTATATTGTGTGCCTCGTTGTTGATGTTTATCAATGCCGCCTCATTAGTTATTTTGTATTTCCTATGTAATTCCTTCCGTATGAAGCTATTGTATGTATTAACATCCATCGTATACACATTTGATGTTTTGTCCGCTTTGACAATAATTCCATTGGTGGTTCGCAGCTTTTTTAGGAACGTATTTATGTCATTCTGGAGTTTATTATTCCTCCGCTTTTTGAATTTGATATTCATAATCATCTTCAGTAAGTCCTGTTCAAAGGTATCCAGTTGAGGGTTGGTAGGTGGGTTCTTACACGATTTGAAGCCGTATGTTTCCTTGTTGTATTCCACGGTGCGACCATTACGTCCTTTGTCGAAATGGAAAGTTTTCCATCTAACTCTGCGTATAAAGTCGTTTGTTCGCTGTATCATCCCGAGAGTATAATGGCTTTTTTAACCAAGAACTAGATCACAATAAGCAATTTTTGGCTTCTCTAACTATATATATATATATATATATTTATATATCATCATCATCATCACCGTTTTACGTCCGTTCTTCCACGCTAGCATGGGTTAGACGGGTTGTCCTGTTGTGGGCAGTGTCTGGTCAGCTGACCATGCCTTGCTCATACAGGAACTGATTTGGCTTGATTTCTACAGCTGGATGCCCTTCCTAACACCAACCTCATTTACAGTGAGTGCTGGGTGCTTTTTCGTGGCGCCTACACGTCCACTTTACAGTGTGGGCTGGGTGCTTTTTTGCCGTGGCACCTCCATGACCACCTTGCGGTGGGGGGGGGGGGATATTGTCTATATACTTCAGCTTGTACCCATGGGAGGTCGGGTACTCTGTATTACTGCGTGACGCCAGAGGTCACGGTCGTGTGTCATTGCCTTTGAGAGGTGTAATTGGGTAAGGTCGGCTTTTATCACTTCCTCCCAGGTCATCTTGGGTCTCCCCACTCCGCGGTTTCCATCGACTTCTAGTGCTCTGCACCTTTTTATGCAGCTGTCATCCTTCATACGCATCACATGTCCATACCAGCGCAACCGCCTCTCCTGCACACAGCATTTGATTCCTCTTATGCTCAGGCTATCTCTCAATTCATTTATGCTTTGTCGTTCACGTATATAACTGTTACACATCCATCGGAGCATGCAGGCTTCGTTTCTCTCTAATCTACGTAAGTCTTCCACCTTCAGCGCCCAGGTCTCACTACAATGCAACATCGCTGTTCGGATACACGCATCATACAGTCTGCCTTTCATTCTGAGGGAGAAGCCTTTTGCAGCTAGCAGTGGTAGTAGTTCCCTAAACTTCTTCCATCCCGTTCTTACCCTTGTTATTGTACTTTCTGAACACCCACCTCTGCTGCTAATTCGGTCACCTAGGTAGCAGAAGCTGTCTACTGTTTCTACAGAGCCCTCCCAGAGATTGGTGGTACTTGTTTCCTGTGGCTGTTTGCTGCTGCATGTGAAGCCTACATTCTTAATTAAGCTTCCTGAGATCCCGCTACATCTCTTGTGTACCCATTGTTTGCATTTGGGGCAGAGAATGGAGTTCCTACCTACACCTTTCCTACATACTGAGCAAGGCCATTTCCCTGAGGGGATTTGGGTTCTGTTTTCTCGTCTACTTACAAGGACCTTAGTCTTTGTCATGTTGACTTTGAGACCCTTTCTTTCTAGTCCCTGCTTCCAAGTTTGGAATTTCTTCTCTAGTTCTACCATAGATTCAGCTATAAGTGCGAGGTCATCAGCATACAGGAGTTCCCATGGGCATCCGAACTGCAGAGACTAATGTTTCTAGGTATCACCCTTCATCAGTACAGCTCACTGTTCACCTGCCTACTGTCAGAGCGAGTGAAAATATATGCTATTTTCTAAAATATACAGTAACTGATCGGCCTAATTTGCATATTAGTAGAGTGGCAGATCAGTCAGATCTGCATATTAGCAGATCCACTGATCAGCCTGATTTGCATATCAGCAGACTGGCCCATCTGTTTCCTGTATACAAGCGATAAATGGGCGGCTTTGTCACATTCAAATAAAAATATGCAAATGACTGATCAGCCAGTCTGCTAATATGCAAATCAGGCCGATCAGTCACAGTATATTTTACAAAATAGCATATATTTTCACTAGCTCTGACAGTTGGCAGGTGAACAGTGAGCTGGGTGATACCCAGAAACATTAGTGTCTGTAGTTCTGTTTACATGCCAACACAAGAGCAAGAATGAAGGGTTCATTCTACTGAGATGGCTATAAAAATGAGGCTTGTTTGCATAATTACAAACAAATCAGATGTTATTATTAATATTCGAAAAACTCAGATTACATATATATATATATATATATAATGTAGTGATAATATATCGTTACGTTAGAGATGAACAGCGTACGTGCAGGTTTGCTCAACGAGTATAAATTATATTCCGGAGAAAATGTAGAAAGGATGAATATAAAATGAAAGTGCTTTTGTTAAAAAAGGAATTTATTAGGTATTGACATATGTTATGCAATAAACACAATAATAGTCGCACACTACCAAACAGAAGGCGATGTAAGGAGTATATTTGGTACAACCCGGTCTATAACAACTCTATTAAAACCAATCTACCCTCAAAATTCTTTCGATTAGTTAAAACACACTTTCCAACATCACATAAATATAATAAAATCTTAAACCCTAACACTATTCGACTTTCATATTCAACCGCCCCTAATATTGAACAACATATAAAAAAGCTTAACGCAAAACGGTTGTATAAACGCCTTCCAACACATAACAATACACGTAAAACATTAGCTATAACATCACAAAACAACAAACAACGTCCTGTCCTACATAAGCAACCTCATCAACCCATCCATGGCAATACAACAACGCAAAATTATAATTGCAACTGTGTCCAACCAGGAATGTGTCCGTTGAACAATCAGTGTCTTGAACGCAACATCGTATACAAATGTACTATCGAATCGGATAGACAGAAGTGGTACTATGTGGGATCTACAGCCACCTCCTTCAAATCACGCCTTTATAGACATCGTTACTCGATAAAACATGAAAACCAGCGTTATGTAACAACACTCGCAGACAAGGCTTGGCAGCTGCGTGAAAATAACCAACAATTTCACCTAAAATGGGATATAATAGTGGCTGCCCCCCCATATACCCATGGACAGGATTTTGTAAATTATGTAATGTAGAATTATTTTGTATTATGAAATCCAAAAACATTTTATTAAATAACAGAATAGAGCGATCGTTATACTGTAACCATCGCTTAAAATCTACATTTTCATATTATAAATACTACCAGGATTGAACGCCTGTCTCTATCCCAGTTTGATTGTCAAAATAGATATTAACATTCTTTATTAGTCTTAATTCTATCAACTCTTCTATTATTTACCTTTTAATACAAACTGCTATAGATAAAATGAGATTTCTGATTTCTTGATTCAATTCCCTAATGCATATACCAGCTGGCTACTAGCATTGATGTTATTTAGTAGCAATCGAAATCTCCCCCTTCCCCAATTGACACTTTATAATTAATACTACTGCACCAAATGACCAGCCCTGTCCACTGTCCAGTTGGTCAAGTAGAGATTAAAATTGGCACTCCCAAAATTCTTATTTAGATTTACTCATGGTATTCTCATTAGAAACCCATTATATACTTGTTTAGCAGTAAATTAATTTACCATCTGTCATATACTATCCCCTCTGTTCCTTCCTCTTTTACTAATATAAATACTTCAATTTTTCTGATTTTATCCAATTTATCCAAAATCTCTGAAGAAGTGACAACTGATTATACATTTGCTATCGAATACTTGCTAACATTATATGATTACGCAAGCAGCGATACATAGGTATTCGGTCTGTTACAGAAACATATGTCAATACCTAATAAATTCCTTTTTTAACAAAAGCACTTTCATTTTATATTCATCCTTTCTCTCTATATATATATATATAAAGGTTTAATATAGAAATGGCTTCTACAGGACTGATAACATGATGTTTACACTCTACTAATGTATTGAATACCTTACTCTGGTTACCCTCAATTGAATCCAGTACTTATATATATAACAAATAAAAAAATGGAGTTAAAAACTCATATTAAACATATATCTCTGTGTACTTCTCTCTATATGTTGATTTATATATATATATATATATATATATATATATAATGTAGGAGGTGAGTTTTATTGTAGTACAATAAAGCAATGCAGATATCGGATAAGAAGCACTCTACAGTTTGTAGGACTGGAGTATACATAATATAAGATCAAAAGATGGTTAAAGGAGTTCCATGTATTTTATTATGCGCATTTCAAAAACAAACATCATCATGCAATAATATTTGTGTTTTCATCAGATAAAACAGGAGAACATGATATGAAGGCTAAAAGACACTTGTGGATAGTGCAGTTTTAAATCAACATATGAAAAGTGGTTTTAGATTGATGTGTGATATTGGGAAAAATATTTTATTTAGAGAGGGGTGGGGGTGGGGGTGGGGGGTGGAAAGGATGAAAAAGGGGAGGAGATGAGAGGGACAGATGGGTGATAGAGAGAAAGAGATAGTTTTTATAACTGAGAGGAGATATATTGTTTTACATAGAGAGGTTGAAAACCGTTGGAAGATAATGTATAAATTAAAAGAATTTGAAAATTAACTAAGGGAGGATATGTGCGAGGAAAAAATATTTTATTTAGGGAGGGGGGTGGAAAGGATGAAAAAAGGGGGAGGAGATGAAAGTGAAGGTGGAGAGGGAGAGATGGGTGATAGAGAGAAAGAGATAGTTTTTATAACTGAGAAAAAGATATATTGTTTTATATAGAGAGGTTGAGAACCGTTGGAAGATAATGTATAAATTAAAGGAATTTGAAAATTAACGAAGGGAATTTATGTATGAAGATAGAGAGAAAAAATAATAATTGTGGATGAATATTCTAACGTCAAAAAAAGTGTATGTTGATAAGTATTGTGGCAATTTCAAAATTAACGAAGAGAAAAATTATTAAGGTTTGTGTGTAGAAGGATTTGAGAAAAATAATGTGAAGTTAAAGTTTGTATATTGAAGGAATTGATAATATATGCGACTAAAGAGTTAATATGTATTAAGAATGAGTTCGTTGATGGGGAGAAAAAAATAATAAATTAAGGATAAAATTGAGATTAAAAAGATTTATGATAGAGAGAAAAAATAATAATGATTGCGGATGAATATTCTAACGTCAAAAAAACAAATGTATATGTTATGAAGGATTTTACAAGGTGAAGATAGAATGAGGGTAATGAGTAAACAAGTATTATAGAGTGTATAATACCCTTTAAAGTAAGGTAGGAAGATGGGTATATTTTAAAGAGGTGTATGTATATGTGCCTTTGAGAAAAGATTCTAAATTGATAAAGAATTGAATATTAACTGTATACTTTGTGAAAAGTCCTATGGAATTTATGCAGGCAGATAGAAAACAAATCTGTACGTCTATTTATTATAGAATCTAGGTTAGAGATAATGGTAAATTTTTCATTTAGGCAGAGATTAAAGATTTTAGAATAGAGAGCTGTTCGAGTATGAGGATGCAGAAGAAACCTTCTTCCAAAAGATGGTATATTTAATGTTTTTGTCTTTTAAGGACCATATGAGTTCTGAGAGAGCAGTGTTGGTTCTTTTAAGTTTGTATTTGAAAGATGAATGATGATTATAGAGACGAGCTTTAAAAGAGGTGGAAGTGGAGCCAAAATAGGCGAAGGAATTGGTGCTAGTTATAATTTTACATTCATAAATTAAGTTTTTATCGAGACAATGGTTGTTGAGAGGTCATTTATTTTTAATGCGGCAGTTGCAATTAGAGAGATTATTAATGAGTGACCTAGTGTTATCTATAGAAGGAATTGGATTGGAGAAGTTGTTTGCGATAGGAATAATAGTTTCTTGATTTAGAGTTGGATTATGAACATTTAGCGAAGTTGTGTTTGACGTTGTATTTGGGTTTACAGAAGTTAGCCTAGGGTTTACAATGACGTCGGGAGTACTATTACTGTTATTATGAAATTCAATATTGGAAGGAAGAGATTTAGTATTTAGTATTTTATTGTTGTGTTTAGAGATGATGTTGGAAATATTGGAGGATGTAGAATAAGAAAATTTGATGGTGGGTTTGTTAAATATTTTACTATAGATATGTGAGGGAGGGAAGCATTTATTTAAGGCACTAAAAAATAATTTAGGAATATTGTTATTAATAGAGATGGAGAAAGGAGCATTATACCAGATTATGTTTTTGTATCTAGGTCTTTTATTAAAATTATTGGAATGATCATGATTAATTATTCTACTGTAAGTTTTTCTAGAATTTGTTTCTTTACTATATTTGATTTTATCTGGATAGCCGGCTTTAGAAAGTGCGTTATTATAGTAATTGGCGTTAGCATCAAAGATGTTTTTATTAGAAGATATGTTAGATATTCTTTTTCCAATATTACTAACTATAGCATTCTTGATATTGGTAGGATGGTTAGATTTAAAGTTAACATAATTTAGGTTCTCATTGTTTTTATGGTAAGGGTAATATAGGCCAGTGTCAAGATTAAGAGATACATCCAAGAAATTAGCTAGTTTGATACTATTATCAAATTCAATTTTTAGGTTATGTTGGTTAAAGAGATTACGTATATTGTTCTTAATAATATTAAGGTTAACTATATTGCAATTTAGGATAGTAAAAAGTCCATCGTCACGATAAATTCCACCGCGAAGTTGAGGAATTTTCCGACTCAAAGAGTTCAAAATGAAGATACCAATTAAATCAGTCAATTGGGATGAATCGGATGCTCCCATTGTGATGTCGAAGTTGTTAGAGGTATCGGCTCTGGTCCAATATTCGTTGTTGAACTCTAGGATGGTTTTACGTGCGGTGAGGATGATGTGAAGTTCATCTGTGGTGATGTCAGAATATTTAAGTGCGAAAGATAGAGCATTATTGAGAAGTGAAGGCTCCTTAACGGTTGAGCGTTTACTAACAACCCCCAGATCAGATTTAGAGGGGGCGATTAATCTAACAGGTAGTTCAGTGCGAAAATTGTTTCTGTGATCCTTGAGATTTATCCTCGGAGTTCTTGGGAGGAATGGTTCGGTCTTTTTTTCAATGCCAAGTTTTGACATAATCTCAGAGGCTTCAAGGTTTATGTATTCTAAATTTTCATGGTTGGTTTTACGATACTTTTTCCTAAGTTCCTTTAGGATAAGGTTGTTATAATTATCCTTGGAAATACCATATAAGTTATTGGTTTTGTCAGAGTGGACTAAAACATTTTTTGAGGAATTTAGGTTAGAGATTGTGTTCTTGAGATTTACAAGGTGCTCTTGTCCTTTGTAAGGGTATCTCTTGAATTTAAGATTTTTTATTATTTTAGTTAATTCTTCCTCGAATTGTACTAGATTTTTGTTGGAAGGAGGATTTCGTCTAGAATTAAAAAGATGATCGAGGAAGTTATGTTCTTTGGTATGGAAGTTCCCTTTTAGGCGCTGGTCATAGAAATAGGCTGTCCATCTAAGTCTTCTTACGAAGGAGTCAGTTTTTTCAATAAGAAGTTTGGTGAATTCAGATTTACCAGGTATAGGAATGTCTTTAGTTGAATTGGTTATGTTGTAATAATCCATGTTGTAGAAGAAGAGGTGAAGGACCATCAAAAGGTATCCAATATGAGAGTAAGCGCTCAACCGTTAAGGAGCCTTCACTTCTCAATAATGCTCTATCTTTCGCACTTAAATATTCTGACATCACCACAGATGAACTTCACATCATCCTCACCGCACGTAAAACCATCCTAGAGTTCAACAACGAATATTGGACCAGAGCCGATACCTCTAACAACTTCGACATCACAATGGGAGCATCCGATTCATCCCAATTGACTGATTTAATTGGTATCTTCATTTTGAACTCTTTGAGTCGGAAAATTCCTCAACTTCGCGGTGGAATTTATCGTGACGATGGACTCTTTACTATCCTAAATTGCAATATAGTTAACCTTAATATTATTAAGAACAATATACGTAATCTCTTTAACCAACATAACCTAAAAATTGAATTTGATAATAGTATCAAACTAGCTAATTTCTTGGATGTATCTCTTAATCTTGACACTGGCCTATATTACCCTTACCATAAAAACAATGAGAACCTAAATTATGTTAACTTTAAATCTAACCATCCTACCAATATCAAGAATGCTATAGTTAGTAATATTGGAAAAAGAATATCTAACATATCTTCTAATAAAAACATCTTTGATGCTAACGCCAATTACTATAATAACGCACTTTCTAAAGCCGGCTATCCAGATAAAATCAAATATAGTAAAGAAACAAATTCTAGAAAAACTTACAGTAGAATAATTAATCATGATCATTCCAATAATTTTAATAAAAGACCTAGATACAAAAACATAATCTGGTATAATGCTCCTTTCTCCATCTCTATTAATAACAATATTCCTAAATTATTTTTTAGTGCCTTAAATAAATGCTTCCCTCCCTCACATATATATAGTAAAATATTTAACAAACACACCATCAAATTTTCTTATTCTACATCCTCCAATATTTCCAACATCATCTCTAAACACAACAATAAAATACTAAATACTAAATCTCTTCCTTCCAATATTGAATTTCATAATAACAGTAATAGTACTCCCGACGTCATTGTAAACCCTAGGCTAACTTCTGTAAACCAAAATACAACGTCAAACACAACTTCGCTAAATATTCATAATCCAACTCTAAATCAAGAAACTATTATTCCTATTATTCCTATCGCAAACAACTTCTCCAATCCAATTCCTTCTATAGATAACACTAGGTCACTCATTAATAATCTCTCTAATTGCAACTGCCGCATTAAAAATAAATGTCCTCTCAACAACCATTGTCTCGATAAAAACTTAATTTATGAATGTAAAATTATAACTAGCACCAATTCCTTCACCTATTTTGGCTCCACTTCCACCTCTTTTAAAGCTCGTCTCTATAATCATCATTCATCTTTCAAATACAAACTTAAAAGAACCAACACTGCTCTCTCAGAACTCATATGGTCCTTAAAAGACAAAAACATTAAATATACCATCTTTTGGAAGAAGGTTTCTTCTGCATCCTCATACTTGAACAGCTCTCTATCTAAAATCTGTAATCTCTGCCTAAATGAAAAATTTGCCATTATCTCTAACCTAGATTCTATAATAAATAGACGTACAGATTTGTTTTCTATCTGCCTGCATAAATTCCATAGGACTTTTCACAAAGTATACAGTTAATATTCAATTCTTTATCAATTTAGAATCTTCTCTCAAAGGCACATATACATACACCTCTTTAAAATATACCCATCTTCCTACCTTACTTGTTTACTCATTACCCTCATTCTATCTTCACCTTGTAAAATCCTTCATAACATATACATTTGTTTTTTTGACGTTAGAATATTCATCCGCAATCATTATTATTTTTTCTCTCTATCATAAATCTTTTTAATCTCAATTTCATCCTTAATTTATTATTTTGTTCTCCCCATCAACGAACTCATTCTTAATACATATTAACTCTTTATTCGCATATATTATCAATTCCTTCAATATACAAACTATACAAACTTCACATTATTTTTCTCAAATCCTTCTACACACAAACCTTAATAATTTTTCTCTTCGTTAATTTTGAAATTGCCACAATACTTATCAACATACACTTTTTTTGACGTTAGAATATTCATCCACAATTATTATTTTTTCTCTTATCTTCATACATAAATTCCCTTCGTTAATTTTCAAATTCCTTTAATTTATACATTATCTTCCAACGGTTCTCAACCTCTCTATGTAAAACAATATATCTTTTTCTCAGTTATAAAAACTATCTCTTTCTCTCTATCACCCATCTCTCCCTCTCCACCTTCACTCTCATCTCCTCCCCCTTTTTTCATCCTTTCCACCCCCCCCCTCCCTAAATAAAATATTTTTTCCTCGCACATATCCTCCCTTAGTTAATTTTCAAATTCTTTTAATTTATACATTATCTTCCAACGGTTTTCAACCTCTCTATGTAAAACAATATATCTCCTCTCAGTTATAAAAACTATCTCTTTCTCTCTATCACCCATCTGTCCCTCTCATCTCCTCCCCTTTTTCATCCTTTCCACCCCGCCCTCTCTAAATAAAATATTTTTCCCAATATCACACATCAATCTAAAACACTTTTCATATGTTGATTTAAAACTGCACTATCCACAAGTGTTTTTTAGCCTTCATATCATGTTCTCCTGTTTTATCTGATGAAAACACAAATATTATTGCATGATGATGTTTGTTTTTGAAATGCGCATAATAAAATACATGGAACTCCTTTAACCATCTTTTGATCTTATATTATATATATATATATATATATATATATATATATATATATAAAGTAAGTCCATTGAATCATTAGATAAAATATATACAGTATTTCTTCTCCCAATTAACATAATTCAACCACACAACAAATCATTTAAACGAGGCTATAAGTTTAAAATATATTTATGAAGAAACAATTGATAAATTATATAGCTTTTACTCTGCGACTTATAGCTACAGAAAATTTACCTAATATTTCTAATATATAAATATATATATATATATATACATATATATATGTGGGTGTGTGTGTAATGAAAGCTGTTTTATGGCTCCATTTTATTGTAGAGTAATTTTTTACTTCTCATATCTTTTATTTCATGTTGTGTGGGTCTTATTGTCTTGTTGTTAGGATCAACAGTAGGGTGGTAGTAGTTGTGGTGTTCGAGGACACATTGTCACTATTGTTGTCTACATTATAATAACGGTGTCATTGTTTGCAGCAGAGGTGGTGATAGTGGAAATTGTTCTGGTGTTTTCATAATGGGTAGTGGTTTATATTTTTGTAAACAATTCTCTACTATGGCTTTAAGAACGACCATCAAGTTGACTGCATTTACCCACAGACATGAAAACAGTGTTCTGTAGCAGAAGCATTTGAGTGAGAAAGTCCAAAGTTAAGAGCAAGGAACACATCCTGAGCAAGTTTTAAAACTGTCATTCTCAGCCTGGGATCTGTGGACTCCTAGGATTTACAAAGATTGCCTGATTAAAATGTGGTGAGACCTTAAATTGTATAAAGCATTGAGAATCCTCATTTATCCTATTGATACCAAGCTGCCTGAAACTGTAGCTTATTCAGAGAGATGATGGTGAGGAAGGGACTGTCTCACAGTGTAAGCTCTGTGTAATATAATAATTGTTTCTACTTTTGGCACAAGGCCATCAATTACCCAGTGCGTGACTGGTACTTTATTTTATCGACCGACCCTGTAAGGATGAAAATAATGACTCATTGGTTTATTGGATGATTCACCACACACCCAGACACACACTTATATCAACCATCATAATATAGCATACAAGTTTGAGACTGCATTTGTGTAAATTTTAAGAGTTACAGACAGATATATATATATATATATGTATATATATATGTATATATATATCATGATGATGATGTTGATGATATTTATATATATATATATATCTGTCTGTAACTCTTAAAATTTACACACATACAGCCACACTCACACACACTGTATTTCATCTCACATTAGTACAATAAGTTCTGTCATGATAAAAAAAATAGGATAAATTTGACACTTCGATGCAATAATGTATCTTTGATGAATAAAGTATCAGGTCAGTGTTGAAAATGATGTATGAATTAAATATTATGTCACTGCTTTGAAGTTCATACACTTGGTGACAAACATCAGTGCCAAATGAATCTTCTTTTTTTTGTCATGTCAACTTGATTCATGACTTATTGCAGCAGCATGACTAGGGATTGTATATATGTGTTTGGATATATAAATGCACTTGTTAGTGTGAGTATCATATAATGGCACATCCACACAACCTACATGGAGGTCAGTGACTCTGCTGCTTGAGCACTGACCAGTCTGTGGTAACATGTCCAACCCTTGCTAACAAGGAAAATTGATGCTAAATGATGATGAAAATGATGAAAAGTTCCTGGTTTTGGGTAAAAGAAAAATTACAAGAGGATCAGTTAATTATGATTTAATTCAACATATTCGCCTCTCAGATTCATACACCTTATTGCAGCAGTTTTTCTAAACCATGTAAAAAGACCTCTGTAGCAGTGATCAAGCTAAGAACTTTTCTGCACCCCTTTTTGTGTGTATGTATATATATATATATATATATAGTGTGTAAACTGAGTGCTGTTAGAAAGGTAATCCAGCTGTAGAAAAGATGCCAAACAAAGGGTTAGGATGATACATCAACAATGTCATTGACATGTTAACCTCTCTTTTGTTTCTATGTCAATAAATTACATTCTGAAAAGTGATTTGTAAAAGAAAGGGCATCCAATTATAGAAATGATGTCAAACAAGGGATCAAGTGGACTTTTCAGATGTGACAAGTGCCTGTACCTATGCAAGAGGCACCTAGTATACTCTGTAAAGTGGTTGGCTTTAAGAAGGGCATCCATAACATATATGAGACATCCTTCCTTCCCCTCGACAACCAGTCAAGTCAAGGATGACAGTAGCTCGGTACTTAAGTAATCATCTGTCTGTGACAACCCGTCCAACCTATGCCAGCATGAAAGAAGGAATGTTAAATAATGCTGTTGTTGTTGTTGATCATGATGATATACCATTATAAGCAATGCTAATCTCCATCACATTTCCTTCTATATTTCTCACTCAGAAATATATTTTCTTTCATAACACTTGTTGTTTTGTTGTTTTCCAGTGCAGAGATCAAATCAGTTGATTTCACATTGCAAGGATTAAGGATCATATATGATGGGTTTGGGGGAGGGGAGGTCTGAAAAGAGCAGAGCTAGGAGGGGTGGTTAAGCCAAGATGTGTAAGACCAACAAGAATGGTCAGCTAAGGCAAACAAACAAAAACAAATAATACAAACATTTAAAAAAACCCCAGAGAAAATAAACAAAGGGAAAAACAAATAAAGGCACCAGATAGAATACACACATGAAGCATTCAATGATACTACAAATATTACTACTAATAATAATAAAAGAATATAAAAGAAAAAAGTGGTCAAAAACCAACAAAGCAACATGTAAACAGTTTTTATTGCACAAAATACAAGGAAAACAAGAGGGATTTTACATCTCTCTCTCTCTCTCTTTCTCTGTCTCTCTCTATATATATATTTAAACATGTGTATGTATGTATTTACAAATATGTATATATATATATATAGTATTTATATTATATATATGCATAAACATGTGTATGTATATATATATGTATATATATATATATATAGTATTTATATTATATATATGCATAAACATGTGTATGTATATATATATATGTATATATATATAGTATTTATATTATATATATGCATAAACATGTGTATGTATATATATATGTGTATGTATATATATATTATGTCAGGTCACCAGTTGGTGCTACTGGTAACATGTATCCCAGTACAACCTGTTACATGGTCGGGTCGTTGGCGACTAAACTGGCAACCCCACCAAGTTTTCTTGGTGAGAAGGGTGACTTTGGACATCCTGCAGGACTAAAAACAAAACCTGTCAAAGGGCAAAGGAGCTCTTAAGAGTCAATGGCCATCCAAAATCACCGGGAGAGATGACCCCTTAGCCTTTGTCAAGGCAGAATTCTAGGAGAAGGAAAACTCTGATATAACACCTGCAACCCTGATGGTATCCAATGATGTTGACTTGTTCTTCTTTTTGGTAAATATCATCTTGGTTAAGAGAGTGGGACTGGCTTTGTGCAGTGCCTTTGCTCACTATAAAAGCTTCACGGCACAGGCATTGCTTTATATCTGGAGATCTCTCTGCACTTGTCGTCACATGGTACCATGGGCCCAGCACTATGTGTCAATAATTGTCACAGGTGTAGTGTTTGTACCAGAGTTTTCAAGTCGCTGGCTGGACTCAAAAGTCACACTCGTTCAGCGCATCGGTAGGGGTTCTCCTACATGTATATAAAGTAGTGGCCGTACTCGAAAACGAGTTGGCAGCCACCATATATATATATATATATAGTATTTATATTATATATATGCATAAACATGTGTATGTATATAGAAATATAGTATTATATTTCTATTATATGTATATAGTATTATATTTCTATTATATGTATATAGTATTATATTTATATATACTATATCATCATCATTTTACGTCCGCTTTTCCCTGTTTGCAAGGGTGGGACGGGAATTTACAGCTGGATGCCCTTCCTAACACCAACCTCATTTATATTGAGTGCTGGATGCTTTTTTGCTGTGGCACCTCTGCGACCATCTCATTTCTGCAGTTGAATAAACTGGAGCAATGTAAAATAAAGTGTCTTGCTCAAGAAAACAACACATCACCCGGTCTGAGAATTGAACTCACAACCTTTCGATTGCAAGGCCAATACTCTAACCACTAAGCCATGTGCCTCTATATTTATATATATATAGTATTATATTTATATATATATATAGTATTATATTTACATTATATGGATAAACATGCATTTCTGCACATATATACACTCACAAACACACATGGGGTAGAGCTGATAATTCTTTCTTACACCTTCTCCGGAAGCTTACTTTTGAATTGGATGAGACAAAGTGTTGTATCAAGAGGCAAGATATTGTTGTCAAGGTGACTGAACCACCATTGGGCCATGCCAGGAAGTGAATTATCTCTTCCTAAGTCAATAACTAACAGCTTAAGACTAAGGATTTCAACCTCAGATCTTTAGTATGTTACATTTTATTCTTTATTCTCAAAGAATATTCTATTATTATTATTATTATTATTATTATTATGCTTAAAAAGGCAGTGGTTTGGCAGAATCGATAGAGCATCAAATACCATGTTTTGTAGCATAGAGTTATGGCCCTTTACGTTCCGAGTTCAACTCCCACTGAGGTTAACTTTGACTTTCATCCTTACGGTGGTCAATAAAATAAAGTACCAGTAATGCACTGGGATAATTGCTGGCCTTGTGCCAAAAATAGAAACAATTATTATTATTAATAAAGGCACCAACCACTTTACAGCATGTAACTTGGTATGTTTATCATGTAGATGGCCAACACTAGGGAGGTTGTTGTCTTTGACACAACTAAAGGGACCTCTCAACCCTTTTCGGCACAATTCTGCAGTGGGGTGCTCTCCCTAATGGCGATCAACCTTTCAGAGTGTACTGGGTGCATTTTCATGCCACCATCACCAGAAAGGCTGTTGGTCATAGTGCCAACTGTAGAGCCATCTCAGCTCTGGGGAGGAGAGCAATAGGGGAGGCAGATAGATATGAAGTTATAGGTGAATGTGGGAATTTGGCAAGACAATGAGTAAAGAGTAGCAGTGGCTGATTAGTGTATGGGGATGTAGATGTTGCACATATAAGCTCAAATATCTGATGAGAAGTTGAAAAAGAGTCAAACCCCGTCACCTTGATTGTACCCTGAGCTGATTGATATTGAAACAATTGTAATACGCAAATAAAATGTGTGCATATGCTGCAACACTAACTTCAAATCTTTTAGATCTCTCTCCTCTCTCTCACCTCTCTCTCTCTCTCTATATATTTTTTTTTTTCTCCATTATTGGTGTATTATATCTAGCTGTATTAAAACGTTCGTAGATGTGTTGAATTGAAGATTCTAGACCTTAGCCGTATGTCGTATAACCAATCTCTTATATATTTTATCTGATGAAAACGTACTGAAACACCATTGTACCTTTGAAATATGTATAATAAAATATATACTTTAGTTATGATAACATTTCTCATTTATTAATATTTTGAATAATATAGATACTCCAGATAAATTTTCGTCGAGTGCTTCTAATCTATTGTAAAATTGAATTCGTTGAATAATCAACAAACCATATAAACTTTTGATTATATATATATATTTTTTTTTTTCCCTA
>OZ024747.1:55865288-55867788 GCA_964016885.1 Eledone cirrhosa
TTGTTTTTACTGTTGTTGATGATGATGTTGTTATTGTTGTTTTTACTGTTGTTGATGATGATGTTGTTATTGTTGTTTTTACTGTTGTTGACGATGTTGTTGTTATTGTTGTTTTTACTGTTGTTGATGATGTTGTTGTTATTGTTGTTTTTACTGTTGTTGATGATGATGTTGTTATTGTTGTTTTTACTGTTGTTGATGATGATGTTGTTATTGTTGTTTTTACTGCTGTTGATGTTGTTGTTGTTGTTGTTTTTACTGTTGTTGATGATGTTGTTGTTATTGTTGTTTTTACTGTTGTTGATGATGATGTTGTTATTGTTGTTTTTACTGTTGTTGATGATGATGTTGTTATTGTTGTTTTTACTGTTGTTGACGATGTTGTTGTTATTGTTGTTTTTACTGTTGTTGATGGTGTTGTTGTTATTGTTGTTTTTACTCTTGTTGATGGTGTTGTTGTTATTGTTGTTTTTACTGTTGTTGATGATGATGTTGTTATTGTTGTTTTTACTGCTGTTGATGATGCTGTTGTTATTGTTTTTACTGTTGTTGATGATGATGTTGTTATTGTTGTTTTTACTGTTGTTGATGTTGTTGTTATTGTTGTTTTTACTGTTGTTGATGATGATGTTGTTATTGTTGTTTTTACTGTTGTTGATGATGATGTTGTTATTGTTGTTTTTACTGTTGTTGACGATGTTGTTGTTATTGTTGTTTTTACTGTTGTTGATGATGTTGTTGTTATTGTTGTTTTTACTGTTGTTGATGATGATGTTGTTATTGTTGTTTTTACTGTTGTTGATGATGATGTTGTTATTGTTGTTTTTACTGCTGTTGATGTTGTTGTTGTTGTTGTTTTTACTGTTGTTGATGATGTTGTTGTTATTGTTGTTTTTACTGTTGTTGATGATGATGTTGTTATTGTTGTTTTTACTGTTGTTGATGATGATGTTGTTATTGTTGTTTTTACTGTTGTTGACGATGTTGTTGTTATTGTTGTTTTTACTGTTGTTGATGATGTTGTTGTTATTGTTGTTTTTACTGTTGTTGATGATGATGTTGTTATTGTTGTTTTTACTGTTGTTGATGATGTTGTTGTTATTGTTGTTTTTACTGTTGTTGATGATGTTGTTGTTATTGTTGTTTTGACTGTTGTTGATGATGATGTTGTTATTGTTGTTTTTACTGTTGTTGATGATGTTGTTATTGTTGTTTTTACTGTTGTTGTTGTTATTGTTGTTTTTACTGCTGTTTATGATGTTGTTATTGTTGTTTTTACTGTTGTTGATGATGTTGTTATTGTTGTTTTTACTATTGTTGATGATGTTGTTGTTATTGTTGTTTTTACTGCTATTATTTGTATTATTGTTTTGTTGATATTGTTGTCATTGTAGTTTATTTTAGTGCTTGCAATGAAGTTGCATATTGTCATCATAATCATCATCATCATAGTTGTCATCATCACTTAAACCATCATCATCACCGTCATTGTTTATCACTCTTCATCATCATCTTCATCATCATCAATATTTATATTTTCATTGTCATAACTTCCATCACCAGTATAAATGTCTTCATTGTAATCATCATATCTTCATTTTCAACATTGCCACAATCACCACCATTGTTATATTCTCCCTTGTCATCACCATCATCATCAACATGATCATGATCATCTTCCTTGTCATCACCATCATCACCATGATCATCTCCCTTGTCATCACCATCATCATCAACATGATCATGATCATCTCCCTTGTCATCACCATCATCACCATGATCATCTCCCTTGTCATCACCATCATCATCAACATGATCATGATCATCTCCCTTGTCATCACCATCATCACCATGATCATCTCCCTTGTCATCACCATCATCACCAACATGATCATGATCATCCCCCTTGTCATCACATCATCACCATGATCATCTCCCTTGTCATCACCATCATCACCAACATGATCATGATCATCCCCCTTGTCATCACATCATCACCAACATAATCAGGATTTTAACCATTATCATCATCACTGTCATCACTGTCATCATCATCATCTTCATTGTCATCATCATCATCATCATCTTCTTCTTTGTGATCATTTTCATTGACATCATCACTATCGTCATCATCGACAACATCACAATCATCATCATTGTCATCACTATCATCATCATTGTCATCACCATCATCAACATCTTCATCCTCTTCATTGTCGTCACCATCATTGTCGACAAACCCGTTATCGACATCACTATCATCACCATTGATAACAACATCAGTCATCACCATCGACAACATCACTGTCATCACCATTGACAACATCCCTGTCATCACCATCGACAACACCACTGTCATCACCATTGACAACAAAACTATCATCACCATCGACAACACCACTCTCATCACCATTGACAACAACACTATCATCACCATCGACAACATCACTGTCATCACCATTGACAACAACACTATCATCACCATCGACAACACTACTGT
>OZ024747.1:55875288-55882788 GCA_964016885.1 Eledone cirrhosa
CATACATGTCTGGGATATAACAACAAAGTATAAAATATGGAGTATTACATATGTATATATCGATCGACTTTCGTCAAATCAGACTGTCGAAACAATGTTTCCGTTGGTCTTTCCAATTGCTAATACTATCCATCGGTCGCAACTCCAGGTAGAAGGAGCAACGTGAAATAAAGTGTCTTGTTCAATGACATAACGCATCGCCCAGTCCAGGAATCGAACTCACAACCTCAAGATTGCGAATCCAATTCTCTAACCACACGCCTTCACAAATCCTTCGAAGTATTACATATATACATACATATTTCTACTAATGTATTTACTAAATACACGTAGACATTTAAAGGAAGGATGGAGCAAAGTGCATGAACTTTCCAAATCCAAGTCAAAGAACTAACAAATAAAAAGAACTAAAAACACAGCTTAACCATTTTCATTTATTCTTTCCTACCACACCTTTCTCTGTATCTATTGATCTCTCTCTCTCTCTCTCTCTCTCTCTCTCTCTCTCTCTCTCTCTCTCTCTCTGTCTCTCTCTCTCTCTCTCTTGCAATCCTTCTCTCTCCCTCACAATATCTCTCTCCCTCTCTCTCTCTCTCATAATTGTCAATCTCTCTCTCGTAATGTAAATATCTCTCTCTCCCTCGCAATCTCTCCCTCTCCATCTCTCTCTCTCTCTCTCTCTCTCTTGCAATCCTTCTCTCTCCCTCACAATATCTCTCTCTCTCTCTCATATTTGTCAATCTCTCTCTCGTAATGTAAATATCTCCCTCTCCATCTCTCTCCCTCTCCATCTCTCTCTCTCCCTCTCCATATCTCTCTCTCTCTCTCTCTCTCTTTCTATATTTCATCTTTTAATGTCAGCAAGATTAATTTCTGGAGATTTTGTTAAAGAAATAGGTTTCTGCTTGCCTATACAGTTCATCTGATTTTAATCTAAAGTGCTTTTATCCTCATTTACTTCATATTATTGCTGTTTATGTTGTTGATTTTCTCATAGACTTTTCTCCCCTTCTTCATTACTTAATCACATGTTTTGCCTTCACTCATATCACACACCATACTATACCTCCTCTCACTCTCACAATATAGTTTTTATTTAATTATGTTTTTTTTTTATCATTTGTTCATTTTATTATTGTTTTGTTTACTTTATAACCCCCCTCCTCGACCTACTTCAAATTATTTTATTTTGTTTGATACATGTAAATCACACTTAACAAGATATATGCATTATACTTACGTTTTCTATCTATCTGGCTATCTATCTACCTATGTAAACATGTATGTATGTGTATATATGTGTGTGTGTGTAAATATGCACATACATATGTGTATTAATCATATTACTATATACAATTATAACCATTTTTTTTAATATAATCCTCTAATATTTTATATGTATAAAACCTCTTTCCTCTATATATATATATATATATATATATATATATATACATTATAAATATAAATATGTATATACATTATAAATATATATATATATATATATATGTATATACATTATAAATATATATATATATATATATATATAACATATATAATATATATATATATATATATATATATACATTATATATATATATATAAAAGAAACAGGTGCTGTGCGGTTGCTGGATAAAGTGTATTTATAACTAAGAGGAAAGTATGAACGGGGGATAATTTCCCTTCATCAGTTGTCTTCTGGAGACCACGGACATTTCTATGCATTAAAGACATGTCTAGCTCCAGTGCGTCAATAACTAAAGGAAGTTATTGGGGAAAAAAAGGAGAGAGAGAAAATAATATATAACTGAAGGAAACAAGGAATAAAAAAATAAAAAAAAATAATGAAAAAAAAAAAATAAATAAAAATAAAAAGTGGAAAACAATATACCAAAGAGGGAAACACGAAAGCAACCGAAGAGAGAGAAAAAGTTAAAGTCAACATCAGCTACTGGACTTAAGACTGAGATTGTGTGGACGTTAAAAAACAGGTCTGTCCTCCACAAGGGTAGGTTAAAAAGAAACAGGTGAGAGGAACAAGCGAGAGAAACAGTGGAAGCAGTGGGGGTGGCTAGCAGAGAGAGGGAGAGTAAAAGTGAGAATGAGATGCTTTACCAGTGAAAATAAGTCCTGATTGAAAATGAATCCTTTTATGATTTGATGATACCAGACTTAATGTTGATTGTTGTGTGTATATGTTGGACAGGAGAGGACTGAAAGTGAACCTGGTCATGAGGGGCAAGATGCAGTTTACAGTAGAGGAGATTGTGGTGGTATACTCATGTGATACATAAGCAGGATGACAACTGCATAAACATGTGCAAGGTGCTCAAAAGCAATGGAAACTATGGCTGACGTCCACCTAGGAAAGCTTGGTTTGCAGTGATAAAAGCTGACCTCACACAATTACATCTCTCAAATGAGATAAAAGTATCAAGATCTCTCACAATATAATGTGCTGCAGAAAACTCACATTCCCAAGCACACAGGATGAAATGAACATGTAGAGGGCACTAATCTTCACCATACTATCCCCAACACATGCACACCTTTCAAATATTAATTTCCATCCCACGTCCATCCTCAACTAAGCATCCCACCCTAGAACTCCTCATCCATGTCTACCTTGCCTATTAATTCCTTCCCGCTTCAATTTCCACACACTGGGAATTCCACTCCTGCCCAATACATACATAGAAGCAAGGACAACTGGACATTGTTCCACACTTGAACTTTCTTAGTGCTACTGACATGATAAAAACACCCAGGCCACCCTATAAGGTGTTGGTGACATAACAAAAGCACCCAATCAATTTGAGAAAGAAATTGGGTATAAGAGGGATAAGTTGAGGCGTGCAGGCGAGAAGGTTTAGATGGTATGGACATGTGATGCGCATGGAGGATGACCGCTGGATAAAGAAGTGCCAAGAAATCCCAGTAGAAGGAAGATACTGTAGAGGTAGACCACGAAAAACATGGGCAGAGGTGGTGACAGCAGACCTCAGATCACTGAAACTCACCGAGGAGATGACGAAGGACTGTGACAAGTGGAGAGATGCAGTGCTGAATAGGACCCGTCCAGCCCTTGCAAGCAGGGAAAAGCGGACGTAAAATGATGATGATGAAATTATAGAGGTTGGATTCTTATAGAATTCCAGTAATAATCAGGAAGTGATTCGTGTATACATCGCTATTTCAGAGCACCAATCCTACTTTTTAATTTTTGCTGGACCGGCAATCGCTCTGTAAAATCAGTTCCTGATTATTTCTGGAATCCAGCCCCTATAATTTTCGGCAGAGGCGGGGAGTGCGATGCTCTGAGGATCGCCAACAGCATGAAACAGAATCTGTCAGCTTCTCTCCCTTCTTTTGTTGGAAAAAGAAGTAAGTGACATAGTCACTACTTTAAAAATGATAGCGCAAGGTCTTCAAAATGTTTTTAATTAAACATACGGTATATTGCCAAATATACTATACATACATTCATTTATATATGTCTATATATATATATATATATGTATATATAAATATATTTATATATATGTATATATAGATATATGTCAATATATATATATATTTATATATATATGTGTATATATATATATTTATATATATGTGTATATATATATATATATATATATATATATATACATAAGCTCGTGAATTTATCCTTGATCAGATATTTCCAGAAGTCAATGAAACCCCAAGGGGTAGAAACGTAATCCTGGTAATTTTATATACATATTTTCTTCTAACTTTAATTTTATACCTAATTGTTTATGGCTGACAATATATTTAATCGATTTCCACGTGCTATTGAAATGCTGGGTAAATATTATATAGCTGTTGATCGCGAATAGATGGCTGTCGTTTATTTATCTATTATTTCTTCATAGGTGCCTTTTAATCTTATAGCCTGGTTTAATTGGTTTTCTGTGTGGTTGATTATGCTGATTGGGAGAGGAGATGGTGTATATATCTTATCAAATGATTCTTTGGCATACTTTATAGTATATATATATATATATATATATATATATATATATATATATATATATATATATATATATATATATATGTCTATATATATATATGTTATATATGTCTATATATATATATGTCTATATATGTCTATATATATATATATATGTCTATATATATCTATCTATATATCTATATATCTATATATATATATATATATATAAATTCAGTGAGAATCGTATTTCGGCGAGTAGAAATAAGCGAAACGCAATATCCGATTTATGCTGGCAAGCGCTCCATGGACCAAAAGAGACCAGAGCAATAAACATATGTTATAAAGGCCATACAAACTGAGACGGCGGTTAAGAAGCTATCAACCACCTAAGCCAAAAAAACGAAGCAAGCTAAACGGGTCAAACAAAATATGAAAGAAAGATTTACCCGGACCCCATGGAAATGATGGTTTAATCCAGTACACGGTTTCTGCGACACCTAAAACAATAATACTGTCTGCTTAAAAAAATAAGCGTTTGGTATAATGATCGAACAAGGATATCACTTTCTCAACAAATATTTTGTTCTACGCCAGCGTTTTGAATCACACAGGGTTTTGAAAGCACATGTGTAACTCTACAGGGGAGAAAACAGCAAATTTTGGCAAATGAATTCAATATGTGTAATCGATGCAAAAATTGCAAAAACAACACAAATCGAATTAAGCTCTCGACCAGGTAGCTTATACAATAAACTTAAGCAATTAATCAGTCAACACAATTATCTTAAAAAAATTAACTGGTTAATTGTTAGACTCGGGAGATTAATACAAATATAAATTCAGCGAGAATCTATATATATATGTCTATATATGTATATATATTTTCTCCAGCTGTCACATATGTTCTGCAGTTGCTGCCCATATCTTACTACCATGCAGCATCGCGCATCTCACACAATCATCATATAACTATCCTTTCGTACGCAGGGAGAAAACCTTCTTTGTCAACAGAGGAAGCAGCTCCCTAACCTTCTTCCAACCCGTCCTTATTCTAGATAAAATGGCCTTGAAACAACCCCTTACATGCTAATCTGATCACATAGGTACCGGAAGCTATCAACTACTTCTATAGAACCCATCTGCATTGGAAAAATGTCTATCACTGCGATTACTACTGCCAACTTACCCTGTACATCTACTGCATACATAGTTTTCCCTACCTGTTAGTTTGCCTGCTATCCCACTACATCTCTTGTGTACCCAAGATCTGCATTGCGTACATTTTATGGGATTTATGCCAGTTCCTTTCCTACATATCGAACATGTCCATTTCCCTGATGGAATAAGACAATTGTCCTCTCTTCTACTTATCAACACTTTTGTCTTAGCTATGTTCACTATCAGTCCACTTGATTCCAACTGCTGTTTCCATAGCCAGAATTTATTCTCTAGCTCCTCTACTGATCCTGCTATAAGAACCAGATCATCAGCATAGAAAAGTTCCCATGGGCATCCAGTCTTAAACTCCTCTCTTATGGCTTGGAGGACTAGAATGAACAAGAACGGGCTGAGGAGCGAACCCTGATGTACACCTACTTGTATCTGGAATTCTTCACTAAACTAAATACCTACTCTTACTTTACAGACAGCATCCCTGTACATAGCCTGCACTGTCCACAAGCCATACCTCTACACCTAGTTTCCTTATGAACCACCAGATGGCAGATCGGGGTACCGATATATACGTATACACACGCACACACACACATCTCTCTCTCTCTCTCTCTCTCTCTCTCTCTCTCTCTCTCTCTCTATATATATATATATATATATATATATATATGTATATATATATCATCATCATCATCATCACCGTTTTACGTCCATTCTTCCACGCTAGCATGGGTTAGACGGGTTGTCCTGTTGTGGGCAGTGTCTGGTCGGCTGACCATGCCTTGCTCATACAGGAACTGATCTGGCTTGATTTCTACAGCTGGATGCCCTTCCTAACACCAACCTCATTTACAGTGAGTGCTGAGTGCTTTTTCGTGGCGCCTACACGTCCACTTTACAGTGTGGGCTGGGTGCTTTTTTGCCGTGGCACCTCCACGACCACCTTGCGGTGAGGGGAGTGGGGGCATATTGTTTATATGCTTCAGCATGTACCCATGGGCGGTCGGGTACCCTGTATTACTGCGTGACGCCAGAAGTCACGGTCGTGTGTCATTGTCTTTGAGAGGTGTAGTTGGGTAAGGTCGGCTTTTATCACCTCATCCCAAGTCATCTTGGGTCTCCCCACTCCGCGGTTTCCATCAACTTGTAGTGCTCTGCACCTTTTTATGCAGCTGTCATCCTTCATACGCATCACATGTCCATACCAGCGTAACCGCCTCTCCTGCACGCAGCATTTGATTCCTCTTATGCTCAGTCTCTCTCTCAATTCCTTTATGCTTTGTCGTTCACGTATTTTACTGTTACACATCCATCGGAGCATGCAGGCTTCGTTTCTCTCTAATCTACGTAAGTCTTCCACCTTCAGCGCCCAGGTCGCACTACTATGCAACATCGCTGTTCGGATACACGCATCATACAGTCTGCCTTTCATTCTGAGGGAGAAGCCTTGTGCAGCTAGCAGTGGTAGTAGTTCCCTAAACTTCTTCCATCCCGTTCTTACCCTAGTTATTGTACTTTCTGAGCACCCACCTCCGTTGCTAATTCGGTCACCTAGGTAGCAGAAGCTGTCTACTGTTTCTACAGGGCCCTCCCAGAGATTGGTGGTACTTGTTTCCTGTGGCTGTTTGCTTGCTGTTTCAGCACAGCTGCTGCATGTGAATCCTACATTCTTAATTAAGCTTCCTGAGATCCCGCTACATCTCTTGTGTACCCATTGTTTGCATTTGGGGCAGAGAATGGAGTTCCTACCTACACCTTTCCTACATACTGAGCAAGGCCATTTCCCTGAGGGGATCTGGGTTCTGTTTTCTCGTCTACTTACAAGGACCTTAGTCTTTGTCATGTTGACTTTGAGGCCCTTTCTCTCTAGTCCCTGCTTCCAGGTTTGGAATTTATTCTCTAGTTCTACCATAGATTCAGCTATGAGTGCGAGGTCATCAGCATACAGGAGTTCCCATGGGCATCCGGTCTTAAACTCCTCCGTTATTGCCTGCAGGACTATGATGAGCAGGAGAGGGCTAAGAACAGAGCCCTGGTGGACCCCAACCTGTACGCTAAATTCCTCGCTATACTCATTGCTAATCCTAATTTTGCTGACTGCTCCCCTATACATGGCTTGTACCGCTTTCACAAGCCATTCATCTACTCCTAGTTTTCTAAGGGCCCACCAGATTACTGCACGTGGAACTCTGTCAAAGGCTTTCTCAAGGTCGACAAATGCCAAGTAGAGTGGCTTACTTTTAGCTAGGTACTTTTCCTGTAATTGCCTCACAAGGAAGAGGGCATCAGTGGTGCCTCTCCCTGGTACAAACCCAAATTGCATCTCGTCTATATTCACCCGGTCCCTAATCAGC
>OZ024747.1:55892788-55905288 GCA_964016885.1 Eledone cirrhosa
TTTTTTCAACTTTGTGTGTTGATGCGAGCAGACGCATTTCACTGTGGAGAAACAGCGATATCACACCATGCGGTCACGGGATATTTGAACACCGCCACAAAATGATAATTACGAATTACCAATCAAGGAGCAACTGATATGATAACCTCTTTTGTTTACTGCTCTGATTAAAATGCTCATGTACATATAATCTCGAGGTATGTTCTTTTTGCTTAATTGTTTACCTACGCCTAACAACAAATAGAAGAGATGTCCTAGCAGCCAAGCTAGGGAAACGAACTCCCCTCTAAATCGTAAAACAACGCAGCCTTCTAAAATGGTGACCATCTCTCCTAAAGTGGTTGACCCCGAGCATCGAACTCTATAATATGGCAACCTTCTGATAATACATGTGGTTGAACATTTATAAGCGAAACACTTATATCTCCTATTATGCTATTCTTTGGGCAGTGAATATATAACAAAAAACAAAGAAAAAAATGATTATCAACATTTTTGAACATTTTTTTAAGCAGACAAACCAAAAGAAAAAGAAGTATTCTTAATTTTTGTAATGGCCGATAATTTTCCCGCAAATTTTCTTTCCCTCTCCGAAATGCAGCCATCTGATTGGCTGAGACGCATCACGTGATGCCGTCTTTTCCCGACCTTAACTGAGCAGCGTGATATGCTGTCGATATATATATATATATTTTAGAGTTCCTGTCATGAAGTGATTTGACTTGTCGACTTCGGATTGTTCTTTACAAATTCGCCGGATTATTTTCCCTGTCATGGACACTTGAGAACATTTTTTTTTCCGTTCTTCTGCCTTTATGGATGTTGAGGGAAATTTGTGCTGTTTTCTCGTTGTTCTGCATTCTTTTTACGTGAATATCACCTACTTTTATACGTCCAAGTTGATATAGATTGACAATGAGTGGTCCTAATTTACCTGCTTCTTCTTCAATTTCGAACCAGCTCGTCTCGACACGCGAGAATGCCATGTTAACAGCTATTGACGCTTTGAAGCAGCAAGTCGTTCGGTTATGCAGAGAGAATAGGCCGTATTCCTGGCGGCCTAGGAGTCGTTCGCGTTCTTTCTCGACTCCACGTCGGCATACTACTTCGCCCGCCAGTAATCCATTATTTTGCTAGTATCATGCCACCTTCGCGGAGAAGGCAAAACATTGCCGGCCTCCATGTAAATATTCAGCTTCGGAAAATGTAGATCAGAGTCACTAAAGGCAGCAAACAAAATCTGTGAGACACAACAGAACCGCCATTTCTTCATAGAAGACCTCCTGTCTGAAAGAGCCTTCCTCGGAGACACAGGAGCTTCGTGCAGTATTTGGCATGTTAATTGTATGACTGTAACTCCTCCCGAGTCGTCGATTGAATTGCAAGCTGTCAACCAGTCACCAAGCCGAACTTTTGGACAGATCTCGCTTCCCCTTCAGTTTCGAAATCTTCGTCGGGATTTCAAATGGGTTTTCATTGTTGCTGACCTGCCATACCCGACTTTGGGCGCGGACTTCCTGCACCATTTTTCTTTGACGGTGGATGTCCCTCACCAACACCTAGTCGACGATATTACTGGTTCTTCTCTTTGTGGCAGGACAGCAGAAGTTTCTACAGTTAGCCCGACATTCTTCATCCCTAACTCTGGAAACCCATATCATGGATTGCTGAAATCGTTTCCGCAACTGACTCATGGAAATTTTAGAGTCACTGATCCGAACCACGCCACGGAACATTTCATTACTACTACTGGCGCTCCGGTTTTTTCGCGTCCCCGTCGTTTGCCAGCGGACAAACTGAAAGCAGCACGGTCCGAGTTCGATCATATGCTACAGCTCGGAATTATTCGTCCTTCCACGAGCCCGTGGGCATCTCCATTACATATGGTGCCAAAATCTTCTGGCGATTGGAGACCCACAGGGGATTATAGACGATTGAACTCGATGACCGTACCGGATCGGTATCCTATCCCTCATTTGCAGGATTTTGCATCCTCGTTGCAAGGTTGTAACATTTTTTCGAAACTCGATTTGATACGAGCCTACAACCAGATTCCTGTCAACAGAGCCGACATCCCGAAAACGGCGATAACTACGCCATTTGGATCTTTTGAATTTCTCACCATGCCTTCCGGGTTAAGAAATGCTGCTAGCACCTTAGAGCGATTTATGGATGAGGTCACTCTTGGCCTCGATTTTGTATACACATATATTGATGATCTTCTTGTTGCCAGCTCTTCTCCAGAGCAACATTTGCGACATCTGGACCTTCTATTTTGTCGTTTGAAGGATTACAATGTTCGGATTAATCCATGAAAATGTGTTTTTGTTTCCGAATCTCTGAATTTTTTGGGCCCTGTCATTGACGCTGACGGTATTCGACCTATTCCTGAGAGAGTTAAAGCTATAGAGGATTTGCCTCCACCAACCTCACTCCGTCAGTTGCGCCAATATTCTTGGGGCTGATTAATTTTTATAGGCGGTTTGTGCCTAATTGTGCTAAGCTACTCTTCTCTTTGACGGAAATTTTAAAAAATTGCGGAAAGAAAAATAAAGACATTTCTTTGAATGAAACTCAGCTCGAGGATTTTGAGAATGGGAAAATTGCTCTAGCCAATGCATCTTTGCTGGCTCACCCAGTGTCCAATGCTAAGCTTTCGCTTTGTGTTGATGCGTCGGATACTGCCGCGGGCGCAGTTTTGCAACAAAGTAGGAATGATCAACAGCAAGCGTTGGAATTTTCTCCAGGAAGCTGAAACCTGCCGAAACCCGCTACAGCACCTTTGGACGGGAGTTGTTAGCTATATACTTATCGTTGAAGCATTTTTCGCACATGCTTGAGGGAAGAACGTTCACCATCTTCACGGACCACAGGCCTTGCAAGCGAAGGCCGACAATTATTCGCCCAGAGAAACTAAACATCTCGACCTCATCTCTTAATTTTCTAATGATATTCAACATATTCCGGGTTCTATGAATACAGCGGCCGACGCCCTGTCTCGTTTGCCGATTGCTTCGATCTCATCGTCCGATGACATAGATTTGAATCGCTTGGCCGCCGGTCAGCCTATCCTCGAATCGTTGGATGTTACATCGTGAATTGCAGGATGAAATACCTACCATTATCGACCGCAGACGGACGGATCCTCTGCGACGTCTCTTTGGATGCGCCACGCCCTTTTGTTCCGTTGAACCATCGTTGAACTGTGTTTCTTGTTTTACACGACATTTCACATCCAGGATCTTCTGCCACAGTAAAACTCATAACGGCTAGATTCTTCTGGCCAAATATGAGACGTGATATTACTGTTTGGTGCCGTTCCTGTGCTGCTTGCCAGAAATCAAAAGTTCACAGGCATGTTAAGACTCCTCTAGGTACTTTTAGTAACCCGGACGCTCGATTTCGCCACATTCATGTGGACATCGTGGGACCTTGGCCAATCACCGGTGGTCATAATTACATATTGACTGTTATCGATCGTTGTTCGCGATGGCCTGAAGCCATCCCTTTGAAAGATATCACTGCTGAGACGACAGCGCGTGCCCTTGTGTCTGGATGGATCGCTCGATATGGAGTACCAACGTCAATTACCACGGACCGTGGAAGGCAGTTTGAATCGAATCTCTTCCATGAATTAACGAAAATCATCGGCGCTAAGCGCATCCAAACGACTGCATATCATCCTGCCTCTAATGGAATGGTGGATCGTTTCCACCGACAACTAAAATCCGCTCTATGGACTTCTGACTCTACGCGTTGGAGCGAGTACCTCCCTATTGTGGTGATGGGGATTTGGTCAACAATAAAGGAGGGCCTTGGGTTCTCCCCGGTCGAATTATTATATGTTGCTCCTCTAGCGTTACCTGGGAAAATGCTTGCCCCTGTCGATCTTGCTGCACAAGATCCTCTTTCCTACGTATCCTGTCTGCGTTCTTATTTTCAGGACCTGCCGCCGATGGATACGAGGAAGCAAACTGTAAAATCTGCAGTTCCGAGGGCTATTGCCTCGTGGACCCACGTGTTCGTGAGAAACGATGCTGTGAGACCACCTCTCACACAACCGTACTCTGGACCCTACCGTGTATTCGCTCGTACCGAGAAACATTTCACTGTAGACATTAAGGGTTCCAGAGAGACGGTTTCTATTGATCGACTCAAACGAGCACATTTGGACACATACGCTATCACACCTGAGCCACAAACGCCCCCGTCTTTTTCTTTCGCACACACACCTGCTTATTCGCCCCCCCCCCCCCATCACCAAGATATAAGACTACAACCCGTTCCGGTCGTGAGGTTCATTGGCCCAAAAAACTGTGTAGCACTGTATATTTTTAAGCTGCTATTGTGCGGCGCTTTAATCCTGTATTTCCTATTTGAACTTTTAAAAATTGTATTTACATTTTATTATAATTTTTTTCTTTCTCATTCTTGCATGCCTGTTTCATATGTTCTTTTGAAGTTTGTTGTGCCTTTCATGCTCGGTTGATTTGGGGTTTTTGCTAGTTGCTCATCGTTTTCTACATACATGGTCCGATGCATAGAAGGCTTCTGTGCTTGGTATAGCAAGAACTATATGAAAAGTGCTAGATACCTTAGGGTACAAGAGACAGCTTAATATCTAATCTAAATACCGACTGTGAATAAATAAAATGTTGAGTAAAGAGAAGAAAATAATTGTTTCTACTTTTGGCACAAGGCCAGCAATTCACAAGTACATTACTGCTACTTTATTTTATTGACCCCGAGAAGAAAATAATGATAATTATTTCTTTATTGGCCACCAGGGCCAAAACATATAGGACAATACAAAAACAGGGACAATGGGGATTTACATAGAACATGTAAGAAAAATAAGATAACACAAAACAACAATAAATTAATAACAATAAAATTCCTAAATGGGGGGGAGTACCACCCAGGGGTAACTTAGAAACCCCACAGATACTAAACCACCCTAATCTTCAAGAGCAGCATCAAAAGGTACCCTCTAACTCTCCAGTCTACAGATGCATAGTTAGAGCCGGCCCATCCACTCAGACCATTCTCCCTACATTCACAATCCTTCAACAAATATCCTGGAGATGGGGAGTGGGGAGGGGGGCAGCATTTCCCTTTCCACCCTCACCTTCCTTTCCAAGTCGAACTTGATAAAGTCGATCTGGCTTCAGTCCTTTTAGATGCGTCCATCACACAACCTCTTTCGCTACAACCACCAGACAGGAAATCTACCTGCTCTTTCTGGTCAAAAGAAAGTGTTGGACAATCTTTCTGGTGGAGTCGACCAATAGCCAGATCCTTCCTATACACAATAATAGATATTTGACAAAACTCCACAAGTCAGCAATGTTCAGACAGCAGAATGGTTTCATTCCTCTGCATGTATCTCAGACCGCTCTATTTGACAGCACAGTCTGTAGAGATTCTCTTGAAATGGCAGTGCCACAGAATAGCACTAGCAGACCAGAGATTTCTGGAAATTGCCTATAGGTCCTGGTCCAAAAGACTTTTGGAACAGACTGGCTAGTTTGTTCTTGTTGATGTCTAGAATATCATGTTGCACTTGCCCACCTCTAGTTCTCTATAGAACACTAACATGGGATTTCCAATGACCACATTGCCCGATTGGTAGAGGGCTGTGAACACCTGACAACATTCCAGATGCCAGGCATACAATTTTGGTCACTATTTGATGCAAGAATGCAGCTCAGTCAAAGTGACGAGCTGCAGAAAGACATGCTTCACAAAATCAACCACAACTGATTACCATTTAGGATTATTTGAAATGCCATATCCTCACCGTATTAGTATTGTTGTTAATTTTTTTTGTTGCTTTTTATTGTTTTTTAATTGGAGAGTTGTTGTTTTTATCATTGTTGTTTTTGCTGATGCTGTCATTTAAAAACAAACTTTTGCTGTTTCATCTTGTCGATGGCCTGCTGTTCAATTCAGTTAAGGAATTTTTGTCGTCTACCATTTTATTTTTGTAAAAATTGAGGGAGTGTGTTTGGAAAACAAACTCATGTTTAGCCCATAAGGGCTACATAAGGAGAAAAACTAACCAGCTCACATAAATACTGGTTAGTTTAACTATAAAAGGATATCAAATTTCAACAAAATACGTTGACAATAATGGAATAACAACAAACTTATGAAAGCAATCTGTAACAAGTATTGATAGACCAAACTAAAAAAGTGATAATAATAGTAATGGTTAATAAAAATTGCTTCTAATCTAGGCCACCAATATGGGACAGAGGCAGGTTGATTATATTGACCCTAGTTCATGGGCAAATTTAACCATGACTTACACACTAAGTAGAGATTTGGCAACAATTTACAAGGCATTTTATCTGACCCTTATATAATAATGATAATGTTGATGATGTTAATAATAATGAATAAGCTGGAAATGGATAGATTTGGGAGTTTTACTGAGGGACATAAAAAAATAATTCCAGTTTCCTGCAAGAAGGCATTCGAGGAAGTTGTTGTTGCTGTTGTTGCTGTTACTGTTGTCATTGTTGTTGCTGGTTTTGGTAACATTTCTTTTTCTTTGTTGCTGTACATTTTGTGTATGTTGTTGTTGTTCCAGCTGCTGGTATCGTTGAAGCCATTGTTGTTGTCATCAATGTTGTTGCTTTTGCAGTTATTGTAGTTGTTATATTTATCGTTGTTGTACAGCTTTCTCTTTTAGTATTACTGCAGTTGTCCCTGTTGTTTCCTTGGCTGTTGTTTGTTAGGTTTTTCTTTTTGTTTTCGTCTATCTGTTCAATAAAACAGAGACAAGTGGGGTAATTTAAATGCTGTGGGGAACTAAAGATGAAGTTTATACTTCAAGCCTGATTAAATCTAAAAAAAAGCAGGGTCAATAATCCATTCACATTTAATTCACCTCCACACATTATTATTTATTTTTTATATTTTTAGAGAAGGAAGACAATAAAGAATTGATGGGAATAAAAATAAAAATTGCAAACAAAATAAAACAAATGCTCATGTGTGTCTGTGAATACATATATATATATGAATTGATTCAAAATAAGGATGTGTAAAATTACTTATAAATATAAAAAAAAAACAAACAGAATCACACACAACACATGTATATATATATATATATATATATATATATACATGTGTTGTGTGTGTGTGATTCTGTTTGTTTTTTTTTTTATATTTCTAAGTAATTTTACACATCCTTACTCTGAATCAATTCATTTAGCGAGAAAATCCTAATAAAATTATAACAAAATGTGCACACACATATATATATATGTGCATTTGTGTGTGTGTGTGTGTGTGTACACATATAGGCATATATGTGTGTGTATGCATGTATATCGTATATATAAACGTGTGTATATACATATATGCATGCATATATATATATATACGCACATACACACACAATTATGTTCATGTATTCATATGTACATCTGCATATGTGAGCTGAACGTCTGTGTAAACAAGTAGAAAAATCTTGTAAAATATGAAATAATATAAAACATAATATTTAATATAATAGACTATAATTTAATTTGTTTTCTAACACAAAGATAAGAAAAGAAAGGAAAAGCAAAGGGTAAGAAAGAATATAAAAGGAAAGAAACAGGAGAGTTAAGTGATGGTGTAGGTGGGTAGTGGGTGAGAGAGGAAGAAAAATAGAGAATTATTGACAATAATGTAATTTATCAATTCAGACATCAATGATGACAATAAGTAACCCTGAAGGAATTTCAAAAATAAAATATATTTGAAATCAACAAAAGATGTCAAAATAAATAAAAATTAAATAATGATGATGATGATGATGATAACAATAATAATAGTAATAATAATAATGATAATAATAATAAAACAAATAATTGAATAGTAATAAAAAAAGGAAATTTAAAAAGCCAGAAAAAGCAAATATGTTAACCATCTGAATAGTATTGCTGAATCATGAAATAAATTTTTAGTGAACTGATTGTGAAATAAAGTGTTATGGCACGATTAAATTGAATGTTTGATTGTATTAACAGCTGAAATAGTTGATTTGCTTAGACATTGATGTTGTTATTTAGCT
The DNA here is from genome assembly GCA_964016885.1 of Eledone cirrhosa. Classification (NCBI taxonomy): domain Eukaryota; kingdom Metazoa; phylum Mollusca; class Cephalopoda; order Octopoda; family Eledonidae; genus Eledone; species Eledone cirrhosa. The sequence continues at coordinate 55,900,860 of OZ024747.1, forward strand.
CTAAGGCAACCCTGTTTAAGCACGGATCTGTTTTTTTTAAGCTGTTCCAGTTGTGACCATCTCAGCTTTCTCTTCTATAATATATATATATATATATATAGATGAATATATATATATATATATATATATATATATATAGATGTATATATATATATATATAGATGAATATATATATATATATATATAGATGAATATATATATATATATATATAGATGAATATATATATATATATATATAGATGAATATATATATATATATATATATAGATGAATATATATATATATATATATAGATGAATATATATATATATAGATGAATATATATATATATATAGATGAATATATATATATATAGATGAATATATATATATATAGATGAATATATATATATATATAGATGAATATATATATATATATAGATGAATATATATATATATATATATATAGATGAATATATATATATATATAGATGAATATATATATATATATATATAGATGAATATATATATATATATATATATATAGATGAATATATATATATAAATATATAAATGAAAGGCAGACTGTATGATGCGTGTATCCGAACATCAATGTTACCTGGTAGTGAGACCTGGGCGCTGAAGGTGGAAGACTTACGTAGATTAGAATGTAACGAAGCCTGCATGCTCCGATGGATGTGTAATAGTAATATACGCGAACGGCAAAGCATAAATGAATTGAGAGAGAGACTGAGCATCAGAGGAATCAAATGCTGTGTGCAGGAGAGGCGGTTGCGTTGGTATGGACATGTGATGCGTATGAAGGATGACAGCTGCATAAAAAGGTGTAGAGCACTAGAAGTCAATGGAAGCCGCGGAGTGAGGAGACCCAAGATGACCTGGGATGAGTTGATAGGGCCGACCTTACCCAGTTGCACCTCTCAAAGGCGATGACACACGACCGTGATCTCTGGCGTCACGCAGTAATACAGAGTACCCGACCTCCCATGGGTACAAGCTGAAAGATATAGACAATATGCCCCCACACCCTCCCACTGCAAAGTGGTCGTGGAGGTGCCACGGCAAAAAAGCACCCAGCCCATACTGTAAAGTGGACGTGTAGGCGCCATGGAAAAAAGCACCCAGCACTCACTGTAAATGAGGTTGCTGTAGAAACCAAGCCAAAATCAGTTCCTGTATGAGCAAGGCATAATCAGCCGACCAGACACTTCCCACAACAGGACAACCTGTCTAACCCATGCTAGCATGGAAGAACGAACGTAAAACGGTGATGATGATATAGACTATATATATATATATACACATAAATATAAGTCTCTTCCAAACCCATGCAAACATGGAAAATACAGATGTACAATGATGATGATGTTGATGATGATATGAGTTTCATTTTATCAAAACTTATCCTTAATCATGCATAACAGGTGTTTCATAAATGGTAAGCTCTTAGTCTTAATTGATTATAAACAGTTTCGTCACTGCAGTTTGCTCACATAGCACTGTGCTGGTATGAATCTGTATGTGTGTGTGTAATGACAGCAGACAATACAGTATAGTAAGTTTCTTAAGGTTTGTCAAGCACAAGGCACCCCCTTTAGTGCTAGTACCATGAAAATATGTATCCAGTATTCTATGTAAAGTGGTTAGCAACTGAGCAGGGTTGGTTACTTTTGTATTGCCAACAACATTGCAAGTTCTCTATTATTGGTTCCATGATGAAATGTAATAGAGAACTCTTCCTTATTATGAACTACAGCTCAACTAAAGGACATTACCAGAATTATCAGTATTTTTTATTACAATGGATCTAAGAAATACAATCAATATTAACTTTAACATAAACTGCTTAAATGTCCGCCTTAGCCCAGATAATAACTCTTATAAGCCTTGAAACAAACCCTTTAATATACTCCTTTTATATGTTTTTCGATGCTTAATAATACTAAATAATATAACAACCATAATAATAAATAATTGTTTCTACTTTAGGCACAAGGCCAGTAATTACCCAATAAAGTACCAGTAATACACTGGGTAATTACTGGCCTTGTGCCTAAAGTAGAAACAATTATTTATTATTATGGTTGTTATATTATTTAGTATTAAGGTGGATTGGCAGTATCGGTAGAGGGTCAGACGCCATGCTTTCCAGCATAGTTACGTGCCTTAACAATCTGAGTTCAAATCCCGCCGAGGTTAACTTCGCCTTTCATCCTTATGGGTTCGATAAAATAAAGTACCAGTAATGTACTGGGTAATTGCTGGCCTTGTGCCAAAAGTAGAAACAATTATTTATTATTATGGTGGTGGACTGGCAGAATCGGTAGAGTGTCAGACAGCATGCTTATTGGCACAAAGTTACGTCCCCTTACGCCCTGAGTTTAAATCCTGCCAACATTAGCTTCACCTTTCATCCTTACTAGATCGATGAAATAAAGTACCATTAATGCCCTTGTGTTGATTTAATCGACTTTCCCTTTCCTCCAAAATTGCTGGTCTTGTGCCTATATAAGAAACAGTTATTATTATGAGGGTGGTGGATTGGCAGTATCATTAGAGCATTGGACACCATACTTCGTGGTATGGAGTTAAGGGCATCTATGTTCTGAGTTCAAATCCAGTCAATGTTAGATTTGCCTTTCATCCTTGCAAGGTCAATAAAATAAAGTACCAGTAATGCACTGTGGTACATTTAATCGAATTTCCATTTCTTCCAAAATTGTTGGCCTTGTACCTATATTATTATAATTACTTTCATTATAATCTTACTTATTCTGTGATGAATTTAAATACAGTAAATAAAAAAAAACAAATGTTAATTAAAATAATTAGATAAAACATTTTAAAATGTGACAAATCAGATCAAGTCTGAAATGAAATAATTGATATATATCATATTATATGCCTTGTGATGGGGATAAACACACACAAAACACAATCATGAAAAAATATGACAAAAAAAACATATAGAATATTGCTAAAAATGTCTCTCTCTCTCCCCACCCCTTTCCCCCCAAAAAAAATTTTTTAGTAAATAATAATAAATAGGCAAAAATAAAATGAGGATAAATAATATATGCAAAGAGAAAAAAAAATTAACATATATATATATATATATTGAAAAAAACGTGGATGTTAGAAAACTTTCTATACAGGCCACGTAATATAATAAAAATGATTTTTAAAAAAGGGTTTGAAAAGCACACCTGGTATATATACAAACAGGATATTATAACTTGTACAACAATTGATGTTAGCAAAGCTTGCTTTCTCTGTTTGGTATTATCAAAACATTTATTATTAGGTTAAACTCTTTTTCTTTTGTTAAAACTCCTGCATGTTGATACATTGTGGTTGAGAATCAGCATGCAGGAGTTTTAACAAAAGAACAATTTAACCTAATAACAAATGTTTTGATAATTTCAAACAGAGAAAGCAGGCTTTGCTAATTTTTAACATCAATTTTTGTGCATGTTATAAAGATTCTTTTTATATATACTACGTGAGCTTTTCAAACCCTTTTTTAAAAAATCATTTTACTTATATATATATATGTTTACTGTCTCACTCGTTCCCTTATTTACGTGTCCCAACGACTTTCTTTAGCCGTTGCTCGCACCAACCGGAGGTATATGGTCTTTAAAGCGATGAAATACCAATGAAGGTTGGAAGATCACTGATGAAGGACTAAATGTATTCATATATATATATATATATATATATATATATTAATATATATAAATGCTCTAGTGACTTTTAGGATACTCTGTGTATATGTGCATTTGTATGTATATATATATATATATATATATATATATAGATAGATAGACAGATAGATTGGGGTTACCAATTTAGACTAGTAAGATCCTACCCAGCTAGTATTTGACACTTTGGAAAGTAGAGTTTATGAATTGTAAATGGTTAGTGTCGAACGAATGAGCTCTTGCAATTTTGACAATGAATGGATACTGCTATTGACTTGCTATCGAAACAGTTTGGGCTCAGTCATCGGACACTAAATATTTATAACATATATACAAAGATAAATAGATATAGACATATTTGTAGCTATAAATATAGGTGTGCATAACCCATGCTAATGTGGAAGATGGACGTTAAACAACAATGATGATGATGCTGGAAACAAAAGTTTGAGTATGAGTTCATAAAGATTTTATATATATTTTTTTTAAATTAACTTATGTACAAAAATTTATTTTCCCTCTCATGGCAATCTTCTGTGTGGTTCGTCTGAGAGGCAGTAGCCCTAATCTAGCTTATGGAGGTTATTGTGTGGTGGTCAGTGCCTTATTGATCTGAATAATAGTAGGCCCCCAACTGATGTCATGGTGACTGGTCAGCCAATTGTAGAGATAGCACTGATCACCCTGAGGGAGACACATTTAAATCATTTAACCTCAGCTGGTAGT
>OZ024747.1:55917788-55920288 GCA_964016885.1 Eledone cirrhosa
TCACCTACGTACGTTTCGCCCAGTTGGGCTTCTCAAGGGCATAAATAATCACAAGTGTTCCTTATATAGTTCGGAAAGAGTTTTGGGGGTTAAATCTACATCAAGATTCATTGCTCGCAAAAATATCTTGTTTTGATTTTGCAGCAGGTCAAGGGAGGTAACTCTGGCCGGTGTTAGGGCAGTCTTTCCCGGATAATTTTTTTTTTTTTTTTTTTTCTTGCCGCATCCGTTTGTCTGAGGCTGGGCCTGGTATGCAAGGATTGTTTTCTGGGTGTTATTTTGCTGCGCCTGCCCGCCGGGGTGTTAAGACTTGTTGCAGGGAGATCCAGTGTACTATTTCACTCTTCATTCTTAACCCATCTAAAGAAGGATATTTTAAAGCGATGTGTACAACTTATCGCTGTTTCAGCTCTGCTGTTGATGAGCTCGTGGGGTGCAGTTATGATGTGGTAGAGCTCCATGAGGCAAAGATCGCATTTCCTCTTGAAGTTGTACGGTGCAGCCCTGCCGACAATCTCCCAGTGCGTGGAGAAGCTGATGTTTAAGTCCTTTAGTGATGTGATGTAGTCCGCGAGCGAAGTGGAGTGCCTTAGTTTTCTATTTGTGAAAGAGTGGAGATGTGTTCGAAACCTAATTTTGAACGGGCCGGAGGTGGCCCCTATATAATGTTTAACGCTATTGTGGCTAGTAATAGTGTATCTATATATAACCCTATCAGTCAAGCAGTATCCTCTAAGGGGGCAGCGTCCTCTGTCGCGGCAGTTGCAATTTCTGTTGCGGTTCCGTCTATTTCCCACGGTAAGGCTATCATTGTTGCTGCCTACGTTGTTACCTACGCTACCGCAGCTGTCGTTAGCACAATTACAACCCACAGCACGCGGGATGGTTCGATTGTTATTCGGCACGTCATGTTCTGCATGTTCCCCAGTCACTTCACGGTCATTCTGGTTGCGTCTGCGGATGCCGTTGCCAACACTATTGGATGCTGTCAGGGAGTTGTTAAGGCCGATATAGTTATTGTCAGGTGTAGGTGCGTCTGTGTCGAGGTGCTGTGTCTTGGTGATCTTACTGTGGTTCGTTGTTCCTATGATGTCTGCTAGGTTAGGAGTAGTAGAGAAGGAAATTTTTATATTGTTCCTATTAAGAATTTTTCTATACCTATGGTTGGGTGGGAAGTTCTTCTCTAAGGCTTCGAAGAATATCCGGGGTATGTTGGAGGCCACACTTCGAGAGTAGGGGGGTGGAACCATAGGACGTTACGGTGGCGATTATGTGTCCTTGTACTTTTGCTACGGGTGGTTCCATCTAAGTGATTGCTCTTATGTGTGTTAATGCGCTGTCGCCCGTTCGGTGCCCCTTTCACTTTATGCTCGGGTGCACTCTTTCTACCTCTTCCATGTTATGTACACGAAGATGTTGGTTGGAAGGCGTTGGTAGTAGGCCGTCGCCTTTGTTGGTTTTGTAATAGGGGAATAGTTTGAGTAATCTACAGTATTCACCGTCGCCGGGGACGTGATCTTTGGTGCGGTTATCTATTCTATTATATCCGACTTTAACGAGGTCGCCGCGTGATCGGTTATAGGTATGGCTTACTATAACGTTAGTTTTATGAGGGGGGTGGTTTCTAGAGCTAGCGTTAGGGATGTAGGAAATTCCTCGGTTAAAGCCGGCGCTTATCAGGGCCCTATTGTAGTAACCAGCCGCTTGGTTGAAGATATCCTCATTGGCGGATAGCCTCGAGATTCTATGTGAGATACTATAGACTATGAAGTTGAGAGTCTGCTTAGGGTGGTTGGAGGCATAATTAATATAAGAGAGGCACTCTCCAGGCTTATGGTATGGCTTGTATAAGCCCGTACTCAACTCCAGGGTCACGTCCAGGAAGTTGACAACCCTGTGGTTGAGGTCCATAGTTACGGATAGGCCGTATGACTTAAAGAACCTGTGTATATGTTTGTTAAGGTTCTCTATCCTACGGGGGCTATGGTTCCTAACGGTAAACAGGGCGTCGTCCCTATATACACCTCCTTGTAGGGCCGGTATTTCTTCCCTAAGCTTATGTAGGAGGTATATCCCAACCAGGTCAGTTGCTTGCGCTGAGTCGCTGGACCCCATCGTGACATCGAAGTTATCAGGACGGTTGGTTCTGGTCCAGTGGGAGCCTTCGAACTGGATAATGGTTCTACGTGCCGCTAGAATTATGTCTATTTCTTTTTTGGTGAGGCTAGTGTTAGATCTAGCTAAGATAAGTGCCTTATTTAAGGGTATGGGGGAGATAGAGGCGTAGTAGCTATCTATATCAAACTGGATGAATTTCAGGGTGGCTTTATCCTGCAACTCGGTGAACCAATTTATGACCTGGTCGGTGTTGCCCCAGAGGCAGACCTTAGCCTTTCTATTAAGCTCGAGTAGTACTCTGTCGAGGATCACTTTACTAATCTTACCTATATCTGATGTAGAGGGGCATATTAGTCTAATAGAGGGGCTTTCATTAAAGTCA
>OZ024747.1:55922788-55927788 GCA_964016885.1 Eledone cirrhosa
TGTTGCCACAATTAAATACACCCACTAATCTCTGTAAAATGGTAGTGCTGGTGTCATAATTTCACCCAGTCATTCTAAAAAGTGGTAGTGTGAGTTTCATGATAAAATGCACACAATACATTTTGCAAATTAGTAGCGTTGGTGCTATGATAAAATGCACTCAGTGCACCCTGAGTTTTATGAAACAAGCACCTATTGTAGGTGTAGTGTTGGGGTTAAGATAAAATGCTCTCAGTGAATTCTCTAAAAGAGTTGACATTCAGAATGGCATTCAGCTGTAGAAACCATGTTAAGTGATGACCATGACACCTCTTGAAATCCATATCTAGAACTTACCACCATAGTGTTAACCCTTTAGTTACCAACTTGGCCAAAACTGGCTCCGGTTCTATTAAATAAAACCACCCATTTTAATTGTTTCCAATTTAATTTAAAATTTTCCAACATAATTTTATATAAGTACCTTACATTAAGTTACTTTCTTAGTAAACCACTTCAAATTCTTCATTAATTAATTAAAATAATTAATTAAATTAAATTAAATAGAAATGTGGTCATGAAAGGGTTAAATATCAGATAATGGGATGTAAACAGCTAAAAATAGATATATGCCAGAATCTGACAATAATTGTTCCAGTTATTTGATCAAAGAAATGATTGTTCCAGTTATTTGATCAAGAATATGTAGATGGCTGAGTATTCCATAGACACATATATGTACCCTAAATGAAAATCTCAGGGACACAAAACCTGACACAGCATGACAGGGCTGGTTCCTTGATTTATATGTACAGTCCTCTCATAGGCTTCTAGTCAGTTTCTGTCTAATTTATTAATACCATATTACTAATAAATGGTTCTGATACAGGTGGATGGCATAAAAATCTCCCACATTTTGAAGAGATAAAAAGAAAGATGTGGGTGATCTTTATGCCCCACCCTGTAAAACATTTTTTGGAAGATTTTAATGAGATAGGAACCCTTTAAAATAGGTGCTTGTTTCATAAAACCAAAGTAGATTTGGGCCAGTTTGGCATGAAGGGGTTAAGAGGTTTATCTTCCATTTAGTGACTTTGTTAAAGTAGTGGAACTGTTTTTTATTTTTAAAGTACTTCTTTAGAAATCCCTATTTTCATCAATGTCCTTGTTACTGTTATAAAAGAGGTTTCTTTCTCTGTTAATGGTGTGATGTGTATATATATATATATATATATATATATATGTGTGTGTGTGTCGGTGTGTATTTGTGTATATGTAACATTTTTACCCTTATCATTTTTACTGCCACTGACACATTCATGCAGACACACACACACATATATGTATAAATATATACACATATACATACGTATGTGTGTATATATATATAAATATATATATACATACATACATACATACATATGTGTGTATATATATATAAATATATATATACACATAGATACATATATGTGTTTGTGTATATATATATATACATACATATGTGTATATATATACATACATACATACATATGTGTGTGTATATATATATATATATATATATATATATATATATATATACACACACACATACATATGTGTGTGTATATATATATATATATATACACATATATACAGCATATACAGCATCAACTGGATGTTATGTGAGTGATATATCACAATCTTTATTGACCTGTCAAAGAAACACCAGGTTCCATTATAGTTTCGACACTTACAATAATTCAAAAATGTTTTTAAAATCAAGTTTTATGGACAAGACATATAACAAAATAAAAATGCCAAAGTGGTTTTACCATTTAAAAAAAATTTGTTTCATAAATTATATCATCTTTTAGCATTTTTTGTTGTATGTTTTTAATTTTCTGTTGATAGTTTTATTTTTTTAATTTATTCTTTTAATAATATTATTTATAAGATTGCAGCTGTGCTAGGACACTACTCTGTTTTAGTCGATCATAACACCCAATCCGAAGAGTTTTGGAGTAATGTTACTCAATGGAGTGCGTAGCTTGGAGATCAGAGAGCCACTACAGGCAGAGCTGCTGCTTCTCCTAATTGAGAGATCACAGCTCCAATGTGGTTCTAACCACAGCATGTGGTTAGAACATTTCAGGAAAGATTCGTTGGACAGATTTTACAGGCAAGACCAGCTGGAAGGAGACCCAGGGGTAGACCTCGAGTTAGATGGTTCGATAACATCCATGAACTTGGCTGGTCTCACTTGGGCATCCAGCTGAATCAGTTGAACATAGTTGTTTCTGACAGGGCCCACTGGAAGGAGTGTTTGAAGGAGTGTTTGAGGAGTGTTTGAGGACTCATTTCCCCATGACCCTCTCAGGAATAAGTGGGTGATGAAGAAGAAAAGATATCACCCACACCATACTTAGTTTCTCTAGCCTGCTACTTATTTAATCAATTGCATTTTTGTCAAACTGTTATGTTATGGGACTCACACACACACACACACACACACACACACACACACACACACACACACACACACATACACACACTCTCACTCACTCACTCACTCGCACACATATACACACACAACTATGCCTTCATATAATCTAAGTAAAAAGTATATTTACCATTTTTGTATTCTTTATTTTTGATGAATTCTTTCTTTTCGAAATGACTGTTATTTTATTTTTTAATTTTAGTTAACTTTTTTAAAAATACAACAATTTTTTTCTTTTAGGAATATGTAGTATATCACTTAAACAATGTTTTAAGAGAAAAATCTGTGTTTTTGAGAAACATTGAAGTCATTTGAAATTGTCAGTTGTGTTTAGTTGAGGATGATGTATAGTATCTCATATTTATTGGCATTAATATGAGTTCAAAATAATGTTAGTGCAAGTTTTTTTATATGTTGGAATAATACACATGTGAAAACATCACATTAGAAAAATAGTTTACAAAAAAAAACATAATGTAGAAAGATAATAATAATAATAATGGTTTGGGAGTAAACTCAAGCCCACTGTATTACTAGTACTTTAATTTATTGACCTTGTAAGGATAAAAGGCAAAGTTAACCTTGGTGGGATTTGAACTCGGAACATAACTGTATGCTGCAAAATATCTCAGGCACTCTAACAATTCTACCAATCCACCATCTTTATAATGATAATAATAAGGGTTTCTGACTTAGACACAAGGTCAGCAATATTAGGGGTAGCAAATGTCGATTAAATTGACCCCAGTGCATGACGAGTACTTTATTTTATCAACCCTGTAAGGTTGAAATGCAAAGGTAACCTCAGCAGGATTTGAACTCTTAACGTAAAGGTATGCAACTATATGCTGCAAAACATGTTGTCAGACATTCTACTGATTCTGCCAATCCCCCACCCTAATGATGATAATAATTTTAGTATATAATTGTTTGGGGGTTTCAACATTGAATGTGATAAAATAATTGAGGATAGAAAATTGGACTTTGATATCCTTAAAAAAAATAGAAAGTCACTATGTAATAATAGATATAGTATCTGTCAGTGATAACAGAGAGTGAGGAAAAAAAAAAAGAAAATATTGAGATCTGAAACTGTGAAATCTTAATTGAGGAAGCTTGGAATCGAAATTTGAATACATCCAATACAGAAAACTACATTGCTAAAAATCACAAAGATTCTAAGTAGCTGCAAAATTGAGCTGATGAAATAATGCCTGGAATGGTAAAATTAACAGAAGTTTGAAACAGATTTTCATGTCAGTTCACCTTGTATATTATATAGCCAAAACTACATTGAATAAATCAGATGTTTGTCTTTAAGGTTTAAGCACACACACATGCCTACACACACACACACTCACACACACACTCACACATGCGTACACGCACACATAATGAGTAGGAACAAGGTGCGAAAATATCATCATTAATGATGTTTTGGAGAAACGCTCCTACTCATTGTTATTATTATTTTCATTAATACTATGCTTATGAAGGATACCAACCATAGTATAACACCAAATATGCAGTACCACAAAGTAAACTGGACCCACTTATGCTTTGAGTGCTCAAACTGGTGAACCAATAATTGTTTCAACGTTAGGCACAAGGCCAGCAATTACCCAGTGTATTACTGGTACTTTATTTTATCGACCCCATAAGGATGAAAGGCAAAGTTAACCTCGGCGGGATTTGAACTCAGAATGGCAAGGGCCGTAACTCTATGCGTCAAAGCATGGCATCCGACACTCTACCGATACTGCCAATCCAACCAATAATGATGTAAAGTTATACATCAGCCACACTCACCAGGACCGAGCAGAAATTAATTTTTTGCATTGAAACTACTTCTTCTCCCCCAGTTCTTATAACCCCCTTTATTCTTGCTCTCACACACAGACACTCGTGCATACACACACAAATCCAGCCACCACACAAAACACACCCATATTTACAACACCCATATATACTATCCAACATGCATCTACCTTGCACATGCATGACTCTCAAAATCCTACACTTTATACATATAAACCTATCTCTCTCTCTGAGGACCTTGCGATTTTCAGAGCCAGGTTCCATCATCACATCGATCGTGCCTCGACCTGGTCGCCAGAGAAACGATTGTAATATTCCCATATAAATTCCATTTGTCGCAACACTAATTCTCTTTTTTTCTGTGATATATATATATATATATATATATATATATATATATATCCATATCCACATACACACACACAGATAAACAGATTAACTACATATATCTTTATGCAAAAAATATACTGTTTATTAAAGAAGGCTCGCATGTACATACATTTGTATTAATACATTAACACAATATACACACAGTTGCACACACCAATATATACATACATAGATGTCTATGAGAACATATTCATATATATCATGCACATACACAAAACCTATGGAAATACATATATAGGCAGACAAACACATGCTCCGTCACACACACACACTTACAAAAATCACGCATCCTTCTGTAAGAAATTACAGTGTAAACTTTTCTAAAACTTACATT
>OZ024747.1:55932788-55960288 GCA_964016885.1 Eledone cirrhosa
ACAGAACTCCAGGATGATATCCTAAGAGTCAGCTTAAATGTGAGACAGATGAGACTGAGGTTAGTCGGACATGCTCACCGACATCCAGAGTTGACACTGCACTCAGTGCTCCTGTAGGAGCCCCTGCATGGACACACTAGAAGAGGAAGACTGAGGTTAACATATGTTGATGCCCTAAGGACAGACACTGCTCTGTTGGAGACGTAGGACATGGCAGCGATGATGAGGAACAAACACCGCTGGAGAGAACTCGTCCATGGATCTCAGGAATTTTGCCCGCCCTATATATATATATATATATAATAGAATTAGGATTTAGCTTCATGCATAGCTGTATACAGATATGTATGGAATTTCATATTTCTAAAGAAATATGGTATGTTTATGGTAAACATATAGAAAGCCGTAGCTATGCAAAACACTGGGGCTAATGCCCTCTGGTGGTGTCTAGTAGAAGCAAGGGAGACAATCGTCGATGCATTTCAAACTTAACTGGTTGTCATCAGGACGACCCTCCCACTCTTGTGACTGCTAAACTTGAAAACAGGCGAGAATATATGGTTTTCCTCATCTGTGTAAACGAGGTGATTAATCTCATTTGCATATGCATATATATTATATATATATATATATAAATGTGTGTGTATATACATATATATGTGTGTATGTATCTATTTATATATATATATATATGTACATACATACAGTGTGTCCCAAAAAATATATGTATACTTTGATTATCTGTATAGGCAATAATTATTAGAATGCTGTTGAAGTTTGTATACACATTTTGGGACACCCTGTATGTAAGTATATATGTATATATATATATATGTGTATATATATATGTGTGTATATATATATATGTGTGTGTGTATATATATATATGTGTGTGTGTGTGTGTATATATGTGTGTGTGTATATATATGTGTGTGTGTATATATACATGTGTGTGTGTATATATATACAAATATATGTGTGTATATAGGTATGTATCATCATCATCATTGATTAATGTCTATCTTCCATGCTAGCATGGGTTAGACGAGTTTGTCCCATTTAGGGGCAAGTTGGTTCAGGTGACCTTGTCTTGCTCATATAGGAATGTTTCTGGCTGTTTTTTTACGGTTGGATGCCCTTCCTAATGCGCACTACATTGACACTGTGTGCTGGGTGCTTTTTGCTGTGTCTTTTACATGTCCACTTTACAGTGTGGGCTGGGTGCTTATTGGGTTGGTTTTCTAAGGGTGGATGCCCTTCCTAGCGCCAACCACATTGACAGTGCATGCTGGGGGATTTTTGCCATATATTTTACATGTCCTCTTTACAGAGTGGGCTGGGTGCTTTTTGTTGTGACACCTATATGATAATTTTACAGTCTAGGCTGGATGTTTTATATATATGTATGCATATATATATATATATATATATATATATATATATTTATCATCATGTTTAAGTTCACTTTTCCATGCTAGCATCGGATGGAGGGGTCTTTCTCAGCACAGCATCTCTCCACTCACCACATTCCTTCATCATCTGCTCTGTTAGTGTCAGTGATTTAAAGTTAGCTCTGACCATATCTACCCAGCTCTTTCTTGTTCTAACTCTACTCTGGCTTCCTTCCAGTGGGATTTCCTGGCACTTCTTCATTCATCGACTGTCATCCATTTACATCATGTGTCCATCCATACTAATGCAGACTTCACTCTTGCACACCCCCTCATATTCCTCATAAACTAAGCTTCTCTCTCAACTCATCCAAGCTTTGCCTTTCTATCACATTTACATTGCACATCCAATGAAGCATAGTTGCTTCATTTCACTCTAGTCTACACATGTCCTTTGCAATCACAACCCATGTTTCACTACCATGCAGCATAGCACGTTGCCCACAGGCTTCATACAGTTGTCCTTTTGTATGTAGAGAGAAAACGTTTGTAATCAACATTGGGAGTAGCTCTCTAAACTCGTTCTATTCTATACTTATTCCATCTGTTATGCTCTCAGAGCACCCTCCCCCCACTGCTAATTAAGTCACCTAGCTCGCAGAAGCTATGAACCACTTCTATTGACCTTTCCTATGACTAGAAAATGTTTATATCACTGATGCTCTTCCACTTGATTACCTCTGTCTCTTCAGTGTAACTTCATCTAACAGCATAATCCTGAGTCACAATAAAGAGAAATGGAGTCAAAGGATCACCGTGTAGGACTCCAGTGTTCACTTCAAATGAGTCAGTTTCTCCTATCAACATAAATGCATTTGATGGCTTCAACAATGAAATGCCGAACATATAATACAGTTAAGATCATGAACATATTTTTCCTGTCAATGAAATCAAACACTTTACAAACATTGATGAAGAGAAACAGAGCTTCTTTGTTGTGATTTCAAATCCCTTTGAATCAACCTTCGCAGGGTGAAGATTTGAGCCATTCTAATTTGGTCAGAGAAGAGGGTCAAGGACAGGGTGCAAATATTTCAATAAAAGACAATTGTAGAGTTTTACAGCAACCTGGGTGAAAAAGATTCCTTGGTAGTTATCAACCTGGGTGAAAAAGATTCCTTGGTAGTTATCATTCAGGTTTCACTTATTAGGAATGAGAATGATGTTAGATATACCCCATTCTGGAGGACTCTCTCCCTGCAGAGTGTTACTGCAAACATTCTGAAAATATTTCCTGGTCCTCGAAAAATTCCAGAATTCAATAGAAAGTCCATCAAGGCCAGGTGTATTTCAGTCTTTCACCTGTATAATTGTGCTGTCGAATTCAGCTTGGGAAAATAGATCACATCTTAGATGGTTTTGTTCAAAGTGAGGAGTGGTGACTCTATTATCATAGGATTATCTAAGCATCTGAAGTTTGTGTTTCAGGAGTTCTGTGTATCATTAATTTCACCAGAAAGCTCTCACACAGATTTCCTGTAACTGTTCAACTTCATAAGTCTTGTTAATTCTTACATACAAACACACATACACATGCAAACACTTTCTCTCCTACTTGAAACATTTCAATAGCTAAACAGAAATATATTCAATATTTGGCATAGTTTTCACAAACCCAAATTAAATATAAAAACTTATTATTTGATATAAATTCACTTGTTTTTATGTTTTAAAGTAAATTGTCAAACTCAAGCAGGGTCTCATTAGATTATCAATAAATAAACTTCTGCATGTCTTTCATTTATATATTTCAATATTTTCATTCTTTGCTTTTTATTATTCTTTCATTTAAAAAAAAAAAATTATATTTGGCAATTTTTACTAATCCCTACATTACAGTCATTATTATTGTATCAAAGAGATACAAAAGGGAAATATAGAGTTTAAATAGAATATATCTAACTATTATTGCTCTGTGATTATATAAAAATAAACAGAAATGAAATAATGATCCTATTACATTGAGATAATATAGTGTTGTCTGTAATAAAAGATTTGTTTTACATTTTTCTTATAAGTCTTATGAGATTATTTAAATTACATGAATATGAAATATCTGATTATATATGAATATATATATATATCTGAATATGTATGTGTGTGTGGGTATGTAGGGCTGTGTGTGTGTGTATATATGTATGTATGTGTGTATGAGTGTGTATGTATGTACGTGTGTGTGTGTGTACATATGTGAGTACATATTTTGTATGTATGTATATGTGTGTATGTATGTACGTATGTGCATGTACATATGTATTATGTATGTGTGCATGCATGTCTGTGTATGTATGTGTGTGTACATATGTATATATGTGTGTATGTATATATGTATATATAAATGTATATATGTATATATAAATATGTATGTATGGGTGTACTACAGTGAATTTGTCTACAGTGAATTTGTCTACATATATATCTATGTGTATGTGTGTGTACATATGTATATATGTATATATGTGTGTGTAAATATGTATGTATGTGTGTACTACAGTGAATTTGTCTACATATATATCTATGTGTATGTGTGTGTACATATGTATATATGTCTTGTGTGTGTACATATGCATATATGTATATATGGAGGCAGATGGCTTAGTGGTTAGAGCATTGGCCTTGCAATCGAAAGGTTGTGAGTTCAATTCTCAGACCAGGTGATGTGTTGTTTCCTTGAGCAAGACACTTTATTTCACATTGCTCCAGTTTACTCAGCTGTAGAAATGAGATGATAGGACTGGGGTCCATATCATTCAACTGCAAAGTGGTCGTGGTGGTGCCACAGCAAAAAAGCACCCAGCACTCACTGTAAATGAGGTTGGTGTTAGGAAGGGCATCCAGCTGTAGAAATCAAGCCAGAATCAGTTCCCATCCCACCCTTGCAAGCAGGGAAAAAAGTGGACGTAAAATGAAATGATGATGAATATATGTGTGTGTAAATATGTATGTATGTATGTACTACAGTGAATTTGTCTTAATTTCTGAGCTGAGGAATTATCATTATCATTATTCTAAACTGATTTATTTAGACTAGTGTCATCAACTTGGTTATTATAATCACATTTTGGATATTGTATCCTATGGCTATCTTCTGCTTAATCTTATATTCAATAATGTTCTCAGAACGTTGAGCCAAAACCTTTATACCGTACAGATTAATCTCATTCTGTTGTCTATGTCACAGAAATCCTTCTATTAATTTCTAAGTTAGGGCAATGGCTTGATGGTGTTGGTAGAGTGTCCAACAACTTGCCTTGTGGTATAGAGTAACATCTCTTTATGTTCTGAATTCAAATTCCACTGACGTTAAGCTTTGCCTTTCATCCTTACATGTTTGATAAAATAAAGTACCAGTAATGCACTAAGGTTGATTTAATCGAATTTCACCTCACCCAAAAATGTTGGGCTTGTACCTCATTATCTAGTTATTCATAATTGTTTCTACTTTTGGCACAAGGCCAGCAATTATCCCAATGTATTACTGGTACTTTATTTTATCGACCCCGTAAGGATGAAAGGCAAAGTTAACCTTGGTGGGATATGAAATCAGAATGGCAAGGGCCGTAACTCTATGCGTCAAAGCATAGCGTCCGACCCTCTACCGATACTGCCAATCCACCATATTCATAATGTCACTTGGCTCTGATTGAGTCGAGCTATAATTGTAACCATTCCACTTTACCTCAGATGTGATTTGAAGGATTTTTAGTTGCTACATAAAATGGGTAAAAGACCCATAGTTGAATCAGTTAGGAAACATGTTCTAGGTTCAAGGTTGAACCTCTGCTTCAATCACAAATATAGACGCAAACAAAAACTGATGACTACATTCAAATTGATAATTATATTGGATGTGCAGTGTAAATGTGCGTGAATGACCCAGCATAAATGTGTTGAAAGAGAAACTGTGTCTGAGAGGGATAGAATGTAGTGTACGGGAGAGGAGACTGAGGTGGTATGGACATGTGATGCGCATGGAGGATGACCGATGGGTGAAGAAGTGCCAGGAAATGCCAGTTGAAGGAAGACGTGGTAGAGGTAGACCACGAAAAACATGGGCGGAGGTGGTGAGAACAGACCTCAGATCATTGAAGCTCACGGTGGAGATGACGAAGAACCGTGACGAGTGGAGAGATGCTGTGCTGAATAAGACCCGTCCCACCCTTGCAAGCAGGGAAAAGCGGACGTAAAATGATGATGATGATGATTGGGTGGGTTATGATTATTGTACTGTTAATCTTTATGTATAACTAGACCACCTGTGACCCGTTGGGTCACGTTCAGTTCAAAATATTTAAAAAAAAATCATGTTCACTTAAAAATAATTTTTAAATAATTAAAATATATACAGACATGTGTATAATGTGAAATGAAACTGGAAGGCCCATATATTATCATCATTATCATTATTTTACGTCCGGTTTTCCCTGCTTGCAAGGGTGGGACGGGAACTGATTCTGGCTTGATTTCTACAGCTGGATGCCCTTCCTAACACCAACCTCATTTACAGTGAGTGCTGGGTGCCTTTTTGCTGTGGCACCACCACGACCACTTTGCAGTGGAATGATATGGACCCCAGTCCTATCATCTCATTTCTACAGCTGAGTAAACTGGAGCAATGTGAAATAAAGTGTCTTGCTCAAGGAAACAACACATCACCCGGTCTGAGAATTGAACTCACAACCTTTCTCTAACCACTAAGCCATATATATATATGTGTGTGTATGTATATATATAAATGTGTGTGTGTGTATATATAAATGTGTGTGTGTATATATATATATATGTATGTGTGTATATATATATATATGTATATTTATATATATATATATATATATATATATATATATATATATATATATATATATATATACAACAACACCACCAGCTCTCTCTCTCTCTCTTCTAGTCTCCTTCTCTGTCGCCTCTTCCTCTCTCTATGTCTCTCTTTCAATCTACTCTCTCACAACCACTATCTCTTTCTCTCTCTCCCTCTCTCTCTCTCACTCTCTGTTTATGAAGGTACCTGGAAAAACTCCATATCTCGGGAACCCGTGCACCGATTTACACGAAACTTGTTTTATTCCATTTGTATTCGCATTTCAGGGTCAAATTCCTTTCAAAGTATTTTCCCATTATGCGCTATTTTGGCTGTATTACATTACAGACAAGCAAGCAAGCAAGGAATCACAGACCTTTAGTATTATATAGATGATTGTAGAACTGCAAGACTGTGTCCAGTTTATTACTTTATATCACATTATTAAAATGAGTTGGAGGTGAATTGGCAGTATCGGTAGAGGGTCGGACATGCTTTACAGCATAGTTACGTCGGACATAGTTACGTCCAGCATAGTTACGTCGGACATGCTTTCCAGCATAGTTACGTCCCTTTATGATTTGAGTTCAAATCCCTCTAAGGTTAACTTTGCCTGTCCTCCTTCCGGGGTCGATAAAATAAAGTACCAGTAATGTACTGGATAATTGCTGGCCTTGTGCCAAAAAGTAGAAACAATTATTAAAATGAGTTGGATTACATTAAATAAATCATGAATGATTATTATGTAATCTATCTACTAAATTTCTTAGGTCTTGATTAAACATAAATAATCTTATATATAATGTATTGCTTATTTCAAGATTCACTTCTGTCAAAACTTTCAAATGTCAACTTCCGTTCGCGTTCATCTTCTTATATATAATGATTGGGGAACTGCAAGACTTTCCATCTTCATTATCCTCTTTTTCAAATGTATTATGGATTACTTAACTTATTACAAAAGAAAGTATAACACAGTCTTTGTTCAATTTATGTCCATATTGTCAATTTACTTTTCAATTTATGTATCATATAATATCAATATACACACTACACATGCTAGCAAATTACAACCCGGAGGGTGGTTCTTCTGTTAGTGTGATTAAAAAGGAAATCAGTGGTATTTAATTTTATTCCAAACAATTCATGTAATTGATGTAGTTTCTTTGAAAGTTTTAAATACAGTTAGCTTGCAAGCATACCATTGTTGTGGTTCCTTGCAATCAATAAGAAAATTGTGGCTAATCCTGTATGCAAAATATGTCAGAAAATTGTATGAAGCAGGTGAGATGCTGGAATATTATTCATTCATGCCTTTCCAATGTAGCAAGTATGAGATAAGCAATATCAAATATCTCCCACTTAACATTGAAACTATGTCTCATCCATCAGTTAGCTTGCTAAGATTTTTACACAGCAACTCAACACAGAAACATGCACACTAATACGTGTGTATATATATATATATATATATATATATATATATATATATATATATATACACAAAATATAGAATTTTGTGATTTATAATCTGTATACTTTGCCAAAAACATATTACATGAGCTAAAAATATAAGTGAAAATAGAAATTATTTTACATATTTTAAAAATATCTACTTTTCATCCATTTTCCATTTTTTTCTTTTTAGTTTTAATTTTTTTTCACCATTCTCTTTTTTTCTCTTTCTCTCACTGTTCTCTTGTCCCTCTCTCCCCTCTCTCACCTCCATCTCTCACTCCTCCTCTCCATCTCCTCCCCTTCCCCCTTCCCCTCTCTCTATGTAAACACTGCCAATTTAAGACAAGTTATTTATCTCTAAGAAATGTTGAAGAAATTTCTTGCAGTGAGAAGAAAATTCTTAAAATAAATCAACATGAGGTGAAATTTGTTTCATGCTTTTATTTATTTATTCATTTC
Organism: Eledone cirrhosa; assembly: GCA_964016885.1. Taxonomy (NCBI): domain Eukaryota; kingdom Metazoa; phylum Mollusca; class Cephalopoda; order Octopoda; family Eledonidae; genus Eledone; species Eledone cirrhosa. The sequence goes on from OZ024747.1 coordinate 55,940,973, forward strand.
TGTTATTTTTTTGCTACCATTATTATTATTAATATTATCAAATTGGTTTTGTACATCTATCAAATTCTTCTATATTGTGAGGTGGAGACAGATGTGTCGAAAAAAAAACCCATATAGAAATGAGATTGATAAATTCATAAAATTAATATTTAAAAATCAAAGTTAAAATAAATCTCACACACAGATACAAATAGACCTACCCAAACTCACACACAGATATACAAACACACACACACATACACACACATATATATATGATTTTGTATATATATATACACACATTTATTCACACACAATGATCACCCTTGCATTGGTGTTACAGACAAAGGTCACCCTGGCCTTGTTTCCATATTAAAGTGCACCCAGTACATGATGTAAAATATAATACATGAACATGACAACACTTCCAACCCATGCCACTATGGAAATGGAATAGGGATGGCGATGATGATGATAATATATATATATATATATATCTTTATATATATTTATATATATATATATATATATCATCATCATATTTTACGTCCGCTTTTCCCTGCTTGCAAGGGTGGGACGGGAACTGATTCTGGCCTGATTTCTACAGCTGGATGCCCTTCCTAACACCAACCTCATTTACAGTGAGTGCTGGGTGCTTTTTTGCCGTGGCACCTCCACGACCACTTTGCAGTGGAATGATAGGGACCCCAGCCCCTATCATCTCATTTCTACAGCTGAGTAAACTGGAGCAATGTGAAATAAAGTGTCTTGCTCAAGGAAACAACACATCACCCGGTCTGAGAATTGAACTCACAACCTTTTGATTGCAAGGCCAATGCTCTAAGCCATGAGCCTCCATTATATATATGTATTATATATATATATATATATCTTTATATACCTTTATATATATATATATATATATATATATATATATATATATATATTTTTATATATATATATATATTTTTATATATATATATATATATATATATATCTTTTTATATATATATATATATATATATATATATATATCTTTTTATATATATATATATATATATATATATCTTTTTATATATATATATATATATTTATATATATATATATATATATATATATATATATATCTTTTTATATATATATATATATATATATATCTTTTTATATATATATATCTTTATATATATTTATATATATATATCTCTATATATATTTATATATATATATATATATATGTATATATATATATATATATATTAATAAGAGGAATTCCAACTTTCTCTAATTTACTCGTTTTAATTATAATCATTTAAAATTTATAATGGTATTAGAATGAAATAGTATGGTAGAATATTAAATGTTAAGTGTTAATTGAACAAGTATTTTCATGCTTTCACAATCTTCAGGTTCATATTCTGTGGCGACAGTCAAGTTTGCAATTTTCAACTTGAAAATTGCAAACTTGACCGTCACCACACATTATGAACCTGAAGATTGCGAAAGCATGAAAGTACTTGTTCAATTAACACTTAACATTTAATATTCTACCATACTATTTCATTCTAATACCATTATACATTTTAAAGGATTATAAATAAAACGAGTAAATCAGACAAAGTTGGAATTCCTTTTATTAATATAATCTTCTATACACAATCATACACACCCATGTATATTTATCTATCTATATATATATATATATGTATCTTTATATACAAGTAATATCATCATCATCATCATCAGGTTTAGCGTCCGTATTCCACGCTTGCATGGGTTTGGACGGGGGTTTTCCCACTTGAGGCAAGAGTGGTTGTCTTGCTCGCATAGGACTGTCTGGCGGGTTTTCTACAGTTGGATGCCCTTCCTAACACCAACCACATTTACAGTGTGGGGCTGGGAGGTTTTTACCGTGTTGCCTACACGGCCACATTACAGCGTGGACTGTCTGGCGGGTTTTCTACAGCTGGATGCCCTTCCTAACACCAACCACATTTACAGTGTGGGGCTGGGAGGTTTTTACCGTGTTGCCTACACGGCCACATTTACAGCGTGGACTGTGTGTTTTTTTTGTCGTGACACCTACACGATCTCATTTGTTTCAGCCTGGATGTTGTGGGACCAACATAACTGTACATTGAAAGGGTCGGTGTGGATGGGGTGGAGGTGGTGGGACGGGGGGGTGTTTTGATAGAGATGCCTACTGACTGTAGTAGGTTTTTACTTTGTATTTAGGTAAGGCGGGTCTTCTCTATTACTGAGTACCGCCAAAGGTCTCGGTCCAGTGACATTGTCTTGGAGAGGTGTAAGCGTATGAGGTCGGAATTTATCAGCTCGTCCCATGTTTTTCTGGGTCTGCCTACTCCGTGGCTACCGTCTATCTTTATTGCCCTGCACTTTGTTATACAGCTGTCGTCTTTCATGCGCATCACGTGACCGTACCAACGTAGCCTTCTCTCGAGTAAACAACATCTGATCCCTCTTATTTCTAATTTTTTCCTTAGTTCGTTTATGCTTTGCCGTTCACGTATATTACTATTGCACATCCAGCGGAGCATGCAAGCTTCGTTCCTCTCTAGTCTGCGTATATCCTCTGCACACAATGCCCAGGTCTCACTGCCATGCAGCATTGCTGTTCGTATGCAGGCATCGTATAACCTGCCTTTCATTTTTAGGGAGAACCCTCTAGCGGCTAATAGTGGTATAAGCTCTCTGAACTTTTTAATATATATATATTTATATATATATTTATATATATATATATATATATATGTATCTTTATATATATATAGTTATATATATATATGTATATATATATCTTTATATGTATATATGTATATATATATTTATATATATATATATATAGGAGAAAGTATGACCCCGACGGCAGAGCTTAAGCCGTTTCAACGGCTATTTCCATCCAGCCGTATATATATATATAATTGTTTCTACTTTTGGCACAAGGCCAGCAATTACCCAATACATTACTGGTACTTTATTTTATCGACCCCGTAAGGATGAAAGGCAAAGTTAACCTCGGCGGGATTTGAACTCAGACCGTAAATGGACGTAACTATGCTAGAAAGCATGGCGTCCAACCCTCTACCGATACTGCCAATTTACCGCCTTGCATAACTCTAATAATAATTGTTTTTACTTTTGGCACAAGGCCAGGATTTGAACTCGGAATGGCAAGGGCCGTAACTCTATGCATCAAAGCATGGTGTCCGACCCTCTACCGATACTGCCAATTCAGTAGGTTAGTAAGTAAATAAGTTCACTGTGACAATAATACTGATAACAATTATCTAACATTCTTTTACTTGTTGCAATACATGGTTTGAGGCCTGTTTCAGTACCATTATTTATGCTGACGGTGGATTGGCAGTATCGGTAGAGGGTCGGACGCCATGCTTTCCAGCATAGTTACGTCCCTTTACGTCTGAGTTCAAATCCCGCCGAGGTTGACTTTGCCTTTCATCCTTACGGGGTCGATAAAATAAAGTACCAGTAATGCACTGGGTAATTGTTGGCCTTGTGCCTAAAGTAGAAACAATTATTTATGCTGACTGAGTTCAAATCCCGCCGAGGTTAACTTTGCCTTTCATTCTTACGGGGTCGATAAAATAAAGTACCAGTAATGCACTGGGTAATTGCTGGCCTTGTGCCAAAAAGTAGAAACAATTATTTATGCTGGATGGTGGATTGGCAGTATCGGTAGAGGGTCGGACGCCATGCTTTGCAGCATAGTTACGTCCCTTTATGGTCTGAGTTCAGATCCCACCGAGGTTAACTTTGCCTTTCATCCTTACAGGGTCGATAAAATAAAGTACCAGTAATGCACTGGGATAATTGCTGGCCTTGTGCCAAAGGAGAAACAATTATTTATGCTGAGCTGTGGCCATTTAGACTAGAGCACTGCCATTTATGCTGAGTACTATCATAAGGTAATGTTTTCTTGCATAGTAGAATGCTTCATCGTGATGTGTAAATTTGAGAGTTATTGTGTGCTTGTATGTATGAGTTTAAAAACATTTGTGCTTGTGTGTATTATTGTGCGTTCGTGTATATTTTCTTTGTGCCTGTGTGTCTGCATGTGTTTGTATATTTTTATGCTTGCTTTTATATGTGTGTGTATCTCTCTACGTTTGTATGTATTAGTGTTTGTGTGTGCATGTATGTATTTGATGTCTCTATGTATATGGTTGTGTGCTTTATAAGTGCATATGTTTTGATATGTATCATATGGTTGTATATGTGTGTATATATAAGTGTGTGTGTGTCTATGTGTTTAAGTATGTATGTTTTTGTTCTTGACTATAAATATGTGTATGTATGTGTTATTATTTATGCATATATCTTTTAACTATAAGACATTTAGAACATTGCGATGTGTTTTAGCTTGTGTGTACGTGGATAGGTGTATATGTGTCTGTTTTTATGTATCTGTGTGTATTTTTTTGTGTGTATGTTTTAAGTATAAGTATCTAGAACATTGTGATGCGTTAATGCTTTTATGTCTATGTGTATTTGTATATATGTTTCTGTGTATATTTTTGTGTCTGCATGTGTTTTTTGTGAGTATGTTTAAAGTATAATAAATTTAGAAGACACAGATGTTTCTTAAAGTTTATTCAAATATCTGATTTAGATCTTTCAATTCTGTCATTTAGAGGACTTCATTGTCAATAGTTCTTGGATAATAGATATGTTCATAGATTCTTTGCTTCTTTAAACTTGATAATTTGAATGACACTATTATCTTTCCTCTATTAATTATTGCAATAAGGGTCAGTCACTCTCCCTTCATCTCTCCCTCTCTCTATCTCTCTCCCTCTCTTTTTCTCTCCCTCTCTCTCTCTCTCTCTCTCTCTCTCTCTCTCTCTCTATCACTCTCTCTCTCTCTTCTCTCTCTCTCTCTCTCTCTCTCTCTCTCTCTCTCTCTCTCTCTCTCTCTCTCTCTCTCTCTCTCTCTCACTGTGCACTTTTAACTTATGAGTTTTAGTTCGCAATTCAAATTTCTTTGACCTCAACTCTGTTTTTGGTTTATTTATATAAACAAATAAAACATATCTATATTTGTTTGTCTGCCTATCTGTCTGTCTCTCTCTGCACATACATACATACATATATACATACACACACACATACACACACATACATACACACACACACACACACATACACACATATACATACATACATACATATACACATACATAAATATACACACATACATATACACATACATACTTATACATACATATACTCATACATACCTATACACCATGCATATACATATATACACATACATAAATACATACATATACATCATACACATACACACACATACATACACATACATATATATTATACATATACATATACATACATATATATATCATCTCCATCATCACTTAATATCTGGTTTTTCTGCTAAAAAAGGTTGGATGGGTTGTCACAGGCCAAGTCATGTTTGCCATAAATTGGCCATGGGCCACATCTTGCCAATATATTTTCCTGCACTTTACAGAGTGTACACGGCACATTTCTATCATGGCACCGTCTCAAGTTTTTTATTATGGCCGGTGCCCTTCCTACCTCACATACCATGTGTGTACATGTCACCATGTATACACACATTTATGTATGTATGTATGTATGTATGTTATCTTTTTCTCTTAATTTCGACTATATTTTTTGACCGGCCACCTTCCTGGTGGCAAGGTTGTAAAAGAAAAGAAATTGTCATCCCTTGAATCGCAAGAATGTTTTGCAAATTTTGAAGGTGCCAGCTATCGCAGCCATTTGTAGACTATGAATTAGGGAGCTGCGCTCTTTGTCCGCAAATCCAAGTTCAGTCATACATTGGTCCAAGCGGGTTGGTATATAACCTGTAGCTCCAATAATGATGGGTATGAAGCTAAAGGTGTATCTTGGATACTGGATTTGTAAACTCCTCATGTATGTATATGTGTGTGTATGTATGTATGAATGTATGTCTGTTCGGCTGGTTTCATAATTTTATAAGTTTTCACCAATAGAGGGAGAGTTGGATTCTAACATAGATACAAGACTCTGTCATTAGGATTTAGACAACATCAACTAGGTAGATATGTCTGCATGTCTGCATGCATGCGTGTATTTGCAGGTATGGATGTTATTGTATGTGAGGATGTGTATGTTTTCAGTTATATATATGGGCAAAGTAACTCAGGAGAGTCAACGGCCATCCAATAATTTTTTTTTTTGTGTGGACCAAGAGACTCCTAGACATCTTTCTAGAAGGTCACTCTGATATAAAAAGCCTGAGACTTTGTTGCATCCAATAATATAGACTAGTTCTTCTTTTTAGATAAATGCATTCGATTTTCAGAGAGTGGGATTGGCTTCATGCAAAGCTTTACCTCACTTAAAAAAAGCTTCAAACATAAGCATTGCTTGATAATGCATCACAAATAATTGTTTCTACTTTTGGCACAAGGCCAGCAATTACCCAGTGCATTACTAAATAATTGTTTCTACTTTAGGCACAAGGCCAGCAATTACCCAGTGCATTACTGATAAAATAAAGTACCAGTAATGCACTGGGTAATTTGCTGGCCTTGTGCCTAAAGTAGAAACAATTATTTAGTAATGCACTGGGTAATTGCTGGCCTTGTGCCAAAAGTAGAAACAATTATTTGTGATGCATAGAGTTACGGCCCTTGCCATTCTGAGTTCAAATCCCGCCGAGGTTAACTTTGCTTTTCATCCTTACGGGGTCGAAAAATAAAGTACCAGTAATGCACTGGGTAATTGCTGGCCTTGTGCCAAACGTAGAAACAATTATTTATGATGCATGGTATTTTTGGCCATAGGCAAGTCCCTAGAAGGACTAAAAGGCCACATCCGTGATGCTTATGCTTAAGTATCAAGTGATAACATTACTCGAAATTGAGTTGCAGACATCATATATATGTATATGTATGGGTATATGTATGTACATATATATGTGTGTATGTATATGTAATTAAAACTGTCAATTGGCTTAACATGAACACAAGCAAATGCAATAACAGCCAGTCCTACTGGAGGACCTTTATGTTAAAATCATGCAAATGGGGAAATCAATCCACACAGTATCAAGGTATGACATATACATAAGGTATACATAATGAAAACTGTCAATTGCCCTTAACTTGAATGTAACTACATGTACAGCAAAACATTGTTATCTACTATGTAATCCATAAACTCACGTTTAACCCCAATTGTAATTTTGTACAAGGAAAAGTAAAAGTTACACACATCCTTCAAAATGATATCCCAACACTTCCAGTAAAACAATCACCAGCTTGCATCAATTGCTGGTATGGGAATGATGTACCTGATCAGAGTGCAAACATAGTATTATGATATTTCTACAATAAATGTAGTGTGAAGGTAAATGTGGCTTAGTGCTTAGAGAGTTGGGATTGAATTTGAGAGGTTGTGAGTTCAATTCTTGGACCTGGTGATACGTTGTTTCCTTGAGCAATACACTTTATTTCACATTGCTCCAGGTTACTCAGCTGCAGAAATGAGTTGCAACATCACTGGTGCCAAGCTGTATCAGACATTGCTTTTCAACATCAGTGGTGTGGAGAGGTGAGACAGGTATGTATGAAAGAATGATGGTCTTCCATAAATAAATCTTGCCCAGGCTTGTGCCTCAAAAAGAAACTTTCTAGGTGCAAAATGATGGTCATTAGTGAACAATGGGGGCCTTACATAATAAACATAGATAAATCTGGTGTTGTATGAGAAATAATAAAGAGGAGTATAGGGAAAGCCAGAAAAATGTAAATAGGAATATGGAGCAGCCATGCTTCATTGGATGTGCAATGTAAGTGTAAAGGAAAGGCAGAGCTTGGACAAGCTGAGAGAGAAGCTGGGTTTAAGAGGAATCCGAGGTAGTGTACAGGAGAAAAGATGTGCAAGAACAATGACCGATGGGTGAAGAAATGCTAGGAAATCCCAGTGACGACCAAGAAAAATATGGGCAGAGGTTTTGAGAGCTGACCGCAAATCACTAAGACTGGCAAAGGAGATGATGAAGGAACAGGGTTAAGAAGAATTCATCCAAGCATGGAAAATGGACATAAAAATGATGATGATGATGATGAAATATAAAGATGGAACTAGACTACGTTAAAATAAGAATGACAATACAAAAGAATATTTTTACCCTGAATATGTCAGGTTATGTCAAGGCTATGGCCTTCTTTTCAAATGATGAATGATGAAAAATGGAGTATCTTGCTCATGTGATCTTTTCCTAGGTGTAAGACACCCCATTTTTCTTCAGTCATCATTACAAAATAAGTTTATAACATTGAAATATCATGAAATATGCTGGCTAAAAATATTGTTTGGTTTTGTCATTCTTATTTTACCCTATTTTGGTCCCATCCTTTTGTATTATATCATGTAGGATTTTAAGGGTCAGTCAGCCTCGTGGTCAATGTGGACTGGCTGGAAAAAAACATTGCCCTGGAGGATTGCATGGGAGATGTACTGGAACAGTCAGGCCACCTCATGGGACTCCCACTTGTAGGCAGCTAACTCTGTTCCAATAGCAGTAAGCAGAGGTATGCAACTGTTTCAAGATTCAGTGACATTCACTCACTCATTTGAATGAATGTCACTAAATTTGATTACAGAAGAATAACATTGTAGATATGTTTTAAATATATAATAAATAACATTACAAATCACTCACAATTCGTTCAGAAGAACATTACAAATATAATCGCTAAACTGTGTATAATAACACAATAATATAAATTCATTGAACAAAAATGATAAACGAAAGAAAAAAGAAGGAAAAAAAAGAGGGTGGGCAATTGATCACCAAGTGTGATAATCGGCCGCACCTCACACCTTAGGGCTTAACTACACACTTTCAGGCAAGCCAACACGCTTGCAGCATTACCACAGGTGATGGTGAGGCTAAGGTGCTGAAATAACCAAGCACCCTCACAGGCATCACCTGACACCTCAGTAAGGTGAGCTGCCAATGATGACAAGAACTTCGCTGTCAGTGGCCCAACTCCACCAAACATCTCGAATGCCACAGGCAGGAAAAAGTTATTATTTGATAAGTCCTTGTATTTCTGAATTTTATTCTGTTCGGAAGTGGAAGCAGTGACCCCCAACATTCGCTGCGGCATCGATGATGTGGAGGAAGCAAAAGAGACACTGACTGTGACATCCCAGATGAGACACCTGCCTCTTACCTGGGGACAAAGGGTAAGACTGTCTGGTCTCTTCTCATCTCTTCTCGATAAACCAGCCGGTTCCAGAACTGTGGGTATATTTACCTGAGCCAAGGCTTGTTTGATGTTCTGGTTTAGCTCGGTGTGATGGGCAGGACAAACTATGTAAACCTTTAGAGTGGCATGTCAGACCCCAGCAGACATCACTTTCCACACAAAGTGCAATGGAGATGTGGAGTTCATCTTGAGTGAGAAGGCCACCAATGTTGGCCACAGGCAGGGCATCAATCCCAACTTGCGCTAGCAGAAAGTAAGTGGCACCTAGAAAACTAATCGGAAAGATCAATGAGAGAGTTGAAAGTTTCCCTCAAATGCAGATTGTTCCATACTCTCTGCTTCCGTCTATCCTCATCAGTAACTAAGACTGACAAACCCAGCTCTCTCCATTGTAGTAAAGCTTCATCTAACTCCCTGGTGGAACTAGTCCAAGTTGGGAAGGAGAGAATGTCACCTATCAAAGGGGAGCAGGTGTAGATGAAGGAAAGAAAGCAAGGTAGAGACAAAGAAGTACACTTACGCAAACCAAGACCTCCAAGAATTTACAATGATTTTGTGTGATGAACATTTGTTAGAGATAATTATTTACATAGAGCAAATGGAAAACATCAGCTGGAAATGCTTATTTGCATATAGTGTGAATTTGGGTGATTATAATTAGAGCCTCCAGTATATTTTTTTACCCAATGCCAAGAACTTTTAAGCAACCCCTCCCTCGTATATGTATTGAACCTTGAATCAGACATATGTCTCTGTCTGTGTGTATACAAATATTGGCAGCTTGTTAAGAATTACAATTTGGCAGTGGAGACTTCTGGTGTCCTCGGCCCTAGGGCTACCTCCCTCCCTACTCACCACCATTGGTGCTGAGCTGGCCAGCCGCAGGTGTGTACCCCGCGAGTTGGAGTGGCTTTTCCAGCGCGTCTCACTTGTCGTCCACCGGGGCTGGGGGGGGGGGGGGGGGCTATTGCGTATCATTCCATATTTATGTATGTGCACTAGGATATTCTTTACAGAATGGAAACTGATTCTTTGTCTTATAAAGTTATGTATATATGGTAACATTACTTTTCAATTCCAATTACTTGCATCAAGCTAACCTTGATTTGAAACTGTAGTTTTGTCCTTTGACTATCACCTCAGTGTCACTAAATCTTTGTGAGTGAATTTCCTTTCTCCTCTACATCAGACTCAGACACTATATACACTAGACTTACCAACTGGATCATACTGGATTACACCACCACCACCCCTTCTGTATGAAAGCATATACTATATGGTAGCCTTGAATCAAAGGAAAATTTTTTTTTTTCTTAACATTATTAGTGGTGGTGGTGGTGGTGGTGGTGGTGATGTGTTATTGCTAGCGTTTTTAATGTTAGTGGTGATGATAGTTGTGATAGTTGTTGTTTCTGGTAGAGATGATGATGGTGATAGTTGATGTTAGATGCGGTGTTGGTGATGTTAGTTGTGGTGTGGGTGATGTTGGTTGTGATATTGGTGATGTTAGTTGTGGTGTGGGTGACGTGGGTGTTGTTAGTTGTGGTATTGGTGATGTTAGTTGCGGTGTTGGTGATGTTAGTTGTGGTGTGGGTGATGTTGATTGTGATATTGGTGATGTTAGTTGTGGTGATAGTTGATGTTAGTTGTGGTGTGGGTGATGTTAGTTGTGATATTGGTGATGTTAGTTGTGGTGATAGTTGATGTTAGTTGTGGTGTGGTGATGTTAGTTGTGATATTGGCGATGTTAGTTGTGGTGTTGGTGATGATGGTGGTAGTTGATGTTAGTTGTGGTAGAGGTGATGATGGTGGTAGTTGATGTTAGTTGTGGTGTTGGTAATGATGGTGGTAGTTGATGTTAGTTGTTATGAGGGTGATGTTAGTTGTGGTGTGGGTGATGTGGGTGTTGTTAGTTGTGGTATTGGTGATGTTAGTTACGGTGTTGGTGATGTTAGTTGTGGTGTGGGTGATGTTAGTTGTGGTGTGGGTGATGTTAGTTGTGATATTGGTGATGTTAGTTGTGGTATTGGTGATGTTAATTGTGGTGTTGGTGATGTTAGTTGTGGTGTTGGTGATGTTAGTTGTGGTGTTGGTGGTGTTAATTGTGGTATTGGTGATGTTGGTAATAGTGTTAGTGGTGGTTGTGATAATTGAGTTGTTGTTGTTGGTAGTGTTGGTAATGGTGTTAGTGGTGGTTGTGATAGTTGAGTTGTTGTTGGTAGTGTTGGTAATGGTGTTAGTGGTGGTTGTGATAGTTGAGTTGTTGTTGGTAGTGTTGGTAATGGTGTTAGTGGTGGTTGTGATAGATGAGTTGTTGTTGTTGGTAGTGTTGGTAATGGTGTTAGTGGTGGTTGTGATAGTTGAGTTGTTGTTGGTAGTGTTGGTAATAGTGTTAGTGGTGGTTGTGATAGATGAGTTGTTGTTGTTGGTAGTGTTGGTAATGGTGTTAGTGGTGGTTGTGATAGTTGAGTTGTTGTTGGTTGTGTTGGTAATGGTGTTAGTGGTGGTTGTGATAGTTGAGTTGTTGTTGTTGGTAGTGTTGGTAATGGTGTTAGTGGTGGTTGTGATAGTTGAGTTGTTGTTGGTAGTGTTGGTAATGGTGTTAGTGGTGGTTGTGATAGTTGAGTTGTTGTTGGTAGTGTTGGTAATGGTGTTAGTGGTGGTTGTGATAATTGAGTTGTTGTTGGTTGTGTTGGTAATGGTGTTAGTGGTGGTTGTGATAGTTGAGTTGTTGTTGGTTGTGTTGGTAATGGTGTTAGTGGTGGTTGTGATAGTTGAGTTGTTGTTGTTGGTAGTGTTGGTAATGGTGTTAGTGGTGGTTGTGATAGTTGAGTTGTTGTTGGTAGTGTTGGTAATGGTGTTAGTGGTGGTTGTGATAGTTGAGTTGTTGTTGTTGGTAGTGTTGGTAATGGTGTTAGTGGTGGTTGTGATAGTTGAGTTGTTGTTGTTGGTTGTGTTGGTAATGGTGTTAGTGGTGGTTGTGATAGTTGAGTTGTTGTTATTGGTAGTGTTGGTAATGGTGTTAGTGGTGGTTGTGATAGTTGAGTTGTTGTTGGTAGTGTTGGTAATGGTGTTAGTGGTGGTTGTGATAGTTGAGTTGTTGTTGGTAGTGTTGGTAATGGTGTTAGTGGTGGTTGTGATAGTTGAGTTGTTGTTGTTGGTAGTGTTGGTAATGGTGTTAGTGGTGGTTGTGATAGTTGAGTTGTTGTTGGTAGTGTTGGTAATGGTGTTAGTGGTGATTGTGATAGATAAGTTGTTGTTGTTGGTAGTGTTGGTAATGGTGTTAGTGGTGGTTGTGATAGTTGAGTTGTTGTTGTTGGTAGTGTTGGTAATGGTGTTAGTGGTGGTTGTGATAGTTGAGTTGTTGTTGTTGGTAGTGTTGGTAATGGTGTTAGTGGTGGTTGTGATAGTTGAGTTGTTGTTGGTAGCGTTGGTAATGGTGTTAGTGGTGGTTGTGATAGTTGAGTTGTTGTTGTTGGTAGTGTTGGTAATGGTGTTAGTGGTGGTTGTGATAGTTGAGTTGTTGTTGTTGGTAGCGTTGGTAATGGTGTTAGTGGTGGTTGTGATAGTTGAGTTGTTGTTGTTGGTAGTGTTGGTAATGGTGTTAGTGGTGGTTGTGATAGTTGAGTTGTTGTTGTTGGTAGTGTTGGTAATGGTGTTAGTGGTGGTTGTGATAGTTGAGTTGTTGTTGGTAGCGTTGGTAATGGTGTTAGTGGTGGTTGTGATAGTTGAGTTGTTGTTGTTGGTAGTGTTGGTAATGGTGTTAGTGGTGGTTGTGATAGTTGAGTTGTTGTTGTTGGTAGTGTTGGTAATGGTGTTAGTGGTGGTTGTGATAGTTGAGTTGTTGTTGGTAGTGTTGGTAATGGTGTTAGTGGTGATTGTGATAGATAAGTTGTTGTTGTTGGTAGTGTTGGTAATGGTGTTAGTGGTGGTTGTGATAGTTGAGTTGTTGTTGGTAGTGTTGGTAATGGTGTTAGTGGTGGTTGTGATAGTTGAGTTGTTGTTGTTGGTAGTGTTGGTAATGGTGTTAGTGGTGGTTGTGATAGTTGAGTTGTTGTTGGTAGTGTTGGTAACGGTGTTAGTGGTGATTGTGATAGTTGAGTTGTTGTTGGTAGTGTTGGTAATGGTGTTAGTGGTGATTGTGATAGTTGAGTTGTTGTTGTTGGTAGTGTTGGTAATGGTGTTAGTGGTGGTTGTGATAGTTGAGTTGTTGTTGGTAGTGTTGGTAATGGTGTTAGTGGTGGTTGTGATAGTTGAGTTGTTGGTGTTGGTAGTGTTGGTAATGGTGTTAGTGGTGGTTGTGATAGTTGAGTTGTTGTTGTTGGTAGTGTTGGTAATGGTGTTAGTGGTGGTTGTGATAGTTGAGTTGTTGTTGGTAGTGTTGGTAATGGTGTTAGTGGTGATTGTGATAGTTGAGTTGTTGTTGGTAGTGTTGGTAATGGTGTTAGTGGTGGTTGTGATAGTTGAGTTGTTGTTGTTGGTAGTGTTGGTAATGGTGTTAGTGGTGATTGTGATAGTTGAGTTGTTGTTGGTAGTGTTGGTAATGGTGTTAGTGGTGATTGTGATAGTTGAGTTGTTGTTGTTGGTAGTGTTGGTAATGGTGTTAGTGGTGATTGTGATAGTTGAGTTGTTGTTGTTGGTAGTGTTAGTAATGGTGTTAGTGGTGGTTGTGATAGTTGAGTTGTTGTTGTTGGTAGTGTTGGTAATGGTGTTAGTGTTGATTGTGATAGTTGAGTTGTTGTTGGTAGTGTTGGTAATGGTGTTAGTGGTGGTTGTGATAGTTGAGTTGTTTTGTTGGTAGTGTTGGTAATGGTGTTAGTGGTGGTTGTGATAGTTGAGTTGTTGTTGGTAGTGTTGGTAATGGTGTTAGTGGTGGTTGTGATAGTTGAGTTGTTGTTGGTAGTGTTGGTAATGGTGTTAGTGGTGGTTGTGATAGTTGAGTTGTTGTTGGTAGTGTTGGTAATGGTGTTAGTGGTGGTTGTGATAGTTGAGTTGTTGTTGGTAGTGTTGGTAATGGTGTTAGTGGTGGTTGTGATAGTTGAGTTGTTGTTGTTGGTAGTGTTGGTAATGGTGTTAGTGGTGGTTGTGATAGTTGTGGTGTTGTTGTTGGTAGTGTTGGTAATGGTGTTAGTGGTGGTTGTGATAGTTGAGTTGTTGTTGGTAGTGTTGGTAATGGTGTTAGTGGTGGTTGTGATAGTTGAGTTGTTGTTGTTGGTAGTGTTGGTAATGGTGTTAGTGGTGGTTGTGATAGTTGAGTTGTTGTTGGTAGTGTTGGTAACGGTGTTAGTGGTGATTGTGATAGTTGAGTTGTTGTTGGTAGTGTTGGTAATGGTGTTAGTGGTGGTTGTGATAGTTGAGTTGTTGTTGTTGGTTGTGTTGGTAATGGTGTTAGTGGTGGTTGTGATAGTTGAGTTGTTGTTGGTAGTGTTGGTAATGGTGTTAGTGGTGGTTGTGATAGTTGAGTTGTTGTTGTTGGTAGTGTTGGTAATGGTGTTAGTGGTGGTTATGATAGTTGAGTTGTTGTTGGTAGTGTTGATGATGTCAATTGTGTTGGTGGTTGGGATAGTTGTTGTTGTTTTTGTCAGTAGTGTTGGTGGTGTAGAATTAGCTATGCTTGTGATCTACATACAGCTAAAGAATCAATGAAAGAAGACTCAACTGAAAATATCATCGAGAGAAGAAATGAGATAAAGTCTTTGATTGTCTGAGATATTGGAAGATATTCAATCAAAGAATGGTCTGTTTATTTTACTTCGATGAATTCCATTCTAAAGGAGAACAGTGAAACATTCAATACACAGCTTTTGGTCAAGATATCAGTTTAGAGATAGGGAATAAATACATACACATACACACTTATATATATATGTGTATGTATATATGTATACATATATAGACACACACATATATATATATATATGCATGTATATATGTATTTGTATATATATATATGTGCCTGTATATATATATACACATACACACTTATATATATATGTGTATGTATATATGTATACATATATAGACACACATATATATATGCATGTATGTATGTATTTGTATATATATATATATGTGCATGTATATATATATATATACACATACACACTTATATATATATACATGTATGTATATATGTATACATATATAAACACACATATATATATATGTGCATGTATGTATGTATTTGTATATATATATATATGTGCATGTATATATATATATATACACATACACACTTATATATATATACATGTATGTATATATGTATACATATATAGACACACATATATATATATGTGCATGTATGTATGTATTTGTATATATATATATGTGAATGTATATATATATATATACACACATATATATATGTGTATGTATATATGTATACATATATAGACACACTCACATATATATATGCATGTATATATTTGTATATATATATATATATATATATATATATGTGTGTGTGTGTGTATGTGTGTGTATATATTTAAAGATAGATAAATATGTCTATATATATATGTGTGTGTGTTTATATGTGTATATATATGTATACATATGTATGTGTGTATACGTATGTAAGTATGTATGTATGTATCTATCTATCTATACATATATATATATATATATTTATATATATTGAAACAGGGAGAAAGAGATGATTATTAGGAAGAAAAATATATTTTTTTCCTTTTTTGTTTCTCTCTCTCTCTTTTCTGGGTTAGAAAATGATTAAAACGAAATGTTTTACTTTGTGTGAAGTGTTAAGGTATTAGTTGATTTATTTATTATTTAACAATATATATATATATATATATATATATATATATATATATATATATATATATATTTAATATGGAAATGGCTTCTACAGGACTAGAACTATTTCCTGATGAATTTCCTTGAACGAAACAGTTCTAGTCCTGTAAATGTCATTTCTATATTCAATATTTATACTCTGCTATGTATTGAGTACCTTACTGTGGCTACCCCCTATTGAACCCGGATACACACACACACACACACACACACACACACACACACACACACACATACATACATACACACCCACACACACACACATCTATATATAAAGTTTCAGATTACTTCTTGTTTACATTAATTTACTCCTCAAAATTTCATTTATAATTCCACATTTCTTCCCAGTTTCTTTTTTTGTTATCATCTAATCTTTATTTCTTTTTCTCTCTCTTCTCTCTCTCCTCTCTCTGTCTCTCCATCTCTCTCCCTCTCTCTTTCTATCTTCTTTTCTCTCTCATGCCTATCTCCACTCTCCCTCTCTCTCTCTCTCTCTCTCTCTCTCTCTCTCTCTCTCTGTATATATATATATATATATATCCACATCTCTCCTTTCTCACCTCACCTCTCCTCTCTCCCCTCTCCTTTCTCTCCTCTCCTCTCTCTCTCTCTCCTTCTCTCTGACTTTATTGTCTCTTTTTAGTGATATTGTTAATGTTGGTGTTGGTGTTGTATTTGTGCTGATGATGGTATTGAGGTGGTTGTTGTTGTGTTTTCTTTTTGCTGCTGCTTGTGTTTTTCTTGTAGTTGTGGGTGAGAGGTGGTGGTGGTGATGTGTATCATTGCTGATAGTTTTGTTGTTGTTGTGGGTGATGATGGTGAAGGGGTGTAGTTGTGAGTGAGCGGTGGTGGTGGTGATGTCATTGCTGTTGTTAGTTTTGTTGTTGTTGTGGGTGATGATGGGGGAGGGGTGTAGTTGTGGGTGCTGATATTTATGTTGCTGTTATTGTTTTGTTTTTTTTATTGTAGTTGTTGTTGTTATCGGTGGTGGTAGGGGTGGTATTGTAACTGTAGGTAAGAGACAGTTATGATTATGTATATATATGTATGTGTGTGAGTGTGTGTATTTATGTATGTATCTATCGTCATCATCATTGTTTAATGTTCATCTTCCTGTTCATATGCATATGTAAGTACGTGTAAGTCATCATCATCATTGATTAACATCTATCTTCCACACTAGCATGGGTTAGATGGGTCCAATTTAGAGGCAAATAGGGTCGGTTGACCGTGTCTCACTCATATAGGGGTGTTTCTGGCTGGATATCGATGGCTGGAAGCCCTTCCTAACGCCAACCATATTGGGTGCTTTTTGCCATGTCTTTTACACATCCACTTCACTTTGTGGGCTGGAGGCTTTTTGTCATGATACCTCCATGATCACTTTACAGTGTGGGCTCTATGTTACATACATATATATACACATGGTCTATATATATACATATTTGTGTATATATGCACATATCATTTTCACATCTGTCTTTACGTCCATTTTTCATGCTAGCATGGGAGTGGGTGTATGGGAGGGTGGGTTGTTGTGGGGCATACTGTATATATGCTTCAGCTTGTGGTCGAGGGAAGTCGGGTCTTCTGTATTATTGCGTATCGCCAGAGATCCCGGTTATATGTCATCGCCTTTCAACATCATCATCATTTCATTTTACGTCCACTTTTCCCTGCTTGCAAGGGTGGGACGGGAACTGATTCTGGCTTGATTTCTACAGCTGGATGCTCTTCCTAACACCAACCTCGTTTACAGTGAGTGCTGGGTGCTTTTTTGCCATGGCACCGCCACGACCACTTTGCAGTGGAATAATAGGGACCCCAGTCCCTATCATCTCATTTCTACAGCTGAGTAAACTGGAACAATGTGAAATAAAGTGCCTTGCTCAAGGAAACAACACATCACCCGGTCTGAGAATTGAACTCACAACCTTTCGATTGCAAGGCCAATGCTCTAACCACTAAGCCATGTGCCTTTTAGAGGTGCAATTGGGTAAGGTCAGCTTTTATCACCTCATCCCAGTCTTCCTATGTCTCTCCGCTCCAAGACTTCCAATGACTTTGAACACTCTGCACTTTTTTATGCAGCTGTCATCCTTCATATGCAACACATGTCCATACCAATGAATGAAATTGCCTCTCCTGCACAACTATGTATATATAAATGTATATATATAGAGAGAGAGAGAGAGAGATTTTGAGTATATGTTGGTTGTATACCAACACCTCAGTATGCAGGCTGGAACACTCGACGAAGTGCGCAGGTTGGTTTGGTTACTCCGGAGTAATGTAAAATAAAGTTAAATAAAAAGTCAAATGTTTAAAATTTAGCTTTGTTTATTACTGCTATATATATTTCAGTGACAGCCATCTTTGGCTGTGACCTGTTCAGGCAGTTTGAATTAGTGTGGTATAGACAAGTACATATGTTCTTGAGGTGTATAATTTTGGAACTGGGCATATCAGAGTATTGACAAAATTATACACCTCAACAACATATGTACTTGTCTATACCATACTAATTCAAACTGCCTGAAGAGGTCACAGCCAAAGATGGCTGTCACTGAAATATATATAGCAGTAATAAACGAAGCTAAATTTTAAACATTTGACTTTTTATTTAACTTTATTTTATATATATATATATATATATATATATGTATGTGTATGTATGTATATGTATGTGTATGTATGTATATGTATGTGTATGTATGTATATGTATGTGTATGTATGTATATGTATGTATATGTATGTATACTTATGTATGTATGCTTATGTATGCATATGTATGTATATGTATGTATGCATGTTTATGTATATATATGTATATATGTTTGTATGTATGTATATGTATGTGTATATATGTTTGTGTGTATGTATATGTATGTGTGTGTACATATATGTATGCATATGTGCGTATGTATGTATATGCATGTACCTGTGATTGAGTGAAAATTCAATGTTGGCAAAAAACTTACATGTGAGTTTTATAAAGTAATTAAATTTTATGATAATTGGCAGATATGAGCTTTAGCAAAATACACATTTTCTCTGCCAATTGCCAATTGTTAGGCCTGAAGATTGTAAATAAGCAGAGATTTATACTCTTTCTGAATCCATATTAGCGAATTACATCACACTTACTCAGCAGTTGTATTTTGTAAGTACTGTATAAACATTTAGTACACACATATATAGACACTCGTGTTTATATAAATAGA
>OZ024747.1:55962788-55970288 GCA_964016885.1 Eledone cirrhosa
GTTTCCATGCATGTGTATGTCCACACTGGCCTCGGCAATGTGGCTGAGGCCAAATTTAAAATGTAGGACCTGCAAAGTTAGTAATATATTTGAGCCAAATATAAAGTATAGGCCCCAGAAAGATGGCAGTAGCCCCAGACCAGATGTAAAAAAGGTCCCCAGCGCTAGTAATAGGTCAAGACTAGATGTATAGTGTAACCCCCCACCCCCACCCTTCAAAAAGTAGGTAAAACTACCAAGGCTGGATGTAAAATGTAAACATCTAAAGAGGGTAATAGGCCCAGGCCAGATGTAAAATGTAAACACCTAAAGAGGGTAATAGGCCCCAGCCAGATGTAAAATGTAAACACCTAAAGATGGTAATAGGCCCAGGCCAGATGTAAAATGTAAACATCTAAAGAGAGTAATAGGCCTAGGCCAGATGAAAAATGTAAACACCTAAAGAGGGTAATAGGCCCCAGCCAGATGTAAAATGTAAACACCTAAAGATGGTAATAGACCCAGGCCAGATGTAAAATGTAAACACCTAAAGATGGCAATAGGCCCAGGCCAGATGTAACATGTAAACACCTAAAGAGGGTAATAGGCCCAGGCCAGATGTAAAATGCAAAGACCTAAAGATGGCATTAGGCCCAGGCCAGATGTAAAATGTAGACACCTAAAGAGGGTAATATTCCCCAGCCAGATGTAAAATGTAAACACCTAAAGATGGTAACAGGCCCAGGCCAGATGTAAAATGTAAACATCTAAAGAGGGTAATAGGCCCAGGCCAGATGTAAAATGTAAACACCTAAAGAGGGTAATAGGCCCAGGCCAGATGTAAAATGTAAACACCTAAAGATGGCAATAGGCCCAGGCCAGATGTAAAATGTAGACACCTAAAGATGGTAATAAGCCCTGGCCATATGTAAAATGTTGACCCTACAAAGATGGTAATAGGCCCAGGCCAAATGTAAAATGAAGGTTCCCCAAAATTAGTAATAGGTTCAGGCCAGATGTAAAATGTAGACACCTAAAGCTGGTAAAAGAACCTAGGACAGATGTATAATATAGACCTTGCAAATATGGCATTATGCCCAGTTACTTGTTTAACTAACCACACCTCAGTTGTCTAACTATCTGAGGTAATGCATGGCAAAATAAATAAATTATTGTTGCAGATGCTGTTGTTAATGTTGATATGTAGTTGCTTAACCTAGTGGTTACAGTGTTAAATACACAATCATTAAGGTCACGAGTTTGATTCCTGGACCAAGTGGTATACTTTGTTCTTGACCAAGATACTTTATTTCCCATTGCTTTTCATGAAAGAACTGGTGAGGGTGGAGCTATCATTAAACCTCCCAAGAAATCTCCCAAGAGGTGTAATCTCATAGGAAACCAGCTAAACCTACAAATGTCTGACCTATAAAACTTCTTCAATGGTGGTGATGATGAGAAAGAAAAGATGGATGTTATATTTCTTTATTTCCTTTGATACCTAGAAGAAAGAGAAGAAAGGAAATATATGCCTGGGTACTTTTTTGTCATAACACCTGCTCTACCACCTTACAGTGAGTATTGGGGGAATTGTATTGGCACACCAGCACTACTACTTTGGAGAGTAGGCTGGGTGTCACCAACACTATCAGCTCAATGTGGGATAGGTGCTTTTTGTTATGACACAAGCACTGCCACATTACAGGGTGGACTGTGTACTGTTTCTCATAGCACCAGCACTACCTCTTTACGGGACTTGACAAGGTGCTTTTTTCTCATAACACCAGCACTACATTTACAAATGGACGGGGTGCTTTTTCTCCTGACACCCTCAGCACCAGCTTCCAAGGTGTGTTGAGTGCTTTTTAGCATTGCACAAACTTTATGTCTTTACAGGGTGAGCTGGGTGCTTTTTGTCATGGCATCACGACTATTATCTTTCGCGGTGGACTGGGTGCTTTTTGTCATAGCACCAGGACTATCACCTTTCAGGGTGGACTTGGTGTTTTTTGTCATGGTACCAGGCCTATCACCTTTCTGGGTGAACTGAAGGTTTTTTGTTGTGGCACCAACTCCACCATCATATAGGGAAGACTATGTAAAACAACATAAATGAATTACATACGAAATAAATATTTTCCATTCAATGTACCATCCACCCCAACTGACTGGCTCTTACTCTTTGTCTAGTTTTAGTTTAGCATTCACCTCTACCTTCTTTACATCTATTTCATGGTGTTTTTCTTCCCATTTTGTTTTTCAATTATATTCTCAAGATTTCCTTTCATCATCTCCAACACAAAATTTTCATTCAACTCCTCATTACCATCATCATCAACATCATAAAAATGTTATCATGTCCCTCATCCACCTCATCTTATTCTTCCTCCTCATTATTATTATCATCATCACCACCATCTTCATTGTCATCATCATTTCTATCATCACCATCACAAAATCTTCATCTTCCCCCTCCTCATCTTCAACACACCTCCTCCTCCTCCTCCTCCTCCTCCTCCTCCTCCTCCTCCTCCTCCTCCTCATAATCAACATCCTTGTTATTATCAACATCATCATCCTCATCTTTCTCATTCACCTCATCATCCTCTTACTCTTTTTCATTATCATCATCATCTTCAACATCAACATCAATATCATTGCCATCATCATTATCACTCATCATCATCATTATCACTACACCTCACCCCACCTGTCTCATCCTGCTGTTTGCTGCTTCTGCTTACATTTTGTACCTATCGGCCTCCTTGAAGATGGAAAACAACTTAAATTTGTTCTGATTCTCATTTATTTCCTGCTTTTATTTATTCATTATTTTTTTATGCTATTTACATTAATTTCCCCTTATTATCCCATACATATATACACCTTCCAATCCCCTATATATATATATGTATGTATGTATGTATGTATGTATGTATGTATGTATGTATGTATGTATGTATGCATGTATACATATATATATATGTATGTATGTATGTATGTATGTATGTATGTATGTATGTATGTATGTATGTATGTATGTATGTATGTCCAAACACACACAGAGATATGAAGTGTGTGTGTGTATATTTTTCTGGTAGTCTTGCAAAACATCCAAAACATCCCAATAACAGAACTCTCCCACCCCTCCAAATTGTTGTGTCCATGGTAAACATATTTCCAATATTTGCTTTTCTTTAGCAATAGTAACTGTCTTAGTAGTAGTAGTAGTAGTAGTAGTAGTAGTAGTAGTAGTAGTAGTACTCACTAAACACAACTATTATTTCTACTTTTTTCCTTGCTTTTATTTTTGCTTTGAATTAGTTGTTTTACCACTTATCTGTTCTCATTAATTCACTTAACGTCCCACTGAGTACATCTTAACTGTAATATATTTCATTGGTACAACTAAAGTATCACTACCTATTATATTATTTTGGTATATATATTTACTTTTAACTAAATATAGTGATGAAAATATACAACTTAACTATTTATCTACAGCAAAACATCGTTAAAAAATAATGATTACATTGGACTAGACAGAAGGTCAATAATTATAATTATTCATTTATCATTAGCAATAGAATTGATTATAGCAACTGAAGTATATTACAACAAAGAGATAGTTTCTATGTTGTAGGGCAAAGATCTATGAGAGTTGTTATGTTGTAAGGCAAATTTAGATCTGTTAGAAATAGGAACCAAAGGATCGATCGACTTTTATCAAATCGGACCGAGGAAAAAATGTTTTCGTCAGTTTTTCCAGTTGCTAATACTATCTATCCGTCGCAACTCCAGTTAGAAGGAGCAACGTGAAATAAAGTGTCTTGCTCAAGGACATAATGCATTGCCTGGTCCAGAAATCGAACTCACAACCACAAGATTGTGAATCCAATTCTCTAACCACTCGGCCACATGCCTTCACTATAGGAACCAAATCCCCCTTAAATAATAGTTTCTACATTTGGCACAAGACAAGCAATTTTAAGGGGAAGGGAAACTCGACCAAATCGATACCAGTTCGTTACTGGTACTTTATTTTATGACTTATTTTATTTTATACTTTATAACAGCTCTGCCAAATCAAAGTCCAGACAGACATGATGGATTATATGAAACTTGGTCAAGGCATAGAGAAAAACACATACTGACTGGAAGGCCTGTGGCCTTTGATTTGTTCAATTAGGTTATTTAAACAACAAAATGATATTCACATAGTCAACTAACCTGCTAGAAATAGCAGCCAAATCAACCACCTCTAATCACAGCCTACTGTGTTAAAAGAATGAAATACTGTAAAGTGTTTGTGTAGGTGTCATGACAAAAAGCACCCAGCCCACTCTGTAAAGTGTTCATGTTAGTAACTTGGCAAAAAGTGCCCAACCCACATCAAAAGTGGTCATGTAGGTGTCACAACAAACAGTTCCCAGTTCACACAATAAAGTGGCTATGTAAGAGTCACGATAAAAAGTGCCCAGTCCACACTGTACAGTGTTGGTGTAAGTGTCCCAACAAAAAAGCACCCAATCCACTCTGTAAAGTGGTCAGGTAGGTATCACAACAAAGAGCACCAAGTACACACTGTAAATGTGGTTGGTGTTAGGAAGAGCATCCAGCTGTAGAAAACCCGCCAGACAGTCCTATGCGAGCAAGACAACCACTCTTGCCTCAAGTGGGAAAACTCCTGTCCAAACCCATGCAAGCAGGAATATGGACGTTAAACAATGATGATGACGATAGAGAGAGAGAAATAATATATTGTGATTATACTATGTGTATAATTCAATCATATACCATACGTTACAATGATAGAGATTTTTAAACATTTAAGTTGTCTTTTAATATGAAACATTCACTAAACTACTGATAAAATTTGGCTTCAGCTTTAAATCAAATCATCAGCAGGCACCGAATTGAAAATGTATGTATAGAATATCTGACTATCTATTTATCTAAAGATATATACATACATACAGCGAGAGATGCCTATATATATGTATGTATGTACATATGCATACATACATAAATGTGTGTGTATTGTGAGTGAAACTAAGATCATTTATATATATATATATATTGTTATACTTGAGGAGCGTCATATTCGTGTAATATTGCCAGAATTAATAACAGAACACACTCACTGTTTGGTTGATTTTCGTTTTTCGCTTCTGTGTCTTTTATATTGGTTAATTTAATTTATTCAGTCCTCAATGTTGCCATTGACTGACCAACGGTCAAAAATACATATACAATATAGACATAAACACATATATATAGTCTATCAAAGTTCTTTCATTGCACATCTGCAACATCGTCAGTGGTGCTATTGTTTCCTCCCGTTGCATCGTATGTCTACGCCTAGTATAACAATATTTGTTTCGACACATAATTTCATATCAAAAACCTCGCAAAACTATATATATATATATATGAGAGATTTAAAGAGTGAGACACTATACATTATCAAGCTATATATATTTCAAAGTAGTCCTTGTGGCTTTCTACCCCATCCCACCACTTCTCATCAAACAGTGTCTGTGTGTTTAGATAATTAAAACTTCTAGAACAAACATTTCAAGTCCTGTGAAAACAGAAGGTTAAACTTAGCTGAAAGGACAACACAATATGTAAACAATAGATTTTGAAAGTGAAACTGAAAGTAAAATTAAAATAAAATAACATTTTCCAATTATTCTAGTTCATTATAAATAATTCAATGTAAAAGATTGAGGCAAACAGATGGTGGTGGAAGTAAGAGTGTAATTGATGATGGTGGTGGGGGGTGGAGGAGGTGGTAAGAGTGGCATTGATAGTGGTGGTGGTTGGTATGAGTGGCATTGGTGTTGGTGGTGATAGTGGTGATACGATAAGAAGTGGTGGTGGTGGTGTTAGGATTGGTTATGGTGGAGAAGGGATTTAAAAATTATAGCTTCCTTTTATAAAATCATCTTTTGTTCTGATACATTGCTTGTATGTATATATGTATATACATGGGTGAAAGTATTCATAATGAGTTTGATTCCCTGGTGGTGTTTTGTATCCTTCATAAAAACACTTTATTTCACATTGCTCTAATCCCCACATCTGAAAAAAATATGTTATACCTGTAATTCATCGCACCAGTCTTGTCACACTCTCTGTCATACAGAATCCACATGAGAAATGAGGTTTCTTTGGAATCATCAATCATTTGCACTTTAATTGTTCATGCAGGCTTCTCCTTTGATCAAACAACTGGTTGATGAAAGCACTTACATCATATGTGTGTGTGTGTGTTTGTGAGTAAAGTGACGGAAGGACAGTCATCATAATTTTGTAGATGTTTAAAATTCCTAGTTATATATGATAGAGCGTTAAAATAATACCTGATATAGAACAAAATATGAACTTTACAGTAAAAAAGCCTATTTTATATAATAAAACATGACAGTTACTTAAAAATGTTGTCTTGCTGTCTGTGAGATGATCCAGCAAAGAAACACATATAACTCAATTTTTAGGATATTATGTTTATATACATGCATTGCTAACTGTGAAAGAATGCCTTATAATGTTCTACCTCCCCATGAGGTATGTTATGGTAACCAGAACAATCTGGAATGCACTATGGAAGACAACATTTAAAACTAATAAGGAGGAATATGTTCAGATTGGTGGCTCAAAGGAATACTCATGGAACATTCAAATGAAAATGCCACTAAATTAAAACACAGCCAACCTGATATGTGAATGTAATAAGAAATATATAAAAAGAAGAGTATACCTATGGACTACTGATGAGGAATTTGCTGATCAAAATAAATGTTCAGCTTCCTACTTATTAATAATTACTGCTGTATAGGATATATACCAAACCACATGGACCAAATTATGATTGAACTTAGATTTGTGGACAAAAAATGTTGCTCCTTAATACATAAGCTATAAATGGCCACAATATTTGGAACCTTCAAAATCTGTAAAACATTCTTACACTTAAAAGGAGGAACAATCACACAAAGGATGATGAAAAGTTTCTTTTCTTTACAACCTTACCACTGGGAAGGTGGTTGGTAAAAAATCAACTTAAAATTGAGAAAAAGACACCACCGTATATATATATATATATATCTATATATATATATATATATATATATATATATATATATATATATTATGGAATACTGTTGGCTTCTTGCTACAATACTTTCTATACCTTTCATTTATATATATATATATATATATATATGAAAAATGGCGTGCTGCGTTGTTGCAAATGGGATACATATGAATAAAATTAGAGCAAGAAGACAGGACTGTCCGTCATCAGTGATCTTCCAGCCATCATTGGTATTTCTTCGCATTAAAGACCATATACCTCAGGCTGGTGCAAGCAATAACTAAAAAAATTTTATTGGGACAGGTAGAATTGGGTGTAGAAAGCGGGACATGTAAACAAACAGAGATAGTAATAACAACAGAAAGAGAGAAAAAAGAGAAGCAAGTCCATGATATCTGTGAACTTAAGTTCGATCAAAT
>OZ024747.1:55977788-55992788 GCA_964016885.1 Eledone cirrhosa
AATGTAATTTCACATATGATTATGTGCATGTGGTTAGAATGTCTCAGGAAACAATTGGCAAGACATCCAGAGGTAGATCCCGAGCATGATGGTTGGATAGCATCCATGAGCTTTGCTGGTCTCACTTGGGGATTCAGCCAGATCCTTTGGAGATGGTTGCTTCTGACAGGACCTGCTGGAAGGAGTGTTTGATGGCTCTGCCTCCACAACCATCTCAGGAATAAGTGGAAGAAGATTTTTCTAACAAAATAACTATTAATGTTATTTTGGTTTTAGTTTCTCATATAATGTAACAAATTCATTAGTGTTAATTATTTTTCTCTGAGTTCAAAAATGTAGAGCTGAATTTCGTCTTTCATCCAATCAGAGTTAAAAAATTGTTTTTGCCGCTCTTTAGGTTACATATTTTAAGGTGTGGGAAATTTCTCTGTTCCCTCCTTTTTTGTTTTCTATTTTTTTTGCTTTCCTACTCTGATTCCAATTCCATCTCCAATGCACCTTTGTAAGATGATGGCGAGGAGTTTACGTAGAGCTGAGAAAGAGGGTCCCAGATCATCTGATTCTCAGACTGAGGATGAAAGTGTCTTTTCTATCATTTCCTTTATGAGTGGTGTTATGAGAACAGCAGCTTCTGTGACATGTTGTTGCTGCTGTCTCTGCTGTTTTCTTCCAGTCTGTTTTACAAGTTTTCCTAGACATATATCCCTTTAATGACCCTTGCTGACACCCATGTCTCAACTCAATGTTTGCTATGCAACACTAATATCATCGCTTTTCTTAACTCAGCCACAAGGTAAACTCTGTGACGGTTCTGTGGATGCTGAGAGCATTAAAACTTGCATGTCCATGCAGACCGCTCCAGACCACATGTCATTTATAGTCACATCAGTATTTTATACTTGCTTAAAACTGTATCACAATGGTTAACCAGGTATCAATGTTATTACCAATGTCATTCACCATAACCCTCATGCTGCATCATCCCATATATTTTGGCACTATCCTATGTGCAGCTATATGCTTACCTTGCTTACTTATTATGTCTTCAGTTTTGAAAATCAAATATACACTTCCATAAGTTCTATCTCGAGAGATGGAAGAGAAATCACACCACACATTAGCAAGAGCTATTTTCAATTGTTGTTTCGAGAGCAAAGAAAAGCTCTGATGTTTTCAGAGATGCAAATATATGACTATCTTCCATACTTACACACATTTTCCTTGGTTAGATATCTCTATTTAATAGATCTCATCTCTGCTGACTCACTCTTAATCAAATTCTTTCTATTGATAGCAAGATTAACAAATGAATTACTGATAGTCCCATCTGCATTGCTAAAAAATAACCTTTCTTTTCATTAAAGTAAGGCTTGTTTAATCGTTTGACAAAACATATGTGAATGGTTTTGTTGTTGATGTTAGTGGTATTGAGGAAATTGTTCAAACGAATATTTTACCACATGAGATATCATTATCTATATAATGTAGAAATCATGAGTCCTACTGTGAAATTAAATTTGGTCTTTAATATATTTTTGTTTCTTGTCTCTCTAATTATACTGGTCTTCCTGTTTTTTTTTTATTGTAGGGTTAATATATCTCTGAGGAAATATGAATTCATGGCAACTGAGAATGGGGAGCTAAGAAGAAATAACCAGGTGAGTTCACTAAATATACTCTTCAATAAGTTTTAAGGGATTTTCTTGCATTTCTTATTGAAAAAGTCATATATAACATCATCGTATAACATCTATTTTTCCATGCTTGCATGGGTTAGACGGATTGTTCATGTTATGATACAAGCCTGGCCAGTTGAACATGCCATACTTGGCTCAAATGGAACTGTATTTTGGCTGGAAATTTTACAGGTGGATGCCATTCCTATCACTAATAACATTTACAGTGTACATATATAGATACATACATATATGTGTGTGTCTGTGTCAGTGTACCTTCTCTACTGATGAATTATGTAGATCCTTCCATGCCACTTTGGAAAACCATTGTGAAATATAAGTTTAGGAATGTAAATATTCTTGAATGCAGGAAAATAGCTGTGAACACAGCTTGGAAAACCAGGTAAAATCCTCCTTTAGATGGAAAAGGTGGCCAGCATCCTTTACAAAGAGTTGAACTCAGTATCTCTCATATATATATATACATATGAACGACCGAGCATGGATGTATTGAGAGAGAAATTGTGTTTAACATGGATAAGTTGTAGTGTGCGGGAGAGAAGGGTGCGATGGTATAGACATGTGATGCGCATGGAGGATGACCGCTGGGTAAAGAAGTGCCAAGAAATGCCAGTAGAGGAAGACCACAAAAAACATGGACGGAGATGGTGAGAGCAGACCTCAGATCGCTGATGCTCGCGGAGGAGATGACGAAGGACCGTGACAAGTGGAGAGATGCTGTGCTGAATAGGACCCATCCTACCCTTGCAAGCAGGGAAAAGCAGACGTAAAATGATGATGATGATGATGATGATGATGATGATGATGATGATGATATATATATATATATATATATATATATGGTCCCATAACTCTTATGGGGTGCTGTACTGGAATATAGCATTTCTTGGGCATTTTAGGACTGTTGGACACCATTCTTTTCCAGGTCTGGACATAACGGATTTCTTCCAGAATAGTGTAAGAGAGGGGAAATAAGAGAGAGATATAGGGGAATAATTAATCTCAGTACTTGACTGGCACTTTTTTTATCGACCTCAAAAGGATGAACTGCAAAGTCAACCTCAGCATGATTTGAAATCATGAAGCCATTATCCCATATTCTAATGACTCTGCCAATTTGTTCCCTATAAATTAGTAAGATCCACAAGTGTAGATCCAGGCTGAGATTGAATCCAAAGCCAAAATCTCCACCATCTCTGATACCTACAGCTAGGCCAATATAAATTGATATTTCATTTCATTTCATTTTACGTCTGCTTTTTCCCTGCTTGCAAGGGTGGGACGGGAACTGATTTTGGCCTAATTTCTACACCTGGATGCCCTTCCTCACACCAACCTCATTTACAGTGAGTGCTGGGTGCTTTTTTTGCCGTGGCACCTGCACGACCACTTTGCAGTGGAATGATATGAACCCCAGTCCCTATCATCTCATTTCTACAGCTGAGTAAACTGCAGCAATGTGAAATAAAGTGTCTTGCTCAAGGAAACAACACATCACCCGGTGTGAGAATTGAACTCACAACCTTTCGATTGCAAGGCCAATGCTCTAACCACTAAGCCATGTGCCTCCATTTTATATATATATATATGTGTGTGTGTGTGTGTATCCCGGGATCAATCGGCGGTAACCACAGTAAGTACGGTATTCAATACATAGCAGAGTATAAATATTTAATATAGAAATGGCTTCTACAGGATTAGAATTGCTTCATTCGAAGGAAACAATTCTAGTCCCGTAGAAGACATATCTATATTATTTATATATATATATATATATATATATATATATTTATATATATATATATTTTATATATATTAATTTACAGTAATAAATGAAGAAAAATTGACTCACATGAGAGAAATAATATTTTTAAAACGTCTTTACAAAAGAAGTAAAAGTCATATTTCATTATTATCAGCACCATCATTCTCATCATTCCTTGCCATTCTGAGTTTAAATCCCGCCGAGGTTTACTTTGCCTTTCATCCTTACGGGGTCGAAAAAATAAAGTACCAGTAATGCACTGGGTAATTGCTGGCCTTGTGCCAAATGTAGAAACAATTATATACTTGTTTTCCCTGCTAGCAATAGTTGGACAGGTGGTCATAGAATAAGTCAGTACTCAAGGTTTTTAAGTACATATATTCTACTTGAACTATACATGTTCGGGTTTTTGTCTATTCTACTGCCTTTTTTATGTTTGAAATGTTATTGTATGCATACAGACATATTTACGTACACATGCACAGTTATATATACATATATATATATATATATATATATATATATATATATATATATATATTTATGTGCACACAATAGGTTTGAACATTTTGGTACCTTCGAAAAATGTTCTCCTTCCATTCTGTACTGCACCCTTGATTTCCAGTTCTACATTGTCTGTCAAATCACATCAAAACACCCTGTTATTATTTTTATTTTAAAGGAAATAAAATAAAATAAAATAGAAAATAACATTAAATAATAAATAAGGTAAAATATAATAATGCATATGTCATTTATAACCTATAATACAAATAGTTATGGTTGTGTATATAGAAGCATGAACACAAACATTTAAATATAATATATGTATACACACATGTGCACACACACACATATATATATATATATATATAATATATATATATATATATATATATATATATATATATATATATATATATGCAAATATATATATATATGTATATATATATATATGCATATATATATATACACATATATATATATATATGCATATATATATATATATGTGTATAAATGATGTGAAAAACTTCGATGGCCTTTTTTTTTAAGCATGCATGATTTCTTTGATGGCACTAAAACCTTTATGTCAGCTGTCTAGAATATTCCACCAGGAGAATTTGAATGTTTAGATTCCCTGGCAGTAGTATTCCACAAAGAGTCTGGATTCTTAATGTTATTTTCATTATATATATATACATGTAAATACATATATACATACACTCAAATGTACATATATATATATATAATGTTTATGTTCACACACATACATATATTCTATTTCCTTTTCAAAATATCCATGGTTTAGGCATTCTCAACAGAATGCCCCTAGTGTATGGAGGAGAAAAATAACATTTGACTTCATAATTTAATGTAAACTGAAGTCATTATGTTTTTATTATATTGTTTCAGTTTATTATATTGTCAGTTATAAATATTCCTGTTGTACTTATTGTTGTTATATTCTTGTTTCTTATCTCATATATTCTGGGTTTTTTGTATTTTCTTTAATATTCATTTTTTTATTGTATTATTTTGAAAATTTTGTATTTTTTATATTTCTTAAATATTTTTTTTTTGTTCTTTGCCATTTATGATGATTCTTCCAGAAGGCATTGCATATTTTGTTGTTATACTTCAAGTTAAATTATTAGGGGTTTTGTTTTTGCCTAATATTTTTATTTATTTATTTACATTTATTTTTTTCCTTTGTCTTTAAGAAGTTTTTCTTATTGTCCAATGTTTGAAGAATTTTGTAAGTTTTTGAGGTGGGAGAGGAAGAGAAATATAGGGGGAGAAATGAATTCCAATTGGGACATATATTTATATGATTTATGACTTGGAAATCTTGTAATTTTCAGATGTTTTATCTTTCTATATATCTTGCTATATATCTATCCGCGCCACCCTCTCTCTCTTGCTCAACCTCAGCCAGTCTCTCTCAATTTCTATATTTTTCTCTTTCCCTCCCTCTACATATATTTATATATACAATATATATATGTAAAAAATATATATATATATGTGTGTGTGTATGTGTGTCTAGCTGTCAGTCTCACTATTTATCTATCTATCTATCTCTCAACCTCTGTCTCTCTCTCTCAACTTTTATATTTCTCTTTTTCCCTCTCTCTACATATATTTATATATACAATATATATATGTGTGTGTGTGTGTGTTTGTATGTGTAACTATCTAGCTGTCAGTCTAACTCTTTATCTATCTATCTACCTATCTTTGTATACACCTATTTGATGCTTCAAACAAAAACAAAAACACAACAATAACAACAATAACTATCGGCTGATAAATTTGAAGGCATCAGGTTGATTCTAACATCATTTGACTCTCGTAGATCCTCCACTCCTTACCATTGTTTCAGGAAGAACATTCTAAAATGTCCATATTTTGTTTTATATATATTTATTTATTTTGTATTTATTTGGTTTGTTGTTGGATGGAAAAAATGTGATTGGATTTAAACACAAATAATGGTATTAATAACTACAAACTATAACAAATATGTGTATATATATATATATATATATATATATATATATATATACATATATATATATATATATAGCGAGGGCCTATGCCTCCGTTAATTTATCGTGATATATATATATATATATATATATATATATATATATATAAAGAGAAATGAAGTTTTGTTTACATGTATTTAGGTTTTTATTGCGTATCGATCTATACTCACACACACATACACACCCACACATACACATCCTCATAAACACACACAAACACACACACGTATATATATATATATGTATACATGTGTGTGTCATCTTCATCATCACTATTCAGCAGCCATTTCCCATGCTAGCATTGGTTAGATGAGTTGTCCCATTGTGAGATAAGTCACATCAAATGACTGTGTCTTGCTCAGACAGATATGTTTCTGGTTTGATCTCTATGGCTGGATGCTCTTCCTAATGCCAACTACATTGACAGTGTGAACGGGGTGCTTTTTGTCATGACACCAACATGACCACTTTACAGTATGGACTAAGTGATAAAAGTATTTAAAAAACAATAAAGGTGTATCAAGGTAAAAAATGTAAGCAAGCTTTAGTGTTACTATCTTTATTATGAATATGAAGGGTCAGTAAAATAAAGTACCAGTCAAATAATAGGGGTTTTATAATCGACTTTCCTCTTCCCCTAAATTACTGGACTTGTGCCAATATTAGAAAGAATTATTATATGTGATAAATAATCATTTCTAGTAAAGGTACAAAGACAGTAATTTGGAGGAAGGGGAAAGTCAGTATGTTACTGGCCCCTTACTTTATCGACCCTGTAAAGATGAAAGGTAAAGTTAACCTCGGCAGGATTTGAACTCAGACCATAAAGGACTGTAACTCTATGCTGCAAAGCATGGTGTCCGACTCTCTACCGATACTGCCAATCCACCACCCTGTGATAAATAATAATATCTTGTACTGTAATGACCCATTCACCTAGCACCCTTATGGAAAATATAAGGAATCATCATCAGTCTCATCATTCATCATTACCGTTTTACGTCCGTTCTTCCACGCTAGCATGGGTTGACGGGTTGTCCTGTTGTGGGCAGTGTCCGGTCGGCTGATCTTGTCTTGCTCATACGGGAACTGATTCTGGCTTGATTTCTACAGCTGGATGCCCTTCCTAACACCAACCTCATTTACACTGAGAGCTGGGTGCTTTTTTGCCGTGGCACCTCCACGACCACTTTGCAGTGGGAGGGTGTGGGGGCATATTGTCTATATGCTTCAGCTTTGGCTTGTACCCGTGGAGGGTTGGATATTTGATGATTATTCTTTAGATATTGTGATATAACTCTCTAGTAAACTTGTTGAGAAATTGGATGAGAGAGATGTGAATGGAGCTACATGAAAGGGCTTACTCTCAGCATGTGCCTGTTGAACACAGAACACAGTTGAAATTAAATGAGAGAGGAGAGAGAGAGGGAAGGTGCATTTATCCCATTGATCTGTAGGATTTTCCCATGCTAGGCACTAAAGGGCTTAAACCCTGGCCAATTTATTGGGGATGTCTCATTTTTTTTTAGTACACAGTTGTTCTTTACATGCCTGATTGTATGTTATAGATACTGGAAAATCACAACTGTGTCTTGTAGTTTCTCATTGAAAATCCCTCCTCATCTGTTGTCCTTAGTATTGATAGAGGGTCGGACGCCATGCTTTGCATCATAGAGTTATGGCCCATTATGTTCTGAGTTAAAATCCCGCTGAGGATATCTTTGCCTTTCATCCATACGGGTTTGATAAAATAAAGTACCAGTAGTGCACTGGGGTAACTGCTGGCCTTGTGCCTAAAGTAGAAACATTATTTGGCAGTGGATCGGCAGTATCACTAGAGCATCAGACACCATGCTTTGCAGCATAGAGTTATGGACCTTTACATTATGAGTTTAAATTCAGGTTTGCTTTGCTTTTCAACCTTATGGGGTCAATAAAATAAAGTACCAGTCATGCACTGGTGTTGATTTAATTGACTTTACCTTCCCACCCCAAATCTGTTTCCCTATAGTAGAAACCATTATTATTTTGTTATTGTTGTTGTTGAGGTTGTTGTTGTTGATGTTGTGGTGGTTGTTGTTGTTGATGTTGTGGTGGTTGTTGTTGTGGTTGTTGTTGTTGATATTGTTGTTGTTTTTGATGTTGAGGTTGTTGTTGAGGTTGTTGATGTTGTTGAGGTTGTGGTGGTCGTTGTTGTTGTTGATGTTGATGTTGTTGTTGTGGTTGTTGTTGATGTGGTGGTTGTTGTTGAGGTTGTTGTTGTTGTTTTGGTGTTGTTGTTGTTGTTTTGTTGTTGTTTTTGTTGTTGAGGTTGTTGTTGAGGTTGTTGATGTTGTGGTGGTCGTTGTTGTTGTTGATGTTGATGTTGTTGATGTTGTTGTGGTTGTTGTTGATGTGGTGGTTGTTGTTGAGGTTTTTGTTGTTGTTGTTTTTGGTGTTGTTGTTGTTTTTGTTGTTGAGATTGTTGTTGTTGATGTTGTGGTGGTTGTTGTGGTTGTGGTTGTTGGTGTTGTTGTTGAGGTTGTTGTTGTTATTGTTGTTGATGTTGTTATGGTTGTTGTTGATGTTGTTGAGATTGTTGTTGTTGATGTTGTGGTGGTTGTTGTTATTGTTGTTGTTATTGTTGTTGTTGTGGTTGTTGTTGTTGTTGTTGAGGTTGTTGTTGTTGATATTGTGGTTGTTATTGTTGTTGTTGATGTTGTTTTGGTTGTTGTTGATGTTGTTGAGGTTGTTGTTGTTGATAGTGTGGTGGTTGTTCATGTTGTTGTTGATGTTGTTTTGGTTGTTGTTGAGGTTGTTGTTGTTGTTGATGTTGTGGTTGTTGTTGTGGTTGTTGTTGTTGTTGATGTTAGTGTTGTTATTGTTGTCGTGGTGGTTTATGTTGTTTGTTGTATTGTTTGTTAGCCATATTCCTCACATGACACATGATAATCAAGATTTAAACTCTAAGCTATTTTTGATGAAATATGCCAATTTATTTCTGAGACGTTATCCATTCCTATCAGATTCATAAATAAATACACATACATACACACATACATAAATATACTGATACATACATAAATAGATGCATACATATACATACATACATATACATATATACATACATATACACACATACATACATAAATATATGGATACATACATAAATAGATGCATACATATACATACATATATACATACATATGCACACATGTATACATACATATACATACATATATACATTTATACATACATACATACACATACATACATACATATACATATATACATACATACACACACATGTATACATACATATACATACATATATACATTTAAACATACATACACACACATACATACATAAATATACTGATACATACATAAATAGATGCATACATATACATACATACATATATACATACATATACACACATGTATACATACATATACATACATATATACATTGATGCATACATATATACATTTATACATACATACACATACATATGCATACATATATATATATTTACATACATACATATACACACATGTATACATATATATACATACATATATACATTTATACATACATACATACACATACATACATATACATACATACATATACATATATACATACATATACACACATGTATACATAAATATACATACATATATACATATATATACACACATGTATACATACATATACATACATATATACATTTATACATTTATACATACACATACGTACATAAATATACTGATACATACATAAATAGATGCATACATATACATACATACATATACATATATACATACATATACACACATGTATACATACATATACATACATATATACATTTATGCATACATATATACATTTATACATACATACATACACATACATATGCATACATATATATATATTTACATACATACATATACACACATGTATACATATATATACATACATATATACATTTATACATACATACATACACATACATACATATACATACATACATATACATATATACATACATATACACACATGTATACATAAATATACATACATATATACATATATATACACACATGTATACATACATATACATACATATATACATTTATACATACATACATACACATACATACATAAATATACTGATACATACATAAATAGATGCATACATATACATACATACATATACATATATACATACATATACACACATGTATACATACATATACATACATATATACATTTATGCATACATATATACATTTATACATACATACATACACATACATATGCATACATATATATATATTTACATACATACATATACACACTTGTATACATATATATACATACATATATACATTTATACATACATACATACACATACATACATATACATACATACATATACATATATACATACATATACACACATGTATACATAAATATACATACATATATACATATATATACACACATGTATACATACATATACATACATATATACATTTATACATACATACATACACATACATACATAAATATACTGATACATACATATACATACATACATATACATATATACATACATATACACACATGTATACATACATATACATACATATATACATACACATACATATACATACATATATATATATTTACATACATACATATACACACATGTATACATATATATACATACATATATACATTTATACATACATACATACACATACATATATATATTTACATACATACATATACAAATATACATACATACATGCATACATATTTACATACATACAGCTAGATACTTGAGGTTTCCTCTGATTGGTCTAGGTAGAAGTCATATCTCCTTATTTTTTTTAGGTGAAGTGAGTTAAATTGTCATTTTGATAAAAAAATTATTTGTTATTTAAAAGAAATAGAAAAAATATATAGGAATGATTAACTGATTCCAGTTCATAAACTTGATATGGATTTGGAATTCAAAGCATGTGACTTTGGTTAACTTTAATCAGATTCAATCAATATTTATATTCTGTTGATCCGTGATATAAGCAGCCATCACTTAAAGGAAATGTACAGCTCAAGGACCCATCTGGATCTTGATGTAATTATGCCAAGAAGAATTCTTACATGACAAACACATGAGGAGGGATTGGGAGATGTGATGGATCAGTTGTTTGTCCTTGTTATAACTGGTATGTTGGAAGAGTTATTAGAGCACTGTATTAACCCTTTAGCATTTAAACCAACTATATCCGGCCAGAATTCTCTCGCCTCTTTTTGTTCAAACCGGCTGTAACTGGCCACTCATACTTATGTTAACGTGTTGTTCTCAAAATAAATAACATCAAAATCTCGTAGATTGAATGTTATGTGAGATAAAGCATTTACCGTGAAAATACAATAATATATATAGAGTAATGAAAATACTAAAGGGTTAACCCTTCCAATACCATATCTCTAATGAGAGAGATACTGATTTTGATTTTCAAATAGATCTTTTTTTTTTGATAATCAAGTACTTTGAGGAGTTTGGTAGTATAATCAACTTTCTCTTCATTCAGCTGGTGTTTGAAATGTAACTTAACAAAGGGTGTTACATAAAATTCTGATGGAAAATATTTAGATAAATGCAACCTTTTTGAAATAGATAATTTGCATCATAGAATGTGGAAAATTTTCAGGAGATTTGGTATCAAAATGGGAAGATAAATTCTGGTATTTGTTCCAAGTCTTTTTTTATTATCTATAATTACAAAGGAAAAATACTAATGTTGCTCACTTTTGTTCTGATATAAGTATATATAAAAGGATATATATACACACACATAAATAAATACATGCACACTCACACACACACACATTGCTATTTCAAGCGTTAAACTAATATATTCCTTCCATATACGTACAGTATATGGAAGGAATATATTAGTTTAATGCTTGAAATATATTAGTTTAACGATTGTGTTATTATTTCTGTTTACCTTTTACATACATACATGCATATATATATATATATATATATATATATATATATATATATATACATATGCATATACACATATTTATATATATACATAAATATATATATATATATATATATATATATATATATATATATATATATATATGTATATATATATATATATATATATATATAAATATATATATAAACATACATAAACACACATATATGTATGTGTGTGGGTATGCATGTGTGCGTGAGTGTATATGTAAGGCATGGAACTTGAACATACATTAATATTTATATTTGTTTCTGTAAATATATATAGATATTAGTACATTTGCACACATTCATATTCTAATGGCCCATACATATATCTCTATATACATCTCTCTTGATATATATTCACTATATACAGACACATAACCATACATATGTGCATGTATGCACATGTAAAGAGTTTAGTGTTGTGTCTCTTGTTATTTTCCTTCTTCATATTCTTCAATATTACATTTTCCCAACGCCCTCAATTAGGACCAAAGAAATTAAGTTAACCCAATGCATTCGTCAGCATTAAGTTATTCATGTTGTCAAGGAAAAGTTGCTGTGTCACACCAGTACAAAGAAATACATGGTTATGTCTTTGTTGTTGGAAGTCTTGGAGAAAACTCTTGGGAATGGGTAAATATATAGTCTTGTTGCTGAAAATGACTGTAGAAACTTGTCAGAGATGGGTCACAGTACTGAGATGTTGGCAATGGTGATGATTGGTTTAAAAATTGTGAAAGAAAGTGGGTGATGGCAGTGGTGGTGGTAGGAGATTAAGAAAGATAATATTAAAAGAATAGTGAGAAAACATACATATATATAAAGATAGAAAAGAAGAAATGTTTAAAAGAGTGAGTAATTGATGTAATAAAGGAAGGAAGAATGCAGGAATGGAAGAATGGAAGATTGAGGAATTCAATAGTGATAAGATTTGTGTAGATTTTTTTGGAAAAGGTGATGGTTTCTTCCTTGAGGAAACAAGCACCAAACATTTTCTTTCTCTGTTCAACTTAGACACACACACACACACACACACACACACACACACACACACACACACACTCACACTCACACACACACACACACACATATACACACACATGCGTGTGCATGTGAGTGTCTTTATATTTGATATTCCTGTGCATGTGTATATGTGTTCATTGTATGTTTGAAGTATGGTTCATGCTTATCTATATATATACATTATATTATATACTTATATTGTATCATGGCATATCAAAGTATCATCATCATCACCATTATCATTGTGATGATAATCACCCACTAGCCTCTCCTCATTGACAACATCATCATCATCACCCTCATCATCATCATCATCATCATCATGTATATTAAGACATGTAATTTACAGCCAGATGCCCTTCTTCACAACAACTGTTAACTTATTTTAAGTATAATATATACTACTAATTTTGGTTTCTTATATAGGCACAAGGCCAGCAATTTGGGAGGAGGGGCAGTCGATAAAATCGACCCCAGTACGTGACTGGTACTTTACTTTATCGACGCCGTAAGGATGAAAGGCAAAGTTAACCTCGGCAGGATTTGAACTCAGAATGGCAAGGACCGTAACTCTATGCGTCAAAGCATGGCATTCAACCCTCTACCGATACTGCCTATCCACCGCCCTCATATATTCTACTAATATTGTTTATTGGAATGATATGCTGCAGGACATATTGTTTATGGAAGCCAATAAACAAATAACACCATTGTTTTATTCTATAAGCAGTTCCAATATCACATTTTTGCAATGTTGAGTAAACACACATAGGAACACACACACACATACATATATATATATATATATGTATATAGGCACATGGCTTAGTGTTAGGGGATTGGGCTTGTAATCAAAGGTTGTGAGTTTAATTCTCGGACCGGGTGATGTGTTGTTTCCTTGAGCAAGTCACTTTATTTCACATTTCTCCAGTTTACTCAGCTGTAGAAATGAGATGATAGGGACTGGGGTCCCTATCATTTCAGTGTAAAATGGTCGTGGAGGTGCCACGGCAAAAAAGCCCCCAGCACTCAGTGTAAATGAGGTTGGTGTTAGGAAGGGCATCCAGCTGTAGAAATCAAGCCAGAAAGAGTTCCTGTATGAGCAAGACAAGGTCAGCCGACCGGATACTGCCCACAACAGAACAACCCGTCTAACCCATACTAGCTAGGAAGAACGGACGTAAAACGGTGATGATGATGATGATGGTGATGATGATATGCATATGTGTGGCTGTGTTCTTGTGTGTGTGTGTGTTCCTATGTGTATCTGCGATATTGTGGCTGCAACTTCGATTTATACCCCTTATTATATATATATATAATAAGGAGTATAATATATATATATATATATAATAAGGAGGATAATATATATATATATATATATATATATATATATATATATATATGTAAAAGTTGTATTTAATTTGTTGGAATTCCGAAAAACATAAATGTTTATAACTGATTTAGAGCACTCAACTGGATTTACTGGAGTAAATATTCAATGATATTAAATAAATGGAAACTATGTTTATAAAACGATATTTATTTTATTATATATATTTCAAGGGCAACCAAGCCAACCTTGGTGCGCTTTCATCAGATAAAATACAAAGTTTGTTTTATAAATAAAGACGTACCCATGAAAATCATACCTTATCGGTCGGAAATTCACTGGATAGTCCAGTGAATTTAAATATGGTTTTATAAATATAGTTTCTATTTATTTAATATCATGGTATATATATATATATATATATATATATATATACTACCATCTACAAACTGACCAATGAGAATCAAGACTATTCCTGCTGACAACATTAAATTATTCCTAACAAGCTCGTATGTCCCAAGGCTCTGATACCATCAACACTATAAACACAGAGCTGGCATAACTAAGAACTGACTAACTGCCTGATGAGGTCATAGCC
>OZ024747.1:56002788-56007788 GCA_964016885.1 Eledone cirrhosa
TAGTAGTAGTAGTAGTAGTAGTAGTAATAGTAGTAGTAGTAGTATAGAAGTAGTAGTAGTAGTAGTAGTAGAAGTAGTAGTAGTAGTAGTAGTAGTAGTAGAAGTAGTAGTAGTAATAGTAGTAGTAGTAGTAGTAGTAGTAGTAGTAATAGTAGTAGTAGTAGTAGTAGTAGTAGAAGTAGTAGTAGTAGAAGTAGTAGTAGTAGTAGTATTAGTAGTAGTAGTAGTAGTAGAAGTAGTAGTAATAGTATTAGTTATGATATTGGTGTTAGTAATGGGTGGATGCACGAGGCCTAGTTGTAGAGGTGTTGGACTTACGATCATAATGTTGTGGGTTTGACTCCTGGGCTGTGTGTTGTGTTCTTGAGCAAAACACTTCATTTCATGTTGCTCCAGTATACTCAGCTGAAAATGAATACCAACAATAGCTGGGGGTTTAACCCTGCGATGGACTGGCGTCCTGTCCAGGGGGGAGTCTTGTACTCTCTATCGCTTGACGCCATGAAACTGGGATAAGTACTGGCCAAATGAGCCTTCTGGCTTAAGACAGACTTAAAACTTAGTTAGTAGTGGTAGTAGTAGTTCTGGGTCATGGTGTTGGAAGTTGCAGCATTGGTATTGGTAGTTGTAGAAGGAGCACTAAATGTTTATTATTATTATGATGAAAAGTTTACTGGGTAATTGCTGGCCTTGTGCCAATAGTAGAAACAATTATTATGATGGAAATGGATTGGCCAGTGGAATGGCAGTATCGGTAGAGGGTCGGACGCCATGCTTTCCAGCATAGTTACATCCCTTTACTATCTGAGTTCAAATCCCGCCGAAGTTGACTTTGCCTTTCATCCTTACGGGGTCGATAAAATAAAGTACCAGTAATGCACTGGGTAATTGCTGGCCTTGTGCCTGAAGTAGAAACAATTATTATGATGAAAATGGATTGGCAGTACCAGACGCCATGCTTTGCAGCATAGAGTTATGGCTCTTTACATTCTGAGTTTAAATCCCACCAAGGTTAACTTTGCCTTTCATCCTTACGGTGTTGATAAAATAAAGTACCAGTAATGCACTAGGGTCAACTTAATCGGCTTTCCATTCCCTCCAAATTGCTGGCCTTGTGCCTATAGTAGAAACCATTATTATTTTTATTATTATTATTATAAAGGGCAGTGGATTGGCAGTACCGGTAGAGTGTCAGATACCATGCTTTGCAGCATAGAGTTATGGCCCTTTACGTTCTGAGTTCACATCCCGCCGAGGATAAATTTGCCTTTCATCCATATGGGTTCAATAAAATAAAGTACCAGTAATGCACTGGGGTTATTCCTGGCCTTGTGCCATAAGTAGAAACAATTATTATGATGATGATGATGATGTTAATAATTGAGAAAAAGAGGGGTGCAGTGGTGGCTGTGTTGTTCATGGCACTTGTGTTGTGGACAGAATTATAATTGATGCCAAACC
Organism: Eledone cirrhosa; assembly: GCA_964016885.1. Classification (NCBI taxonomy): domain Eukaryota; kingdom Metazoa; phylum Mollusca; class Cephalopoda; order Octopoda; family Eledonidae; genus Eledone; species Eledone cirrhosa. The sequence continues at coordinate 56,004,250 of OZ024747.1, forward strand.
AAGCCAAACATCATGCACTATAACAGAATTATCTGTAATATTGCAAAGATCCTTTTCTCCTCTCCGAAACTACCAGCAACAATGGCAGCACTTACATTACAACAACAACAACAGTAACCAAAACAACAACAAGAGCAGCCACACAACAATAACAGCCACACAACAATAACAGTAACCAAAGCAACAGCAGTCACATTACAACAGCAGAAACGACACAACAGTAACAGCAACAAAAACAAAAACAACAGCCGCACTACAATAACAACAACCAAAACAAACAACAACAACAGCTGCCTCACAACAACAATAACAGCCACACTACAACAACAATAACCAAAACAACAACTAAAACAGCTACATGACAACAGCCACACAGCAACCAAAACAACAACAACCACACTACAAGAAGAGTAACCAAATCAACAACAATAACTAAAACAACAACCACCACCACCACACTACACCAACAACAATAACCAAAACAACCCTCACCATCAACAACAACAACTACAACATAAACTAAACACAATATAAATAAATAGATAAATAAATAAATGAATATCTGAAATGGTTTTTGGAATAAGGAAATAGAAAGTCAAACATAGAATCAAAGAAAATAGTGAAAATTCCATACAATTTCTTTTTATTCTTTTATAGAACAATTTATTGGAATTTTTTTGGATTCTTCATTTCGATGTTCTGACACTGAAATTTTATTTGGATAATTGTTGTACCACAATTGATCATTAGTTGACTCATGTCATTCACCTCTTTCATTATGGTGCTGTTGCTTTTTACCAATATCTTAAATTTTCTTTCCTAACATATTTGGTCAATCAGACAGTTCAATCAGTTGATATATTTATCTATCTATCTATCTGTTTCGCGCGCTCTTCCAATTCCTTTGGAAGACACGGGCTCCTTTGGTGAGAAGATCCATCTGCTGCCAACACCCTTCAAACAGAGGGCTGGGGCTGCCGTGGCTGACGATGCGCAAACACGCGCTCAGGCTGCGGCACCTCCACGTATTCCTCACCAGACAACCGGTGTGGGCCCCGTTCATGAGGCGAGCCTTCCCACGACTCGTCTCGCTGACCGAGCTGCAGTCCTGGGTCAAGCAAAGACCAAGGAAAATGGGCGACTGGCACATCGAATGTGCTCAGGCGCTCACAGTCCTCTGGCAAATGGATCCGGCGATCAGTGGAGACTCTACTTCGACATTCTATAGAGGGTTGGTCCACAGCAAGTGCGACGACACGCTCGGAGAAACTCTAGGCGTAGAGGAGGATGAACTGGCCAGTCTGTTCAGTAGGACCTTCCGCCCGGGACCAATGGACAACTTCCAAAAGTCCATGGCCTGGCAGTGCTACCGAGGATCTCTACCAGTTCGAGACAAGCTCTACAGACACAGGCGCCCGGGTAGGGACCCTTCAAAAAAGATCTGTCCGAGATGTGTGCGCGACGAGGAAACTGTCGTGCACACATTTGTACACTGCCCGGGCGTTACCGACCTGTGGGGCTATGTAGAACGACTATTGTCGCGGGTGGGACCAATCCAGTTGACCACCGAGTCCATTGTCATGATCAAACGGCCACCCTCCTTCAAACACGAGGGAGAGGCGGTTTTCCTATGTGTTATGGCTATGGTGAAAGAGGTTATATGGTGGACGAGGTTAAAAGGGCTGAGGTCAGACACCTTTCTCTCCGGCGAGCAACTGATTCGTTTTTTCAAATATCATTGGAAGAAGAATCAGGATGGAGAGAGAGGTGCTGTACCCCAGCAATTTTTATAAAAGGTGGGTGAATGTGGCATAGATGGCCTGAGTGGTTGGGCCTTCTCTCTATATAAGCCTGTAGGTTGAGGAAAAAGAGGAAGAGTATTCACTCTTGGTGCTCCTGGAGATGAGGTTTGTACATTTTTTCGGGGTGTGTACAACCCCTGTGTAACACACCCCCCCATTGGGGATTTCAATTGTTATTTGTTATTTTATTAATAGTTTTATTTTCATATACCTGTATGTAAACTCCCCATTTGTATTTGTCCCATTCTTTTGTGCTCTTGTGGCTAATAAAGAAATGTATCTATTTCTCCATCTGTCTATCTATCTAACCATCCATCTATCTATCTATCTATCTATCTATCTCTCTCGCACGCTCTCTCTCTTGCTAAAAAGTTCAGAGAGCTTATACCACTATTGGCCACTAAAGGTTTCTCTCTAAAAATGAAAGGCAGATTGTAGGATGATTGTATACGAACAGCAATGTTACATGGCAGTGAGACATGCGAATTCTGTGCAGAGCATCTGTGCAGACTGGAGAGGAACGAAGCATGGATGCTCTGTTGGATGTGTAATAGTTATATACACGAACGGCAAAGCAGAAATTAGGAATAAGAGGGATCAGATGCTGTTTACTCGAGAGAAGACTACGTTGGTATGGTCACGTGATGTGCATGAAAGATGACAGCTGTATAAAAAAGTGCAGGGCGATCAAAATTGATGGAAGTTACGGAGTAGGTAGACCCAGAAAAACCTGGGACGATTTGATAAATTCCGACCTTATACACTTACACCTCTCTAAGACAATGTCACTGGACTGAGATCTTTGGCACTACGCAGTAATACGGAAGACTCGCCTTGCCTATGTACAAAGCAAAACCTACAGTCAGTAGGCACCTCTTAGCCAAATATACACCACATCCCACTACTCCACCCCCACTCCCACCAACACCACCTTTTCTCTATAAAGTTATGTTGGTACCACAACATCCAGTCCAAAATAAACGAGGTTGTGTGGGTGTCACGACAAAAAAACACACAGTCCACACTGTAATGTGGCCATGTAGGTAACAGGGTAAAAACCTCCCAGTCCACACTTTAACCGTAGAAAACCTACCAGACAGTCCTATACAAGCGAGACATGGTCACCCGACCAATCTTACCTCAAGTGGGACAATTCCCATCTAAACTCATGCTAACGTGGAAGATAGACGTTAAATGATCATGATGATGATGATGATAAATATATATATATAAGCATGCTCCAATGGATGTGCAATGTCAATGTGTGCAACCGACCAAGCATGGACGAATAATCTGCAAGAGGAATAATCTGTAGTGTGCAGGAGAGACAACTACATTGGTATGGACATGTGAGGATGACCGATGGGTGAAGAAGTGCCAAGAAATCCCAGTGGAAGGAAGACACAATAGAGGAAGACCACGAAAAACATGTGCGGAGGTGGTGAGAGCTGACCTCAAATCGCTGAAGCTCATAGAGGACATGACGAAGGATCATAATGAATGGAGAGATGCTGTGTTGAAGAGGACCCTTCCCACACTTGAAAGCATGGAAAAGCAGATGTAAAATGATGATGATATATATATATATATATATATATAACTTTATAGAGAAAGGGTGGTGTTGGTGGGAGTAGGGGTGGAGTAGGGGTAGTGGGATGTGGTGTATATTTGGCTAAGAGGTGCCTACTGACTGTAGGTTTTGCTTTGTACATAGGCAAGGCGGGTCTTCAGTATTAC
>OZ024747.1:56012788-56022788 GCA_964016885.1 Eledone cirrhosa
ATATATATATATATATATATATATATATATGCACACACACATATATATATATATTTATAAATTTTTTTATTTTATCTATGTTTTAATTCACTATTTTTCTTGTGATTTATATCATTATTGTTTATTAACTTTATCAATTTCACTCAGTTCCAAATTTATTTTTATATTTGTTTCATCTTTTACCACCTCCCTTCTACTCCTAACTGTATGGTTTCTGTTGTTTTTACATCTCATTCTGTCAACATCTCTGCCATGATAGCACTTAATTTTTTTCTCTCCATTACAAGCTTACTCATAGCCAGGTCCTTTATAAAATCATTGGTTATGTGTTAAATTTTGTAATTATATCATTACCCTAAAAATCTATCTATTGTTATGCTTATGACTTCATCTTTATGATTTTTATCCTATATTTTTGTTTTTGATTCTGACGATATACAAAGAATATATTCTAAGCTGAGTAAGAGGAGCATATTTTATACAGGACAGACAAATTATTACTCTTTTGATACCAACCTGCCCGAAACCTTTCCTAGTGCTATGATACAACACTGCCAATTTTAAAGTGTTCATAATTATATTAAATCCTTACATCTTAATTTTATGTTCTGTTCAAAATTTTGGTTAGGTATAACTCACAACATCAACATACTAATTAAAATGTTCATAATTTTGATTAAGTAATACTCAGAAGAAAGTCTTAAGTGCAGCACAAAATGATACAGTGTGTTTGTTTGTTTTTTGAGTAAAAATATAACAAAAGCAGCAGAATATCATATTAATAATGAAACAATTATTTTAGTAAATCCCATAAAATTTTTCATTAAAATAATTAGAAATATGGTAATAAAAAGTTTAAGATCAAAACTGCTCAGGAGCAATTTTGAAGAAACCAAGTGTACAGAATGTGATGGAAGCAGATGGTTAGCATCGTAAAGTGCTCTGATCACACCTAGGCAGTTGCTTCTTGCCAATGTATGGATAGCCGACAATTATTTATACTTTTTAGTCATTTAACAAATTGTTAAATTGTCTTACTAGATTGTATAACCATTTATTTCTATCTCAGTAGATGTTTATCATAAATATGTATGAAGGAGTGCTGAAAAGTTCCTGGCTTTGAGGGTATCATGAAAGGGTAGTTGGAGGCCCAACATTTCGAGTGCTTTTAGCAGGACTTAGAAAACCTAAAGGACCACTGCAATAAGTGTGTGAATCTGAGAGGGAAATATGTCGAATAAAATTATAATTAACTGATCATCGCATGTTTTCTTTTACCCAAAGGTAGGAACTTTTTAGCTCACTCTCGTATATTGAATTCCATGTGTCTAACACACATGAGCATGCTTACAAAGTAAGAAAACAGCACAACTCCCATGACTTTCAGAAACATTTTTTCATACTCAGAGTTGCTGAAGCATGGAACAAACTACCTGCATCTGTTGTTAGCTGCTGATACACTGCATCTTTTAAAACTTCCATGCTTCCTGAAATTCGCCAACACTACACCTGATATTCCCCCTCCATACACACGCACACATGCATATCATAACTCATACACTGTTCCCTTTCCTGACATATGTACATTATTCTATGTCCTATACATGCATCTTTGATGAGTTGTAGTGCACCTGAGCACTGTACACAATAATTTCATTATTATTTTTTTATCCCTAGATGTTTTGTAATCTCTTTTTCTACGACATTGTTTTGTATTGCATCTTCAGAAACTCAGTAGCCCAAAAAGAAAGGATTATTATTATTATTGTTGTTGTTGTTGTTGTTGCTCTTGTTGTAATGGTAGTAGAACTTATTATATTTTTCCCTATTTAAGTTATAATCATTATTGTTCATGATTGGGGCTGTATGCATAAATGTATGTAATTCTCTGTGTGTGTATATGTGTGTGAGAATGAGTATGTGAAAATCCTCTCTCTCTCTCTCTCTCTCTCTCTCTATATATATATATATATATATATATATATATATATATATATATATATATATATATATATATATATATATCTTTGTGAGTATTGTATTTCATGTTTGTTATAATTTCTCATTTTCATATCCATCAAAACAATTTTTAGTCATTAATTTATATTTTTTTATGTTATTATTATTATTATTATTATTATTATTATCATTATTGTTAATATTATTGTTATTATTACTATTCACTTATCATCATTATGATTTTTTTTTTAAATTATATATTTTGTATTTACAAACAAAAGATTATGTATTTGTTTGAAATGTGATAAGATAAAAGTTGATATCACTGTTAATACAATTATGGTTATACACAAACATACACACATACATAGAGATAAGAGATGTGTCACACACACACATGGACACTGATGTGTATGCATATGGTTGAAATAACCACAAATATACATACGTATACACATGTATATAATTATATATACACACACACATATACATATATGTCTCTCTCTGTCTGGTATATATATGTATGTAATGTATCCATCTATCTATATATATATATCTGTATATGTATGTATATATATATATATATTTATGTATGTATATATTTATGTATGTATATGTATGTATATATTTATGTATGTATATGTATGTATGTATATATATGTATGGATGTGTATGTATGTATATGTGTATGTATATATATTATATATATATCATCATCATTTTCATCATTATATATATATATATATATGTGTGTGTGTGTGTGTGTATGTATATAAAATTGTAAAGGGAGAATAAAAGGTGAAATATCCAGTGAATAAGTGGAATCTAAAATCTAGAGTGTAGGGTGGCCTAGGAGAGAGTAAACAGAAATCTGATTCCAGTTCCATTATGTCATGTGACCATAATATAATTGGATATAAATTATAATTAATCACTAGCTCAGTGATATGATAAACTCATGTGAGGGAGGTCTGTGATGAAACAGATGGAAAAATATAATAATTATTTACTCAGCTCTTCCCCAACATCCATACACACACACACACACATTCACACACATCCCCACACACATGTCATTTCATCATCATTTCATCATTTCATTTTACGTCCGCTTTTCCCTGCTTGCAAGGGTGGGACGGGAACTGATTCTGGCTTGATTTCTACAGCTGGATGCCCTTCCTAACACCAACCTCATTTACAGTGAGTGCTGGGTGCTTTTTCGCCGTGGCACCTCCACGACCACTTTGCAGTGGAATGATAGGGACCCCAGTCCCTATCATCTCATTTCTACAGCTGAGTAAACTGGAGCAATGTGAAATAAAGTGTCTTGCTCAAGGAAACAACACATCACCTGGTCTGAGAATTGAACTCACAACCTTTTCGATTGCAAGCCCAATGCTCTAACCACTAAGCCATGTGCCTCCATCATGTGTATATATATATATGTTCTATATTTTTAAGATGAGGAATTATTTACATTATATACATTGGACAGATAGGTGTCCTCATCTTGTTTTGTTGTTAATACAACGTTTCGGCTGATGTACTCTCCAGCCTTCATCAGGTGTCCTAGTGATGTTATTATTAACGTTTGTTCAGGTCACTGCCTACAATTGTACTCGGAATCTTGAGGTTAGTCGCCCGCTTTTTAACCACTTTTTTTTTTCCCCCGTGATTTTTTTTTTCTCGAGAATTTTTTTTTTTTCTTTCGTGTATTTTTAGGGCTTATAAACTGATATTTTTCTATCCTTCCTCAATACCAATTCCCATATACTACTCATATCTGCATTATGTCTGCTTAGGAGATTATTGTGTCCTAGCATATGTGCTGCCTCTTTTAGTTTTCGTGTTTTCCAGTGGTGTTCTCTGTCTATTATTAAAAAAAAAAAAAATTTCACGAGAAAAAAAAACCCGGGGTGGGGGGGGGGGGGGTGAAATGTGGTTAAAAAGCGGGCGACTAACCTCAAGATTCCGAGTACAATTCTAGGCAGTGACCTGAACAAACGTTAATAATAACATCACTAGGACACCTGATGAAGGCTGGAGAGTACATCAGCCGAAACGTGTTAACAACAAAACAAGAAGAGGACACCTATCCGTCCAATGTATATAATGTATATATATATATATACATATATAAAAGTGCAGGGTGAGCAAGATTGATGGAAGTCATGGAGTAGGTAGACCCAGATAAACCTGGGACGACATGATAAAATCCGACCTTGCACACTTGCACCTCTCTAAGACAATGTCACTGGATCAAGATCTTTGGTGCCACGCAGTAATACAGAAGACCCGCCTTCCCTATGTGCAAAGTTAACCTACAGTCAGTAGGCCCTCCTAACCAAATATACACCACAACCCACTACCCCTACTCCATCCTCCCACTCCTACCAACACCACCTTTTCTTTGTAAAGTTATGATGGTACCACAACATCCAGTCTAAACAAAAGTGGTCATAAAAAAAACACAGTCCACACTGTAATGTGCTGGTGTAGGAAACACAGTAAAAAGGCTCCCAGTCCATACGGTAAATGTGGTTGATGTTAGGAAAGGCATCCAGCCATAGAAAACCTGCTAGATACAGTTCTATATGAGTGAGACACGGTCACCCAATCAATGCTAGTGTGGAAGTTAGACGTTAAATGATGATGATATATATGTAAAAATCAAAATGGATTCAGTAAGAAACTAGTTAGACCATTACTCACCAGAGTACTTGATACTAAGGGTAGTAGAGTATACTTATATATGTATATATAAAGTGTGAACATTAGAACATGTTCTATACAGATCACATTATATAAGGAAAATTATTAAAAAAGGGTTTGAAAAGCACACCTGGTATATGTATATATAAAGTATTTTTATAACAGGTGCAAAAATTGCTGTTAAAAATAGATGTTAGCAAAGCCTGCTTTCTTCGTTTGGGATTATCAAGATATTGGGTTAAAATGTTTTTTCTTAAAATTCCTGCATGCTAATTCTTGACTACATTGGGTTAAAGAAAAAATAATTTAACCTAATAAAAAATATTTTGATAATCCAAAATGGATAAAGCAGGCTTTGCTAACGTCAATTTTTGTACATGTTATAAAGATCCTTAATATATATATTAGGTGTGCTTCTCAAACACGTTTTTTATCCTCTTCCTCATATATATATCATCATCATGATCCTTGCATGGGTTGTGTGGGTCCTTCCCTGCATGTCGCAATCCGTTGTCTCAGTGATTTGAGGTCAGTTCTCACAAGATCTTCCCATGTCTTTCTTGGTCTACCTCAACAGTGGCTTTCTTCCACTGGCATTTGCTGGCAGTTCTTCACCCAATGATCATTATCCATGAGCATCACATGTTCAAACCAATGCAGTCTTCTCTCCTGCATCCCACTTTGGATTCGTCTTAAACCCAGCTTCTCCCTCAACTCATGTCACACTCTGCCTCTCTGTCACACTTAAATTGCACATCCAATAGAGCATGGTTAGTTCATTTCTCTCCAGTCTCTGCACATCCTCCACGGTTAAATCCCATGTTTCACTACCATGCAGCATTGCACTTCACACACATATATATACATATATTCTCAGTGCTTCAAAAGCCGAAAATTCGGCTTCATACATTCTTTAGAAGAAGTGTTTTAAGGTTATTTTTTTCCACTAAGGCAAGGATTAGCTTTGTTGGCTCAATGACAAACTTTTCCATTTTGCCCTATTGACTGCATCTCCCATCACAAATACTGTCATTGGCTTTCATTTCCTCCTCCATCATTCACAGTTGTGTCTTTCAGGGTCTTCCCCTTCTTCTACATCTTTCTACATTTATTTCCATCACTCCTCTAACCCAATCATTTTCATTCTTTCTCAACACATGATCCAGCCATTCCATTCACAACATTCAACACAGGGTTTATTCCCCTTATCCAGTTACTTTCATGAACCAACTATCTCATTTCTCCATCATTTCTCCTCATGGAATTCATTATTTGTTTTCCTCTCTTTAAGCAATACTTCACTCACCCACTAAACCATTCTCATTTCTATTCTGTCCAACCTTCTCTTTTGCTTGATGTTCATCACCCATGTTTTTTACTCCCATAAATCATGGAACTTCTCACACATGCAGCATACATCTTTCCCTTTCCTGACTAAGATATATATTTTTTGAAATTAGTTTCAGTTTTCCAACAGACTAAATTAAATCAACTGACTCAGCAAAGACATACAACTCCAATATTTTGTTATGTTTGCCAATAAAAACACAAAATTTTCCTATGAGAAAGTAAAACCACTGGGTTATCTCCAAAATATGACCGATTACTGACAACTTCAATTTACTTATTTCTATGAAATAATTGCCTGAAAAATTTGCCCAATTAAATGAAAATCTAGAAAATTCTATCCAAAAGTCACAATTCATAATCCAATTAGCAAATTACTGAGACAAACAAGTCCACAAATGATTGAAATTGCTTTTATAATAAAGAAAAATAAGCACTAAAAATATTAATCTATCTACCTATATCGTTCTCCCTATGTATGTATGTATGTACGTATGTATGTGTGTTTATATGTATATATATATTGATTTTCATATGAAGTGAGATGTGTTCTAACAGAATTTTCTCAAGAAAGCCAGAAATAAACAACAAAATAGGCAATGCAATCTCTTTACACATAAAAAAATAGTTCCTAACATACACAGTAAAATATGTAAACATATACACATTTTGGAATAAATGTAACAAATGTTTTAAGGCTATTTTCTTTGCTAAAGCAAAGGTTAGCTTTGCAGGTCTCATGACAAGCTTCTTCATTTTGCCCTACCCTACACAACTTCACTTCTTACTGACCTCCGAGCTTTCATTTACTTCTTTACCTTTTATCTCTTAGTCCTCTCCTTCCTCAACACATGACCCAACCATCTCATTCCATTTCCCTTCACACCATTCATCAATGGCTCTTTTTCTCTCATTCAGTCACGTTTATCCTTCCTCAACACATGACCCAACCATCTCATTCCATTCCCCTTCACACCATTCATCGATGGCTCTTTTTCTCTCATTCAGTCACTTTTATCCTTCCTCAACACATGACCTAACCATCTCATTCCATTTCCCTTCACACCATTCATCAATGGCTCTTTTTCTCTCACTCAGTCACTTTTATCTTTCCTCAACACATGACCCAACAATCTCATTCTGTTTTGCTTCACACCATTAATCACTGACTCTATTTCTCTCACCCAGTCACATCCTTCCTCAACACATGACCCAACGATCTTATTTTATTTCTCTTCACAGTATTCATCACTGACTCTATTCCTATCATCTGCTACTCATTATTTGTCTTCTCTCTGAGTAATATTCCACTTATTCACTGGAATATTCTTATTTCATTTCTTCCCAGCCTTATGTGTTGTTCTTTTGCGAGCAAAACAAATAAAATTTAATCAATTTAGACTACACACGACCAAGAAGAAAAAATAAATTGTGAGATATAACCCCTTTGATACAAACTGTCTGAAATGGCCTATGGTTCTATGATACAAAGCTTTTATTTTAGGATGTTTATGTTTATCTAAAAACACATCATAATTTTATGTAAGAATCTGTGTGATGTTCCAAACACCAGCTTAATAAAAAGAAATTTAGTCCAAATATTTGATAATTTTCAAAATGGTTTGAGAACCATAGGCAGCGCATTTCATAAGAAATATGGTAAGAAATGAGTTAATGAATAATTGATTGTGACCTAGAGTGATAAGAATTAAATAGGAACGATGCAATGAGAAGTAAACCTTATAATTACAGTGCCAAATTTGGACATCTCTCAGTCTTATTAAACTTCCTCACTGAAGCAGAATTTTAATAGTATAATGGGTAATTATTATGCCTATTTCAAACAATAACAATTGTTTCTACTTTTGGTACAAGGCCAGCAATTACCCAGTATATTACTAGTACTTTATTTTATCGACCCTGTAAGGATGAAAGGCAAAGTTAACCTTGGAGGGATTTGAACTCAGTCCGTAAAGGGACGTAACTCTATGCCACAAAACATGGTGTCCGACCCTCTACTGACACTGCCACAATAACAATGAGACTAAAATATATCTGCTCATTATAGCAGTATAGCAGCAAATCTGGACATGTTTCAGATCGGTAGAAGGTTGGACGCCATGCTTTCCAGCATAGTTACGTCCCTTTATGGTCTGAATTAAAATCCTGCCGAGGTTAACTTTGCCTTTCATCCTTACAGGGTCGATAATATAAAGTACCCGTAATGCACTGAGTAATTGCTGGCCTTGTGCCAAAAGTAGAAACAATTATTACTCCACAGTAACATAGACTCTAACCAATACATTGGTTATTGTGTTTGTCATGAAGAGAGTACAAAGCTGATAGTCCTATCTCAAGCAACAACGATTGAACTAAAATCTTAAAGATTAAATGGAAGCATGCAGTGGGGGAAAATACTTAACTTTAACAATATAATGTTGACTCTAAACTTGTTTTATCTTATTAAAACCACCTCAGCAAAGCAGAATCGTGCCAGTACAGTGTCCATTACATGCTATCAATAGAGTAAACTTTTAACTTTTAGTGCTCATGTATATATATATATATATATATATATATATATATATATATAGTGAAAGATTGAAGAATAAAATGGTCGGCTGTACAAAGAGGGTTTTATTTCAAGTATTAACAATTGTCTCATTGATCAGGTGAGTCTAAAGGCCGCTAATCACTCGAAGTTGTGTCACTCGACCTTAAATACAATGTTTACCTCTGATTAAATCATCGGAATACTGTATATATATATATATATATATATATATATATACACACACACACACACACGCACACCTAACCACACACACCACCTTCAGCCCTCCCCACTCGGACACCCCGTCTCCCTCTCCCCACTCCACCCGCCACCACCCCTACTCACCCCACACCCTTCCACCACCTGTTTACCCCCCTTTTAATTTCAGTTTATTTTGATCATGCCTTTATTTTTAAATTTTCTCATTCCTTGTATTTTGATCATGCTTTATTTTTATTTATTATATTTTTTGTCTTTATTTGTTAATTTTTCATTCGCACCGTTTCCTTTCGCTATATGTCTCTCCACCACTCCCCTACACACCTTTTGAACTCTGTTCCCACACACTTCTCACCTAAAGAAGGGCTTATGCCCGAAACGTCGTCCCCCACCTACCCCCCACTCTCCTGAGCGTGAATTTAATAAACATTTATTGTACTGCCTCTCTCTTCTGTCCCTGTTCAATTTTTCATTATATATATATATATATATATATATGTATATATATGCAAAACACAAACAGAAATAACAAAGCAAATGACATAGTATGAGGAAAAAATATATTAGTTTTATGCTTGTTATAGTAGGAAAAGAGTCTTAACGTTTTGGATGTTATTCTTTCATCAGAAAAAGAAGAAATAGAAAGATTGAGGATGCGGGCAGTGGCAGAAACATTGGCGAGTGTATTTACCATAAGTTTGGTTCAACCTAAGCCTTGTGACTTTATTTGGTTTGATGTAATCTGTACTGAAGCCTGTTGCATGGATTGTATCTGTAATTAAAAGGTCCATGCCTGTCATACTGAATCTCCCTGAGAATTAGAGTAACCTTTTGTGACCATATTTCTAATGATATACAAATTCTATTTGAATCAATTGAGGGATCTAGTAAAATTATAAATTATTTCATTACTAAGATAGTAACTTATTATATATTTCTTATGTTTAAAGATGTTAATTGAAATAGAAGCCCTTTAAATTGGTGGTTTTGTTTCATAAAATAAAAAGTCAATTTTTGTTGGGTTAGTATAAACAAATTTAAGTCTCCACAGGGCCGTGGGGCAGCCAGCACATGGGACCCTATTTGCTCATAATAGTGAGAGATGGGGAGGGTGAGAATGATGGAGGCGATGACAGTAGAAATTTGGTTCCTCTGTGTTTGGACCTGGTGTATGTCTATGTGCATGTTTACCATTATTGTAGCGAGAAT
>OZ024747.1:56027788-56055288 GCA_964016885.1 Eledone cirrhosa
ACTCATTGAATCTTGTTTAACCCTTTAATATATATATAATAAATGTAATCTTGAGTTTTTCAAATATCAATAATAATATTCAATTCGTTTGCAATTATGCAAACAGCCTCTTTTAAGCCATGTAAGTAGATTGAGCCCCTCATTCTTGCTCTTGTGTTGGCATGTAAACAGAACTGCAGACACTAATATTTCTGGGTGATTACCCTTGATCAGTGCAGTTTACTGTTCACCTGCCAACTGTCAGAGCTATATATATGGGTTGTTCTATATTCAGATATCATTCTATCCACTATGGTTTTGGGGTTACTGAAATAGGTACCAATAAATTACTGGTGTAATACATTCAATCTTTTAAACTTTTCTCAGCTTTCAAAATTTTTTCTGACACATTGTCCAAATATTCTTTTGTCTCATCATTCAAAGAGTTTAAACAACTATTGTGGCTATTAGCTGTTGTTGTAGTTGGTGCTGTTGTTCTAAGATGGTGTTGTTGAAGTTGTTGTTGATGTAGTTGTAAGATGGTGTTGTTGCTGTTTTTTGTTAATGGTATTGAGTTTTTTGTTTTTTTTGTACATGTTATCTTTGTTGTTGTCTTTATGGTTATGGTTATCTTTGTTGTTACCGTTGTTATCTATCGTTACTGTTATTGTTGCTGTTATTGTTGTTGTTATTGTTGTTGTTGCCATTCTTGTTGACATCGTTGCTGTAGTTGTTGGTGAGAGTGGTGTTGTATTTAATAGTGATGTTGAATTTGTTGTTGTAGAACATGTTCTTTTTGTTGCAATTAGCAATGTTGTTGTTGCAACTGCTGTAGTAGTAGTAGTAGTTGTTGTTGGTTTAGGTGTTGTTGTGGTTGTTTTTGCCATTATTGGTGTTCTTGTTGCTGTTACTGTTGGTGTCACTGTTGATGTTGTTGTTTGCCATAGTTGTTATTGGTTTTGTTGTTATTGTTAGTGCTACTGTTTATGTAGTTGTCTTTGCAGTTGTTATTGTTGTTGTTGTTGCTAGAGCTATTGTTTATGTAGTTGTCTTTGCAGTTGTTATTGTTGTTGTTGTTGCTAGAGCTACTGTTTATGTAGTTGTCTTTGCAGTTATTATTGTTGATGTTGTTGTGTTAGTGCTACTGTTTATGTAGTTGTCTTTGCAGTTGTTATTGTTGTTGTTGTTGCTAGAGCTACTTATTATGTAGTTGTCTTTGCAGTTGTTATTGTTGTTAGTGCTACTGTTGATGTAGTTGTTACTATTGTTGTCATTGTTGACGTTGGTGTTGTTGTTGTTGTGTTATTAACGTTGTTGTTGTTGCTGTTGTTGTTTTATGATGTTACTTTTTTATTTGTTGTGATTTTAACACTTTTGCAACCACCTCTCATCTACAAATGATAATTTTCATACAATATTTTGTTTTTTCTTTTATTTTTTATTTTGCTTATTTTCTTTTCTTATTTTTTTACTCTACTTTCGTCTTCTTAAATAAGAACTTCTTTTAACAACTAACTCAATTACTCTCCATTGAAGAAGAGCAGAATGGAACAACTTTGGTCAAGTCTATTAGATAAATACCACTGCCAGAAAATGAAATAAATGGTTGGTGGTGCCTCAGCAAAGAGAAAGAAAACAAAGGAAGGTAAAAAACTATTAGGTACAAAGTAAAGAATACACGAAGAACACAAAGAATAAAAGTAACGCAGAGAATACAAAGGAGAGAGGAATGATGAATTATATAATAAAATAATAATAATAATAATAATAATAATAATAAAGTCAAAATTTGGTAGAAAACACAAGAGAAGAAAATCACAGAGATAAAATAAATGTAGAGAATTGGAGAAAAGAAAATATATATAAGTATATATAAGAATATATAGAGATAATATATATAAATAATGTAAATAAAATGAAAAAAATGAAAAGTGAAAATATATATTTATAAAATATATGAATGTAATGAAATAGATGGAAAAAATGCTATATATATGTATATATATGTATATGTATATATTTATGTATATATATGTGTATATATATATATATATATATTTGTGTGTATATATATATATATATGTGTGTGTGTGTGTGTATATATATGTGTGTGTGTGTATATATATGTGTGTGTGTGTGTGTGTGTGTGTGTGTAAATAAGTATCAACATAGATATTGATTGGTGTTGGAAGAAAAGATGGCGGTGGTGTTGATTGACATTGTGGTGGTGATGGTGGTATTTGTGATGATAAAATTGGGTGTCAAAAGGAGAAAGAGAGAGAGAGAGAATCATAGTGATGATAATAGCAGTACCTACTGTTAGTATTATAATAGTAGTGCTGGTGGTGGTGGTGGTGGTGGTGGTGGTGGTGGATTTATTCATTGTTGGTGGTAGTGCTGGTGCTGGTGATGGTAGTTTTAGTGGTACTCCCAGTGATAATGGTTAATGCAGTACTGATGAAATTGGTTTTGTTGGTGATGGTAGTGGTGATATTGAGAAGTGGTAATACAATGGTAGTGATAATAGTTAGTGCAACTTTGGTGCTGGTGTGGGCCAGAGGTGGTGGTGGCAGTAGAGATGTTCATGGTGGGGATTGTGGTGGTGTCGGTGGTGATGGAAGTGGTGACATTGAGAAGTGGTGATACAATGGTAGTGATAATAGTTAGTGCAACTTTGGTGCTGGTGTGGGCCAGAAGTGGTGGTGGCAGTAGAGATGTTGGTGGTGGTGCTAGTGATTATGCTAGTGGTGTCGGTGGTGGTAGTGGTGGTGCTGATGGTGGTAGTGGTGACATTGGGAGGTGGTCATACCACAGGAATGATAATAGTTAGTGCAAATCTGGTTCTGATGTGGGCCAGTGGAGGTGGTGGTGGTGGTGGTGGTGGTGGTGGTGTTGGTGCTGGTGCTACTGCTGGTGGTGGTGCTACTGCTGGTGGTGGTGGTGACATTGGGAGGTGGGGATACATTGGTAGTGTTAATAGTTAGTACAATTCTGGTTCTGATGTGGGCCAGTGGAGGTGGTGGTGGTGATGGTGGTGGCAGCGGTGGTGGTGGTGATGAAGATCTATTTGAATATGTAGACATGAGGGTGCAGTGTTTGTGTCTGTAGAAAATGTCTGAGAAAGATATTGTTCCATGTTTGGTCTGAAGTGATTGGCACCTTGGAAATTGTCCAGACAAATATTTAGATCTTTAATAGGATGTATGATTTTTCAACTATCGTATACAAAAACACATTCATGTCCCTCTCTGCCTCCCCACATCTCTCTCTTTATATATATATCAATGTATATATATATATATGAGTGTTTGTGTGTGTTTATGTGTGTGTATATATATATATATATATATATATAGATAATAGAAAATTGGTGCTAAATGATAAGGATGTTCACATATATATAGAAATATGTATGTATGTTCGTATATATATATGCATATACACACACGTATATATATACATATATATATATTGTGTCTGTGTGTCTACATACATACATGTGTGCTATTTCAATTAAAACCAGACACATATTAAAGGCTCTAATTTAACTTCATTATATATATTTTCTTTACATTGCATTTAAATTCTCTTCTTTCAAACAACCTTCAAATTTAACCCCACTCTTTCTTCTTCCACACCATGTATCATTATTTTTTTTCAGGATTGTTGTTGTTCTTCTCAGAAGTATTTCCTAAATTTTATATATTTTGTTACCATTTTTAGTTTCCAATTTATTTATAGACAAATAGGCAAATTTATAAATATTTGTCTTTTACTCCCTACTCTCTCTCTCTCTCTATATATATATATATATATATATATACACACATGCATATGCACATGCACACACACATATATATATATATATACATACAAACGTACATATAAACATACATGTATATATATATAAATATATATATATATATAAATATATATATATATATGTGTGTGTGTGTGATTTAAAGACAGCAATTTCATCTCCATGTATTTTTCTTCTACATGTTTATTTTACTGATATTGTTGGTGACATAGTGGAGAGATAGAGTTGGGTTAGGGACCAGATATTTTGTAATAGCTTTTTAAATTTCAGGATTGTTATTCTTTTGTTGGTGTTATTTTGGTTTTTAACCATCCTAACCATTGTTGTTATTTTTAATTTCATCCTTCTGGGATTGATAAAATAAAGTGCCAGTCCAGTATTAGGGCAATTTAATCAACTTACCCCTCCACACAAGTATTACTGGCTTTGTGCTTAAAGTAAAAATTATTATTGCAGTGAGGGTGGTGGATTGGCAGTATCAGTACAGCATCAGACACTATGCTTCATAGCATAGAGTTACAGCCCTTTACATCCTGTTACAGCCCTTTACAACCCGCCTAGGTTAGCTTTGCCTTTCAACCTTATTGCGTTGAAAAATAAATCACCAGTAATGCACTGGGGTCAATTTAATCGACTTTCGCCTCCCATTTAAATTACTGGCTTTGTGCCTAATGTAAAAATTATTATCATTATGGTAGGGATTAGGGATGCAACATCACTTTGGATAAGGTGCTGAGTTCAATCCCACTGTGTGACAATTTCTGTAAGCATCATATACCATAGGTTCATGTCAACCCAAGACTTGTGAGAGAAATTGGGTTGATGGAAAAAGAGTAGAAGCCCAGAAGAAGAACAAGAAAATGTCCAGCCTTGTCACTCATTATGTCTATCAACCTCAACTACTTGGTAGTTCTTTATACAAATGACATTATCCTCATGATTCACATGTCCACATCTTTTGCACACTACATCTCTATCTTCTTGTATCCAGCTTTTTTCCCCAACTCACCTGTGCAAAGAAATTCTGGAACTTTTGGAAATATAATATAGAGATTAACAATATATTCCAGATGTATTTCACTGCATCTCCCGCTAGGGAGTAGACTTTCAATAGCTCCAAATTCTCCTACTATTTTATTTTCTGTATGGAAATATCCATTCTTGTTATGTAGGAATTTGGATGGATTCCAATTCCATATTGCGCTTGGTTTTTATGATGTTACCACATCATTTAAATGAATAGGAACACGTATCTTGTTCTAAATGTTGTGCAAAACTTTCACCCTAAGTATATGCATTCTATCTATCTATCTATCTATCTATCTATCTATCTATCTATCTATCTATCTATCTATCGAGGAAACCGTTGCACACGCATTGGTACACTGCTCGGGCGTAGCCGATCTGTGGGGCTATGTCGAACAACTGCTGTCAAGGGTGGGACCGATCCGGTTGACCACCGAGTCTATTGTAATGATCAAGCCGCCTCCCCCCTTCAAAGATGAAGCAGAGGCGGTGTTTCTGTGCGTAATAGCCATGGCGAAAGAGGTTGTATGGTGGACGCGTCTGAAAGGACTGAGGTCAGGCACCTTTCTCTCTGGCCAACAACTGGTCCGTTTCTTCCGATATCATTTCGGAAGAAGGATCAGGATGGAGAGAGAGGTGCTGCACCCCAGCCGTTTCTATGAAAGATGGGTGAAAGTGGCGAGAATGGCCCGTGTGAATGGGCCTTCACTCTACATCAGACTATAGGTGAGGAAGATGAAAGACCAAGGGAGCACCCCTTCTCTGTGCTCCTGAGGAGAAGGGTTGCACACTTTTTTCGGGGGTGTGTGCGACCCCCCAAGGCGCCTCCTCTCTATTGAGGATTTTGTTAAAAATTTTATTTTTTGTTATATCTTATTTTATTTTTATATTTTGTTATTGCCTCCTCCTTATTGAGGATGCCTTTTTGTGTAAACTCCCCCCTTTGTACTTGTCCCACTTTTGATGCCCTAGTGGCAAATAAAAGAAACATATCTATCTATCTATCTATCTATCTATATATGTGTGTCTGTGAGTGTGTGTATGTGAATGGTTGATGGCTGAGAGAAAGGAGAGTTTTACTTTCTATGTACTAGGCATGCACCTTTAATGAGTTGTAGTGCACCTGAGCATTGTTCGCAATAATTTTCATTATTATTATTAATATTCATTTTATTATGGTTGAATAGTAAGTTTTGTTACTCTGGAGTTTTGGCTGTTTTTCACAAGGTCATCAAACAAAAGTTCTTGACTGATGACCCTGTGAAAAAACAGACAATGTTCCAGAGTAACAAGACTTATTATTCAGCTTTAATAAAATGAATATATATATATATATATATATATATATATATATATATAAGGTAAATAGAAATAACAACACAAGTGGTACAGTATATGGAAGGAATATATTAGTTTAATGCTTGGAATAGCAGTAAGAAGATCTTAACCTTTCGGATGCTAGTCCTTCATCAGAAGAAAAAAGAAAAATTAGAAAGATTGAAGGGACAAGCATGGTGGAATGAGAAAAAAATGTTTTTAGAGAAAAATAACCAGTCCATTCATGTTGCCTTCTCTTGGAAAACTGTTATATATATTCTTTTACTTTTTATTTAATTCTTTTCTGGTTAAGTCATGCTGGAGTACTGCTTTAAATACATTTAATAGACATTGCTTTCTCAAATATGGTACATATCTTACTCATCTTTATTTTGTCAAACAGTTAGGTACAGGACATAAAAACAAACAAAGGCATAAAGTCAGATATGGACACACATACACATACACCCACACATATGTAATGTGCTACTGCAATTTGTCTACCAGATTCTGTTCACAAAGCATTTGTCAATCCTAGACTACAATAGCAGACACCTGTCATGCTGAAGTTGCTATGCAGTGGGAATAATCCCCAAAACATGTGGTTATGAAGTGAACGCCTTCACCAAACTGCTATACCTGTACAATCATCATCATCATGTAACTCTATGCTTTGCAGCATAGAGTTACAGCCCTTTAGGGTCTGAGTTCAAATTCTGCCGAGGTTAACATTGCCTTTCATCCTTATGGGGTCGATGAAATAAAGTACCAGTAATGCACTGGGATAATTGCTGGTCTTGTGCCAAAAGTAGAAACAATTATTATCATCATCACCGTTTTATGTTCACATTTTTCCATGCTTGCATGGAAAAACCCAACGCTTCACTAAAGGATTAAAAAACTACTGCTACACTACCCCCACTAAAATCACTCCTGGCCAAATGCAACCAAATCACCATCACCAACAACAACAACAACAATATCAAGCATAGTGACATCATCATCAATAATAGTAACAGCATCATCGATATCAATCACAGCAACATCGACAGCATCATCATCAGTACCACCACCAACAACATCATCATTATCAGTAACAACAACAACAACAACAATAGCAGTAATAAATTCAAAACTTGTGCCCCTACAAACTCCTTGCATTACCATAAATAATCACAAACATTAGATTACAAAGAAATACGAAAATATTCAAATGAATGTGAAAACTAGACATAACGATATATGTCATATAAAATAAATAATAGTTTGTAATGTGAAACACATTGGAAATAAATATATGAAAGCAATAACAACAAAAACAATGACAACAACATAACAGCATCTGTAATTTCACCATTATCATCAGCAATATTATTGTTATAGTTCTTGGTGGCATCACCATGAATGATAGTAGCTGCAAATTTGATAGGGGAAGAATAAATTGAAAGGTTGATTCTGGTATGGAGGTCATCCTACATCTGTATATATATATCATCATCATCATCATCATCATCGTTTAACGTCCATATTCCACGCTTGCATGGGTTTGGCCGGGAGTTTTCCCACTTGAGGCAAGAGTGGTTGTCTTGCTCGCATAGGACTGTCTGGCGGGTTTTCTACAGCTGGATGCCCTTCCTAACACCAACTACATTTACAGGTTTTTACCGTGTTACCTACACGGCCACATTACAGCGTGGACTGTGTGTCTTTTTGTCGTGATACCTACATGACCTCATTTGTTTCGGGCTGGATGTTGTGACACCAACATAACTTTACATTGAAAGGGGTGGTGTGGATGGGGTGGGGTAGTGGGACAGGGGTGTATTTTGTTAGAGGTGTCTACTGACTATAGTAGGTTTCACTTTGTACTTAGGTAAGGCGGGTCTTCTCTATTACTGTGTAGCGCCAAAGATCTCGGTCCAGTGACATTGTCTTGGAGAGGTGTAAGTGTTAGAGGTTGGAATTTATCAAGTCGTCCCAGGTTTTTCTGGGTCTGCCTACTCCGTGGCTACCATCTATTTTTATTGCCCTGCACTTTTTTATACAACTGTCGTCTTTCATGCGCATCACGTGACCATGCCAACGTAGTCTTCTCTCGAGTAAACAACATCTGATCCCTCTTATTTCTAATTTTTCCCTTAGTTCGTTTATGCTTTGCCGTTCAAGTATATTACTATTACACATCCAGCGGAGCATGCAAGCTTCATTCCTCTCCAGTCTGCGTATATCCACTGCACACAATGCCCAGGTCTCACTGCCATGCAACATTGCTGTTCGTATGCAGGCATCATACAGCCTGCCTTTCATTTTTAGGGAGAACCCTTTAGCGGCTAATAGTGGTATAAGCTCTCTGAACTATATATATATCATGATCATCATCATCATCATCATCATCATTTAATATTCACTTTCCCTGTTGGCAAAATTTGTATGGGTCTTTATGGATCAAGTCGGTACTCAAGTGGAGCTATTGACCTCTAAGGTGAGCCTGGAGCCTGTATAGTGTCCCCCATTCTACCAAGTGCATTCCATTGACACACCAGCACAGTTCTGATTTTTGTGATGCAACTGAAGAGTCCCTTGACTATAATTTTTTGGGGGGGAAGGGGGGGGGGGGGGGGGGGGGGTTAATGAAGATATATATTAGTATCATGCTCAGTATAGTAGGGATAGTTTTAACATTTCAGATACTAGTCCTTCGTCAGAATATAGAATGAGAAATTAAAGAAGAAATAGAAAGATAAAGGAGAGTTAGCAGGGGTGGAAATGAAAAGAATTTCTACAAGGAAAAACAGGTCTATTCATTTTGCCATGTCTTTGAAAACGTATATATATCAACATGCAGGAGTTTTAATGAAAAATCGATTTAACCTAATAACAAATCTTTTGATAATCCAAAGCGGGGAAAGCAGGCTTTGCTACCATCAAATTTTGTACATTTTTTAAAGACCGTATATATATACACACCAGGTGCACTTATCAAATCATTTTTTTAAAAACATTTTCTTTATATAACGAGATCTGCATAGAACATTTCTAACGTCGTACTTTTTATATATATATATTGAAGCAGATTTTATATTACATTTTTGATATATATATATATATTTAGAAAGTGAACAACATCTCTCTCTGATGACCGATCCAGACATATGTTAATATTGTCTGGGATTCAGAAACCTTTGGTAATGGAGTAGTTATATTTTGTGTTGTTCACTTTCTAATTAAATAGCTCTGTTCTATACATAGAGGACTCTTTTTTCCTTTGCTTTTTCTTTGGAATTACCTAACACACACACACACACACACATATATATATAAATGCTGTAATGAATGTTGACCCACAATATTTGCATATGTATCTGTATGTCTCTTGGGTGAAAAGGAGGTCATATAACTGTCCATTCATTAATAAATTGCTCCGAAGAATCCAAACCTCGGTTTGGAGGAAACAGTTGTAAGCACAAAAATGTTTTGAACAGTTCTTTGATTCTTATATTTCATATATATATATATATATATCATCATCATCATCCTCATCGTTTAACGTCCATCTTCCATGCTAGCATGGGTTAGACGGTTTTGTTCCATTTGATGCAGGATTGCTCGGGAGACCGTGTTTCACTCATATAGAAGAGTCTCTGGCAGGTTTTCTATGGCTGGATGCCCACAAAATATGCATGTAGTAGACTCTGTAGGGTTGTTGGCTTTAGGAAGGACATCCAACCATAGAAACCCTCTCAAATAGGGGACATATAATTGTCTTAATGACCAGTTTAGTTTTGGGTTTTAACTAAATATCCAACACATGGCAGCATGAAAAGCAGATTGTAAAATGATTCTGATGAGGATTATCGCACATACACACGCACGCACACACACACCGACAGACACACACCCACACACACACACAGACACACACACCCACACAGATATGTATATATGTGTGTGTATATCACATGTCCGGAGGAGGAGGTGAAATGCTTATTCATATATGAATACCTCTCCTAATACTTACACGTATATCTCATGTCGTTTTATTTTGTGACCCACTAACACTGCTACAATTTCCTGTACCACCGCTACATGGACCACCACCACCTGCATCACCTCAAACTGCCTCATTAATAACACCATCATTACAACCACTACATCCATTAACACTGCTATCATCACCTGCATCACCACCACTACCTACACCCCTACCACTACAACCACTACATCCATTAACACTGCTATCATCACCTGCATCACCACCACTACCTACACCCCTACCACTACAATCACTACATCCACTGCTACCGTCACATGCATCACCACCACTACCTACACCCCTACCACTACAATCACTACATCCACTGCTACCGTCACATGCATCACCACCACTACCTACACCCCTACCACTACAATCACTACATCCACTGCTACCGTCACCTGCATCACCCCCCCACCCCAGCCCCACCATCACCACCACAGCTATTACATCCATTAATACCACTGCTACCTGTTATTACAACTAGTAACACCAACACCAATAACAACAACAACACCAGCACTACAACATCTTACATCACCAGAACCACCACCTGCACCACTGCAACCACTACAACCACTTACACCACCACCACCACCACCGCCGTACCACCACCACCACTACCACCCCCATAATCACCACTACAACCACCACTACAACCACTTACACCACCACCACCACCACTACCACCATCACCACCACTATCACCACCTGCACCACGGCAACCACTACAACCACCACCACTACAACCACTAATACCTCTGCCATCTGTGCTACTACTACTAACAACACCACTAACATCACCACCACCACCACCACCACCACCACTACTACTTACACTACCATCTACACTATTACCTGAACCACCAACACTACTACTACCACAACCACTACCGCTACCACCACCTGCACAATTACCTGCAACACCACCACTACTGCTACTACCACCACCACTACTTAAACCACCGCCACCACCACCTCCATCACCACTACCACCACCTCCACCACTACCACCATCTCCTCCACTACCACCACCTCCACGACTACCGCTACCACCACCTGCACAATTACCTGCAACACCACCACTACTGCTACCACCACCACCACCACTACTTAAACCACCGCTACCACCACCTCCATCACCACTACCACCACCTCCACCACTACGACCACCTCCTCCATCACCACTACCACCACCTCCTCCATCACCACTACCACCACCTGCTCCACTACCACCACCTCCACCACTACCACTACCACTACCGCCACCTGCACAATTACCTGCAACACCACCACTACTGCTACTACCACCACCACCTGCTCCATCACCACTACCACCACCTCCACCACCTCCACCACTACCACCACCTCCACCACTACCACCACCTCCACCACTACTTACACTACCACCTACACTACTGTCTCATACATCAACCAAGTTTCTGATTCAACTATATTATTAGGTTCAATCACAGATAAGAATAAAAAGTAAATACAACTAAGCACACACTTCTGCACATACACACACACATACATAGACATACACACACATATATATATACACACACATACACATACACACAATAATATTAGTGTTCAGCCACGCACACACACATAGACATACACACACACACACATATATATATATACACACACATATATATATATATACACACACACATACAAACATGCAAAAACATTTGTATTAGTAGTGTGCAGTCACAGACACATATATTCATATAATCATACTGACTCTCTCACACACCCACACACACACATACACACACATACATAGACATATACACACATATACATACATACACCCACACATATATATATACACATTAACACATATTCATATTAACATGCAGCCATAAACACATATATTCATATAATTATAGCAACTCTCACAACATAGACACATACACACATAGACACACACATACACACAAATCCACACACTCACACATACACACAAATCCACACACTCACACATAGACATACATACACATATTCACACACACATACACACCATTCACACAACATACACATTCACACACATACAGCCACACTCACACACATACACACACTCACACATAGACCTACTCACACATACATATATATACACTCAGGTGATCACTAAACTACAAAAATAAATAAACACATGAATACGTAAATAGCTGAGTATAAAAGAATAAATGAATAAATTCGAAAAGAAATAAAGAATGAAATGAAACTAAGAAAACAGAAAATAATATAAAATAAAATCTAAATAAATTATTCATACAAAACATCAATATCAAAAAGGTAAAACATTTTAAAAGGACGAAACATAAACAAAAATAACAGATAATAATAAAAAAGAAAATAAACAAAAATAAAATATAGTGAAAAAGAAAGAAAAATAAACAAAAAAAAACAGTGTAGAAAAATAAAATTAAACAAAAATAAAATATAGTGAATAAAAATAAAAATAAATAAAAATAAAATATAGTGAAAAAGAAAGAAAAATAAACAAAAATAAACAAAAGAAAACATTATGAAGAAAAATAAACAAAATAACAGTGAAAAAGGAAAAGAAACAAACAAAAAATCAGTGAAAAACAAGAAAAAACAAAAAAATCATAGTAACACAAAAAAAAAAAGATGAAAACAAAAAAAAATAGATGAAAACAAAAAAAAATAGATGAAAACAAAAAAAAATAGAAGAAGCAAGTGCATGATGATGATTGGGTGAAAAAATATTTGCTGTGATGTTTGGTAAGAGAGAATTGGCTTGTTACATGAAACACTGGTGTAATAGAGAGAAGGGTTAGGGGGGAGATGATGCCTTTTAATCTTTTTAAATTCTACAACTTAATTCCAGAGCTGCCAACAAAATGGTACTGTCATTTCAACATCTGTTATTATTGTATAGATGATTCTATCTTGAATCCCCATTTACTATGCTTTGTTGCCAATTCTTTGTAATGGAAATATTTAGGAATATATATGAGTTAAACACACACGCACACACAGCCCTACACACACATATACATACATACATACACACACATACTCACACACACATACACACACGTATATATATATATATATATATATATATAAATATTGTTTGAATTTTGATTTTTGTCAAGATATCTCTCTCTTTATCTCTCTCTCTCTTTCTCTCTCTCTATGTATATATATATATATATATATATATGTGTGTTTGTGCATGTGTATCTTTATAGACGTAGATATAGGTAGATAGACTTGTTACATACGTACATACATACACATTTATGTGTGTGTGTTTGTACAAGTAAATATGTATGTTTGTTATTTTCTTTAATTTTCTTTGTTGTATCTGATGTATATATAAGAATACAAGGATATTAATTCTGTAATATGGTGCTTGTTCTCTAGACATTTGTCCACCTCAGATAAAGATTACAAATGATAATTTTCTATTCTCTTTGCTTTCCAGTTTGCTCTGTAAATTTTCTTCATTTTGATACAAACACACTCACCTACATATAACTATCCATCCATCCATCTCTCTCTCTCTCTCTCTCTCTCTCACATATGTATATATACATATGTGTGTGTGTGAGCAGAGAATGCACACAGTCGCAACAGACAGCACCATCCTTTCTACATCAGCCACCTTGTTGGTATGCAATTTTGTGCATTCAGGTGGTATTACACTTGATATGGCAGTTTGCACAGCAGATTGGGGAGCAACTCTATTGGTAAGATGCATATGAGATGATAACAAAACAAAGACTGAACCTGAAAATTTATGAATGTCCTTCAATAAAAGCAGAAATTAATTTATAAAAAATTAGAAATTAGAAATAGACAATGGACTTAGCATGTAAAATGTACATGTTAACGCCGGAAGGAATGGAAAGTTAGAAAAGATGTCTTTTATCAGGTGATTGAGGGTCTGTCATAGAGCTGAAGAAATGTGTTCTACTAATTAAATGGCTGAGAAACAAAGACCAAAGAGTGAGTCAAGTGTCAGAGAAGAAGTAGATGTAAGAACTATAGTGGAGGAAACAAGAAGAGGGTGGAAGATAGGGAGGATAGAAAAGGAGAGTAGAGATGGGATCATACAGAGAACAATCAGGAAATAGTGGAAAGAAGAGATCATGAGAGTTAACATGTGGCAGTTTATCAAAGCATGGAACATATTAGCATTAATACATATAAATATAGTATCAGCAGAAAATACACACATTTACATAAGACAAAAAGACACTTGCATCTGTACCTCATCAGCCACATAGCTGGCATACAATTTCTCGCATTAAACATGGTATTACAATTGTGATTCCACTTTCAACAGGCAGCATAATGGGATAATTCTAGAGTGATACAAAAGTGGAAAGTTGATATGAAGGGAGATGAATGATAGTTGATAGATTAATGTAGAGAGGAAAGAGGGCAGAATATGGATAATTAATACATATTGTGTCACTAAAGTAGTAGCTGTCATTAGTTTAACAGCAATTTCTTCTTAATTTTGTTATTTTTTGCCCACTTATTTCTGAGAAAGTTGTGTGAGAAGAGCCCTCAGAAACTCCTACCAGCAGGTCCTCTCAGAAGCAACTGTCTCCAATTGATCCAGCTAGATGCCCAAGTGAGACCAATTAAACTCATGGATGTTATCCAACCATCTGGATGTTATCCTACCTCTGGATGTTATCCTACCCCTGGGTCTCCTGCTGCTTGGTTTTGCCTGCAAAATCTGTCCAGCAATTCTTTTCTGAGACATTCTAACCATATGCCTATAGTATTGGAGCTGTGATCTCTCAATTTGGAGAAGTAACGGCTCTACCTGGAGTGATTCTCTGAAGAATTGCAGCAGAGACGATAAAGGCATCAAAAGTTAAGACAAAGGAGAATTTTGGAGTTAAGCTGGAATCTGACTTCAGATCAGCATATAAAGTGTTCTGGCAGACCATCTGCCAACTTTGTAATAAGAAGCCCTCCTTCACAGCTGCAAATAGCATCTGATGAGATAAATAGTAATTGATTTATTCGGCAATTTCATAGTTAGTGCTCACATTATGCTGAGAGTGGTGAGAGGTATCAGTGAAACCAAGTAGAAAACCACTAGATGGCTATTTTATGTGCTAGACATGGCAGGAAACTTCACTGAAATCGCAACATATCATAAATAAGGAAAAGACAGAGATTAATTTTTCCCATTATATTGCACTCATTTGATTCAAATGAATTTTGACTCTTTTCTACAAATACTTGTATCTCCTTTACTTTAATTATGAGGTCAACTTTGCCTTTCATCCTTCCAGTGTTGCTAAAATAAAGAACTGGTAGACTACTGGGATTGATTTATTTGACTTTCCCCTCTACCAAATTTTTGCCTATCTTAAAAACGATTATTATATAGCAAGAAAATCAATCAAAAGAGAAATATTTATATGTAGAGAAGAATTGATACTAATGAAAATTTGAACTTAGTATGCCCTAGGTTTGAAATTACTGCATTAAATAATTGTTTCTACTTTTGGCACAAGGCCAGCAATTACCCAGTACATTACTGGTACTTTATTTTATCGCCCCCGTAAGGATGAAAGGCAAAGTTAACCTCGGCGAACTCAGACCATAAAGGGACGTAACTATGCTGGAAAGCATGGCGTCCGACCCTCTACCAATACTGCCAATTCACCGCTCCTTACTGCATTAAATAATGTAGTCAAAGATACCTTTATAAACACTGAAGAGTTACGACTGGAACACCTTTAATTATAAGACTGGTTCACTAATGTTGACCTTGGGTTAAACACATGTGACAACAATGAATATGACTATGTAGGTTCTGTAATGGAGAACCATATTCCATGAATATAGACACAACCCCAGTGCTGGAATGAAGATATGACCCTTTAACCCCTGGGTTAAGGTAGTGAATTAGCAGAGATGTTAACCCTTTAGCATTTAAACTGGCCGTATCTGACCAGAATTCGCACACCTCTTTCTGTTCAAACTCACTTTAATTGGCTGCTCATATTTATATTAAAGTATTTTTCTCAAAATAAATAATAATTTCTACTTTTGGTACAAGGCCAGCAATTACCCCAGTGTATTACTGGTACTTTATTTTATCGACCCCGTAAGGATGAAAGGCAAAGTTAACCTCAAAATAAATAATATCAAAATCTCAGATTCAAAATTATGTGAGATAATTATGTGAAATAAGTGTTTACCAAGAAAGTACAATAGTATATATAGAGTAATGTAAATGCTAAATGGTTAGAGTATAGAATAAAATGCCTTGTGGTATTCATCCCTATTTTCTTCCCTCTGAGTTCAAATCCTGCAAGAGTCAACTTTGCTTTGCATCCGTTCAGACGCCAATGAAATAAAGTACCATCTAGACTGCAGTCTTTGGTGAAAATTAATGAAAAGCTTTGAGTTATTTATTCCAGTTCTGTATGTTCAGATTTCAAATCTTACCATAATCTCATTGAGTGCTAGACTTAAACACCACCTCCTGTCTCTTTGAGGTCTTTAGTGGTGTCCACTCTGTTGGAAGTATTCAAACTAGGTGTCCAGTTTAACCTATAACATCCTATAATGGATATAGTGGGAAAAAACCCAAATAGATTTATTAATTAAAATGCTTATTGTATCAAAACTAATGGACAAAACCTTTGGTAAATTTACAGTATTAGTGTATAGACATTAATTTTTAATGATATGCAGTCATTTGTTTCTAAATGTTGTATTTAGAAGTTGGTTAAATAAGGATACCTGCCACCATTTCTAACTCCCAAATGTCTCTGAAGTCCTATAAAAGGTTCTAAACAACAAAAAAATAAAAAGTTAGTTCCCTAATTCACTCTAAACTCATTTATTGACACTCTCCCTCCACTACTCTCAGGCTCTTTTTGTCTCTCCCTCTCTTTCTCTATCTGCCTGTTAAATTCATCATATATGTAGTTAGTCACATTTCTCTGTCCTGAAATGTCAGTGTATGTTGCACTAAGGTCTACTGGGGGCTATTGTGGAGCCAATTTACTATATATCTATCTTCCCCCTAAAATCTCAGACAATTCCATATCAGAAAAGACTACTATTGTCATCTGTATTGTTATTGTTGTTCATCTTGTTATTGTTGTCTATCTCCTTATTCTTCTAGTTGTTGCTGTCGGTGTTGCTAGTTACATAAGGTAATAATAATTGTTTCTACTTTTGGCACAAAGCCAGTAATTACCCCAGTGTATTACTGGTACTTTTATTTTTATCGACTCCCGAAATGATGAAAGGCAAGCTAACCTGGTTTGGATTTGAAATCAGAACGTAAAGGGCCATAACTCTATGCTGCAAAGCATGGTGTCTGATGCTCTATCGATACTGCCAATCCCCCCCCCCCATATTATTGTCACCTTATGGTGATAATAATGATTATGATGATTATGATGATGGTTATAATGATTATGATGATGATGGTTATAATTATGATGTTGATGATAGTTATGGTGATGATGATAGATGTAGTGGGGGTGTTGATGATGGCTTGGGTTATGATGGGAGATCTTGTGGTGGTGTGCTGGTGATGATAATGATTATGATAATGATAGTATGGATAATGTAAATCCCCGGCCAAACACTACTGCCACCACCACCACCACCACCACCAACAACAACACCACCACACATGACCACAACAACTACCACAACCACCACTACCACCGCCACACCCAACCATGACCACCACCATCATCACCACAAGCGATGATGACGACCACCACCACACATGATAACCAATACCACCACCACCACCACAATCGCAACCACAACCACCAACGCCATACAATACAACCACCACCACTACCACTATCAACAACAACTCAATCACAACCACCAATGCAACCACCACCACTACCACTATCAACACCACCACAATCACCACTACCACTATCAACACCACCACAATCACCACCACCACTATCAACACAACCACCAATACGTCCACCACCACAAATCATGTCTTCTTAAACAACTTTAGAATAATAAATGAGTTTATACATCAAAGTCGATAAAACTGGTTTAAAGCAAAATTAGAGAAAAAAATCTCATCCATTCCTGTGATTTGTTTAGCCTGTGGCAATTAAGATGTTTTTAATAAAAGTCTATAAGATATGATTATATGTAATCCATTAGAAGTTCACAATAGACTTGACAAAACTGGGTCATATTAGCTTTGATTTCATATAAGAAAAAAGATTTTAAAAAACATTAACCCTTCCGTTACTATATTTCTAATGAAATATCCTCTATTTCAATTAATTAATGAAGAATTTTGGGAGGATTTACTTAAATTATAAAATACAAGGTGTGTGGCTTAGTGGTTACAGAATTGGATTCACAATCGTGATGTTGTGAGCAGTGCTGAATTTAATGGGGGGCAAAAGGTCCTCTGCAGGTCCTCTGCAGTGGAGGGGGGCAGCAATGGCCGTATGAGTTTATTTGTGCCCTCTGTAGGGCTCTTTAGTTTTAGGATGGTTAGATTTTTTAATTTAATACCTGTTTGTATAACTTTTCATTTCCAATGACTTGTGCCAAGCTGATTTTGATATGTAAAACTGGGGGTTTGCTGTGTATTCTAATTCTTTGATTATGAGGGGGGCCCTCCCAAAACTGAAGGGCTCCAAGCTCCTGAAGCTGAAGTGCCACCTCCACCCCAAGCTCCAAATCCAGACTTGGTTGTGAGTTTGATTTCTGGACGAGACAATGCATTATGTTCATGAGCAAGACATTTTATTTCATGTTGCGAAAGGAAGATAGTACCAGCAATGTAAAGATTAATGGAAACATTGTTTCCTTAGTTGGTGAAATTTGACAAGTTCCATCCCACTTGGAAATTGAGTGATGTCTGGTATCTTGTCGATCAATTTAATTCAGAAAAACATCCAACCATAGAAAACTTGACAAACAGAGCTGAGAAAACAATTCAGTAGAATCAAGGTCAGGGCAACCTCACGTGGGCTCGTGTTACAATAAAATACACCCAGTTCTCTCATGAGTGAGATGTGGCCCCCCAGCCCATCTCTGAAGCCAATGGGTTCAATTGAGTGTTGGCTTGGTCTGCGACAACCCATCCAGCCGTTGCTAGCATGGAAAAGGGTATGTTAAATGATAATGAGGATGTAACTAACGATATTGTACTTACATAAAATTATGTTGGAAGATTTGAACTTAAAAAGAACCCTTTAAAATTAATGGTTTTGTTTCTTAGAAGCAAAGCCAATTTTGGTCCAGCTTGATATCAAATGTTTGGCTTTTGAAATGCGACATTGTTTCGTCTCCTGTTGTCTGATTGGATTTGCAATCGAAAGGTTGTGAGTTCAATTCTCAGACCGGGTGATGTGTTGTTTCCTTGAGCAAGACACTTTATTTCACATTGCTCCAGTTTACTCAGCTGTAGAAATGAGATGATAGGGACTGGGGTCCCTATCATTCCACTGCAAAGTGGTCGTGAAGGTGCCACGGCAAAAAAGCACCCAGCACTCACTGTAAATGAGGTTGGTGTTAGGAAGGGCATCCAGCTGTAGAAATCAAGCCAGAATCAGTTCCCGTCCCACCCTTGCAAGCAGGGAAAAGTGGACGTAAAATGAAATGATGATGATGATGATGATGATGATAATCAGTCTGAATATGAAGTTATGCACTCACGCACACATGTGCGCATGCACACACACACACACACACACACACAACAATTTCCGTCTGCAAAATTCACATGGAAAGTAGTAAGTATTTGGCCTGAATTTATTGCATCTGGTTGACATGCAGTGGAGCTAACCCCCTATATGGCTATCAAGTGATGTATAGTGAAAGCAGCTTGACCAAATGGTTAAGAATTTTGCTTCACATTCATAATGCCTTGGGTTTTGATGCTATTGCTTGGTGTCTTGTGAAAATGTCATTCATCATAGCCTCAAGTTGATCAAAGTCCTGTGAAGGAAAGTGAATAGATGAAAATGGAAATGGCTTGGAAGATCATCGGATGGAGTGTAATTCAAAGTGTCAGTCTTGTTACATAATGCATGTATCTGAATTATATTGACAAATACATTAACCCTTTAGCATTTAAACTGGTCATATCCGGCCAGAATTCTCTCACCTCTTTCTGCTCAAACTGGCCATAACTGGCTGCTCATACTGATGCTAAGGTATTGTTCTCAAAATAAATAATCTCAAAATCTCATAGATTCGATATTATGTGAGATAATTTTGTGAGGTAAAGCCTTCACCATGAAAATATAATAGTAAATATAGAGTAATGTAAATGCTAAAGGGTATGCCTGTTTGTGGAATGCTCAGCCACTTGAACATTAATTTTATGTGCAGGTCATTGTATCTATTTACATATACCTCTTCCTCTATCAATATCTATATCTTTATCTCTCTACCAAATATATTTTATCATTTATCTAACACAGATATTTGCAGATTAAAATCCCATCATCTACCCCGATCACACAACCTCCACCACAACCATCACAACCACCACCACAACCATCACAACCACCACAACCATCACAACCACCACAACAATCAACACCGCAACTACCACCAACACAACCACCACAACCATTAACACAACCACCACCGCAACTACCACGTCAACCATCACAACCACCACAACCATCACAGCCACCACCGCAACCACCACAACCACAACCACCACTACCACCACAACCACAGCCATCACCACCATCATCACGACCACCACCGCCACAACCACAACCATCACAACCACCACAACCATCACCACACAACCATCACAACCACCACCACAACCATCACAGCCACCACCGCAACCACCACAACCACAACCACCACAACCACAGCCATTACCACCACAACCACCACTACCACAACCACCACCACCACCACCACAACCACTACAACCACCACCACAACCATCACCACAACCAACACAACCACCACAACCACCACAACCACCACTACCACCACCACAACCGCAACCATCACAACCACCACAAGCACCACCACAACCATCACCACAACTACCACCACAACCATCACAGCCACCACAGCAACCACAACCATCACAGCCACCACCGCAACCACCACCATCACAGCCACCACCGCAACCACAACCACAACCAATACCACCACCACCACCACCATCACAACCATCACAACCACCACCACAACCATCACCACAACCACCAAGCTCTACATACTTAACCACCAACAATTCACCAATTTAACATATTCCTCTCTGCCCACACATTCACACTAGAAGTCATCAAATGATAACAATTAAAAATTTTGCCAGTCTTTAGTCTGTCATGTTTATCATATATTATAAAATTTTCCCCTTTAACTTAATGGATTAACACAAGTCTAGACCAGTCTAATCAGCTTTGCAATAATAATCAGACACCCTGTCACACACATATATATATATGTGTGTGTGTGTATGTATACACACATACACAGACATTTTCATATGTGTGTGTTTGTTTGATTTGGTTAATTAAATTCTTTCCTTTTTACTTTATTATTTTTTTTTATAATTATAGTTTTTCCTGTTTGCTTTGTCTCAGAAAAATGTTTAAAGTAAACAAAGATAAAATTTAAAAAAAATGTTAGTATAGGAGTAAAACTATAGAAATATAGTATTCACTATATATCATTGAATCATGGTAATCATTGGCAATCAATATATAGCTTTTACATTTATTTAAATCAATTCGTCAAACTGAGACTGAACCCTATATATGGCTTAAGGGCTTCATTGTATTTTGGGACCCTCACTGAGGGTCCCAAAATACAATGAAGCCCTTAACCAAAAGCATTTAATTTTGGGCAAACATTAGTAAAGCTGTCATGTCTTTAGCATAAATGAAAAGTCTTCCTGGTCCTTTCTATCACAAACCAGTATACAAGTGTACTAGGTGAATTTAATGCGTACATCACCAACTTTATGGAGGTTGTCATGTCTATGAGACAACTGAGGAGTCCTCTTGTCTCTTTGTTTGTCAAGTTTTCTATGGCTATATGTTATTTCTATCACCAACTATTGACAAAGTGTACTGGGTGAATTTATCATGTATATCACCAACTCAAGGGAGGTTGCCATGACTATAAGACAACTGAAGAGTCCTCGTGTCTTTATGTTTAGCAACATTTCAATGGCTGGATACTCTTCTTATAACCAATCATTTATTCAATTATGATAATTTTGTTCATATTTTCTTTAATTATTATCAAACAATATTAAACATTGTCTTTACAAATATATCATTCTGAATTTGAAGATACATGGAAAAGAGATTAAATTATTTGGAATATACATATGCATGTTAATCAGTATTCGTTCATTTGCATGTTTCTTATTTTATTTCCCTATTTGTCCAATCCTTTCTGGCAGGGAAAACAAACGTTAAATGATGATGATTACCTTCATTTTCATTCTACTTATTGATTTTAATCATTTCATTGAAATGAAAAACCTTTACAGCTTACATCAATGTAGAGTAGATAGAAACTGTTTGGAAGGTTGTTGGATGCAATATGCCTTTTCTTTAAAGGAACACCTTTCTTACATATTATGTCATGCTGAATCTCATTAAGAATTACATTAAGTGGATATCATCATCATCGTCATCATCATCATGCCTGATTTACCATGTTTGTATGGCTTGGATTGGCCCTTCTCAGTATGGCATATCACCAAATGTTGCAGCCATTTGTCATTTCTTCTATGAATCTCAGATATTTGAAGTACATGCACCCAAGGAACATAGACCTATGCTCAGTAATGCAGTGACAACAAGCAATAAAAATATGACTAATAATAAAGGTTTCTGATTTAGGGACAAGGCCAACAAATTATGGAAGAGGGGAAAGTTGATTAAATCGACCCCAGTGTGTTAGTGAGATTTATTATATCAACCCTATATTGATGAAAGGTAAAACTAACCTCAATGGGATTTGAAATCAGAACGTAAAAGCTGTAACTTTATGATGCAAAGCATTGTGTCTGTTATTCTACCAATACTGCTAATCCCCTGCCCATGAATGGTTTCTGATTTAGTCACAAGTCCAACAATTTTAGAAGAGGGGAAACTCAATTGAATTGACCCTAGTACATTACTGGTAGGGTTTTTATCAACCCCATAAGAATAAAAGGCAAAGCTAATGTTGGTGAGGTTTGAACTCAGTAAGTTCAAATCCCACAGAGATTAGCTTTGCCTTTCATCCATATTAGGTCAAAGCTTATAATAATTGTTTCTACTTTAGGCACAAGGCCAGCAATTACCCAGTGCACTACTGGTACTTTATTTTATCGACCCCGTAAGGATGAAAGGCAAAGTAAACCTCGGCAGGATTTGAACTCAGATCGTAAAGGGACGTAACTATGCTGGAAAGCATGGTGTCCGACCCTCTACCGATACTGCCAATCAATAATGATTTCTGATTTAGTCACAAGTTCAACAATTTTGGGAGGGAGGAAAATCAATTAAATTGACCCCAGTGCATTACTGGTAATTTAAAATATCAACCCCAAAGGATGAAAGACAAAGCTTGTAATGATAAAATGCAAAGTCAGACCTTATAAGATTTGAAATCAGCATGTGAAGATATGTAACTAGATCCCACGAGATATCGTATCTGTCAGAAACAACAAAAATAATAAAAGTTGTATTCTTAAATTCTAAGGAAACAATTTAATTGCAGTATTTGAAGAAATATATTTATAATTTGGCAAATGATCAAAATGATATTTTAAAAAATATTTCAATATTTAATAAAAGAAAAATTGAAAGTTTAAAAAAATATATAAGAAAAGAGAAATTTTTACCTATATATATGAATATATTTGTGAATGTGTGTGTATATATATGTGTGTATCTGTATATATTATATATATATATATATATACACATATATATATATATATATATATATATATACATATATACATATACATATATATATATATATATATAATTATATCTATATATATTAAATCTCTCTCTCACTCTATATATATATATATATATATATATATACATATACATATATATATATATATATATAATTATATCTATATATATTAAATCTCTCTCTCTCACTCTATATATATATATACATATATATATATATATATATATATATATATATATATATATATATATATATATATACTTGTACATGTTTATTTATGCAAGTGCACAATAAAAAAATATATATGTATATGTACACACATATTTATAACTGAAGATTTACATAGATATGATTTAATTCACAAGATTTATCGATATAAATATATTTAGATTCTTTTTTTTTTTTCAATCTTAAATTTGGCATTTTCATTGGGAAAATTCTTCAGAATTTCCAACCATTTTTCATTCTTAGATAAAAATCATTTATCTGAATTTCTAAAAGGTTGGAAAAACAAAAAGCAAAGATATGTTTGGAAAAATAATTGGAATTAAAGGAAAAAAAATTCATTAATATGTTCAGCAAATAGTGAATAAAAAAACGATTATATAGTTTTCTGTTTGAAAAATATTTGTTTTTAACTTTTTTATTATGTTAGAATTTGTTTTGAATTTAAACAGCAACAACAGCAACAAGATCATATAAACTATTTTTTAAAGACTGAAAATCATCAACAAAAACATGATAAAAAGATAAGATATATTGATGATAATCATTGTGGTGAATTTATGTACTTATATGAAAACTTGAAAATATAGCAGGTGTTGGCAATGATAGATATATTCATACACATTCCATCACACACACACACTCATACTTTCATATTAATATTTCCATGTATATATATACACATACATAATACATACATACATATATATACAATTATATAAATATATATATATATATATATATATATATATATATATATATATACCTACCGTCCCACCCTTGCAAACAGG
This sequence comes from Eledone cirrhosa, assembly GCA_964016885.1. Classification (NCBI taxonomy): domain Eukaryota; kingdom Metazoa; phylum Mollusca; class Cephalopoda; order Octopoda; family Eledonidae; genus Eledone; species Eledone cirrhosa. Next base: position 56,052,924 of record OZ024747.1, read on the forward strand.
GAAAAGCGGACGTAAAATGATGATGATGATATATATATATACTACATACATTCATACATACATATACACACATATATATATATATATATATCACACCCACAAACACACACATACGTGCATACATTCACATCACATAGGTGCTAACTAGACTCTGTGTTGATGTATATAAATTTCTTTATATCTAACTATGCAGCATACAATGTCTTTTCTTTAACCTTTAGAAAATGTATCTTCTCTTTAGCAAACAAATTTGTTTTCATCTTTAAGATTATCCTCACACATCTATGTATATGTGTGTTTGTATGTGTATATCTGAGTGTGTGTGTCTCTCTGAATATGTGTGTCTCTGTGTATGTGTGTGCTTGTATATGTGTGTGAATATAATATAGTGTTTTGTTTGTCTGTATGTGTGTATATCTTAATAGTTTCTATATTTCAGATTTTTAAATGTTTACTATTGAAGAAGATTTAGAAACTTATAGTTGAATGAGAAAAAATGCAACATTGACAACAACAAAAAAAAAAAAAGAAAAAAACAACAACCAACAAAAATATCAGCAACACAAATATCAACTATGACAAAATCCCCAACAATATCATCAGCATTCTCAGCAACATAAACTTCAACAACAATATGAAAAGCAACATCAACTACAGCAACAATATCAGCAGCAATACCAACAACAATATCAACAGCAGCAACAACAACAACAATTACAACAACATCAACAATATCTATCTTTAATATATACCACAAAACAAAAAAATATATTTTAATGAAATATATATTTTCTAGAGTTGGAAACGTGCATTTAAATCCCTTATGAGAAAAATAACAATTAAAAACTTTACATTCACATACAAAATCTCTCTCACACACTTGGTTTACTCTTTCATAATCATATTTCTCCTGAAAGATATTGTCTATAATTTTCAAATCCTTTTGAAAATGATCAAGAATGTAGAGGGATTTCATGAAATAATGAACTTCCCCATAATCAAACAGCTGTTGGAACATAACGTAATACAAATTAAGATGGAATTTTTTAAAGATAAATATCTAGCTTAGAACAGATACACTGTATCCCTGTGCATCATAAGAAGTAACTAAAAAGGTTAGTGTTGTGAAGGTTATCCAGCTGAAAACATTGCCTTAAAAGGTCCTGTCCAACCCATACCAGTATAGAAAGGTTGACATAAAAATAATAAACATTTGAAAATAAACAGCTTAGAATCATGGAAGCAGAGATGACTTCAGGTAGGTAGGTATTTAAAGGGTTAATGATATATCATTGTATTCAAGTGAGCACCAGACCTGGCATTTAGAATAAACGGTTCAGCTAGCACAACAGCCCAGGGGCTCCAGAGAACCAACAAGGAGCCCCAGAGAGTCAGTGAAAGTCATCATGAATATCTGATGTCAAACTCTAAAACAATCGCTCAGTCAAAATTAATTTTTTCGAGAAGATCCACAATTTTCTCTTAATCCTGTGCTCCCCTGTGCCAAAGCAGTTCTGTACTGTCTGGAAAAAATTAACTTTATATGTATGTGTTTTGGCATAGCTATGGCTCTCTAAATGTTTATTTTAAACATACCGTATTTCTTCTGAAATACGAAATTCCAATACATATCTGTATACAACTATGCCAGAAGCTAAATTCTAATTCTATTCTATTATAAGTTGAGCCAACTTATACAGCTTCATATGCAAATGAGATTAATCACCTTATTTACTCAGACGAGAAAACCATATATACTCGCCTGTTTTCAAAGTCCAGTAGTTGCAAGAGCGGGAGGGATCATCTTGATGAGAACCAGTTCAGTTTGAAATGTGCATCCATGATTGTCCACCTTAGTTCTGCTGGACACCGCCAGACGGTGTTAGTCGCTGGTGTTTTGGCATAGCTATGGCTCTCTAAATATTTATTGTAAACATAGCATATTTCTTCTGAAATACGAAACTCCAATACATAGATATATATGTCAGGTCACTCTTCAGCGCTACTGGTAAAAGGTAAGCCAGTAAAACCTGTGCATGGTTGGATCGTCAGTGACTAAACGAGCAACCCCACAAACTTGCTTGGTGAGAGGGGGGGGGGGGGGGGTTGGACACCCTGCTGGATGAAAAACAAAACCCCTTAACGGGTGGAAGAATTCAAGAGAGTCAACGGCCATCAAATAAAGTATATATTTTGTTAGGTGAGAAACTCCTAGTCTTCATTAAGACATCTCTCTAGGAGAAGGTAATTCTGATATAAAACCTGAGACTTTGTTTGCATCCAATGATATAGACTAGTTCTTCCTTTTGGTTAAATGCATTCGATGTTCAGAGAGTGGGATTGGTCCCATGCAGAGCCTTTCCTC
>OZ024747.1:56060288-56065288 GCA_964016885.1 Eledone cirrhosa
CAGCACATCATATACTCTACTACTCAAGAAAATATCCCAACATATATCATAATCTATGACATCACACTTAAACAACACATCATATACTCTACTCAACCACCATGCAGTAATATACCATAAGACATACTTTTGATTAATCCATATATGATACTAAGTTAGTATAGGTGGCATTTTTGCAGAGTCATTAAGTTGTGGGATTAAAAATGCTTTAGTATTTGTTCCAGATTACAGGGAAACTTGGTGCTCTTTCCAATCTAGCACCTTATAATAATAATAATTTCTACTTTAAGCACAAGGCCATCAATTTGAAGGGGAAAGTCGACTAAATTGACCCCAGTACATAAGTACTACTATATTTTATCAACCCCAAAAGGATGAAAGGCAAAGCTAACCTCAGCGAGATTTGGACTCAGAACATAAAGGGGCCTAACTAAATACTGCAAAACATTTTGCTCTACTAATTCAATAATAATATTAATTATTTCTAACATAAGTAAAAGGCCATTAATTTAGAGATATGGGAAAGTCAATGAAAGACAAACTTGTCCTCTCTGAAATTTGAACATAGAATACAAATAGCCAGAACTATTATTGCTAAAGATTTATCTGATGCTCAAATAGTTCTTAATGATAATAATTTCTAATTTAAGCATAATGTAAATTATTTGTGTGGATAGATTAGCTGATTATATTGACCCAAGTACAAAACTGGTACTTTATTTTATTGACTCTGATGAAAAGCAAATGTTACCTCAGCGGGATGTGAACCCAGAACTTAAAGGGTCACAACCAGATGTTGCAAACCATTTGTTCAACACTCTTATGATGATGGTGATGATAATACTATGTGGCTAAATCATTCCTTGGGGGAAATTATAATTTGAGAAACAAAGTTCTCGGCATGATAGAAGTGTTCCAGCTGAGACTCATTATCAAAAATATTCCAACAGTGTATTGAACCACAGGATGTCTTTTATAAAGAAAAAAACAATTCTACTGGGAATTAAAAGAAGAGAAATATAAAGAAGGCATACCTTATTCATTATAATTAAACCACTTTTGGAATAAAAAAGGCAAAATAAACAATACTGCTCAATAATAACCAATGTAAACTAGACCTTGCATTCGTAGAATCTCCAGTATAGTTCCAGGGCAGAAAAAATATGGCTAAATTAACCTGTAAATCTTTGAATAAATAAATGAACAATTAAATTATATACTATGTAGCAGAAAATACTTGTTATATTAGAAGACCGAAGCAAGACATTTTATTTTCAAAAACAAATGTTATACAAAATATCATTCTATGTTTGCCTTAGATATCAAACTATTTCACAGGAGGTCTAGAATATAATATATAATATATACTTGTGCATAAGTTGCACAGGTACCCATGATATAGCACCACATTACATACAACAGTGCAAAGTACCATACATCCAATAGATAAGCTGCATGCTGGTTATTCACACCATGTTTGTGTTGGAAAAGGTAACTTACGCATGATCATATATGGTGTAGAAGGTGAATTGACAGTCATAAGGGTATATGTTTAAATGCTTTGGTATTTCTTCCAGTTCGCGGGGACCCTATGTTCAAATTTAGCCCAGGTCAACTTTGCATTTCACACTTTCAAGGTTAAAAAATAAAGTATTAGCCTAGTACTAGAGCTGTCTCTCTCTCTCTCTCTCTCTCTCTCTCTCTCTCTCTCTCTCAAATTTGCTGAGTTCAGATCTGGAGGGGGATCGACTCCACCAGGTTTAAAACGCCCAAGACATGCTCTGTGTCAGAGGGAGGACCCTTACAAAGGGATTAAGGTTCGTTCTATATATGTTGCATACAATTACGAAATTTAGGTTTGCGTATTTGTGTTAGAAATACATGTACTTACCCATAAGAAATTCACTATGTCATAATAAAGTTTCTGTTAAAGCAGGCAAAATATATGTACAGACACTTACACATATATGCACACACAAATACACACAGACACATAGACAGAGAGAGACATATATATATATATATATATATATATAATATTAATAAATGGAAACTATCTTTATAAAACCATATTTATTTTATAATTAAATAACTCTTTGCTTATATATATATGTATATAAAAAGCAGGATGGATTTAGTTTGAAACTGGTTGACCATTACTCAACAGAGTACTCAATACTCAGAGTGGTAGATTATGTTTATATTATAAAGAGTCAGCATCCCAACTCTTTATAATATATATATATATATATATATATATATATATATATATATATATATATATATATATATATACAGGTGGTACTATTTTGCCAGGTGGTTCTATTAAGTTAGACATGGCCTGGGCCAATACTGGCCAAAACCTACCAAAGTTATCAAAGTTATATATAAACAGAAAATTATGATGGAGAATCATAATATACATATATATATATATGTACATACGTATGTACATATATATATATATGTACATACGTATGTAAATGAATATTTACTCATGTAGCACAGTCTTGTAGCACAGTCATACTTATTATATACATGCCAGTCGACTGCAGCTCAATATTGTCAAGAGTGTTTATTCATACAGTGAAGATATTAGTTTATGCACAGCATTTTATAGAAAAATGAGATGGTGGATGTTAGTAAGCTTTGTTGGAATGTAAAAAAAATTGAAGGCTTAATTGGAGCTGGGTGTAGTTCTACTTTAGTTGTCAAATATATAAAAGGAATGTTGCAACAACCAGATCAAGATCCACCAGTATTTTAAGAGGAATCCTATACTCCTCTCCCCAGCCATGCAACTATGTGGCTGCTATAAAAATGGCAATGATATGATTTCTAATTTCTCATTTGAAGAATACTATTAAAATAATAGATATAATAAGCATTATGTAAAGGAGCTGATAAAAATGGATGTTTCTCTTCTTCTTCTTCTTTGCCCACTTATTCCTGAGAGTGTCATGGGGGTAGAACCCTCAAACACTCCTTCCAGCAGGTCCTATGAGAAGAAATCTGATATGGCTGGATTCCCAAGTGAGACCAGCGAAGCTCATTAAAATTAAAACTTTTCTGCTCAAAATTTAATATTACTAATATTAAAATAGAGGTGAAGGCACGTGGCTTAGTGTTTAGTGTGTTGGGTGCTTGATAATAAGATTACTCATTTGATTCCTGGCCCTTCCAGTGCATTGTAACCTGGAAAAGTACACTTTATTTCACATTGCTCCAGTCCACTCAGCATGAAAAAAAAATAATTCCAAAGACACTGCTGCCAAACTGTATCAGTCTTTACATTTCCCTTTGCCATTATTGGTGACATAGAGAAGGGAGACTTGCAGACATGAGTGACTGTTGATTCTTCATAAAACACCCTCCCAGGTTCTTGTCTTGGAGATTCATTTTCCAGGTGAAAACTTATGAATTGTCATAACGAAAGTGGGCCTCTTCTTATTAAAAGAGAGGTACCAGCATGGTTGTTTGTCCAGACTGCTTTACTTTATATGGATAATATTTTTGATATTACTAAAAACATTAAGAATTGGTATACAAGGAAAAGTAGGCACCATAAAGAATTTCTGTATTTCTGAAGGAATAGAAATTGTGTGTAAAGAAAAATATAAAATATACATTTTAATACAAACTGTGTGAGAGGGTTTGATAAACACATTGGAATGGAATTTGGAATTAAGAAATGTAGAGTCTTGAAAGTGAAAAGAAAGAAAAAGTTTAAAAAATGATTGAAAGTAATGGGATATATTTGTGATATAAGGAAGACATAAAACAGGTAAACATTGAGTGCTATAAATACTTAGGTATGATAGAATTAGATAAGATAAAGGAAACCTGCATGAAACAATATTTAGGAAGGATTACTTCTGGCTAAGCTATATGTGAGAAATATGATTCTGGCTTTTAATATAATAATTTATATCTGTTTTTAGTTATTGTGGAGAAAAGTTAAAATGGAAAAAAAAATAGGAAAATAAAACAAATATTGCATGTTAGTTTCAATAGAAAAACTGTGAACAAATATGGAGTATTACACATGTATAGTGATGTTTACAGGATGTTGGCAGCTCATTGTATAACTGTTGAGGAAAGAAATTGGTACATCAGAATGTATAAGAAAGATGTCAAGAACAACACCAGAAAAAATTGAGGAATCCCCAAAGTATAAAGATCAAACAGTATAAATGCTAGAAGAAATCAAAATAAGATGAAATGATATCAGAAATTAAATAAAATGTTTGGTTAGGTTGTTATTTAAACCCAGATTAGTGTTGATTGAGCAGACTTTAGATCTAGGTCAGTGTTGATTGAGCATACATTAGACCCTGATCAGTGCTGCTTGAACATACTTTAGACATAGATCAGTTCTTCTTGAGCATACTTTAGACCCAGGTCAGTGTTCATTGTGCAAAGGTTAGACCTAGATCAGTGTTGCTTGAGCAAACTTAAGACCTAGATCAGTGCTGATTGGGTAGACTTTAGAACTAGATCAGCATGGATTGAGCAGACGTTCAAATCAGTGCTGATTGAGCAGACTCAAAATCCTAGATCAGCATTAAATAAGCAAAAAGTTAAACCCAGATCAGTACAAATTGAGCAGACCTTAATACCATACCAGTGCTCATTAAGCAAACCCAAGATTAGATACATTCCAGCATTGAGCATCACATATTTTGAGGGGTATCAAGTACTACATATTCTAATGTGTCCCATTATCTAAAGTGTGTTATAGAGCATTAGCCTTCTCCTAGGAACATATTTGCAATATTGAGAAAAGAGTCTTGTTGCATTGGTAACTGTTGGTTTTTCATTAACAGAAATTACCCAGATCTGTGCTCTAGGGAGGAACTTTCTATTGTCAAGCTTAAAAGGAGACCTTAATATATTCACCAAAGAAAAATGCATCTGTAGAAAAAACAAACAACAAATATATATTTATGATAGTTCCACAATGATTTAGCATAGAATGAAGAGAGTTAAAACAAACCTAG
>OZ024747.1:56070288-56107788 GCA_964016885.1 Eledone cirrhosa
GAGACAACACAACAATTATAGTAATGTGTACTGTAGATGTACTGGACCATGGCTGACCTGAGACAACACAACAATGATAGTAATGTGTACTGTAGATGTACTGGACCATGGCTGACCTGAGACAACACAACAATGATAGTAATGTGTACTGTAGATGTACTGGACCATGTCTGACCTGAGACAACACAACAACAATGATAGTAATATGTACTGTAGATGTACTGGACCATGGCTGACCTGAGACAACACAACAATGATAGTAATATGTACTGTAGATGTACTGGACCATGGCTGACCTGAGACAACACAACAATGATAGTAATATGTACTGTAGATGTACTGGAACATGGCTGACCTGAGACAACACAACAATGATAGTAATATGTACTGTAGATGTACTGGACCATGGCTGACCTGAGACAACACAACAATGATAGTAATATGTACTGTAGATGTACTGGACCATGGCTGACCTGAGACAACACAACAATGATAGTAATATGTACTGTAGATGTACTGGACCATGGCTGACCTGAGACAACACAACAATGATAGTAATATGTACTGTAGATGTACTGGACCATGGCTGACCTGAGACTACACAACAATGATAGTAATATGTACTATAGATGTACTGGACCATGGCTGACCTGAGACAATACAACAATGATAGTAATATGTACTGTAGATGTACTGGACCATGGCTGACCTGAGACTACACAACAATGATAGTAATATGTACTGTAGATCTACTGGACCATGGCTGACCTGAGACAACACAACAATGATAGTAATATGTACTGTAGATCTACTGGACCATGGCTGACCTGAGACTACACAACAATGATAGTAATATGTACTGTAGATCTACTGGACCATGGCTGACCTGAGACAACACAACAATGATAGTAATATGTACTGTAGATGTACTGGACCATGGCTGACCTGAGACAACACAACAATGATAGTAATATGTACTGTAGATCTACTGGACCATGTCTGACCTGAGACAACACAACAGTGATAGTAATATGTACTGTAGATGTACTGGACCATGGTTGACCTGAGACAACACAACAATGATAGTAATATGTACTGTAGATGTACTGGACCATGGCTGACCTGAGGCAACACAACAATGATAGTAATATGTACTGTAGATGTACTGGACCATGGCTGACCTGAGACAACACAACAATGATAGTAATATGTACTGTAGATGTACTGGACCATGGCTGACCTGAGACAACACAACAATGATAGTAATATGTACTGTAGATGTACTGGACCATGGCTGACCTGAGACAACACAACAATGATAGTAATATGTACTGTAGATGTACTGGACCATGGCTGACCTGAGACTACACAACAATGATAGTAATATGTACTATAGATGTACTGGACCATGGCTGACCTGAGACAATACAACAATGATAGTAATATGTACTGTAGATGTACTGGACCATGGCTGACCTGAGACTACACAACAATGATAGTAATATGTACTGTAGATCTACTGGACCATGGCTGACCTGAGACAACACAACAATGATAGTAATATGTACTGTAGATGTACTGGACCATGGCTGACCTGAGACTACACAACAATGATAGTAATATGTACTGTAGATCTACTGGACCATGGCTGACCTGAGACAACACAACAATGATAGTAATATGTACTGTAGATGTACTGGACCATGGCTGACCTGAGACAACACAACAATGATAGTAATATGTACTGTAGATCTACTGGACCATGTCTGACCTGAGACAACACAACAGTGATAGTAATATGTACTGTAGATGTACTGGACCATGGTTGACCTGAGACAACACAACAATGATAGTAATATGTACTGTAGATGTACTGGACCATGGCTGACCTGAGGCAACACAACAATGATAGTAATATGTACTGTAGATGTACTGGACCATGGCTGACCTGAGACAACACAACAATGATAGTAATATGTACTGTAGATGTACTGGACCATGGCTGACCTGAGACAACACAACAACAATGATAGTAATATGTACTGTAGATCTACTGGACCATGTCTGACCTGAGACTACACAACAATGATAGTAATATGTACTGTAGATGTACTGGACCATGGCTGACCTGAGACAACACAACAACAATGATAGTAATATGTACTGTAGATCTACTGGACCATGTCTGACCTGAGACAACACAACACAAAGTGAAATGTGTGTCTACTAGTGTTGATATTATGTCTGAGTTTATTTATAAATGCATGTGTTTTTTTTAAGGTTTATTATGTAATGTATCCCTGTTTGCCGATATTATGGCTGCGGGAAAATACCTCAGGCGATTGTTTTGCATAATAAATAGCAATATGAATTTGTTTCATATATGTGTAATATGTTGGAACTCTCTCATTTCTGCTGATGGATGTTCCATTTGTTTAAACAATGGAAGAACATTTGCATGAAATTAATGAACAAATGGCTGATGTTTGCGCACCTCATATAGTTCTCAGGAAGATTCAACATGACAAGAATTTGACAAGTATGGCTCACTGGATCTGCTGAATGGACTGGAACAATGGGAAATAAAGTGTTTTGATTAAGGATAACCAGGAATCAAACTCACAACCTTTGCATTATGAGCTAAACACATTAACCACTAAGCCATGCACTTTCAAAATATGTAATATAGTTGAAAATTTTCTTCTCTTAACTGTTCATTGAAGATTTTCAGCACACTATATTATATACATGATACCTAATCATATTGAATACAGAAAATATGGCCTGGATAAGAGATATTGGTTTAAGATAGAGGATTAGATATTTATGTCTAAGAGAGGAAAATGATATGTGGTTTACATGTGAGCCAGAAATACTTGGTAGAGTTTTGTTGAATGAGAAATTCAATAGCTTTGAAATAATGTATTGAATAAAATAGACATATTTTACTGAAATATATAAAACATAGATTGAAGTGTAACGTATCATTATCTAAAAAAAAGAATTTGGTTCCTTTTTTCTCTTTCTCCGCACACACGTGTGTGTTTATATATTTATATATATATATATATATACAAATACACATCTCTCTCTACATATATATGCATATATATATATATGTACACACACACGTATTTGTGTGTGTATAAATATATATATAAATACACACACACACATACAAATATATACACATAACTATCTATCAATATATATATATATAAATACAAACATGCACACACACACACATATACACACACACACACACATATATATATATATATATACACATATATGCACACATGCATCCAATATGTTAAGAACCCTTTGTTTTGTTCTTCATATCTTTGAGTGATCATTGACCAATTGCAAAAGGAGAAATACACCCATCAGGTCAATAAAGAAATTCTTTAGAACATTTATCAATGGCAAGAACGATGGTATCTGATACCAGGATAATATTTTGGCAGAATTGTTAAATGGAAAACTGAAACCTAACATTATTTATATATGCTGGAATTTTATTCTATTTTATTTTATTTTTTTCAATACTTTTTTGATTTTAAATAAATAATCATATATCGATGCATCTTACACACTTACAGTCATTCTTCCACCTCACCCACACCCAGTTTCACAAACCCACTTACAATTACACCCCACCACACAAACACACAAACAAACATCATCACCATACACAATTCCAAACACACACACGCTCACATCATCATCAGCACCATACACACAGTTCTATGCTCACTCACATGATGATGATCATCACATAAATCTTTCCATCCATGCATGGGTTGGATGAATGTTTTCTAGCATAGCTCTTCTCTGTTTTTCATATTCCTGTTTCATTACCTATGTACTGTTTAGCAATTTGAGATCTGTTCTTCTTCACTTCTACCCAGTTTCTTTTCTCAGTCTTCACCTACAGCAGGTACTTTCTATTTTGTGATACCAGTGCACACTGCATCTGATTTTTGCACACTACATATGGTTCTGCTCATGCCCAGCTTTACTTTCAACTTATCTGTGTTATGGAAATCCTTTTTTCAGATATAAAATGCAAAATAACTTCCATATACACAGGTTTACCCAATTATGTAAAGCTTATTAGAATATGGAATGAAGAAAAATATATATCATATGAAAATATGATTGCTTGTTTTGTCTCATTTCCTGTATATATGTGAAGCAAAGTGAGGTTTCATATTAAGGACTTTATTGATTATACACAGTTACAACTGTTTTACAGATGGATGGTTCAGGTTCTATATAAATGCTTATAGACCCAACTCCAGCCTGATCTGTTCATCAGACATGTTAATCAAGCAAAGCCAATTGTTCTCAATATATACACTCTGCTTTAGCATAGAGTGCTGATTTTGGTACCTTTCTCAGTAAACCACAAATCTACCGAACCATCTAATATATATATATATAAACTTAAGAAAATTAACAAAGAAAGGACAAGATAATGAATGAAAACAAAACAAAACAAAAAACAAGTTTTAAGGGAAAACCTCAGAAAATTATTTCTTTTTATGAATATGCAAATAAAGGACACAGATCTCCATGGTCATCAGCCATTGAGATGGACTTAGACAGTTTCGACCCCTACCAACAGTATCTGACATAAGCCAATCGTTGTCCAAAGGAGTAAGAGATGAAAAAGAAAACATTAATTTATAGCCGTTAAGCAACTAAACATACAATTTTGTGTGACGTTTATTATTTGGAAGACTATATTTGGTAACTGGATGCCCTTCCTAACATCAACCCATTTAGTTGTCTCTTATGGTATTCAGATATACAATGTACTTATTCTAAACCAGTCATATATAGCAGATTAAAAGAATATCAGTATATAAAATACATGGATCCTTTACAAAGAAGTATCTGTCTGTTAGGAATATATCGAAGCAAGTCAGTTTCTAGTGAAACAACAAACTAGGAAATTTATTGATATTATGGTAAATATATTAAAGTAGCTTTTATAAAATCCAACATTGAAAATAAAGCCACACACATACATCACTCATATACACACACATAACACTAATATGACACACAAAGACACAAAAACACATATGTACATGCACATGCATATACACACATATATATATATACACACCATCATCTAGATACACATATACATATATATATACACCATCACACACCCACGCACAGACACATACACATATATATATACACATGCATATACATGCACATACATATACATGCATATATATATATATACACCATCATATAGACACACATATACATATATATATATATATATATATATATACCATCACACACACACATATATATATATATACACCATCACATAGACACACACAAACTCCAATGAATAAACAAATATAAAAAAATGTAAACCTAAAAATATATTTCTTGGATCTAAGCTATTATTTCAATGGTTAAAACCTAATCTGAAATAAGGATGATGGAACAACAACAACAACAACAACAAAAATAGAAATGGTGACAACAATGCCAACAACAATAATGATGATGATGATGATGATGACGGTGAAGATGATGACCATGATAGCAACAACAGCAATAATAATAATAATAATAATAATAATAATAATAATAATAATAATAACAACAACAACAACAATAAACGTACTGTGAAAAAAAACAAAAATGTGAAAAAAAATAAAAATGACAGTGAATATATAAACCAAAAATCCTATCAACACTCCATCCCCACCCCCCACTATACCTATCCTTCCCCCTCACAAAAACACAATTTAGCAAAGAAAAAAATATCGATTTTATTTTATTTTATTTATTTTATATATATATTTTTTTTACATAACCAAAATATTTTCTATGAAGCAATATGGCCATAAATTCTTTCAGATAAGAAGACAAAGAGAACAAGAGGCAGCAACCATTCCAGAAATTTCCTCACTTTCTTACCAAAAACTATAATCTATGGAACATTTATGTTTCATTAAAAGAGCTCTATGATTTTCTCCACTCTTTGGTGTTTTCTATTTTATACATTTTGTGGTATTATTTGGTTTCTTTTATTTCTATTTCAAAAACCGAAAGATTGACTAACTGAGATATGCATGTTATTATTTTTCAGAACCTTTAGCCAATCATTTTTGATAGTTGGTTGTGATAATGGAAGAGACTAGGATTCCAAAAAATTTGATAATTCTTACTTTCACTTCAATTTTCTAACTGCTTTGCTCAACTCTGCTCTCATCTGTTCTATTCCTGTATTTTTGTTGTTGTTGTTGTTTTTCATTACACATATCAATGCCTATCTTCTTACATATCACATATTTATGTATATGTATGTATCTATGTATATGCACACACTTACACTCACACACACATACACACACACACATATATATTGTATATTTATGTATATATATATATTGTATATTTATGTATATATATATAGTATATTTATGTATAATATATATATATATTATATATATATATATAAATAATATCTACATATATATATTATATATATATATAAAATATATTATATATATATATTATGTATATATATTATTTATTTATGTATATATATTATATAGTTATGTATATATATTATATATTTATGTATATATATATATTTATATATATATATATTTATGTATATATATTATATATTTATGTATATATATATATTTATGTATATGTATATATATTATATATTATATATTTAAGTATATATATATTTATGTATATTTATATATATATATTATATATTTATGTATATATGTATATATGTATATATATATATATATATATATATATATATATATATTATATATATATATATATATGTGGGTGGGTGTGTGTATGTAGTCAATTGATATTTGTTTAGGCAGAGCTGAATACATTTTCTGAATTTCAACAAATCATACTTAGGTATATGTGAGGGATGCCTTAACATTCATTGCATGAATCACAAAGCTACATTTCAATTAACAAGATAAAGTAATAATACATCTCTGTCCAATTATGTGCAGCAATTATAGGATGTACATAGAAATTTTAAAATTTCCTAGCTATCTTAAACTACAGTAATATATATATATATATATATATATATATAATGAAGGAAATGTGTTAAGGAAACAGATTGACCAGAACGCACCAAAGTACTCAATGCTTAGGGTAGTAGAGTGGGTAATGGGAACAAGTATGACCCCGACAGCAGAGCTCAAGCCGTTTCGACGGCTAATTCTGGAATTTGTGGTTTTATTTGGTTTCTTTTAGCCGTCGAAACGGCTTGAGCTCTACTGTCATACTTGTTCCTATATATATATATAAATATATATATATATCATCATCATCATCATCATCGTTTACCGTCCATCTTCCACACTAGTGTGGGTCTAGACGGGAATTGTCCCACTTGAGGCAAGATTGGTTGTCTTGCTCAGAACTGTCTGGCAGGTTTTCTACGGCTGGATGCCCTTCCTAACACCAACCATGTTTACAGTGTGGACTGGTAGGTTTTTATCGTGTTACCTACACGGCCACATTACAGTGTGGACTGTGTGTTTTTTTGTCGTGACACCTACACGACCTCATTTATTTAGGGCTGGATGTTGTGGTACCAACATAGCTTTACATCGAAAGGGGTGGTGTAGATGGCGGTGGTGCTAGGGGTAGTGGGACGGGGGTGTATTTTGGTTAAGAGGTGCCTACTGAATATATATAGATATATATATAGAGATATAGATATATATTTCGATTTTCTTTTGTGTCTTTACAGGACATTCTTTCTGTTTCCCCATTCTGATCCTGTCTCTATTTTGTACTCCTGAAGAAGGGCTTAAGAAAACATTGAGCTTTCTATCCTCTTTCCAATATAAAGTGTGAAACAAATAAGACTAGAACTATATATATATATAAATCATTGACTGAATTGGCATGTGTGCTTTTTTCCTCCCCTTTTCTCCATTATTTCCCCATGCCTTCCTATTCTCACTCTTTCCTTTCTATGTATCTTCTATTTGTAACTTAATCTTCTGATGAAGGATATGTATCTGAAACGTTAAGACTCTTTTCCTGCTATTTAAAGCATTAAACTGTGTAGTTTCCTTTGTTATTTCTGTTTACCTTTTACACACACACACACACATGTATATATATATATATATATATGTATTGATTCCTAAGATTTATCAGAGAATCACCCCAGCTAAGAAAGGTACTCAATATGTTGGTAGAATATAAGCATCTATATTATATATAGAAATGACTTTTACAGGTCTAGAACAGTTTCATTTGTATAAAATTATCAGGAATGTCCTGATGATTTCATATGATACAAATATGTTATGTTAGTTTCATGCTTGGGAGAAATGAATCTTAATATTTTTGACAATAGTCTTTTATATAAAATGAAAACTGGGAGGATGTTTCAAAGTGAGAAGAAAAAGAAAAACAGTAAAGAAAAGAAAAAAAGAAAAACAATCACTTGAAGTTAGTCAGCCATCTTATAAAAGAAATGTGTGTCTGTGTGTATATCATGACTCAAACACTGTTCACTTTCCTGACATTTGTACATTACTCTAGGTACTACACACACACATTTGAAGAGTTGTAGTGCATCTGAGCACTGTACACAATAATTTCCATTATTATTAGTAGTATTATTAATGTTTTAAAAGGCTGAATATTTGTAGAGGTGTAAAACATGTACGTATGTGTTAGTTGATTTATCCTTTTTCTTAAAACATGACCATGTTGTATTAAGAAAACATGTTTTCTCTAAGTTTCATCCTGTACCATGTTCTTCGATAAACCTTACTGAAAACATTTCTAATAGAAACATCTAAACCTTGTTGTAAGTATAGAAATAAATCATCTGAAACAGTACTCTGTTAACAATATTGAGTTCTTTCTTATTTGTGTTGTTACCCGAATTATAATATCTGAACCAATTGGGCATACATACACTCACATTCAAACAAACATCACCATCGCTATCATTTAAAGTTTGTTATCAATATATTTCTGTATATATATATATTTTGTAGGGCGGGTAAAATTCCTGACATCCATGGACGAGTTCTCTCCAGCGGTCTCTGTCCTTCATTATCGCTGCTATGTCCTGCAGCTCAAACAGATGAGTGTCTGTCGTTAGGGCATCAACATACATTAACCTTGGTCTTCCTCTTCCAGTGTGTCCATGTAGGGGCTCCCACAGGAGCACTGAGTGCAATGTCAACTTTGGATGTCGGTGACCATGTCCAGCTAACCTCAGTCTCCGCTGTGTCACATATCTCTCTCTCTCTCTCTCTATATATATATATATATATATATATATATATATATATGCATATATATGTAAATATATATATATATATATATGCATATATATGTAAATATATATATATATATGCATATATATATATATATATATATATATATATATATATATATATATATATATATGCATATATATATATATATATATATGCATATATATATATATATGCATATATATATATATATATATATATGCATATATATATATATATATATGCATATATATATATATATATGCATATATATATATATGCATATATATATATATATATATATGCATATATATATATGCATATATATATATATGCATATATATATATGTATATATATATATATATATATATGCATATATATATATATATGCATATATGTATGTATATATATATATATATATATATGCATATATATATATATATGCATATATGTATGTATATATATATATATATATATATATATGCATATATGTATGTATATATATATACGTATATATACTATAATTGAATATAAAAGAGAGATAAACACAGATATATACATATGTTCAAATCTCTTTCCTTGAGCTTTTTAAATGTAAGAGACTTTGATATATGTATATATATATGTATGTATATATATGTGTATGTATGTGTGTATATATATATATATATATATGCATATATGTACGTATGTATATATATATATATATATGCATATATATGACTTAGTGGTTAGAGCATTGGCCTTGCAATCGAAAGGTTGTGAGTTCATTTCTCAGACCGGGTGATGTGTTGTTTCCTTGAGCAAGACACTTTATTTCACATTGCTCCAGTTTGCTCAGCTGTAGAAATGAGATGATAGGAGTGGTTGTGGAGGTGCCACGGCAAAAAAAGCACCCAGCCCACACTGTAAAGTGGACGTGTAGGCGCCATAGCAAAAAAGCACCCAGCACTCACTGTAAATGAGGTTGGTGTTAGGAAGGGAATCCAGCTGTAGAAATCAAGCCAGAATCAGTTCCCGTCCCACCCTTGCAAGCAGGGAAAAGCGGACGTAAAATGAAATGATGATGATGATGATGATATATGTACGTATATATATATATATATTCATATATGTACGTATGTATATATCTATCTCTATATATATATATATGTATATATGTACGTATATATATATATATATATGCATATATGTACGTATATATATATATGAAGGCGTATGGCTGAGTTGGTTAGAGAATTGGGTTCACAATCGTGAGGTTATGAGTTCGATTCCCGGATCGGGTTATGCGTTATGTCCTTGAGCAAGACACTTTATTTTTCACATTGCTCCTTCTACCTGGAGTTGCGACCGATAGATAGTATCAGCAATTGGAAAGACCAATGGAAACATTGTTTCCTTGGTCCGATTTGACGAAAGTCGATCGAAAAAAAATATATATATATATACATATATATATGCATATATGTACGTATATATATACATATATATATATATATATGCGTATATATATATATATATATACATATATGTACGTATATATATATATATATATATATATATATATATATATATATATATATAATGAGTTGTAATAAGATGAAAACGAAATTTCATTTCTCACTCTTAAACTGATGCGTACATATATGTATGTGTACCTGTATGTATATATGTGTATATATATATATATATATATATATGCATGCTACTGTACGTCTGTATACATATATGTATGTACATATACATACATACTTATATATATATATATATATATATATACATATATATATGCATATATGTACGTGTATATATATACATATATGTACATATATGTACGTATATATATATATACACATAAAATATAGAGTTATTAACTCATATAGGTACCCTGCAATTAAAACATGCTCAAAGTATAAATACTTTATAAATTAATATATCATACAGTATGGTTAAGATTAAATTTTTAAAACATTAGTGGTATTTTATACCCTCCTAATTTTAGACACGAGATTTACTGTGTTTATTTATACGCATATATATATGCATATATCTACGTATGTATATATATATATGTATATATATATATATGCATATATGTGCGTATATATATATGCATATATGTACGCATATATATATATATATATATATACATATATATGTATGTATATATACATGCATTATTCCATATCAAATCACCCAGTTTCAGATAAATTTCCCAGGTCACCCCCTGAGATCCCCCCTGAAAAAATTCATACTAACTCCTGTACTTATATGATGGAAAAGTATCTAGTATTAGGTCAGTATCTTTGATAGTTTTGAAATTGTAGGCCTTTAAAATATTAATTATATATTTTTTCCGAATGAGCCTCTCGGACCAACTTGAGACTGCTATATTTCCTCTAATAAGTTAAGCACAACTTTGAAATCATGTGTTTGGGGCTAACTTTTTCTGTAGAGTTCAAATCTCTTATCAAATCAAGTGTATCTTGCAAATTCTTCCATCTATAGGCCTCTGAAAATTGCCAAGAATTAAACGTACAGCAAATCTATGCCTCTTTTAGGTATTTATATCTCAATAGGTACTCTAGATAAAACAACCACAGTTGTTTTCTTGTTACTTAGCATATTGTAGACCATTTCTGCCCAGTAACCATGTTAGTTACTATTATGGGAGTGTCAGAATAAGTTTTCTCCAAAAATGCCCATTTTGATGCCCTTAATTGACTATGTGGACAGTTCACTATCATTTTCAAATTTTTACCATTGAGTTTTTGTTTGTTTCAAAAGATCAAGTACAAGAAAAAGCTGTCAAATTCAAACTTGCTGAATGGTTTGATGCTTGCAAAACAATAGTTGGAGTTATGTTGGATCACAGTTTCATTCCATGCCTAGGAAAGAAGCTTCAGATGAGAAGAGTATCCCTAGATGATATGTACTCTGTTGTGAATGTAGGGGATGAAATGGATGACCAGGCTTGTGTAAACTGGGATGACTATCAACCAGGCAAGTATGTAGCCTGCGCGTATGATTCCTACTGTTATGTGAAAAACATTAGTGAACACTCATTTGAACATTCTGATGTTCTTGTTTCCTTTATGAAAGCATGAAAAAATAATGTACTTTCTTGGTCAGCAGCATCCTGTAAGGATGAATGTTGGGTTCCTTTACAACATCTCTACATGTCTTGTGTGTAATCAGTGCACCAATTGTTCAAGGTAGAAGTGCCTGCACCAACACAATTAGTTCAAGTGACTTGAACTAAATTCTCACTCTATTCCCACAATTTGTGCAGAATTAATAGCTATAATTTTCTGAAAAATCAAGTAAAGTGACAGCGAACTGCCCACATGGTCAACTAAGGGCATCAAAGGTCCTCCGCTGGTGCTGACAAACAGCGTCTGTGTAAGACCCTGTATTAGCAAAGCTGGACTGAAAAACTTATCTTCTAAAGTTAAACCAGTGGTTGACTACCAGGATGCTATTGGAGATGCTACTTATCATACCTGCCCAGCATGTGGGAAAGAATGTAGATCAGCAGGGGGGCTCAAACGACATGCAAAAGTACATGAATACCAACTACATCCAGCTATTGCCAGTGAATGCTTTTCTTATGTGTGCAAGATATCTTAGATCATTGGCTGGATTAAAACTCCACATTTGATCACAGCACCATTAATATTATCAATATATATGTGTGTTTTATTTTGTTGTTTTTTTTAATCGTGCAATGGCCATACTCAATAATAAGGGGGAAGCCATCATATATATATATGTATATATGTATAGAGTTGTACACAAACGGCAGACAACAGAGGCCACGTATTGTTCCTCTCCGACTAAAACTTTCCCCCTCGGAAAACTCCCAGTTAATGGATGTGAAATCCGAAATATAGGGACAATTAAATCACTTCCAAGGTAACTATATCACGTGTTATTATTTTTACACTCTTTTCTATGTTCCTCTACACCCTATACGCCTCATTTTACCATTTTACATTTCCTCTTGCATCTCTCTCATTACCACCTGATTCTGTTACCCGGAGATTTACCCATCTGCATTGTTGAGGCTTCCAAAACGACCAATTATATTATATATATATATATGTATATATATATATATATCATCATCATCATCATCATCATTTTACGTCCGCTTTTCCCTGCTTGCAAGGGTATATATATATGTATATATGTATGAATATATATATATATATATATAGATAGATTTTGATTATATGTTGGTTGTATACCAACACCTCAGTATGCAGGCTGGAGCACTCGACGAAGTGCGCAGGTTGGTTTGGTTACTCCAGAGTAATGTAAAATAAAGTTAGATAAAAAGTCAAATGTTTAAAATTTAGCTTCGTTTGTTACTGCTATATATATTTCAGTGACAGCCATCTTTGGCTGTGACCTCTTCAGGCAGTCCGAATTAGTGTGGTATAGACAAGTACATATGTTGTTGAGGTGTGTAATATTGTCAATACTCTGATATGCCCAGTTCCTCAGTGAAATAACAACCCAACCAGGAACTGGGCATATCAGAGTATTGACAATATTACACACCTCAACAACATATGTACTTGTCTATACCACACTAATTCGGACTGCCTGAAGAGGTCACAGCCAAAGATGGCTGTAACTGAAATATATATAGCAGTAATAAACGAAGCTAAATTTTAAACATTTGACTTTTTATCTAACTTTATTTTATATATATATATATACATATATATATATATATTCATATGGATTTATATATGTATATATACTCTCACACAAAAGATAATAAATATAAATCATATCTTATATATAAACATATGCTCACATAGGCAAACAATGACTTATTCATCACATACAACCACAAAGATACATGCGTCAATTCATGACTGATATAATGAATGTATACAAATTAATTACATAGAGAATATTGTAAAGACATTCGCGAATAATATATATATATATATACGGGATAACAAGTTATCGTTATAGGCAATCCACTTAGACAACCATATTACTCTTATTTCTTGAATTATATATATATATATATTTTTTTTTATCTTTTTATCATCTACATTAATGACATTACTGACATCATCAAGCACAGCAACATAAGAATCTTCGCAGATGATTCCAAGCTCCAAAGTGTCATCAATGAGGTGGGTGACCAAACATGCCTTCAGTCAGACCTACTGGCTGTTATCCAATGGGCAGAAAAGAACAATATGCTCTTGAATGAGGATTAGTTTGAGTTAATCCACTTTGGATAAAAGGATGCCCTGAAACTCCCTTACTCTCTTCTTTCAGGTGAAACTCTCGTGGCATCCAACAACATCAGAGACCTGGAAATAATTGGGGACAACATAAGCTGAGCCACTCACATAAACAGCAAAGTTGACATGGTCAGCAGAATGTTTTCCTGGATTCTCAGAACCTTCCAGTCAAGAGATATCCACACTGTTATCCTTCTCTACTCCACTTTTGCCCAACCCCACCTTGAATACTGTTGTCCACTGTGGTCTCCCCACACGAAACAAAGTATCATGAAAGTTGAAGCACCCCAAATGTCAATTACAAAAAAAGATAAATGGCATGACAGGCCTTGACTATTGGAGTCGATTACAAAAGCTCAACCTTTATTCTCTTCAACGTCGCCATGAGCGCTACATTATCTGTATGATGTGGAAAATATTCCATCAGCTTTGCCCAAATGATGTTGGCATTACCTTTAAGGTGCACCCAAGGCTTGGGCCCCGTGCTATCCACCCATGACAAAAATCTCACCCGCATCTCATGACAACAATATGGTATGTCAGGGTGGGCTAGAAAAACTCAAACTTTATTCTCTCGAACGTTGCTATGAGTGCTACGTCATCTACATGATGTGGAAAATATTCTGTCAGCATTGCCCAAATGATGTTCGCACCACCTTTAAGGTACACCTAACCCTTGAGTCCCATGCTATCCACACACAATAAAAATCACATTTGGACACCATGGCCCCTCAAGTAGAGAGTTATTGTTTACAGAGAAATATCTGTGTGTAGGAGGTTTATCTGGAATTTCTTGAAGGAATTTGTCCAAAGACTTCTTGAACTTGATGGGGTCTGTTTCTGTTTTAATGTGATTTGGTGGTATGTAAGGGACTTGTTTCCCTTTTTGAAAACTGGGACAACAGACTGGGAAAGAAAGTTTTCAGGAATATAACCAGCATCCAGTGAGTTCCTCCACAGATTAGCAAGAGGAGATGCAAGTTGGTGTCGACATACCTTCAGTACACACATCACTGATACAGCCTAGATCGGCCATATCAGGATTTCTGAAAACAGAGCAGTATTGTTTCTGCAGTATCTCACACATGGTTTTGGCATTAACTTGGAGAGTGCCATTTTCATCAATTAGAGGGACAACAGTGGAGACAGTGACCTTGCATTTTTTCGCAAATGAGGTTGTGAGTTTGGTTTCTGTTCTGGGCGATGCGTTATGTCCTTGGGCAAGACATGTCATTTCATGTTGCTCCTTCTACCTGGTGTTGCGACCAATAGATAGTATTAGCAATTGGAAAGACCAATGGAAACATTGTTTCCTCGGTCCAATTTGCCGACTGTCGATGTATATATATATGTACACATATATATATATATATATGTATATATATATATATATATATATATATATATATATATATATATATATATATATGTGTATATATATATGTATATATATATATATGTATATATATATGTATATGTATATGTATATATATATATATATATATTATTTCATGTTGTTCCTTCTACCCGGAGTTGCGACCGATAGATAGTACTAGCAACTGGAAAGACCTACAGAAACATTGTTTCCTCAGTCCGATTTGACGAAAGTCGATTGACCCTTCAAAAAATATATATGTATATATATATAGGAAAATATATCCTATATATATATATATATAGGAAAATGTATGACCCCGACGGCAGAGTTCAAGCCGTTTTGATGGCTATTTCTGGACTAGTCCAGAAATAATCGTCGAAACAGCTTGAGCTCTGCCGTCGGAGTCATACATTTTCCTATCACCCACTCTACTACCCTAAGTATTGAGTACTCTGATGCGTTATGGTCCATCTGGTTCCTTACCACAACTCCTTCGTTTTATATATATATATATATATATCATCATCATTGTTTAACATCTATCTTCCATACGAGCATGGAATATATATATATATATGCATATATATATATGTATGATGGATATATTTATATATGTATATATATGTATATATATATATATATGTGTATATATATATATATATACATGTATATCAGGGGCGAAGGGTGTGTGCATGCGTTATGGAATCTTGAGTTGATCAATTGCGTCGGTTGAAGCAAGCAGAAATTTGGCTGCCTACTAAATCGTAGACACATAAAAACATAACACACACACACACACACACACACACACACAAGATAACACTACATGTGGCTTTGACCGGGAGGGTCATTTAGAGGGAATTGGGGGGTGGGGTGAGGCTGCACCACCCCACTTTCCGCCATGGCGAATGGACTGCATGCCCTACTTTCCAGGTTACCCTTCGCCACTGATGTGTATATATATATGTATATATATGTATGTACTTGTATATATGTATGTATATATATGTACTTGTATATATATATATATATATATATATACATGTATATATATATATATATATATATATACAAGTCGATCGACTTTCGTCAAATCGGACCGAGGAAACAATATTTCCGTCGGCCTTTCCAGTTGCTAAAACTATCCATTGGTCACAACTCCAGGTAGAAGGAGCAACGATAAAGTGTCTTGCTCAAGGACATAACGCATCGCCCAGTCCAAGAATCGAACTCACAACCTCAGGATTGTGAATCTAATTCTCTAACCACTCAGCCATGTGCCTTTACCTGTATATATATATGTATACATGGTGGCTGCCAACTCGTTTTTGAGTACAGCCACTACTTTATATCCATGTAGGAGAACCCCTACTGATGCGCTGAACGAGTCTGACTCTTTAGTCCAGCCAGCGACTTGAAAACTCTGGTACAAACACTACACTTGTGACAATTATTGACACATAGTGCTGGGCCCATGGTACCATGTGAGGACAAGTGCAGAGAGATCTCCAGATATAAAGCAATGCCTGTGCCGTGAAGCTTTTATAGTGAGCAAAGGCACTGCACAAAGCCAGTCCCACACTCTTAACATGTATATATATACATGTATATATATATATATCATCATCATCATCATCCTCATTTAACGTCCACTTTCCACGCTAGCATGGGTTAGACGGGAGTTGTCCCACTTGAGGCAAGGTTGGTCAGGTGACCGTGTCTCGCTCAGATAGGACTATCTGGCAGGTTTTCTACGGCTGGACGCCCTTCCTAACAACAACCACATTTACAATGTATATATATATATATTTACACACACATGTATTATACATGTACATATTATACATATACATACATACATCATCATCATCAGCGTTTAATGTCCATCTTCCATGCTAGCATAGGTTAGACGGTTTTGTTCCATCTGATGCAGGATTGGTCGAGAGACTGTGTCTCGCTCGTATGGAAGTGTCTCTGGCAGATTTTCTATGGTTGGATGCCCTTCCTAACACCAACCGCTATTACAGTGTGGACTGGGAGCCTTTTTACCGTGTCTCCTACATGATGACTTTACAGTGTGGACTGGGTGCTTTTTGTTGTGTCATCAACACAGTGGACAGAAATGGGAGGATGGGGTAGGGTGCGTGGGCGTGGGGTGTATATTGCGTTAAGAAGTGCCTACTGACTGTAGCTTTGTATCCAAGGGAAGGTGGGTCTTCTGTACAACTGCATAGCACCAAAGATGTCGATCCAGTGACATTGTCTTAGAGAGATGTAAGTGAACAAGGTCAGTTTTTATCACCTCATCCCGGGTTTTTCTTGGTCTACCCACTCCGTAGCTTCCATCGATTTTCATTGTTCTGCAATTTTTTATACAGCTGTCATCCTTCATATGCATCACATGTCCATACCAGCGCAATTTCCTCTCCTGAACACAACATTTGATACCTGTTATGCGTAGTCTCTCTCTCAATTCGTTTATGCTTCACCGTTTGCCCATAATACTATTACACATCCATCGGAGCATGCAAGCTTTATTTCTTTCTAATCTAGGAAAATCTTCAGCACACAATGGCCAAGTCTCACTACCATGTAATATCGCCATTTGTATACACACATCATACAATTTGCCTATCACTTTTAGAGAAAAACCCATTGTGGCCAACAGCGGTATTAGCTCTCTGAACTTTTTTCCATCCCATTCTAACTCTGGCTACTACACTTTCAGAGCACCGCCCTCCACTGCTGAATTTGTCACCAAGGTAACAGAAAGTGTCTACTATTTCTATAGAACCATCTGGGCAGTTTAAGGAGATAGCATCCAGTGGGCCCTTGCTACTTACTGCACCTGAGCATCGGTCACATATAAAATCTACATTCTTAGATCATTTGCCTGTGATCCCACTACATCTTTTATGTACCCATAGTTTGCATTCGGGGCATAGGATGGAATTTCTACCTACTCCTTTCTTTCACACTGAGCATGGCCATTTCCCAGATGGTCCCTGTGCCCTATTCCCCTTTTTACATACTAGAACTTTAGTCTTAGACAAGTTAACTGTAAGGCCTTTTGATTCTAGGCAATGCTCCCATGTTTGGAACTTCTTCTCTAGTTCCACCATGGTGGAGAGTTAGATCATCTTCATATACATATATAAATCCATATATATGTGGGATTATTGAATAAATACAGAGAATACATCCAAGAAATTTAATTTCTAGATAAATTTGTAAACGTTTTCCTCTCTCTCTCCCTTCCTTGCTCCCTCTCTCTTTGCCCTTTCTCTCCTTTTTTCTTGCTCACCCTCTCTCTTTCTCATATATATATGTATGTATATACACCCACAGACAGACCTGTGCAAACACTTTCTTTCTCTCTTTATATATATATATATGTATGTGTGTGCATGTGCATGTGTATTTGAGTGTAAGTGTAGACATACTGTCTAAATATGCTTATAAATAATGTTTATATATATATATATATATATATATATATTATATAAATGTATTCACTTCATTTTCTTTCAAAAGTAAATATTTATTTTGAAACTCCTGTTATTGTGTTGTTGAGTAGGATGCTTATACACTGTCATGAACATAGTGTGCATATATGAATATATACAAACATATACACATATATATATATATATATATATATATATATATATATATATATATATATATATATATATATATATATATATATATATATACATACTTGTATATATATATATATATATATATATATATATATAGATAGATAGATATATATAGATATATATAGATATTTACATATACATACTTGTATAGATAGATAGATATATTTATATATACATATATATCAGTACACACATACATTTATATATATATATATATACTTATATACATACATAAATGTGTGTGTGCATATATTTATATATATAAGAGAGTGTTGAAGTTTGCTTGTGTGTGTGTGTTTGTATGTATGACTATCTCTATATGTTTGTGTTTCTCTATATATGTCTGTGGATGTCTGCACATTATATTGCACAAATGTTTTCAACTGACTGCACAAATACAAAATGAAATTAATACACTTTGCACAATGTTGTTTACTAAATATCCTTTTTCTCTGTTGATATTTCATTCTCAATTCATTTATTTTATTCTCCTTTTATTTCTTGCTTTTCTTCAATCTCTCCCATTTATTTTTTTTTATTCATTTTTTTAACAAATTTTTTTTCAACTTGAAATAACTGAAAGCAGATTTTTGCATCTATTTATCTCTGTATACCTATATATTTTTTCTATATATATATTATGTCTGCCACATCATATCAAAATTTGTTTAATCAGTCAAACACTATTTTATTTTTCCTAGCAATACATTAGCTGCCTTTCATTTTTATTTTCATGTTAATTTTTATTTTGCATTTAGATTTCTGTAAATATATATATATATATATATATATATATATATATTTGTAATGTATTTGAAAGATAATAATAATAGTAATACATTATATGTATGTATATATATATATATATATATATATATATATATATATATATATATATATATATATATAAATATAAATATATATACATACACATACACACACACACCTATATATATATATATCATTATCATCATCATCATCATCATCATACATCTGTTTTACCCTGCTTTCAGACAAACAGATAGATGTATCAGGCTGTGTTGTGTATTCTATTTAGAATAGGTACACTGTATCTGTTTGTCTTAAGAAGTAACTAAAATGTTTGGTTCCAGGAAGGGCATCCAGCTGCAAAGGAAAGTTTAAAAAAAGACCTTTATGATAAATGTAGAGCGTGACAGTGGCTCCCTCAAGTCTAAGTGCTATTTTAGTAGGGAAAATGGTCTTAAAATACTCACTGTTTATTTCCTATATATACTAAGAGTATTTTGTCAAGCAAAAATGGTAATATATATAAACATAGTTTAAACACAATAGCATATAGAAACCTATTCAAAATATATACATAAAAAAACATATTATATACTGACACAGGCATAATTATATGGTTAATGAGTTCACTTCGTAACCATACTTCTGAATTCAGTCCCACTTTCTGTCACTATGAGCAAGTGTCGTCTATCGTAGCTCTGGGTTGATTCATGTCTTATGAATGGATTTTGTAGACAATGGATGTACCCCAGCATGGCCTCAGCCTCTTGGCTGGAACACATAATAGAGTAAAATAGAAACTGCAATATAAATATGTATATATGTGCATTAAATATATATATATATGCACATATATATGTGTTTGTGGAGGGGTGAGTGGATGTGTGAGAAAGATTGTCTGTGTCTTGTTTTATGTCTGTATCTGAGTTCAATACCCTTGTAAAACGTAATTGATAAAATATGTACCTGCCTTGAGGCCACAAATACTAATATGACTATATTCGACTAAATAAAGGCAGTGACTCAGCTTTCCCACAGTCTAATGAGTGAAAACAATAAAATAATAAAAGAATATCCTTTTCCAAATCTTGGCTCTAAGTTTCTAGCAGAAATTTGTATATGAAATTATGCAGATACACCATGTCTTCATACGTAGGAGATTGAGTAAATAGTTAATTTGTAGATAATACTTGTTTTACACATACCAGTATAGTTTGAATTTTTCAAACTCAGTATCTGCTGGCACTACATGAAAATATCAGAAAATTCAGCTTAACATGAATTGAAATTCAGTTGAACTTTAAAATAGACAATAAAATATACTATATATATATCTGCCTGTTTTCAAGTTCCAGCAGATAGCAGAGAAACACTGTCCAGATGAGAGCCACTAACTCTAAGTATACCTAGACAGTTGTCCCTTTTTGCTTCTGTTGGAATCTGCTACATGGTGCTGGCCGTCAGCCTTTCAATATCCATAGCTGGGCTTTCAAAATGTTTATTTATTAAACATACCGTATATCTTTATATATATATACGAAATTCACATACATATATGTATACAGCTATGCTGAAGTTAAATTTTAAATATACCATTTATGGTAAAATGGAATTTAAGATGTTTCCTTCTATGCAATAGTGTGATGTTTGACTTTTTGAAGCCTTTGTTGATACAATTAAATATTTTTTCCTACTGGTACACCTCCAACAGCATTATTGTTGAAGACACTTGTCCAAGGTGCCGCTGACTACATCCAGATCCACATGGTTGCAAGGTGAATCACTGAACAACACAGCCATACACACATACATATCTTCTTGAGTCATTCCTCTTTCAAAAGTGAAGCATTCATTTTGTTTTTTCTAATGGTTAGAATATATGTGGCTCATCATATCTGAATTTAACAGGAAGCTAAATGTATTGAATGAAACCAAGCAGAAATTGAACTTTGATTCAAAGTAAACTTTCAGACCATGAATTTCTTTTAAACACCACTAAAAGTTTATATAGGATATCTATATATATATATAAATGGAAACAAAACCATTAATAAAACTACCCTGAAGTAATGAAGCAATGATAAATAGAGTTCTATTCTCAAGCCAGTCCATTATTTCTAAACTTCAGCAGATGTTAATTTACTCAGCTTCCATTTTGTGTATAAGAAATATTGAAAAAATATTAAAATATTAAATATATCAAATAGTTAATGAAATGTCAGCCAAGATAAACACAAACTATGTCCTTTCATTTAGTTTTTATACATATACTAGATACAAAACCGATAATTGAAATGTGTGTGTGTATATATGTGTATGTGTGTGTGTGTGTGTGTGTGTATGAATGTGTGTGTGAATATTTACGTTTTAAGTAATTTATATTATACACAATATTTATTTATATTCTGATATATATATATTTGCATATATGATGAAATAACTTTATATATGAATACTTTTATATAATTAACAATTATCTTTATGAATATATATATATATATATATATATATATATATATATATATATATATATATATATATATATATATAATATATATACATTTATATATATATATAAAAATATATTTATATTTATATTTATATAGATAGATAGATATATGTGCATATACATTCATCATTATATATATATATATAGGGCGGTGGATTGGCAGTATCAGTAGAGGGTTTGACGCCATGCTTTCCAGCATTACGTCCCTTTATGATCTGAGTTCAAATCCCGCCAAGGTTGACTTTGCCTTTCATCCTTACGAGGTCGATAAAATAAAGTACCAGTAATGCACTGGGTAATTGCTGGCCTTGTGCCTAAAGTAGAAACAATTATATATATATATATATATATATATATATATATATATATTTGAGAAGATGTCTGTGATTAAATGGTTATGTCAACTGCAAATATTTATTGCTTATCCCTAAAAAAACTGTTAATTTCATTCAATTAATTTAAGATACCCAGAGATTATGTGTACAAAGCTTTCAATTAGAAGCAATAGCCAAATGATTATTTTTTATCTTTCACCATCAAATATTAGGTATTCATGCCAACCCTTACCTATAATCATATGAAGGGTCTTTGGAGTAACGTTACTTGATAGGGTACATGATGGGAAATCAGAATGTCACTCGAGGTAGACCCACTACTTCTCCAAATTGAGAGATTACAGCTCCGATACAATGGGCCTATTGTTAGAATGTCTCAGGAAAAACTTTGTGATGGTTTCTCTTGGGGATCCAGCTGGATCAGTTGGAAGGGGTTATTTCTGACATGACTCGCTGGAAGGTATGTTAGTGGAGTCTGCTCCCATGACCTTCTCAGGAATAAGTGGGCAAAGAAGAACATCGAATATTTATTTTCTAATCTATTGCATTTGGAATTCCTGAGTTGAAATCCTTCCACACAGATACTGTTGGTGAGACAAGGCATCTTAGTTTAAATCTCATTTGTGTTTAATTTACATTGTAATTGCTGTAAGCTTTCTTTCTAGACAGAAGGATAAGATTACTTGACTTCTGATGAACAACCAACTAGCTGTGAAATGTATTTTTCTGTGAAAGAATTGTCTTACCTTAAATTTACATTATCAGAATGAGGCTTGCAATTTATGTAACCATAGTTATACTTACATTTAATTTATTTTAGATTTTATAATGTCTGCTGAGCTGTGTATAAATGGTAATGGGTTCATTATCATAAAGTTATGAGCTTCATTCCCAGATTGAGTGGTATGCTGTGTCCTCGCGAAAGAGACTTTACATTATATTGCTCCAATCTGCTACATTGGAAAAAATGAGTTACAATTAAACTATTGCTAAGATCAATCAGTTTTTGCCTTTTTCTTGGAGTACATTGATAGTATGAAGAAGGGAGACTGGCAGGTTCAACTACTAGTCTTCTAAAGAACGTCATATCCAGCCTTGTGACAAGGGGAAGAACTTTCCAGGTACAAACAACACAAGGTCGATCATGAACAAAGAGACCTGTTTTTTTGTCCGCAAATATTTATTTTTCATATATATATATTTATGTAATAAACAACATAAGACAATTATTTCATTTACTAGTGGTTTCTTGAAAGCAAACGAAATTTGCTTTCATTCGTTAGAATGAAAAAATCCTGGTGTATTTATTGACCAGATTTTAAAAACAAAAATATAATCTATATGAAAGTGAGGCTGGAAAAGGAAGAAGAAGGGGAAAAGAAGAGAGAAAAAAAAAGAAGAGGAAAAAGAATAAATATAAAAGTAGATAAACAGACATGCACACACACACGCATATACATACATACATATAAACACATACATATACACATACACACACACACATATATATATATATACATACATATATACATATATACATATACACACATACACACACATATATATAGACACATATATGGAGGCACATAGCTTAGTGGTTAGAGCATTGGCCTTGCAATCAAAAGGTTGTGAGTTCAATTCTCAGACCGGGTGATGTGTTGTTTCCTTGAGCAAGACACTTTATTTCACATTGCTCCAGTTTACTCAGCTGTAGAAATGAGATGATAGGGACTGGGGTCCCTATCATTCCACTGCAAAGTGGTCGTGGAGGTGCTACGGCAAAAAAGCACCCAGCCCACACTGTAAAGTGGACGTGTAGGCGCCTCGGAAAAAAAAACAACCTAGCACTCACTGTAAATGAGGTTGGTGTTAGGAAGGGCATCCAGCTGTAGAAATCAAGCCAGCATCAGTTCCCGTCCCACCCTTGCAAGCAGGGAAAAGCGGATGTAAAATGGAATGATGATGATGATGATATATACATATACACACATACATACATATATATATATATAACCTACATAGTAACCTACATGTAACCTACATAGAGCACTCTTTTTTCCTGGACCTTTCCAACAGAATTACTTCATTCACATATATATATATATATATATATATGTGTGTACAAGGGGGCTTCAAAAGGTTCATGGAAAAGGTCAGTTGGAAAAAAAGATTTAAGTTTTTAAGTTATGATGTTTATTTTTCAAAATATGCTCCATCTAAGTCATCACACTTCTGCAAGCGTTATTACCAGCCTTTAAATCCAACTGTGTAAAACTGGGGCGGGGGCATGTGATTTAAACTATGTTAAAGCAGCTTTTTTTACATCTTCAATTGATGGAAAATGGGTACCTTTCAATGATTTTTTCAGGTTTGGAAACAAAATGAAGTTAGATGGGGCTAAATCAGGACTGTAAGATGGATGTCAAATGATTTCCTGTTGAAATTCATGTAACTTGTGTTAGCTGAATGTGATGAGCAGCCACATTATCATGGTAGAAGAGGGTCTGCCAATGCAGCTTCCCAGGGCATCTTTTCTGTGATTTTCTGAGCCAGTTTTCTAAAACGCCTCATAATATGCAGCTGTAAATGTTGTCTTGTTCTCAAGGACGTCAACCAGCAAAATCCCCTATGCAACACAAGACAGTGACCATGACCTTCACTCATAAACACTTCGATTTTGCCTTGACTGGCAGGGTCTTCATCTTCAGGGTCTTCATCCCACTTGTTCAGATTCCTATCGAAATATCTGCCCTTGTTTGCTGCTGTTCTGGGTGCAACAGCTTTGGGACCTATCGAGCGGAAAGCTTGGTCAGCCCTAAACCCTCCACCAGAATTGTGTGTGCAGAACTCATAGAGATGTTGAGTGTGTTGGCTATTGATTCAGTGGTTATTCACCTACCCTTTTCAATTAGGTCCTGAACAGCATCAATGTTTTTCACACAGACTGACGTGGATGGCCTGCCACTGCAAAGATCATGTTCAATCTCATCTCTTTCACTTCCAAAACGTCTTAACCATTTATAGGATGGTGATTTTTTGGGGGCATTTCCCCATAAATATGCTCCAGAACGTCAATGATTTGGCTGCTCCCCACCCCCCTCATTACTTCACCATCAATTTGATGTTTGTCCTGACCTCAATTATAATGGAAACCATGTTGTTTGAGTGGATGCTGACTTTCGACTGGTGGTGCTACATTGCAACTTGCATTTAAGGGTTCATGCTAGAACATATTATGACATGTTAGTACAAAATTGTACAGGTACATTGATGTTAAAATCCCTGTATAAGATTCTTAGATATGTACTTTTTCCACAAACATTTTGAAGCGCCCTTGTATATATATAAACACACATATATATTTACATGATGAGACTTGACCAGTCTGGTGACTCGGTCGAACTCTGACACATTGTTTTGGCTTGGTTTCTACAGCTGGATCTCCTTCCTAATGCCAACCACTTTACAGCATGTACTAGGAGTAGGGCATCTACTGCAAGATGCCCTTCTTTGCAACAACCACTTTACAGTATGTACTCGGAGCATTTTATATTGACTCCAGCACCACCACCACCTTACTGGATGGACTAGTTGCTTCTTTAAGTACACTACCACTACTTCCTAACGCCACTGAGGCATTTAATGTACATGGGTCATCCTGGTTGGAGGATTTATTTTTATCTTTAGATCCAAGTAGTTTTTGAGAGTTTAATTTCAACTTTAATGCAATATCCACACTGAAAAGTGCTAGTGCTGATACAACAATAAAATGCACTCAGTCAACTTTGTTAAGTGGTAGGGCTGCTGACATGGTCAAATGCATCCATGAGACCCTGTAAAGAGGTATTGTGGTTGTTATGATAAAATGCACCCAGTACACACTGTAAAGTGGCTAGTGTTAGAAAACATGCCAAAATGGAATGTTTGAGTAATACATGGTTTTCCTCCCTATATTTCAGAATGTGACATCATATTTAATCCATGCTGGCAAAGAAAATAGGTGTAAATTGACAATAATGAGTATGATAATTTTAATCATAGCCATATCTGATTAGTTTGGGGAGCAAATATGGCACCTGTGACTGTCCAACAAGCCTCTCTATGGCAGTGCCATATTAATCATAAAGTTAAGGCTGAAAATTAGGGACCAAATAGGGATAGAGACCCATCAATTATTTTTTCTTTTTGCTAGTAGGATAGACCTGATGTATATGATGTATATGAAAGTGGACCTGATGTATATGAAAGCCTAGGGGCCTTGGGTGGGTTAAAATGGTCCAACTCTATCATAAATCCTTATAATTGCTGACTAAAAAAGAAAGTTTACAGATGCCAAATATTTTCAAAGTCAGGAACAAAATAATGCAATATAGAATATGAACAAGAAAATGCTAATGGTGATGAATATGTTTAGGATGATGTTGATGGTAATAATGGTGGGGAATGTTTTTGAATGTTGGTAGTGATGATGGTTATGATTTTGATGGTAGTGATGATGATGTTATGAGAATGATGATGGTGGCTGTGATGGC
This sequence comes from Eledone cirrhosa, assembly GCA_964016885.1. Taxonomy (NCBI): domain Eukaryota; kingdom Metazoa; phylum Mollusca; class Cephalopoda; order Octopoda; family Eledonidae; genus Eledone; species Eledone cirrhosa. Next base: position 56,098,067 of record OZ024747.1, read on the forward strand.
GGCGATGTTGATGGTTGTGGTGATGGTGTTGATTTTAGTGGTAGTGATGATGATGGTAGTGATGGCGATATTGGTGATGTTGATAGTTGTGGTATTGGTGATGATTTTGATGGTAGTGATGATGTTATTCATGAGAATGACGATGGTTGAGGTGATGGTGGTGGTGTTGGTAATATTGACGATAGTGGTGTTATTTACGATGATGTTGATGATGAGAAATATATGCACTATCTAGTTTTGCTCTCTATTTCTTCATTTTATTTTAGTAACCATAATGCATTATCTGGAGTATATATTTTCATATATATATATATATATATATATATATATATATAAATATATATATAAATAAATATATATATATATATATATATATATATATATATATATATATATATATATATATATATATATATATAAATATAATAATAATATAATAATAATAATAATTAAACACATAGACATCGAAGTTTTGGGAGGACTTAGACGTAAACACATAGATTTATGTGCATATACATGTGTGTTCAACACATAGACAGCCAAACACACACAAACATAAACATATATATACACACACACATATATGTATGTGTATGTACACACACACACACACACACACACATATATATACATATATATATATATATATATATATGTATACACATATATATATATATATATATATATATATATATATATATATATATATATATATATTTATAGATATATACATAAATATATGTGTATATATAAGTATAATGATTCTATTTTTTATCTCTGAAATACCAAATTTATGATAAAAACAAACGCATAAGAAAGAAATAAAGGTTGATGTATGACTAAAAATAAGAATTATCAAATATATGTATAAATCAATGGAAGAGGGGAATGAAAAATAAGTGAAAATCGAAGATTCTACACTGCATCACCAGAATATACTGGAATAAAATGTGACATATTTTTATTGATGATGCTGGTGATGGTGATATATTTATATATATATATATATATATATATATATATATATGTGTCTGTGTGTGTGTGTGAGTGCGTATGTATGTGTGTGAGTATATGTATGTATATAAGTATATGTGTGTGTTTATGTATGCAAGTATATGTATGTATGTGTGGATGTCTATACATACATCATGATGATGTATATATATATATATATATATATGTTGTTGAGTGTCTTTGAGTGTATATACACACACTTTATTTTATATCTGTCGGAATATAAAAAAAAATGGGTCTTAACACATTTAAGACATCAGCAATGATGATGATGGCGTTTGTGGTGATGTTAATGATGATGCTTTTTGTAAGGATGTCCATGGTGTATATTTTCATATACATACATGCATATATATATATATAGAGAGAGAGAGATTATCAAAATATATAAGCACGCAAAACATATCCATCATGACACCAGAAATTGATATATATATATATATATATATATATATATATATATATATATATATATATATATATATTATATATGTATATATATTATATATATATATATATATATATATATATATATATATATATAATATACTGTATATATATATTATATATATATATATATATATATATATATATATATATATGTGTATATATATATATATATATATATATATATATATATATATATGTATATATATATATATATATATATATATATATAATATACTGTATATATATATATATTATATATATATATATATATATATATATATAGATTGTGTGTGTGTATGCTGTTGTATGTTCCTACATACATTTTATAAAATTCTATAAAGAACTTCTGAAGAGAATTTTTAGATCAAACAGAACTAACTTTATTGAAAGTTTTAAACCCCCTATCTTAATCAATATATATATATATATATATATATACCTACATATATATATACCTACATATACATACGCTGATGATGGTACACACATATACATATAAATAGGATCTCACATTCTGAGTATGTTGAGTGGGGAAAGAATTCAATTAAATATGTCTATTCTCACAATTTTGAGATTGAATCTTCCTCTAGGGTTGTTCAGATCACATGAACCAAACAAGAGATAGAGAACACCTTTAGACTAAAAGACTGAGTTGATGCCTGCTTTTGGAACAATTTTAGATAATATAGTGGAGGATCCCTTAGATATATATACATATATATATATATTTTGAGTATATGTTGGTTGTATACCAACACCTCAGTATGCAGATTGGACCACTCGATGAAGTGCGCAGGTTGGTTTGGTTATTCCGGAGTTATGTAAAATAAAATAAAATAAATAAGTCAAATATTTAAAATTTGGCTTCGTTTATTACTGCTATATATATTTCGGTGACAGCCATCTTTGGCTGTGACCTCTTCAGGCAGTCCGAATTAGTGTGGTAGAGATGAGTACCCATGTTGTTGAGGTGTATAACTTTGTCAATACTCTGATATGCCCAGTTCCTGGTTGGGTTGTTATTTCTCTGAGGAACTGGAATCATATATATATATATATATTGTTATACTTACGATGGTCAGGCTGCCAATAAAAACACACGCATCTATTTGTTTTCAGTCCATTATAATATAAACTACCAGTCGATTAGTTTAATTACCAGATGCTTGTTTAGTTGTTGATTGTCAAAGCTCTTTCACCACACACTCTGTGAACTCCTCAGTGACTAATTTGCTATTTTGTATCCCTCCTTTTTTCTGTCTTATACCATATTGTTTTTGTGAGTTGTGTGCTGTGTGTGTGTGTGTGTGTGTGTATATATCATCATCATCACCGTTTTACATCCGTTCTTCCACGATAGCATGGGTTAGACGGACTGTTGTGGGTAGTGTCCAGTCAGCTACGGCCAGCTGGAGAAAAATTATGCTATAAGTCTAAACTGGTTATTCATTCTTAATTTATTTTATATATATAATATATATATATCATCATCATCATCATCATCATCACCGTTTTACGTCCGTTCTTCCCCGCTAGCATGGGTTAGACGGGTTGTCCTGTTGTGGGCAGTGTCTGGTCGGCTGACCATGCCTTGCTCATACAGGAACTGATTTGTCTTGATTTCTACAGCTGGATGCCCTTCCTAACACCAACCTCATTTACAGTGAGTGTTGGGTGTTTTTTCGTGGCATCTACACGTCCACTTTACAGTGTGGGCTGGGTGCTTTTTTGCCGTGGCACCTCCACGACCACCTTGCAGTGGGGAGTGTGGGGGGCATATTGTCTATATGCTTCAGCTTGTATATGTATATATATATATATATATATATATATGTAAGTATGTATGTATACGTACATACATATATGCATACAGACGTACAGTTGCATGTATATACAGTTGCATGTTTACTCGAGAGAAGGCTACGTTGGTATGGACACGTGATGCGCATGAAAGTCGATAGCTGTATAACAAAGTGCAGGGCAATAAAGATAGACGGTAGTCACGGAATAGGCAGACCTAGAAAAACCTGGGACGAGCTGATAAACTCCGACATCACACACTTACACCTCTCCAAGACAATGTCACTGGACCGAGACCTGTGGCGGTACTCAGTAACAGAGAAGACCCGCCTTACCTAAATATATAGTAAAACCTACTCCAGCCAGTAGGCATCTCTAACAAAATACACCCCGTCCCACCACCACCACCCCCACCCCATCCACACCACCCCGTTCTATGTAAAGTTATGTTGGTGCCGCGCCATCGAGGCCGAAACAAATGAGATCGTGTAGGTGTCACGACAAAAAAACACACAGTCCACGCTGTAATGTGGCCGTGTAGACAACACGGTAAAAACGTCCCAGACCCACACTGTAAATGTGGTTGGTGTTAGGAAGGGCATCCAACTGTAGAAAACCTGCCAGACAGTCCTATGCGAGCAAGACAATCACTCTTGCCTCAAGTGGGACTACCCCCGTCCAAACCCATGCAAGCGTGGAACACGGACGTTAAACGTTGATGATGATGATGATGATGATCTATCTAAGGCGGGTAAAATTCCCGAGATCCATGGACGAGTTCTCTCCAGCGGTCTCTGTCCCTCATTATCACTGCCATGTCCTGTATCTCCAACAGACCAGTGTCTGTCCTTAGGGCATCAACATATGTATACATACAGGCACACATATATATATGTACGTATCAGTTTAGCGAACATTTATTATAATGCTCGCTTTGTCCGTATATATATATATATATATATATATATATATATATATAGATATATACATATATATATATATATATAAAGTCAATTACATGAACTCATAATCCTTTATTTACTGCTATATATATTTCGATGATAGCCATTGAACGGCTATGACCTCATCAGGCAGTTAGTCAGTTCTTAGATATGCCAGCTCTGTGTTTATAGTGTTGATGGTATCAGAGCCTTGGGACATAGGGAGGGAATATATATATATATATATATATATGTAACATTTATTTATGTTCTTACACAGAACAAAATTTTACTATACATCCTGATATCTGGATGTATAGTAAAATTTTGTTCTGTGTAAGAACATAAATAAATGTTATATATATATATATATATATATATATATATATATATATATATATATATATATATATATATTCCCTCCTTGCTTCGTTTTCCCAATAACTTATCCAGTTATTGAAGCCCTGGGGTGAAGTGGTATCTTGTCTTTAAAGCATAGAAATATCCGAGACCCCCAGTAGAAAACTGATGAGGACCCCTCCCCCCCCCCCCCCCGCGTTCTTTCTATCTTCATATTCCCACAGCATTTTAAGTTACCTTAAATAGCACCTACACAGCCATTTCTATTCTCCATATATTTCATCATGTTTTTCGCTGTGACTGTTCTTCTCTCCCCATCTACCTTCCTATTTCTCCTCTTTATACTCTCACCACTCTTTCTCCCTATCTACTCTTAACCCACTTTCTTCCCCTCCCTTTCTCCCTCTCACTTTCACCCCCTTGTCTGACCGTTTAGCTTACCGTCTGACCGTCTCACTTACAACTGCGGCGATTGGACGTGTGACTTGTTCCTCTCGACCACTCAGTCTTGAACTTAAGTTCTCTTATCGAGTGGTCTTGGATTTCCTAACTATAGTTGCTCGCACATTGCTCGGTTTGTTGTTGTTTTTTTCGCTGTTTTGTTACTCTTTTCTCTTTTCTTCCCCTTTGCGTTCCTTCCCTCCTTCCTTCATTTTCCCAATAACTTATCCAGTTATTGACGCTCTAGGGTGAGGTAACTTGTCTTTAAAGCGTAGAAATATCTGACACCCCCAGTAGACAACTGATGAGGAAACACCCCCATCTCATTCTTGCTTTCTTCGTATTCCCACTGTATTTTAAATTATAAGTGCCATGGACTGAGTGCTCTACTACTTTGGATATAACCTCCCAGTGTTCCACCACTATATATATATATATATATATATATGTACACATGTTTTGAAGTCCATTTTGCTTATTATTAATGAAAACGCCATTATGATGTGTTTGTATGCAGTGTGTGAATGTTTTTGTGTATATGTGTTTTTTGTGTGTGAGCACAGGTGCGAATATATGTGAGTGTATATTTAACTCAGATTGTTCACACACACATACCCTCACACACACATGCATAATGCCATTATGAGCATGCACATGTGTATACCACTATAGAAAATGAGGTATGCATGGATATATGATATTTGGTCATCTAAGTATTCTCTGTATTTTTCTCATTTTATTAGCTGAAGCTTTGAACAATTGTCACATCAGACACATGTTCATAAAACAGATATCCAGTAGGATAATCCATGGTTCAATGCAGCTTAGATACACATGATGAAGCACAGCAGTTGATAACCTCTGTCAGCTCAACATATCACATATATATGAGCAGCATAAGCCATATATGGGCAAATAGATGCATGTGATTTCCTCTAGAATCTCATATTTTCCTGTTATGAATCACTCTGCAAAGAATGTCAGTGGTCATTATATATACTATATATGTATGTGTGTGTATATATATATATATGTATGATTGTGTGTGTGTGTGTGTGTGTGTGTGTGTGTTTGTGTGTGTACATATATGTAAGTACAAGGTATGGTCAATAAGTAATGAAAACATTTCAGGTCAGACAGTATTTCATATCATAACTTTACAAAACTTTGTCTCCTTCAAAAATATTACGTCATGCATCTACACACTTGGACAGAACTTGCTCACCTACACAGACCTCTCACATCTACACACCTTCACAGACCTGTCTCACCTACACACCTTCACAGACCTCTCACATCTACACACCTTCACAGACCTGTCTCACCTACACACCTACACAGAGCTCTCACATCTACACACCTTCACAGACCTGTCTCACCTACACACCTTCACAGACATCTCACATCTACACACCTTCACAGAGCTCTCACATCTACACACCTTCACAGAGCTCTCACATCTACACACCTTCACAGACCTCTCACATCTACACACCTTCACAGCCCTCTCCCACCTACACACCTTCACAGACCTCTCTCACATCTACCACCTTTAAAGCACTCTCACATCTACACACCTACACAGCACTCTTACATCTGCACACCATCACAGAACTCTCACATCTACACACCTTCACAGACCTCTCACATCTACACACTTTCACAGAGCTCTCATATCTACCACCTTCACAGACCTCTCTCACCTTCACAGCTCTCTCACATCTACCACCTTCACAGACCTCTCATATCTACCACCTTCACAGACCTGTCTCACCTACACACCTTCACAGAGCTCTCACATCTACACACCTTCACAGAGCTCTCACATCTACACACCTTCACAGAGCTCTCATATCTACCACCTTCACAGACCTCTCTCAACTACACACCTTCACAGACCTCTCACATCTACACTCCTTCACAGCCCTCTCCCACCTACACACCTTCACAGACCTCTCTCACATCTACCACCTTTAAAGCACTCTCACATTTACACACCTACACAGCACTCTTACATCTGCACACCATCACAGAACTCTCACATCTACCACCTTCACAGAGCTCTCATATCTACCCATCTTCACAGAGCTCTCACATCTACACACATTCACAGAGCTCTCATATCTACACACCTTCACAGAGCTCTCACATCTACATACCTTCACAGAACTCTCATATCTACACACCTTCACAGAGCTCTCACATCTACACACCTTCACAGAACTCTCACATCACACCTTCACAGACCTCTCTCATCTACACACCTTCACAGAGCTCTCACATCTACACACCTTCACAGATCTCTCACATCTACACACCTTCACAGACCTCTCACATCTACACACCTTCACAGATCTCTCACATCTACACACCTTCACAGACCTCTCACATCTACACACCTTCACAGAACTCTCTCATCTACACACCTTCACAGACCTCTCACATCTACACACCTTCACAGAACTCTCTCATCTACACACCTTCACAGACCTCTCTCATATCTACACTCAAGGACACTTCTCTTCCGCACACCTGAAAGACTTCCTCCCAGTCTTCTTCTACAATCCTCTCAGGAAATTCCCCCAATTCCACCTTCAGCTCCTGTGTTGACTGCAATCCGATACTTCTGGGTCTTTCATATGTAGGAACAGGCTGAAATTACAAGGAGCCAGGTCAGTTCTGTAGGATAGGTGTTACACTACTGTCATTCCTCTTTTGGTCATCCAGATGGCCACCAGCATTGATTTCTGGCATGGTGCATTGTTATGGAGGAACCACTACTCTTCACTGCTGTGGCCTCCTCTTTCTCATCCTCTTCCTGAACCTTCTCGGAATTTCATGGTAATAACCCTTCTTGAGGCCTAACCCTAACTCTCAGGCCCTCATTCAATGTAAATCATCCCCTGGGAGTTACAAATTTATATATATATATATATATATATACAAGCAAATTATAAACGTAAACATGTAAGTATGTTTTTGAAATGGTGCGCGAGTTTGAAATTAGAAATTAGAAATAAGCTTTCACCGTATTTTAGACTAAAGAAATTTCTAGCCTGATAGTGGGGTTTATAACCCTCGGAGAAATGGAAAAAGATGAGTGTTGCCGTACATGGAGCAACACTCATTTTGTACGGCATCATGTACGGCAACACTCATCTTTTTCCATTTCTCCGAGGGTTATAAACCCCACTATCAGGCTACAAATTTCTTTAGTCTAAAATACGGTGAAAGCATATATATTTATATATGTGAGAAGGAATTTGTAGTTTACTTGAAGCATTGAATATGGTATAAAGAATTCGAAGTTTGAAAGCCACAGCAATGTGAGTTTGGACGGAGAATAATTAAATCATATGAAACAGGGCTTGTTTTTTTTCCTTAATTTATTTATATGTCTTGATATTTCAAGATTAATATCTCTTCTTCTGGGGTAAATAAAGGAACTTTTCCAGTGTTCGATGTGGCTTGGTAGAATAGATATTAATCTCGAAATATCAGGACATACGAATAAATTAAGGTAAAAAAAACAAGCCATGTTTCTTACGATTTAATTATTCTCCATCCAAACCTGCATTGTTGTAGCTTTCAAACTTTGAATTCTTTATATATCATCATCATCATCATCATCATCATCATCATATATATATATATATATATATATATATATATAGGAACCAGTAAGACCCCGACGGCTGAGCTCAAGCTGTTTCGACGGCTAATTCTGGACTAAATGAAAACTTATCCTGGTATTTAAATAGCCGAGCTTCTCAAGGGGTAATTCCATATATGGTCAAAGTGATTGTCAAAAGTCAGTAGTAATTCTGTGATTGCAAATTAGTAGGGGAGATGGTGGCTAAACCTGCCAGTAGGAGAAAAAGGAGAGGGGGTGGAGTATATATATATATATATATATATATATATAGAGAGAGAGAGAGAGAGAGAGAGAGAGAGAGAGAGAGAGAGATTATATGGGTGTATACTCTTTTACATATTTATACATATGGACTATAACCATGTTGAAGCTTCAGCATTGTTGCTGCACTTCTGATGGAAATATATGTAGAGGTATCAGAGGAAAGGGAGGACCAAGAGAGACATGGCTGGGAATGGTAGGGATGAACATGAAAGCCAGGGAGTCAGTGAGAGTTGATGTAGCTAATAGTGCAAACTGGCAAAACCATATGATGGGGCCTGCCTGATTAATCACTACTTTAGCAGGAAAAGGGGCCATAAAACATTTGTTTTTGTTCAACCAAAAGTCTTTGATTGTTTCTAATTGGTCAGTGTGACAGATATGTTAAAATAGGAACTGATGGACTATAATACATGTGACAGGTAACATGGTAAATCTACTTTGATGATGGTGATGATGATGATGTTGGTATCGTTGTTGTTGTTGTTGTTGGTGGTAGTGTGGGTCAGATTGATGATGGTGGTCTTGTTGCTGTTTGTGGTTGTGGTGGTGGTGTTGGTGTGGTTTGGATTGATTATGGTGATGACGGCAGTATCGTTGGTGGTCTTGGTGCTGGTTTGTGATGATGATGTTGGTATTGTTGTTGGTGATGGTGGTGGTGGTGGTTTGTGATGATGATGTTGGTATTGTTGTTGGTGATGGTGGTGGTGGTGGTCTGTGATGATGATGATGATGATGTTAGTATCATTGTTGTTGATGGTGGTGGTGGTGATGGTTTGTCATCATGATGGTAATGATGA
>OZ024747.1:56112788-56147788 GCA_964016885.1 Eledone cirrhosa
TATTGGTCAATGTGGTACTGTATTTGTCAATGTGTTACTATATTGGTCAGTGTGGTACTATATTGGTCAGTGTAGTACTGTATTGGTCAGTGTGGTACTGTATTGGTCAATGTGGTACTGTATTTGTCAATGTGTTACTATATTGGTCAGTGTGGTACTATATTGGTCAGTGTGGTACTGTATTAGTCAATGTATTACTATATTGGACAATGTGGTACTGTATTGATACTTCTTTGTGAGTGGAATTTGGGAGGTGGTAACTGCACAAGTCCATTGTATGTGTAATATTTAATTATTAGGGTCAGACGCCATGCTTTGATGCATTGAGTTATGGCCCTTAACATTCTGAGTTCAAATTCCGTCGAGGTTAACTTTGCCTTTCATCCTTACCAGGTCGATAAAATAAAGTAGCAGTAATGAAATGGTTAATTGCTGGCCTTGTGCCAAAAGTAGAAACAGTTATTATTATTATTATTAAGGGCATTGGATTGGCAGTATCGGTAGAGGGTCAGATGCCATGCTTTGCAGCATAGAGTTACTGCCCTTTACGGTTTGAGTTCAAATTCCGCCGAGGTTAACAAAGCTGATACTACGGGGAATGACAGTGGTGCCATGATGCCAAGCTATTGGTATACAGAAAGAAACATCTGTTGAGAAAGGGAATCCATGTTCGATCTTAAGATACATTGCTGACTTGCATATTGCACAACTTGGAGTGTTGATTTTGGATTCCCAATAACCAATCGAAGATATTTTATAATATCTATCGATCAGGTCCAGGTTTGTATATATAACCTGTTTGAATTTTTGTTGTTGTGGTGGCTTTTGAGGCAGTTTTTTACCCGACCGCAATTTTCTATTTGTCTCACCTTTAACGTATGTTTATTACTCTGAGCTATAATATGTCCATTTATTGATATCATCTCATTGAGTTCTTGTGCCAGCTTCTGAGTATTGTATTCGAAAGATGTTAGTCGCACCTGCAACTTCGATTTTACTCACTATCATTGTTATATATATATATATATATATATATATATATATCATCATCATCATCATCATCACTGTTTAATGTCTGTTTTTCCATGCTTGCATGGGTTAGATGGGTCGTCCACATCATGAAACAAGTCAGGCCAGCTGACCGGGTTTTCTCTTGCTCAGACAGAACTGTGTTTTGGCTGCGATTTTTACAGCTGAATGCTCTTCCTAACACCAACCACATTTACAGTATATATATATTGAGGTACAGCCAGTTGGAGAAAAATCATGTTATAAGTCTAAACTGGTTATTCATTCTTAATTTATTATATATATATAATATATATATATATATATATATATCATCATCATCATCACCGTTTTACGTCCGTTCTTCCATGCTAGCATGGGTTAGATGGGTTGTCCTGTTGTGGGCAGTGTCTGGTCGGTTGACCATGCCTTGCTCATACAGGAACTGATTTTGGCTTGATTTCTACATCTGGATGCCCTTCCTAACACCAACCTCATTTACAGTGAGTGCTGGATGCTTTTTCCGTGGCGTCTACACGTCCACTTTACAGTGTGGGCTGGATGCTTTTTTGCCGTGGCACCTCCACGACCACTTTGTAGTGGGAGGGTTTGAGGGCATATTGTCTATATGCTTGTCTATATATATATAGACAAGCATATGGAGGCACATGGCTTAGTGGTTAGAGCATTGGGCTTGCAATCGAAAGGTTGTGAGTTCAATTCTCACACCAGGTGATGTGTTGTTTCCTTGAGCAAGACACTTTATTTCACTTTGCTCCAGTTTGCTCAGCTGTAGAAATGAGATGATAGGGACTGGGGTCCCTATGATTTCACTGCAAAGTGGTCGTGGAGGTGCCATGGCAAAAAATCACCCAGCACTCACTGTAAATGAGGTTGGCGTTAGGAAGGGCATCCAGCTGTAGAAATCAAGCCAGAATCAGTTCCCGTCCCACCCTTGCAAGCAGGGAAAAGTGGACGTAAAATGAAATGAAATGAAAATGAAATATGTAGTGCTGTACAACTTCTGTCATTTCCAATCCCAATAAATTCAATAATCAGAAAAGCCTGCTCATGAAATTAATATACAAGTGGCTGAGCATTTCTCAGATATATGTGCCCCTAAAGTCATTCCCATAGAGATTTAGCATGATGCAGCATATGAGAAGGCTGACGTCTTGAATTACAGGCACAACAAGTGGACTGAATTACAGGTTCAAGCCAAGTGGACTGTATGAAATAAAGTGTTTTTTGTTCTATAAAAGTCAGGAATAACACTCAAAATTTTACAATCATGAGCAAACACCAAACCTCATGCCTTCACACATACACATGCATATATTATATATATATATATATATATATATATATATATATATATATACAGTATATATATATATATTTACGAATGGGAGAGAGAGAAATTACCCTCAGTAGATCCGACAAGGAGACCAGCTATTGAGATTGATGAATATAGGGTCCAAGAGGCGATTAAGGAAATGAAAAATGGTAAGGCTGCTGGACCATTGGGGATAGTTGCTGAGATGCTGAAGGCATCAGGGGACATAGGCACTAAACTGGTTGCATGCATCATCAATCAGGCTATTTATGGTGGTGTCATACCAAAGACTGGTGCAGCAGTATTCTCATAAATTGCTACAAAGGTAAAGGGTATGCTCTGGAGAGGAGCAATTATAGGGGTATAAATCTGATGGATCATGTTATGAAAGTGGCAGAAATGATATTAGCACAACTAATTAGAGAAAGGGTCAAACTAGATGAGATGGAGTTTGGTTTTGTGCCTGGGAAGAGTACAACAGATGCCCTCTTCTCGGTGAGACAATTACAAGAGAGGTTCTTACAGAAAAATAAGCCACTACACTTAGCCTTTGTTGTCCTAGAGAAGGCCTTTGATAGGGTACCCTGATCTGTCATCTGGTGGTCCCTAAGGAAACTAGCTGTTGAGGAATGGCTTGTGAAAACAGTGCAAACTTTGTACAGAGGTACTGTCAGTAAAGTCAGGGTAAGAATGGAGTTTAGTGAGGAATTCCAGATACAAGTAGGAGTACATCAAGGTTCGGTCCTCAGCCCGCTCTTGTTCATTATAGTCCTCCAAGCCATAACAGAGGAGTTTAAGACTGGCTGTCCATGGGAACTTCTCTATGCTGACGATCTGGTTCTTATAGCAGAATCAGTAGAGGAGCTAGAGAATAAATTTTGGCTATGGAAACAGCAGTTGGATGCAAGAGGACTGAGAGTGAACCTAGCTAAGACAAAAGTATTGATGAGTAGAAAAGAGGACAAAACTCTGATTCTGTCAGGGAAATGGCCATGTTCGATATGCAGAAAAGGAACTGGCATAAATTCTATAAAATACACTTAATGCAGATCCTGGGTACACAAGAGATGTAGTGGGATAGCAGGCAAACTAACAGGTAGGGAGAAATACGCATGCAGTAGATGTACAGGGAAATTAGACAGTAGAAGTCGCATTGATAGTCACATTTTTCAAATGCAGGCGGGTGCTATAGAAGTGGTTGATAGCTTCCAGTACCTAGGAGATCAGATTAGCATGGAGGTGTGGTGTTCCGAGACCATAGTATCTAGAATAAGGATGTGTTGGAAGAAGTTTAGGGAGCTGCTTCCTCTGCTGACGAAGAAGGGTTTCTCCCTGCGTACGAAAGGCCGGTTATATGATGCCTGTGTGAGGAGTGCGATGCTGCATGGTAGTGAGACATGGGCAGCAACTGCAGAGGATATGAGATGGCTGGAGAGAAATGAGGCAAGCATGCTCCGTTGGATGTGCAATACCAATGTGCATGAAAGACCCAGCATGAATGTGTTGAGAAAGAAACTGTGTCTGAGAGGGATAGAATGTAGTGTGCGAGAGAGAAGACTGAGGTGGTATGGACATGTGATGCGCATGGAGGATGACCGATGGGTAAAGAAGTGCCAGGAAATACCAGTTGAAGGAAGACGTGGTAGTGGTAGACCACGAAAAACAGACCTCAGATCACTGAAGCTCACAGTGGAGATGACGAAGGACCGTGACAAGTGGAGAGATGCTGTGCTGAATAAGAGCCATCCCACCCTAGCAAGCAGGGAAAAGCGGACATAAAATGATGATGATGATGATGATGATGATATTTACTTGTGAAATTGGAGTTAGAGGATATAAAAATGCATTACAAGAATGTTTTGCCCCTAGGGATACAATAGTCAGGTTCTTTAATTTAAAGAGCTTTTTACAGCAATCTTCCCTCTGGTCAATTCTGAACCTTATTTGAGCTGGTTCTATATTTATATATATATAAATGAGAAAACGCATTGCTAGAACAAGTGTTAAAACAGCTAAATGCTGTAAAATATGGGCAAAATGTGATGGGAAAAAATGGACAGAGACCAGCAGCCAGTGGCCAACAGAGAGGCAATCTACAAAGCAGGTGGCAGGCTGATGAAATATAGAAAAGATTGAAAGAGGAGGACATAAAGAAGAGCGTTGGTGCACAGAAATGACCAGAAAAACAAATAAATGTACAAGACATGTTTACACCGCACACATCTTCACCTTCATCAGCTCTCAAAGTGTATATATTTATATATATATATATATTTATATATATATATATATATACATATATATATATATATATATATGTATATGCATATATATATATATATATGTATGTATATGTATATATATATGTATATATATATATATATATATATATATATATATATATATATATATATATATAGGAACGAGTGGGACCCCGACGGCTGAGCTCAAGCCATTTCGACGAAACGGCTTGAGCTCAGCCGTCGGGGTCCCACTCGTTCCTATTACCCACTCTACTACCCTAAATATTGAGTACTTTGGTGCGTTATGGTCCACCTGGTTCCTTACCACTTTTCCTTCGTTATATATATATATATTTATATATATATATATATGTATATATTTATATATATATGTATATATATATATATATATATATATATGTATATATATATATATATGCATATATATATATATATATATATATATATATATATATATATATATATATATATATATAGAGTGAGAGAGAGAGAGAGAGAGAGAGAGAGAGAGAGAAAGATAGATAGGTATATATAAATATGTATATATACACAGTTACACAGTAAAATCCCAATGGAGGTCTCTCTCTCTCCATTTTAGCTGGCTATCACACATATAGGCTCATACATATACATACATTGAAGAAAAGAAACGTATATACACAGTTCACATTCTCTCACACACCCCATCCTCTTTAATGATAAACCAGTACCCTTGTTATTATCTTAAATTATTTTTTTCATCTTTCATTATTTTTATATTTGATACAATAAGAGAACAACAGATCATTTGAGTTCAATTTATCAATATAAAAAACATAATGGACGAGGTTGTCAGAAGACAAATATACATTCATATCACTATATAAAAACACAGGAGACAGAAATTAATTTCAAAAACAAAAATACACATATATATATGTGTGTGTGTGTGTGTGTGCTTATGTGTGCGTATGTATATATATATGAATATTTATAAGTATGTGTGTATGTAAACACACACGCACGCACACACACACACACACACACACACACACATATATAGATAACAAAAGAAATGAAATAAGTATAATTTTAATCAAAAACATTTGGCAGCCTGTTTGTGGCTGGAAATTGTTGGAAAATAAATGATGGGTTGGGGGATAATGAAATGAAAAAGTGTAGAGAGAAAAAAATGATAAAACATTGTTGAAAATATAATATATATGATCAAAACAGAATGAGACATTTTTTTTTTTATATATTTTCGAAATTACGTTATATCAGGTCCTTTGGTGAAAAGGAACCAAGGAGAATGTCATAAACATGTCCGTTTTCTATTATTTCTGACTTAGATAAACACAAACACAACCTCAATGTTCCTACCACATCTTTCTATACTTTGGTTAGTCTGCTTCTCAATTAAGTTGGAGAATTGGCAGAGTCATTAGAATGTCTAATACATTGCTTTGCAGTATCTGATCTGATTATTGGCATTCTGAGTTCAAATCTTATTGAAGTCAACTTTGCTTTACATCTTTTGTGATCAATGACTAAAGTACCAGTTTACTACTGGTGTTCATTCTTCTGCTATGTCATTTTTTCTTACTATGTCTCTCTTTCTCGGGAAATAAAGCAGTTGTGTTTATGTCTGGAGAAGAAAGGGCTCCATCAAGTTTAAATGCCATGATCATGCTTCCATGCCTCCTTTAAATGTTTATGTCTGGAAAGGAAAATGCTCCCTGAGGTTTAAATGCCTTGATGGTGCACCTATCTGCCCATTAAATGTTAAGGCCCATGCATGTTTCCCAATAATTGTTTCTGATTTAGGCACAAGGCCAACAATTTTTTGATGCGGGGGAAAGTCAATTAAAATGACTCCAGTGTATTACTGATGCTTTATTTTATTAACCCTGTAAGGATAAAAGGTAAAGCTAACCTCAGAATGTAAAGGGCTGTGACTATATGCCACAAAGCATGTTGTCCGATGATCTGAGAACTCTGCCAATCCACTGACAATAATAATAACAGCAACAACATTAGTTGCTATCTCTTCAGACAACTATTTTCTTCTACCACCATTTAATCTTTTATACATAAATTGCATTGGTGATGCGTATGAAGGATGACAGTTGCATAAAAAGGTGCAGAGCACTAAATCACAATGGAAGCCTTGGAATGGGGAGACCCAAGAAGACCTGGAATGAGGTGATAAAATCTGACTTTGTCCAATTGCACCTCACAAAGGCGATGACACAGGACCGAGACCTCTGGTGTTACGCAGTAATACAGAAGAGGGTACAAGCCAAAGCTGAAGCATATAGACAATATGACCCCATGCCCCTCCCAATGCAAAGTGGTCGTGTAGGTGACATGACAAAAAGCACCCAGTCCACACTGTAAAGTGGTCATGTAGGCACCACGGTAAAAAAAGCACCCAGTACTCACTGTAAATGAGGTTGGTGTTAGGAAGGGTATCTGGCTGTAGAAACCCAGCCCATTGCCCACAACAGGACAACCTGTCTAACCCATGCTAGTGTGGAAGAATGGATGTAAAACGGTGATGATGATGAAGAGGTAGGCTAATTATAATGTTTAGACCAAGGTAATCCACTAATTGAATAAACCTAAGATATAATTGTTTCTACTTTTGGCACAAGGCCAGCAATTTCCCAGTGTATTACTGGTACTTTATTTTATCGACCCCGTAAGGATGAAAGGCAAAGTTAACCTCGGCGGGATTTGAACTCAGAATGGCAAGGGCCGTAACTCTATGCGTCAAAGCTTGGCGTCCGACCCTCTACCAATACTGCCAATTCACCAAGATATAATATTGGTGAAGATGTCATGTAGATTTGAACTCAGATCCAGATTGTTGTAAAGGAAATGTTGTGACCATTCAACCATGCTAGTTTTGGTATAGAATTATATGTGTCTGATGTGTGCATATATGTATATATATTTATATACACACACATGTTACATACATACATACACACACACATATATATATATATAAACACTTACCTACACACACACACACACACACACATGCATACATATATTATATATATCTGCAATGAAAAGTTAAGGAAAACAAAATAATTTTCTACCAATTATATTGCAGTAAATAATACTGTACATAAATAGCCATATTGAATATTATCTGGTGAGTTGAATGTGGTTGTGGATAGGGAGGGAGGAAGGATCTGTGCTGGTTTAGAAAGATATATTGTACTTCAAATATATGTTGTGCCGCCCATACAGCATACATACATAAACGCATACATATACTTACCTATACACACACACATATATATTCAAACACCCCCATATATATATATTTATATATATTCACTTATATATATATGACATATATATACATGATATATACACACACACACCTTCATATACCCCCTATTATATATATATAGTTTTTTTTTATTTTGTTTTGTCTTGTTTTCATTCGTTGTCTTGTCTTCTCTTTGTTAATTTTCCTAAGTTTATATATATATATATATATATATATACACACACATACACACACACACACACACACACACACACACATATATATATATATATATATATATATATATATATATATATATACATATATATAGAGTCAATAGGAAATATCTCATAAACAAGCAGCTGCACTTTAATGTTATTGAGGACTGATATCAATACACTACAGACCAGTTAGTTTCTTAAACAAGGAACTGTTAAGTTCATCTAAGTACTAAACAATATATTAGAAACCTGGATGGAAGGTTTTCAAAATTACTGCATTTGGCCAAGCTCTAGACACTTGCACTGAATATCTCCTATAGTTTGTTATCTCATGGCTTCAATCTCAAATTTCATCAAAACCTGAGTTTTCCTTGAAGATATTTTATAATGAGGAGATGTGTCTCTTAACGTTTTCACATATTTCTAATGAAAATATGGTTTATGATTTTCTAATAAAGCATTTGTAAGAATTTAGTAATATAACTAACCTTTTCATGATCAATTATGAAGCATGACTTGAAGATTCTTACATAAAATTTTGTTTTAGCAAAATATAGACACTTTAACCCTTTAGCATGTAAACACGCTGTATCCAGCCAAAATTCTCCCATCTCTTTCTGGTTAAACTGACAGTAACTGCCCACTCATAGTGATGTTAAGGTAGTGTTCACAAAATAAATAATAACACAATCTCATAGAGATAATTGTGTGAGAAAAACCCTTTAACATGAAAATACAATAGTATATATAGAGTAATGTAAATGTTATGAGATATTATGTGAGGTAAAGAGTTTACTGTGAAAATACAATAGTATATATAGAGTAATGTAAATGTTATGAGATATTATGTGAGGTAAAGAGTTTACTGTGAAAATACAATAGTATATATAGAGTAATGTAAATGTTGAGATATTATGTGAGGTAAAGAGTTTACTGTGAAAATACAATAGTATATATAGAGTAATGTAAATGTTGAGATATTATGTGAGGTAAAGAGTTTACTGTGAAAATACAATAGTATATATAGAGTAATGTAAATGTTATGAGATATTATGTGAGGTAAAGAGTTTACTGTGAAAATACAATAGTATATATAGAGTAATGTAAATGTTGAGATATTATGTGAGGTAAAGAGTTTACTGTGAAAATACAATAGTATATATAGAGTAATGTAAATGTTATGAGATAGTATGCAAGGTAAAGAGTTTACTGTGAAAATACAATAGTATATATAGAGTAATGTAAATGTTATGAGATAGTATGTGAGGTAAAGAGTTTACTGTGAAAATACAATAGTATATATAGAGTAATGTAAATGTTGAGATATTATGTGAGGTAAAGACTTTACTGTGAAAATACAATAGTATATATAGAGTAATGTAAATGTTATGATATATTATGTGAGGTAAAGACTTTACTGTGAAAATACAATAGTATATATAGAGTAATGTAAATGTTATGAGATATTGTGTGAGGTAAAGAGTTTACTGTGAAAATACAATAGTATATATAAAGTAATGTAAATGTTATGAGATAGTATGTGAGGTAAAGAGTTTACTGTGAAAATACAATAGTATATATAGAGTAATGTAAATGTTATGAGATATTATGTGAGGTAAAGAGTTTACTGTGAAAATACAATAGTATATATAGAGTAATGTAAATGTTATGATATATTATGTGAGGTAAAGAGTTTACTGTGAAAATACAATAGTATATGTAGAGTAATGTAAATGTTATGAGATATTATGTGAGGTAAAGAGTTTACTGTGAAAATACAATAGTATATATAGAGTAATGTAAATGTTATGATATATTATGTGAGGTAAAGAGTTTACTGTGAAAATACAATAGTATATATAGAGTAATGTAAATGTTATGAGATATTATGTGAAGTAAAGAGTTTACTGTGAAAATACAATAGTATATATAGAGTAATGTAAATGTTATGATATATTATGTGAGGTAAAGAGTTTACTGTGAAAATACAATAGTATATATAGAGTAATGTAAATGTTGAGATATTATGTGAGGTAAAGAGTTTACTGTGAAAATACAATAGTATATATAGAGTAATGTAAATGTTATGAGATAGTATGTGAGGTAAAGAGTTTACTGTGAAAATACAATAGTATATATAGAGTAATGTAAATGTTATGAGATATTATGTGAGGTAAAGAGTTTACTGTGAAAATACAATAGTATATATAGAGTAATGTAAATGTTATGAGATATTATGTGAGGTAAAGAGTTTACTGTGAAAATACAATAGTATATATAGAGTAATGTAAATGTTATGATATATTATGTGAGGTAAAGAGTTTACTGTGAAAATACAATAGTATATATAGAGTAATGTAAATGTTGAGATATTATGTGAGGTAAAGACTTTACTGTGAAAATACAATAGTATATATAGAGTAATGTAAATGTTATGAGATAGTATGTGAGGTAAAGAGTTTACTGTGAAAATACAATAGTATATATAGAGTAATGTAAATGTTATGAGATAGTATGTGAGGTAAAGAGTTTACTGTGAAAATACAATAGTATATATAGAGTAATGTAAATGTTGAGATATTATGTGAGGTAAAGACTTTACTGTGAAAATACAATAGTATATATAGAGTAATGTAAATGTTATGAGATAGTATGTGAGGTAAAGACTTTACTGTGAAAATACAATAGTATATGTAGAGTAATGTAAATGCTAAAGAGTTAAATGAGAAGAAAATCGCTGCTATCAGACAAGCCATCTGTAAGTAGGGCCTGAATATACAGTTTGCACACTTGGGACCTTCACTGACAAGACTGCTTTACATTCACTAACCTGAATATAATATGTGCACACTTCCTAATCATCCCATTACCAATGCAAAAATGTGCACGAGAGCATTTGTGGTCATTAAGGTCTGTAAAAATGTGCATGAGAGCATTTGTGGTAATTAAGGTCTGTAAAAATGGAGCTCCTTGTACATCGGAAGCACCACCTGGGTACTGCACATATGGATCAGAAAGCTTCTTCTGTCAAAAATATCTTGTCAGATGCCACAGCTGAGACACTGAGGTCACTATAGAGGTGATGGAAAGGAATGTGGAAAATTTAACAATGAAAGAAGGCGCATGGCTTAGTGGTTAGAGCATTGGCCTTGCAATAGAAAGGTTGTGAGTTCAATTCTCAGACCGGGTGATGTGTTGTTTCCTTGAGCAAGACACTTTATTTCACATTGCTCCAGTTTACTCAGCTGTAGAAATGAGATGATAGGGACTGGGATCCCTAACATTCCACTGCAAAGTGGTCGTGGAGGTGCCACGGAAAAGAAAAGCACCCAGCAGTCACTGTAAATGAGGTTGGTGTTAGGAAGGGCATCCAGCTGTAGAAATCAAGCCAGAATCAGTTCCCGTCCCACCCTTGCAAGCAGGGAAAAAGCGGACGTAAAATGATGATGATGATGATGATGAAAGAGGTCATTATCATCACCATGAAAAAGTTAAAGATAAATAATAGATTGGCTACTATTATGGCACCATGCATATTTCAGACATGTAGATAGACCAGTCAGGAAGAACACATCGATCATATGTATTTGTTTTGAACCGTTTTCATTTCACATTTGAAAAAGGTATTAAACCCTGAAATATCACGTTGAAATATAATAGGTAAAACATTAGTTTGTTTTGTTTAATTTGTCATCCTTTATATATTTCTACATCATTGTACCAGCTTTTTAAAACTTATTTGCCATTTATTGCATATCTCACATAATATCTTGTATTAATTACGTATATATATATATATATAACGTAAACACTATACGTAAATGATTAATGTATGTCTCTATACATTCATATACCTGTGTATATAAAGACATAAAGCAAGATGCATGTACACATCTAAAGTTGTACTAAAATATATCTGATAGTCTATTAAGTTTAGAAGTTGTAGTATAACAAAAATATTCGCCACCAATTCAATATCGTTTAGCCAGCATCTTGTACAAAACTTCCATCTTACATTAATTTTTTACTCTATCAATTCACCGTATTTTTCGATTTGAAATTCTTCCCTTCAGCATAGTTCTTCCCATTTATATAATGGTTTAATATTTCCTTTGAACTACTTTTCTTTGTCTTTCTTCTCCCCTCTCTCTCTCTCTCTATCTCTGTTTCAGTAACTCACTCTCTTTCTCACTGATATTTTCACTTTTCTCTCTCTGTTTACTTATTCATTATTTCATGTGACCTTCTCCTTCTCCACATTTCATTATATATATATATGTGTGTGTGCGTGTGAGTGTGTGTGTGTGTGTGTGAGTATGTGTATACAGAAGACATTTATATATGTGTGTGTGTCTACATGCAAAGGAAACTAGAAAAAACATTTCAAAATCAAATTGTATACCATACATTGGTGTTTTTGCCTTCAGCTGGAAATATCATTAATAATTCTGTAACGATATATATCATTAGACAGATACATATCTTTATAACTACCCACCCACACACCTAACTACCTGCATATGTAGATAAATTCCTACAAACATACCTGCATAAATAGATATATACATACATACAGATTTATCTACTTACATGCTTACATATATACATACCTACATACTTAGATACATACTTACATAGTTAGATATATACATATATACATACTTAGGTACATACATACATATATGGTGGCTGCCAACTCGTTTTCGAGTACGGCCACTACTTTATATCCATGTAGCAGAACCCCCACCGATGCACTGAACAAGTGTGACTTTTTAGTCCAGCCTGCGACTTGAAAACTCTGGTACAAACACTACACTTGTGACAATTATTGACACATAGTGCTGGGCCCATGGTACCATGTGACGACAAGTGCAGAGAGATCTCCAGATATAAAGTAATGCCTGTGCCGTGAAGCTTTTATAGTGAGCAAAGGCACTGCACAAAGCCAGTCCCACTCTCTTAACCAAGATGATATTTACCAAAAAGAAGAACAAGTCAACATCATTGGATACCATCAGAGTTGCAGGTGTTATATCAGAGTTTTCCTTCTCCTAGAATTCTGCCTTGACAAAGGCTAAGGGGTCATCTCTCCCGAACATATATACATACATATATACATACTTAGATACATACATATATACATACTTAGGTACATACACACATACATATATACATACTTAGATATATACATATATACATACTTAGATACATATATAGATTTACATACTTATATATGTGTACATCTCAAACTCTTTTATTCTTTTGCTAGTTTCAGAATCTGGCCATGATGATGCAACATGTTCATTTGATCAATCACATCGACCCCAGCACTTATTTTTTCAAGCATGGTACCTATTTTATCAGTTTCTGTTTTATCAAACTCCTAGGCTATGGAAAAAACATAGACATAAACATAGACATAAACATAGACATAAACATAGACATGGTGGCACACACATACATGTCTTCTTTTTTGCCCACATATTCATTGGAAGATGATAGGGGGGTGGGAGCCTCAAAGACACCATTCAGTGAGTCCTGTCAGAGGTATCTGTCTTCAACTCAACTGGTTGGATCCTTGAGTGTAACCAGCCAAGCTTATGAATGTTATTTAACTTTTATGCCCGGGGCCTACTCCTTGATCTCCTACCGGTTGGTTTTTGCCTGTAAAATCTATCTAGAGATTATTTCCTGAGACATTTTAACCACATGTCCATAGTGTCAGAGCTGTGACCCTTCAATTTGGAGAATTAGCAGCTCTACTTGTAGCAACTCTCTGATCTCTGGGCTATGCTTTCCATTGAGTAATGTTATGCTAAAGATGTAGGAACCCCATTTTGGCCACTTATATTCATGATTGTATACCTTTCATCATTACCTAAGATTTATGACCATAAATAAGGGTTGGCACGAATACTGTATTGAAGATTGTGAGTTTGTCTTTTATGCTGACCTTCTTTCTTCTGATGAGTGAATGCTGAAGACAGCACATTACTGCACCAACTCCTACAATTCTTGCATTTAATTCAGCCTCCTGCCTTCCATTACTTGTGAACAAGGTGCCAAGATACTTGAACTTCTCTACCTGCTTTGGTGGAACACCATTCACATGTAGAGTACATTGTGCAGGCTTCCTTGAGATGATAAGAGTCTCAGTTTTTGCAGCACTGATTTTCATTCCAGCCATGCAGCATTCAGCATCAAACCTATCAAGTGCAAGTTGTAGATTATCTTCTGTCGACTTAAGTAACACAATGCTATCTGCAAATTCCAGCCAACTGGTTTAACACCTGCCATTCATTATATCACTTCCAACCTGGCTGTGCATGTAAATCGTGTTCATGAAAATAATTGTTTCTACTTTTGGCACAAGGCCAGCAATTATCCCAGTGTATTACTGGTACTTTATCATGAAAATAATGAACAGGAGTAGTGACTGTACACACCTTTGGCAGAGACTGACTCCTACTTTGAATGGTTTTGATTTAGCACCATTTATCTGAACACAAATATTCAGGCATTTATATAGAGACATATATCAGACAAATTCTTTTTAATTCATTCTTGTATATATTTCTAACATAACACAGTGTCCATATGTTTCAATTAAATTTTAATCAAGAATTTGCAATGATTTAGTAATATAACTAAGTTCTCAATTATGAAACAGCTGTTCTGAGCATAAAATATCAGAAGTTTCTTATTTAACACTTTGAAAGTAGTTTTAAATGTTAATTAAATACTTTAAGATGGTAAGTTTTTAATAATAAAATCAAAGGTAGCTAGAGGCAGGTTGGTACAATAAGGTTAAATCATTATTTCAAAAAGAAGATATTTTGGTTAATGTGGTCATACATATGATATGTAAGAAATAAAGACTTCCTTTTCATTGATGGTCTACCTTTAATGCTAGAACTGCTGGATGAAGGATGATCTATGTATATACAAGACAATCAACAGCATCAAGAACTACATGACTGTTTTATATGGATTGTGCTTTGATTAGAAATATTCTTTTATACCAGCAACATTTTCACTAGGCAAGATATATTATATTAGAATAAAAGACAGTATTTACACCTTAGGAACAATGTCTACTATAAATTTACTAGATAGTGTTCTATCTGGTAGCAAATTGACAGAAGTGAGAGTGCATAGGACAAAAGCTTGTGGCATTTGTTTCAGCTATCTACATTTTAAATTCCACCAAGATCAAGTTCACCTTTCATCTCTTTGGGCTTGATGAAATAAAAGAGCAGCCCAGTGTAGTGGATTGGGAAAATTGAGAAAGTTTTAGGATGATTTGTGGGATTTCTCCCAGTTCTTTGGGTTGTGTAAACTTAGATAGTAAACTTAATATGTTGTCAGGCTTAAGGCTGCCACTTAGTCTTTGGGTGCTTTTAGCAGAGTTTACTCTGCTAAAAGCATTCAAGCCAGGCCTCTTGTTTGAGAATATATTTCTCTTTCTCTCCTCCTACTTTCACATTATACACCCTACAAATTTTGGAGACCCTGAAAAGGGTGGTGAGAATTTCTCTTCCTGTTAGACAATACAAAAAAAAAAAATAATAATAATAACATCAACAAGCACCATAAGGTTGACTCATCTAGATTATGTTATGATTAGAATTCTTTCTATTACAGACAGGTTTTAACTGGCTTAAATCAGAGCTGATCCTAATTATATGGCCGTATTAAATGATACAGCTTGTATTGAAGGTGGCGACAATGTATATGACAAGTGTCTACTTGGGAACATTTATTTGTCTGTTGCATGGTGTCCAAGCATCATCACTGCAAGTATCACTGACATAGTAGATATCTATCTAGATTTCTGTCACATCCAGGTTATATACACATATTGATATATACATATGTACATGCAAACAAACATATATATATATATATATATATATATATATATATATATATATATATATATGCATGTATTTATATTTATATGTATATTTGTATATGTATATATGTATTTTAAATACACACATACACACACACACACATATATATATATATATATATATATATATATATATATATATGTTTGTATGTTTATATGTGTGTTGAGGGTGTATATGTATATATCCTCATATATATGTGTGTGTGTGTGTGTGTGTGCACGTGTGTGTGTGTGTAAATTACACATATACATATATATGTACAAACCGAGGTATATAATTGATGTTATTTTTCTCTGTTTCTATGACACTGCAGGGCTATACAATACCTATAAGTATTGTAAACATCATCATCATCATCATCATCATCATCATCATCATCATCACACACAACACAAACTCCACCATCAATATCAACACTATCATCATAATCTCAAACACTAGTACCATCATCATAATGGCCATTAATTTCAAATCATCAACATTATCATCATCATCATCATTATCATCAACATTATCATCATCATCATTATCACCAACATTATCATCATTATCATCACATCATCATCATCAACATTATCATCATCATCATCATTATCATCAACATTATCATCATCATTATCATCAACATTATCATCAACATTATCATCATCATCATCATTATCATCAACATTATCATCATCATCATTATCATCATTATCATCAACATTATCATCAACATTATCATCATCATCATCAACATTATCATCATCATTATCATCAACATCGTCAACATCCACATCACTCTCATCATAGTCATCATCATCCTCATCACTATCACGATCATCATCATCATCATCAACATGAATAATGAAACTGAGCAACAGATAATCAGTCCAGAGAATGAGAAACAATAAAAACTAAAATAAAAATAAATTCATGAATTCATAATCAATGAAAACCAGAATAAAAAAACTCTACCCTGCTTCACCCCACTACATGTTCCAACTACCCAGCTTCCCCCCTACTACATGTTCCAACTACCCAGCTTCCCCCCACTACATGTTCCAACTACCCAGTTTCCCCCCACTACATGTTCCAACTACCCAGCTTCACCCCACTACATGTTCCAACTACCCAGTTTCCCCCCTACTACATGTTCCAACTACCCAGCTTCCCCCCACTACATGTTCCAACTACCCAGTTTCCCCCCATTACATGTTCCAACTACCCAGCTTCCCCCCTACTACATGTTCCAACTACCCAGCTTCCCCCACTACATGTTCCAAATACCCAGCTTCACCCCACTACATGTTCCAACTACCCAGTTTCCCCCCACTACATGTTCCAACTACCCAGCTTCCCCCCACTACATGTTCCAACTACCCAGCTTCCCCCCACTACATGTTCCAAATACCCAGCTTCACCCCACTACATGTTCCAACTACCCAGTTTCCCCCCACTACATGTTCCAACTACCCAGCTTCCCCCCACTACATGTTCCAACTACCCAGCTTCCCCCCACTACATGTTCCAAAAACCCAGTTTCCCCCCACTACATGTTCCAACTACCCAGCTTCCCCCCTACTACATGTTCCAACTACCCAGCTTCCCCCACTACATTTCCAAATACCCAGCTTCACCCCACTACATGTTCCAACTACCCAGTTTCCCCCCACTACATGTTCCAACTACCCAGCTTCCCCCCACTACATGTTCCAACTACCCAGCTTCCCCCACTACATGTTCCAAATACCCAGCTTCACCCCACTACATGTTCCAACTACCCAGCTTCCCCCACTACATGTTCCAAATACCCAGCTTCACCCCACTACATGTTCCAACTACCCAGTTTCCCCCCACTACATGTTCCAAATACCCAGCTTCACCCCACTACATGTTCCAACTACCCAGCTTCCCCCCACTACATGTTCCAACTACCCAGTTTCCCCCCACTACATGTTCCAAATACCCAGCTTCACCCCACTACATGTTCCAAATACCCAGCTTCACCCCACTACATGTTCCAACTACCCAGTTTTTTCCTCCTACTACATGTTCCAACTACCAAGCTTCCTCCCACTACGTGTTCCAACTACCCAGCTTCCCCCCACTACATGTTCCAACTACCCAGCTTCCCCCCACTACATGTTCCAACTACCCAGCTTCCCCCCACTACATGTTCCAACTACTCAGCTTCCCCTCCCACTACATGTTCCAACTACCCAGCTTCCCCCCTACTACATGTTCCAATTACCCAGCTTCCCCCACTATATGTTCCAACTACTCAGTTCCCCCCCCCCCACTACATGTTCTAACTACCCAGCTTCCCGTCACTACATGTTCCAACTACCCAGCTTCCCCCCACTACATGTTCCAACTACCCAGCTTCCCCCCACTACATGTTCCAACTACCCAGCTTCCCCCCCACTACATGTTCCAACTACCCAGCTTCACCCCACTACATGTTCCAACTACCCAGTTTTTTCCTCCTACTACATGTTCCAACTACCAAGCTTCCTCCCACTACATGTTCCAACTACCCAGCTTCCCCCCACTACATGTTCCAACTACCCAGCTTCCCCCCACTACATGTTCCAACTACCCAGCTTCCCCCCACTACATGTTCCAACTACCCAGCTTCCCCCCACTACATGTTCCAACTACTCAGCTTCCCCTCCCACTACATGTTCCAACTACCCAGCTTCCCCCCTACTACATGTTCCAAATACCCAGCTTCCCCCACTACATGTTCCAATTACCCAGCTTCCCCCACTACATGTTCCAACTACTCAGTCCCCCCCCCACACTACATGTTCCAACTACCCAGCTTCCCCCCACTACATGTTCCAACTACCCAGCTTCCCCCCACTACATGTTCCAACTACCCAGCTTCCCCCCACTACATGTTCCAACTACCCAGCTTCCCCCCACTACATGTTCCAACTACCCAGCTTCCCCCCCACTACATGTTCCAACTACCCAGCTTCCCCCCCACTACATGTTCCAACTACCCAGCTTCCCCCCACTACATGTTCCAACTACCCAGCTTCCCCCCCACTACATGTTCCAACTACCCAGCTTCCCCCCACTACATGTTCCAACTACCCAGCTTCCCCCCACTACATGTTCCAAATACCCAGCTTCCCCCCACTACATGTTTCAACTACCCAGTTTTTTCCTCCTACTACATGTTCCAACTACCAAGCTTCCTCCCACTACGTGTTCCAACTACCCAGCTTCCCCCCACTACATGTTCCAACTACTCAGCTTCCCCTCCCACTACATGTTCCAACTACCCAGCTTCCCCCCACTACATGTTCCAACTACCAAGCTTCCTCCCACTACGTGTTCCAACTACCCAGCTTCCCCCCACTACATGTTCCAACTACTCAGCTTCCCCTCCCACTACATGTTCCAACTACCCAGCTTCCCCCCCACTACATGTTCCAATTACCCAGCTTCCCCCACTACATGTTCCAACTACTCAGTCCCCCCCCCCCTCCCCACTACATGTTCTAACTACCCAGCTTCCTGTCACTACATGTTCCAACTACCCAGCTTCCCCCCACTACATGTTCCAACTACCCAGCTTCCCCCCACTACATGTTCCAACTATCCAGCTTCCCCCCACTACATGTTCCAACTACCCAGCTTCCCCCCACTACATGTTCCAACTACCCAGCTTCCCCCCACTACATGTTCCAACTACCCTGCCAACCTGAAACAAAAATTACATTACAAAAGCAACAAAATATTAAAGACTAAACCATACATCACTACCAACAACCACAACAACAATGGCAGAGATGATCAAAACTAAAAAATTGATCATGTGACATTAATATATTCCAAACTATTGTAATAATGTGAAATCTGAAACCTTGATGGGTTCGTTCTCTCTCATGTTTTATTCAATTATTGACTCAATAGATTGGATGTTGAAATCAGAGACCAAGTTAGGCATACAACACCTTCAGCAAAACTTCAACACAAAAAAAAACCTCTCTCACTCTCACACTCTCCTCTCTCACTCTCCTCTCTCTCATTCTCCTCTCTCTCTCAAACTCTCCCCTCTCTCACTCTCCTTTCTCAAACTCTCCTCTCTCTCAAACTCTCCCCTCTCTCACTCTCATTTCTCAAACTCTCCTCTCTCACACCCTCCTCTCTCATTCTCTTCTCTCAAACTCTACTCTCTCGCAAACTCTCCTCTCTCTCAGTCTCCTCTCTCTTACTCTGCCCTTCTCTCAAACTCTCCTCTCTTTCAAAGCTTCCTCCCTCTCACTCTCCTCTCCCTCTCTCACTTTCGTTCATCCTCTCTTTCTCTCCCTCCACCTCTCTCTCTCTCCTCACTCATCAGTCTCAATCTCTCTGCCTCTCCTCTCTCTTCACACACACTCTCTCTCTCTCTTCGTCCTCTCTTTCTCTCAAGCACCTCTTTCTCATTTCTAATATCTGCTGTATCTCCTACTCTCATTTTCACCCCTCTCTCTCTCTCTCTCTCTCTCTCTCTCTCTCTCTCTCTCTCTCTCTCTCTCTCTCTCTCTCTCTCTCCTATTGATACCTTTTATCTTGCACTCTATCATGGTTTTTCTTTCTATTTTACCATAAACAGTATTAATAGAAGCATGTTAATTCATTTGGAGATATGTATTATACACATATATGTATATATGTATAGATGTGAATATGTGCATGTGTGAATGTATGAGTATGTATGTATATGTATATATGTATCATCATCACCATCATTATCATAATATAATGTCCGTTGTTTTTCCTCTCTATCTCTTTATCTTCACAACTTAAATATGTATATACATTCACATGCATACATACATGCATATACACATACATACATACATACATGCATATATACATGCATTCATATATACATAGATGTATATATGCATACATACATATATGCATGTATATGTATGTATAAATGCATATATATATGTGCGTAGTGTAAACAGAGAGAAATATAAACATGCATATATATATATATATAGAGAGAGAGAGAGTGTGATGGTATACATTACAGTATTAATAGAATCATGTTAATTCCTTTTATATCTAGTATTGTCATATATCAATATATAACAATATTTATATATACATCATCATCATTTTACGTCTGCTTTCCCTGCTGTATAGATAGCTAGATAGGTAGATAAATAGCTAGACAGACAGATAGATCCACACACACACACACACACACACACACACACACACACACACACACACACACACACACACACACATATATATATATATATATATATATATATATATATATATACAATATGTTGAAAAGGTAACACACTAGAGAGAGATATACAGTGCGCTATCAATAAAACAGGGAAAAAACCCACCAGTGTATGGAATCTATAACCTACGAAAGGCAGACTATAGAGACGATAATTAAAAATATAAATTAAAGCGTAAATAAATACCTCTATAACTATATAACACACGTACAAATCCAGCTATAGTTATATATATATATATATATATATATATATATATATATATATATATATATATCTACTCCAGGGTTAGAAGCCTCTGATGCTTGAAGTGCTTTTAGGGCTATTCTAGGATTAGAAACCTCTGAGGCCTGAGCTGATTTTAGGGCCGCTCCAAGTTTGGCAATTCCTAAAGAAACTGTTTCCAGGGCCACTCCAAGATTAGAAGTCCCTAAAGTCTGAACAGTTTTGGGGGCTGCTCTCTCTCTCTCTATATATATATATATATGTATTTGTGGAGTTATGTGTATGTTTGTGTGCATGCCAGACCTGGCACAAAGAAATGCACAACAAAAAAGGAAAAAAACTAATAGATAGGTAGATAGATGGAGAGACAGACATATAGATCCACATGTGTAGGTTTATGTGTATGCTTGTGTGCCTGCCTTGCCTTGGCACAAATAAATGCACAAAAAGAGGAGATAAAGTACTCAATATGTATTTACTGTCTACTGAAAATTTGACTAATCATCACTCAGAGTTTCTCATTTCTTTGGTCTTTCAATAGTAACTGAGAAAACTTTAATCTGGCATAATCAACAAAGCCAATAATTATTTAAACACAAAGTCCAGATCTTTCAACAAAAATGCTGTCACTATTACAAGTACTTGTTCACATTTGTGAAAATATGTAATATTAATGTTCATTAATAGCAAAGCATAAATAAGCTGAGAAAATAGAAGCTTCTTTCCATTTTTTAAACAGCATGGCTAAGTTAATGTTTTCAAAACCAAATTGTTGATTTATACAATTATAAAAACAAAGGAACATAAGACATGCAACAACTATATGATGAGGTCAGGGTTGGATGAGGCTCTGGATTTTTAGGCTGATGAGGGTTGGATGAGGCCCTGGTTGGGTTGAATGAGGCCCTGGTCTTTTAGAGGGAGCCCTCGTACACAAAAGATTAGAATACAAAGCCAACCACACAATTTTATATACCAAAGTTAGATTGGTGCAACTAACTGGAATTGAAAAGTTATATATACAGATATTAAATTTACAATTTCTAACAATCCTAAAATGTCTACCCAGCTGAGGGCACAAATATATTGCTACAGCCATCGCTGGTGCCTCCCCCCCCCCCATCACTGCAGAGGACTCGAGGCAATTGCTCCCTTTACCCCCCCCCCCCCTCCCCCGTTAAATCTGGCCCTGAATGAGGTATAGGCAGTGGAATATAGATTGTAACTTTTGTTCTTCTCTTAGACCTTGGGTGGAAAACACTTCATACCTAAATATACTTACCAGAAGATATGGTTCTTTTGAAAGTTTCAGTCAATAGACTGTGGCCATGCTGGACTACTGTCTTGATTGATTCAGTCAATCATATTAACCTCACATATATATATGTAAACACACACACACACACACACACACACACACACACACACACACACACACATATGAGGCTGTAGTAAATACTTGCCTGAGGTCTCTCTCTCTCTCTCTCACACACACACACACATATGAGGCTGTAGAAGACACTTACCCAAGGTATCTGTCACACCCATACACAGACATATGAAGCTGTAGAAGATATTTACCCAATGTATTTCTATCTCACATATAGAAGACACTTACCCAAGGGTATCTCTCACACACACACACATGGAGCTGTAGAAGATGCTTACCTAAGGGTATCTCTCACACACACATGGAGCTGTAGAAGATACTTACCCAAGGGTATCACTCTCACACACACACATATGAGACTGTAGAAGAAACTTACCCAAGGGTATCACTCGCACACACATGGAGCTGTAGAAGATGCTTACCTAAGGGTATCTCTCACACACACATGGAGCTGTAGAAGATACTTACCTAAGGATATCTCTCTCTCACACACACATGGAGCTGTAGAAGATACTTACCCAAGGGTATCACTCTCACACACACACACGCACACACATGGAGCTGTAGAAGATACTTACCTAAGGGTATCCCTCTCACACATACACATATGAGACTGTAGAAGAAACTTACCCAAGGGTATCACTCTCACACACACACACACACATGGAGCTGTAGAAGATACTTACCTAAGGGTATCCCTCTCACACATACACATATGAGACTGTAGAAGATACTTACCCAAGGGTATTACTCTCTCACACACACACACACATGGAGCTGTAGAAGATACTTACCTAAGGGTATCCCTCTCACACACACACATATGAGACTGTAGAAGATACTTACCCAAGGGTATCACTCACACACACACACACACACACACACATGGAGCTGTAGAAGATACTTACCTAAGGGTATCTCTCTCACACACACACATATGAGACTGTAGAAGAAACTTGCCCAAGGGTATCTCTCTCACACACACACATGGAGATGTAGAAGATACTTACCCAAGGGTATCACTCTCACACACACACATATGAGACTGTAGAAGAAACTTACCCAAGGGTATCACTCTCACACACACACACATGGAGCTGTAGAAGATACTTACCTAAGAGTATCTCTCTCACACACACACATGGAGCTGTAGAAGATACTTACCTAAGGGTATCTCTCTCACACACACACATGGAGCTGTAGAAGTTACTTACCTAAGGGTATCCCTCTCACACACACACACATATGAGACTGTAGAAGACACTTACCCAAGATGTATCTCTCAGCAAAGTTGAACCCAGAAATGTGTGGTTGTGAAACGATCTCTGTGCCCACCCAGGCATATCTGTGCCTATGATTTAGTTAAATAAACCTTTATTAATCATAATGAATGACAAGCCACATTAAAGCACTTAGAAACACTTCAGTGATTTATATTACAGCTTTCAATTAATCAGGTGTTGAAATACTTACCTGGTAATGTGGACTGTGTAAAATTATAGTTATATTCAGATCATATATATTGAGATTAATATATATACATCAGTTTTTACTGTCCTTCTTCTGCTGTGCATCACTGCTTTGATTAATGAGCAAAGTGTGTATATGTATGTATGTATGCATACACATACACACACATATATATATGTATATACATACATATATATATGTATATATATATATATATATATATATATATATATATATATATATATATATATATATATATATATACAGATGTATATATAAGTTTGTGTACAGTATACATATATTTATAGCGATAGAAAGAGAAAGTTAGATGCAGAATTTCAAATACAATAACAACATTGGTATCATTAAAGAGGATTTACAAAAGTTATTGGTAATGGCCCTCCTCTTGCAATTAATAACTAAATAAATAATTAGGCCGCTATTTCACTAATTAAAAATTAATGAATGTTTCTTTATGATTCTTACTTTTTGTGGTGGTGTTGTTCTTGTTAAGCCTGCTTTTTAACCATGATTGAGGAGACTTCTCAACGTTTTGGGCCTGATTTAGGTATATGTTAAACAAACTGCTGCTAAAGTCTTCACATTCTGTATGGTCTTCAGAATAATGAAATGAAATATTATCATCATCACTAACTTCTTCTTCATCCACTGTTCTTTCTCATCCACTCCTCTTCTTCCCTTCTTCTTCTTTATGATGATGATGATGATGATCTCCAAGTTGCCCGCCACTTCATAGTGGCCCTGTAAACTGATCACTGATTTACATATGACTTCCTAGCTCCCCAGACATGAATCTAGAGGACTATTACATATGAGATGTAGTTGAGAGGGATGGATGCCTATCAATGCTCTCATAATACTATAAAATCTCTGAAGTCCCACTATAACTAACACAGTCTCCAAAAAGATAAAGATCACCTGATTTGAGCATGCCAACGTTTCAGACATTTTATTGAAGCAGTCAGCCATGCTAATGGAAGATTCATAGTGTCTAGAAGAATCTCAAGATTATTCAAGTCAATATTTTCTCAAAGAGCAATAGATTGGTAGTTTTGGTGGAGTGTCAGACAACATGTTTTATGGCATTTATGATCTGAGTTCAAATCCTACTGAGGTTAGCTTTGCCTTTCATTCTT
Organism: Eledone cirrhosa; assembly: GCA_964016885.1. Lineage (NCBI taxonomy): Eukaryota > Metazoa > Mollusca > Cephalopoda > Octopoda > Eledonidae > Eledone > Eledone cirrhosa. The sequence continues at coordinate 56,138,290 of OZ024747.1, forward strand.
ATGGGGTCGATGAAATAAAGTAACAGTAATGCACTGGGGTCAATTTAATCGACTTTCTCCTCCCCCAAAATTGTTGGCCTTGTGCCTATATAAGAAACCAATATTTTCTCAAATAAACATTTCTTCATGACTTATGTGTTTTTTAGTAAATTCATGCAGAAGCCCTCAAAGAACTGAGCTACATTGCATATATATATATATATGGAGGGACATGGCTTAGTGGTTAGAGCATTGGCCTTGCAATCGAAAGGTTGTGAGTTCAATTCTCAGACCGGGTGATGTGTTGTTTCCTTGAGGAAGACACTTTATTTCACATTGCTCCAGTTTACTCAGCTGTAGAAATGAGATGATAGGACTGGTGTCCCTAAGATTCCACTGCAAAGTGGTTGTGGAGGTGCCACAGCAAAAAAGCACCCAGCACTCACTGCAAAGTGGACATGTAGGCGCCATGGAAAATAAGCACCCAGTACTCACAGTAAATGAGGTTGGTGTTAGGAAGGGCATCCAGCTGTAGAAATCAAGCCAGAATCAGTTCCCGTCCCACCCTTGCAAGCAGGGAAAAGCGGACGTAAAATGATGATGATGATGATGATGATATATATATATATATATATATATAAGTGAATGCACCTGTTATTTTTCTCTAACAACATTTTTTGTGATTCTGCCCCACCCATCCTTCAATCATTCTAATTTCTCATTCTTTCTTCTGATGAAGGACTATCGTCTGAAACGTTAAGACCCTCTTCCGGCTATTTCAAGCGTTAACCTAATTTCCTTCCATATGCTGTACCGATTATGTTATTATTTCTGTTTACCTGTTACATACATATATATACACATATATATATATATATATACATATTCATATATATATATATATATATATATATATATATATATATATATATATATATATATATATATATATATATATATATATATTAAAATAACAGATTAAAGTTTAAGCAAAGAATCGCTGTTTTCACCCTTAACGGGATCTTCTGAAACGTTTCAGAAGATCCCGCTAAGGGTGAAAGCAGCGATTCTTTGCTTAAACTTTAATCTGTTATTTTAATAAATATTTGCTCTACGGTTCTTATATATTTGATATATATTTATCCTTATCGAGCCCTCTTTGGATTTTAGTCTTCAAATTTATTTTTATTACTATTATTACTATATATATATATACATACATACATAAAAACATAAAGTATACATACTAAAAAAAAAGACACACAAAAACACTCTCATATATATGTATACATACATACAAATATATAAAAGCATATAAGCATACATATATTAGCACATATATTCATACACAAACATGCACACTCTCACTCACAAATGACACATTAATATATGACATTTTACAAAAAATATCTAAATAAAAAATACTACAAAAAAAATAAATAAATAAACTGAAAAATAAGAATAAAAAAATGAGAAATGATGATGAGATAAGAGAAAATTGACTGATAATAAAATAACTAAATATATTTTATTTTTCTTCTGAAGGGGGAAAATATTCTACAAAGCTATTGTTTTGAAAGTGGGGAATCTGTGGTGTGAAATGACATCCATATTTAATATGTCCTTTTACAGAAACACATAATTCATGAAGTGTAGGATGACAGAAAAAGGGATATTGAAGTACAGTAGCTCCTGTAAATATTTTATATCTTTTTATGACACAATTGATCAGAATTTCAACTTTACATCTATCTATTTGTCTAACTGTCTGACTGCTTGTCTGTCTGTCTATCACTATATATATATATATATATATCATGTTTAATGTAGAAATGGCTTCTACAGTGCTAAAACTGTTTCAATCAAAAGAACTCATTAAGAAAGCTTTCCTTGTGATTTCTTTTGAATGAAACTGTTCTAGTCCTGTAGAAGCCATTTCTATATTAAACATGATGTTTATACTAATGTATTGAATACCTTACTTATTGTCATTGCCTCTGATTGAACCTGGGACCCATATATATATGTGAGTGTGTGTATGTGTGTGTGTTTCTGTGTGTGAATAAACATTGTTGTCTCTGATCAAGATACAGTAAGAGTGATTTGAATTCATATAAAATGTGAAAACTCTTCACTAGAACAGCAGTTAAAACAGCCAAATGCTATTAAAGATAGTGATGGGAAAATTGCCTCAGGGACCAGAGGCCAATCCTTGAGGTGGGTTACAGGCAGATGAAAAATAGAAAAGATTGAAAGAGGAGGATACTAAGAAGTGTGTTTAGTGCATAAAAGTAACTGGAAGAAGGAAAAAATGAAAGGTAATGTACAAGACAACTTCACACACTCACAGCTTTGACATCATCAGCTCTCAAACCAGTAATATGGTTTCACACGATTCATTTGAGAGTACCATTATAAAATGCTGGATCATGTAATAGAAAAATATATCTTTCTGCTGGTATGATGTGTGTTCGATCAAATAAACAGCACAAATAGAAGGACAAAAGAAGTCGACGATAAGAAAATAAAGGGATAGTGAACCTTAAGGTGTGGTCTCTGTCCTAAATAGAAAGCTAACCATAGCTATGATAAAGTTAAATGAATAAACATTGTCTCTGTTCAAGAGGAAGCGATCTATATATATATGTGTGTGTGTGTGTGTGTGTGGCTTAGGGGTTAGAGCATCAGACTTGAAATCGTGAAGTTGTGAGTTCAAATCTCAGACTGAGCTTTGAGTGGTGTTCTTGAGCAAAGCACTTTATTTCACCTTGCTCCAATTTACTCAGCTGTAGAAATTAATTGTGACATCACTGGTGCCAAGCTATATTGGCCATTCTTTTTCTTTTGGACAACATTCGTGGCATGTAGAGGGGAGACAGTTATGTATGGGCAACTGTTGTTCTTCCACAAACAAATCCTTGCCCAGACATGTGCCTCGGAGACAAATTTCTAGGTGCAAATCCCATGATCATTCATATATATATATATGTATATATATACACACATATATATCTACATGATGATGATGATGTTATATAGAAGAAATGAAATGAAATTTACTGCACATGCCTTTGTAGATTTAGTTGGTCACTTATGAGCTTGTATCTCCTAGGAAATTTCTCAGGTGTTTTAATGATAAAGGCCCCAGTCTTGTTTTGAAAAGCAATGTAGACGGAACTTGCTTAAGACATCATACAGGAGACAGTAGCCAAAACTGCATATTTGCAATGCTAAGTTTTTAACCATATAACAATTCCTTCACCTAGACAATGTATATGTATTTATAAATTAGTGTCACTAATTATTTCAGTTTAATCTTATAGACAGAGGTGGTATATTTTAATCATATATGTTCTTCTTTTCCTATGAAGCATGGTTGAAAATCATATTGAATAGCATCTTGTCTACTTTCTAGGAGTCTTAATATATTTTGGAGCTCTATTATCTACCCGACTTCTCCCTAGTAGTATCACTGATTGTTCTGTGTATATTGATGGGAACACCAACTTTTTAAAACTACTTTTTAGGTTGAATTTGTGTAATCAACTATTATATGGATACTATATTTGAAGGTTGGAAGATTATTCAACAACCCACCATATCCATAAGCAGAGGCCCAACTAAACTCTAAACAAAAAGAACAGTAAGACAATATTACTGTAGCAAAACTGATTTTGAGGAGAAGGTTATCCGGCCATAGAAATCAGCCTTAAATGATCTCACCTAATCCATACCAGCAAGGGAAATTAGATGTTAAATGATGATGATGATTGATATAAATATGTAAACACATACCTACATATATATATATAATACAGGGAGGATTTGTTAACCCTTCATTGTGTTTATTGATTGGTGATGTGCATTTCACTATTGATCAGCTGAAGGTTAGATCTGTATTGATCTGGCCTGACTCTGGAATCAAAAGGTCATTGAACCTCTGCTGTTGAAATGTTCATTCTATCATTACAACAGCAGATGTCCAACGAGCTTTTGATTCCAGAGTCGGGCCAGATCGAACCTTGAGCTCATCAATAGCGAAACGCTCATCACCAACCACTAAACATAATGAAGGCTTAACAAATCGTCCTTATGGTATTATATTACACGCTGTTTAGTTCTAGACCTCACTACTGATGTGAACCATAACATTGAGTGCTCACCTGGGTGAAACTACAGTAACTTCACCTTACACTCTCTGGGTATATATATATATATATATATATTTGGTGTGGGATGGTTAAAAGCGTCCGTATGGATTTGGAAATTCTGCTTCGAGGGATAAAGACGTATCTGAAGAACTTGCGATTTCAGAGTCAGGTTTGATCCTCGCATCGATCGTATCTGAAGCTGATCACCAGAGAAACGATTGTAATATGTCTAATAAATTCTAAATCATCGCACCACTGATTCTCTGTTTTTTATGTAATATATATATATATATATATATATATATATATATATATATAATGAAGGAAGTGTGGTAAGTGTGGTGTACTCAATACTTAGGGTAGTAGAGTGGGTAATAGGAAAATGTTCAAGACTCCAACGGCAGAGCTCAAGCCGTTTTGACGGTTATTTCTGAAATATTCGACGGCTATTTCAGTCCGGAAATAGCCGTCGAAACGGCTTGAGCTCTGCCGTCGGGGTCTTGAACATTTTTCTCTCTCTATATATATATATAGAGAGAGATATAAAGATCCATTTTTAATAAATATACTAGGTGCACTTTTTGAACCCTTTTTTTATTATCAATTTCCTTAAAAAACTTGAAGTGTATAGAACGTTTTCTAACATCCACACTTTTTTTACTGTAACCCATGCTAGTGGGGAAGAATGAATGCAAAACCGTGATGATGATGATTTATATATAGAGGTGCAGCAAACCAGTTTGCATCATTTGTACAGTATTTTAATATCTTACTTCTAAATTCATAAACACAACACCCTCCTCACAACTAGCGCGTCTATCAATGAACTATATTTGAATAAATATATATACCAAATAAGTGTATACATATGCCATGTGCCCTCCCACTATATATATATAAAATCTTTTCCTGGGTCCTGTATTTTCGTTGCTCTGGTGATGCAGCTGGACTGCCGACCGCTATATCTGATTTGCTAAGCTGTCTGAATATTACTCTGGGGTTCTTTTCCCCATCCGAGTGCTAAAGCTACAGACCGATTCTGCATTCGTTAGCTTGGCCGTGTTCTAAAGCTTCGTTAATGCTGTACTAAAATGTATATATATATATATATATATATATATATATATATACAGAGAGAGAGAGAGTGAGAGAGAGAGAGAGAGATCATGTTCATCATCATCATATATCAGTATGTAGTGTATGCATTCTTGAGAGAAGATGAGCTTTGCCAAGTTTTAGAAAGATGCCCTAGAAACACTGTATGTCAATACACTGCCCCTACAACACCATCAACAGAGACAGGACCTTTCGTGCATATAGTGTATGCATGTAGTGTAGTATACTATGTATGTGTATGGAATTAGACAAAGGTTTTGATTTGAAAAGGAAACAAAGTGGTGATAAAATAAGAGTTAGATAGATAGAGAGAGAGAGAGGGTGAGCATCAGATCAATAATATATTTAGACACACAGAAAGAACAGAAATATATATATGTATATATATACATCATCATCATCGCTATATATATACATATATATATATATATATATATATATATATATATATATATATCATCATCACTGCCTAGCGTGAAAGATGGGGATGTTAAATTATGATGATGATATATATATAGACATATATATATGTGTGTTAAGTGTATATATATATATATATATATATATATATATATATATATATATATATATATATATATATATTCTATTCCTTTTTATATTTCAATAACTCATTCAAACAATATACAGGGAACTATATATGATTGTTGCTGAATAATTAATATACTTCTGGTTTCTCTATAGTTTGTTGTTGACCAGCCATCACTTTGTAATGTTTTCAAAGTCTCTTTGAAGTGAGTGTATATATATCTATATATATATATATATATATATATATATATATATATATATGTATATACAAACACATACATACTGAGTGCATAGTTTAAGATTATAGAGTTTGAATATATTATTTATGACAATTGTAGTTTTGGCTAATGGTGTAGTGGTGTTTTAATTTGTCAATGAAAAACTGCTGACTCTATATGTTTAATTTGAAATTAGGTTTAGGTAAGGAATTATCCCCAGGAATTGAGTAGAAAAGAAATCAAATTCAGTTAAATCTTTCTGTTGTGTAATTCTGGGTGTGAAGTACAAAAGGGTATTTTGTTGTGTGAGATGAACTCTTATATGACCATATATATTTATATCAAAATACTCTGTATTTCTATTAATTAATGAAAAAATATTTGGAGAGATTTACCAGAAGTATTAGTTATTTACTTATTAAGAAGGATAAAAATAAAGAAAAATATAATCTATCTCTAACTAATTCATGGAACATAAAATTAGTTCAGAATTATTTCTCATTTTTGTTCATTTTTCTTTCTCTCCATTGTTTTTTCACAAATGTGGTTTGAATTTACTCCAAAAACAGTAGGGGATGGTGTATCAATTCTTTATATATTGGCTAAGGAAGATTAACACTTTCATGTGTGTATTTCTAATGAAATCCATTCTATTTCTATTAATTCGTGAAGAATTTTGAGGGATCCTCAAAAATTGTTAATTATATTATAATCAAGACAGTAAGTTAGCATATGGTTCCTATAAAAAATGATGTTGGAATATTCAAATCTAAATAGAAATACCACTTCCAACTAATAATGGCATAAAAAGAAAGAAAACATGGCGCATGCAAGCTAAATGGTTTTTCTTTATTTTCCAAGGTTTTTGACTTCTGATGAGGAAATTGTATCTCAAAAATTAAGATCGTATTTGAATAAAGAAGAGGTAAAACAGAGCAGCTTTGTTACTTTCTTCTACTTTAAATCATACCACACTTTTCCCATTGTTGTAGCCTTTGAATTACATACCATTTTATCAATCCTTTAACTCTTTAGCATTTAAACCGGTCGTATCTGGCCGGAATTATCTCACCTCTTTCTTTTCAAATCAACCATAATTGGATGTATTATTCTCAAAATAAATAACATCAAAATCTCATAGCTTCGATATTATGTGAGATCAAGCCTTTACCAAGAAAATATAATAGTAGATATAGAGTATTGTAAATGCTAAAGGGTTAATTGATTCATGATAATTTTTCTATTGAAATACGCTGTATTTCAATTAATTAATCAAGGTTTTGGTAGCATTTTCTAAAGTTAGTAAATATTTAATTAAAAAGGAAAAATCTGCTACTTTTATGAAAGTATTTTGAAAGATTTCAATTTAAATAAGAATTTTTTAGAAATTAATTAATTATAAATTTGAGGGAATTTCCTAACCTCAAAATAATATTAAATTTCATTAAGATTGTGTTTGTAAAATTTCTTCTTCATCTTTTCTTCCTTTTCTTCTTGTTTTCTACTTATTTTCTTTTGTTTACTTCTTCTTTCCATCTTTTCCTTCTTTTGTTCTTTTATTCTCTTATTTTTCTTCTTTTACTTCTCCATCCGCAGATTCTTCTTCTTCTTCTTCTTCTTCTTCTTCAATCCATCTCCTTTTAATACAGCTTCTCTGAGAAAATCCTTGTTACATCATCTTCAAAGAACAGGAAGGCAACAGAAAAAGAGATAGATTCAGAGAAAGTATCTGGATATCATCAAAATATAGCAACAAGAAAATGCTGATATATATATATATTTTAGGGTGTTTGTAGTTTGTATGTGCGTATATATATATATGTATAAATATACAAACATCTATATGCATACACTTAAATATATATATATATATAAGAATCTGTGTGCTATTAAAGGAAATAATGCTTAATATATTGCAATAGGAGACAACAGCATAGTGAAAATAAATGGGAAAATCTGAATACCAACTTGAGTACGATATATATATATATATATACAGAGAGAGAGAGAGACAGGGAGGAGGGGGGGAGAATAGGTATTTGTGTAACTATAGTTGCAGGCAGTTTTCCGGTTAAAGCACTCAATATAACTGCATCATATATATATATATATATATATATAATATCTATATATCTATCTCTCTGTCTATCACTCGCTTTGTGCCTATCTATCTATCAAAACATACACACACCCACACAGACAAATATATATATATGTATAATTTGTAGGGGTAGGGAGTATGTATGCATATATAATTCCAATACACAAGAAAATCTTGACTCTACTTATAAAATATCAGTAATAAAGTGAACATGTTTCAACGTTACTCTTAAAGTCAAGTCTATTAATCTGATCTATAATCACGATTAGGAATACAACCACCATCTACATCATCAACATTTTTATTGTTGCTAACATTATTATTATATTTACAGTATATTTATATAAATATAAATATATACATACATTTTATCTTTTCCAACTCATTTATCAATGATAATAACTTTTAAAAAGTATGGGTAAGAATCTGAAAAAAAAAGCATTCCTCAAAAAAGTAAAAAGTAAATCTTTTTGTAGAAATCACGATTAGAGACATAAGTTGTATTTTCTTAATCATATGTGTATATATATATATACATATAGGCATACACATATATATATATATATATATATATATACATATAGGCATACATATATATATATATATATATATATATATATATATATATATATATATATATATATATATGTATGTATACACACATATATATATATTTAAAAACTTTTCTGCATTTGTTTATACATTGAAACAAGATCTTCACTAGAAAATCATTTCGTCAAGAAACTTATCTCACAAAAATCTTTATCCTACCATGTTTCAAACAAAGTCAAATATATGTATACAAATATATATACATATATATACACACATACACGGGGGTGTATAAATATAAAAAAGTACAGTAAAGTATATGTAATAAAATAATCAGAAAGCTTTCGTGATAACCACTTTGCATACCACACCCCACATGCACATATACATATATACATATACATATATATATATATACACATATATATGTATATATATACATACATATATATATTCACACATATATATATATATATATGCATATATATATATATATATTTATAAAGTGTATTATGTATGTATGCATACATGAAATGCATGGCCATATTTTATTAACAAGAACATTGTATGTATTCAAACAGAAAGATTGAGTAGAATTTTGTTTCCTTCCTTTACGTGTATATATATTTATTTACTCCTTTTTTATCTATCTATTTATTTATCTGTATTTATTTGTTTATATATATATTTATTTATTTATTGGTATTTCAAATACAGAACTAGTTTCTGATAAAATGCTTTTATTTATTTATTATATAATATAAATATATTTTTTCTTTTGCTTTTTATTTTGGTTAAGAGAGCTACTTAGAAGGGAGATCACTCAGACTAGA
>OZ024747.1:56152788-56155288 GCA_964016885.1 Eledone cirrhosa
TGTGTCCATGAGAATGTATGTGTGAATGTATCCATGTGTCAGAGTGCATGTGTGTGTGAATGTGTGTGTGTGTACATTTGAGTATATTTGTGTGTATGCATGTGTGTCAGTGTTAGCATGTGTGGGTGTATGTGTGTCAGTGTTAGTATGCGTGGGTGTATGTGTCAGTGTGTGGGTGTATGTTTGTCAGTGTTAATATGTGTGTGCCAGTGTGTATGTATGTATCTGAATCCGTGTGGGTTTAACTCTGAATCAATGTGTGCATATGTCTACCTATGCTGGTGTGTATATCTGTCAATGTGTGCATGCATACATATGTCAGTGTGCATGTATGGGCAAGTGCATGTATATGTTAGCGTACATAAAAACATATTCGTATAGAAGCTTTTGGTTATATTCTTCATTGCTATAGTAACCAAAGCTGCACTTTCCACCCATCAATGCATATTTCTTCAGATTTTTTTTTCCTTTTTTTTATCCCCAAACTCAATGTATCGTGAAGATAAAACCAATAATTTTTATGATGGCATCATCCAAACTGCCTTGAAGTAGTCCCTATTAGGTCACAGACCAAGCTGTAGCAATTATCACGCAAGCAAAAAGAAAACACAAAATAATGAAATAGTAGCAGTTTAGGATAATATTTCATGAATAATAATTCTTTATATTTCGAGAAAGCATAAAGTCACTTATACAAGTCCCAGTATTTAACTGGTACTTTATTTTATCAACTCCTGAAGAATGAAAGGCAAGTTTGACCCTGACAGTATTTGAACTCAGAATATAGAACATCAAAAGTAAATATGGCAAAGCATTTTGTCCAATGGCCTAATGATACTGGCAATAATAATTGTTTCTACTTTTTGGCACAAGGCCAGCAATTACCCAGTGCATTACTGGTACTTTATTTTATCGACCCCGTAAGGATGAAAGGCAAAGTTAACCTCGGCGGGATTTGAACTCAGAATGGCAAGGGCCGTAACTCTATGCTGGAAAGCATGGCGTCCGACTCTCTACCAACACTGCCAATAATAATAATAACTGTTTCTACTTTAGGCATAAGGCCAGCAATTTGAAGGGGAAGAGGAAGCCAATTAAATCGACCCCAGTACATGACTGGTACTTTATGTTATCAACTCCGTAAGGTTGAAAGGCAAAGCTAACCTCAGCGGGATTTGAACTCAGACTGCTGTAAAAGGCCATAACTCTATGCTGCAAAGCATATTGATTGATGTTCTACCGATACTGCCAATCCACCATCCTAATGTTTACTGATTTAGGCACAAGGCCAACAATTTTGGGGGAGGGGGAAATCAATGAAATCGACCCCAGTGCGTGATTGGTACTTTATTTTATCGACCCCCGTAAGGATGAAAGGCAAAGTCAACCTCGGCGGGATTTGAACTCAGAATGGTAAGGGCCGTAACTCTGTGCGTCAAAGCATGGCGTCCGACTCTCTACCGATACTGCCAATAATGGCATTGGGAAGGGTATCTAACTGTAGAGATCTTATAAAATATGGAATGTAAGAGCAAGATGAAGTCTTTCCATATTTTCCAGAATATGGATGTAAAATTATGAATAATAATGGTTTCTTACTCAGTCATAAAGCTAATGATTTGGAGAGGAGGAGAGAGTCAATTAAATCTACATCAGTATGTAACTAGTAATGTATTTTATTGACTCCTCTAAAGAACGAAACACATGAAAAATGCCCCCAGTACACTCTGTAAAGTAGTTGACAGTGGGAAGGGCATCCAGCCCTAGAAACACTACCAAGTAAAGTGGCATAATGACCTAACTAGTGCTGATGTCTCAATAAAATACACTCGTGTGTGATATGTGGGCTCCTAGATGCTGAATTAGTTTGGTAATTTCCTTGCCTACATGCCAGCATAGGAAACCAAATGTTAAAAGATGATGATTATATAAATATATATATATATATCATAAAACATGTCTATAGAATCACCAGATAAAATATATACCATTTCCTCTCCCAATTAGCATAATTAACTTTTCATTGAGCCACAAAGTGACCCGTTGCAAAACATGTATATATATATATATATGTAAACCTTTATATATATATATATATATATATATATATAAGTATGTATACGTACATACATATATGTATACAGACGTACAGTAGTATGTATATATATACATACATTCACACATATATATATATATACGTATGGATTCACCGAACATTTATGATAATGCTCGGTGTGTTTGTAAACAAACATCCCGAATTAAGCCGTACAGTGTTTAGCAACCATCGTTGCCCTTTTGTTCAACACTGACAAAAGAACGATGTACTAGTTTCAAGCTTATTAGCTATCATCAACCGTATACCTTCCTGCACACCGAGCATTATAATAAATGTTCGGTGAATCCATACGTACATATATATATGTGTGCATGTATATACATACTACTGTACGTCTGTATACATATATGTATGTACGTATACATATATGTATGTACGTATACA
>OZ024747.1:56160288-56162788 GCA_964016885.1 Eledone cirrhosa
GGCAATGCTTGCTCATACAGAACTGATGTTAGCTTGGTTTCTACAGTTGGATGTCCTTCCTAATGCCTATTTCATTTACAGTGAATACTGGGTGCTTTCTGTTGTGACACCTACACGACCACTTTACAGTGTTGACTGAATGCGTTTTATCGTGACACCTAGACGACCACTTTACAGTGTGGGTTGGGGGCTTAACTTGATGTATACTTTGGCCTCTCCTTATGGGAGATGTATCAAAGGGTGGGGTAGGGTGGTGGAATGCATATATAATATACATTCATATATATATATACACACACACATACTAGTACTGTAAAAATCTTTTCTATATAAATTCCTATATATATATATATAGTGTATTCTATGTCGTATAGCAAGTATGAAAAATCCTGAATTGTGCTGAACCTTGAATCAGATACAGCAAATACAATGCCTCTGTATTGACTTCTATCACTCTGTCTCTCTTTTACTTTTCATCTTATATGTATATATATATATATATATATATATACATATATATACATATATAAATATACATACATACAAATATTTGTACATGTGTACATGTATATATGTGTGAATATTTGAATTGATAGATGGGATACAATGAGATAGATGGAATGAGAGAGAGAGAGAGAGAGAGGGGGTGGTGAGAGTGCTTGACTGTGGACAATGAAAGTGAAAATAAGAAGATTTTTAAGAGGAAGCGATAGTGTGTATTCAGAAATGATAGAAAAAGTGTCAATTTCATCAAGATAAATGACATTTTCTTATCCAAAGAAATAAATCATTTAGATATGTATCAAATCAGTGAATTTCACAGATTTCCCCCGCCCCCACATTCTTTAGTAGAATATTTTACCATTATATTTTTACCCAAAATTCTTTCTGGTTTCAACTTGTCCAATATGGATTTATTTGCAATGATTATTTGGTGCAGTGATTTTCTTTCGAGAGATTTAAACATGGGTGTTGTATTTTTTTCACCAATTTCTTCATTTCTTCTTAGCATATAAACCTGTTTTTTTTTCTTCATTTTGTGGGATGGGTTGTTTCATGATAATATTTTTTAAGAATTTTGTATCTTCTCTGTTAGAAACATTATTATTATTAATATTACTATTATTATCATTCACCCCCACCCCACCCCACCCCGGTAGATATTTTACTATCCCTAACAACTCAACTGTGAACTAGAAGTGAATTTTCTTCTTTATCAGAAATTTCATTTTTGCTTTTTCATCAAACAGAATATTTGAAGCAAGTAGCTTCAAGATATGTGTGTGTCTTGTTTACATACAAGTAGGACTGGAGTAATCAGGTGTTGAACGTGTGACCTCGTGTCCAGTCCTTGATGGATAATACAAGTTAAGGGCTGAAACACTCACATGAAAGGGGTTTCTTCTCTGGAGACCTTCTGCTGTCCAACTCTCCAGAGAGTTTCTTACCACTATCGACAACATTAATGCCCTTATCCATTTTATGAATACATTTCTAAAGACAAATTGTAGTTCAATTAATTAATTAATAATTTGGTAGGATTTACTAAAGTTATTATTTCTATATGAAGATATTATTTATGCCATAACTTCACAAAAGCTTCTCATATCAAATTAAGTTGAAAGGTTTTAATTTAGAGAAGAAATAAAAATAAAAATGTGACTTTAATTCATAGAACCAGAGATGTTTTTGCTGGTTTAGTATCAAAAGGGTTGAGAAAACATGAGCTTAACCAACATCTTATGCAAAACACTTATAACTCTTAACATCCTTCAATGATTTCACAGGAAATATCTAAAAGCTGTTTCAAATGCTTATAGTATCTTTACTAATAGAAATATTGTTGTGAATATTTTCAGTATTAGAAAGAGTTTTTAATGATTGTGTTGTAATCATAGTACTATTTTTTTTTTAAGAATATCTTACTAATGTACAGGATATTAAGAATTAGTTCAATAGTACCACTCACTTGGTACACGTTCTGTACATTGTCTTAACAAGTGAAGTTGCAAAGTTGTTAATTTTCTAGGCAACATAAAACAGCGTCTCTCAGATGCTTCATAGCCTTGCTGAACCTTTTGAAATTGTACATTTGTTTAAACTGAACCAATTTTATGATGAAAGAATTATTGTAGCCAATCAAAAGATATACAAAACCTTTTTATAATCACTTTCATTTATAACTAAACACTGTAATACATAACACAACTTACACAGTGCATACAAAAGCACAATCATCATCTCTCTAAATAACTACAGTCATAGTACATATTTAACATAACCGATAGAAAAAATATATTGTCTATTTGATCACCCAACACATTACAGAATGTACTGGGTGCATTTATCAAAGCACCAACACTACAGAGGTTGCCTTACCCTCTGCAATATGGATTCTTAACATAAACAAAGGCAGGAAAGATCAGTAGTGGAGATGGGCAGGTAGTCCCTTATGTATGGGAATTTACCAGCTTTGCATATCTGGGCAAAAGGCCTCAAA
>OZ024747.1:56170288-56185288 GCA_964016885.1 Eledone cirrhosa
AAGACATGGTCACATGACCCAACTTGCCTCAATATATAAATATCAGCCTTAATATTTAATTAATATTACTTCTTTAACCATCTCTTAATTAATGCCAATTATTTGTTTAGGTTAATCTTCTCAAATATTGATATTAAATCTTTTCAACATTTGTCGATGGTGTAGCCAGACATATTGCTTAGGATTACTAAGCCATCATCTCTGTAAAATATGGAAGATTTGATGTATTCTGAATGGTGTCATTTAAATCTACAATGTGTAGATCAGAAGAAATTAGTATTGCCTCAAAAAATTAACTGTTCTTGTAGAGTGTTACTACCTGCTGCCTTTTGAATGTAGACTAAAATGATTTAAACAAACATCATTTCAATACTTGACGTATATGATATACACATATATCCTATCTTATTTGATCCTGAGCTATAAACCAGTACATATGTTTCCAGTTACTTTTAACATACATATAAAAGGAATTAATTCTACTTTTCAGTATGTATTGAGTACTCCATCAAAGATTCCTTACAACTCTAATTAAAATTATGACAGAAATATGAAAAATGGACATAAAAAATTCAAGTCAAGACACCTTGTGAAGATATATTGCAAATTTCTTACATTTTCTTAGAACAGATCAGGCACACACACACACACACACGCACACACACACACATATATATACACACACACACGCACACACACACATATATATATATACACACACACATACATATACATAAAAACATTTATATACACACATGTACATATACATACACACATATATATATACACATAAATATATGTATTCACACACATACACATATATGCACACACACATATTTGCACACACATACACATATATGCACACACACATATTTGCACACACATACACATATATATACACACACACACACATACAAATATATACACACAAATACATATATATCTTTTCATGTGGCCTTCTCTGGAGAAATAATTCCAGTTTCTCTATTCTATTTCTCTTTACCATATTTTATTCTATCAAAACAAACTCATCTTTTTCCACTTCCATCAAAATCCAAATCAAAACAAAATACTTTGTTCTCTTAATTATATCTTTCTATTGTAATGTTGTGTGTATGACTGTGTTACTAGGCATGTATGTGTGTATGTATGAATATATTTGTCTGTGTTAGTGTGTATGTATGTCTGTGTTTGATGTGTCAGTGTTAGTGTGTATGTATGTCTGTGTTTGTATGTATCTGTGTTAGTGTGTATGTATGTATGTATTTGTATGTGTCTGTATTAGTCTGTATGTATGTATGTATTTGTATGTGTCTGTATTAGTGTGTATGTATGTGTCTGTGTTTAGTGTGTATGTATGTATATGTGTGTGTATGTATATGTGTGTGTGTCTGTGTTAGTGTGTATGTATGTCTGTGTTTTTCTGTGTATGTATGTGTTTGTATGTGTCTGTGTTAGTGTGTATGTATATATGTGTCTGTGTTTAGTGTGTATGTATGTATATGTGTATGTGTCTAGTGTGTATGTATGTCTATGTTTGTATGTGTTAGTGTGTATGTATGTCTGTGTTTGTCTGTATCTGTGTTAGTGTGTATGTATGTGTGTATCTGTGTTAGTGTGTATGTATGTCTGTGTTTGTCTGTATCTGTTTTAGTGTGTATGTATGTCTGTGTCTGTGTTAGTGTGTATGTATGTATGTGTCTGTGTTTAGTGTGTATGTATGTCTGCATTTGTCTGTATCTTTGTTAGTGTGTATGTATGTATGTGTTTGTATGTGTCTAGTGTGTATGTATGTATATGTGTGTGTGTCTGTGTTTAGTGTGTATGTATGTATATGTGTGTGTGTCTGTGTTTAGTGTGTATGTATGTATATGTGTGTGTGTCTGTGTTTAGTGTATATGTATGTATATGTGTGTGTGTTTGTGTTTAGTGTGTATGTATATATATGTGTGTGTGTGTCTGTGTTTAGTGCGTATGTATATATATATGTGTGTGTGTGTCTGTGTTTAGTGCGCATGTATGTATATATGTGTGTGTGTGTGTCTGCGTTACTGTGTTATATGTGTATGTATGTGGATGTGTCTGTTACTGTGTATGCCATCGTCATCATCATTTTTTTAACGTCCATTCTCCACGCTAGCTTGGTTTTTATATGTATATATGTGAGTGTGTATATCTGAGTGTGTGTGTGTGTGCGTGCATGTGTGTGTATGTATCCATTTGTTACTCTGTCTATGTATGAATGTATGTAATGTTAAAGGATCATGACAAGTGGAGATATGCAGGACTGAAAAAGACCCTTCCAACCTATGCAATCATGGAAAAGCGGACATAGAATGATGATGATGATAAGGATGTATACATTTAGCATCTGTATATATATATGTAGAAGATTTTGTGGTTAGAGTTTTGGGTTCACAATCGTAAGGTTGTGAGTTCAATTCCCGGCAGTGTTTTGCGTCCTTGAGCAAGACATTTTATTTCATATTCCTCCAGTCCACTCAGCTGGCAAAAATGAGTTGTAACTGTAATTCGAAAGGCCAGCCTTGTCACATTCTGTGTCATACTGAATCTTTCTCAGAAATACATTAAGAATACACGAGTGTGTGGAATTCTCAGCCACTTGCACATTAACTTCACAAGCAGGCTGTTCCATTGATCAGACCAACTGGAACACTTATCTTCATAACCGCTGGAGTGTCAGTAAAAAATATGTAGATATAAAATCAATATATAAAATATTTTGATTGCTATACTGTTCATATCATTAAGTACCTCACTAATTTTTATACATTTAACCTTTCATATGATCATGTGATTTTTGTTTTATATTCAGACATTTTAGCAACTTAAAAGAAATCATCATTATTTTTATCTTTATTATATTTGAAATTTTTTGATGTTATTTTTTCTTTTTTTGTTAGTTTTTTTTCTTTTTATTCTGTAGGGAATTTGGAAGTTAACGAGTTCAATAAATCAATAATTAAGGTTTTCAGACATTTTTTTCTTTATGGCCAATTTACCAAAATTCTTTGAATCTACAAATATTCTTCATGTTTTCAAAATTTGTCACTACTAATTGATATATAAATATAGATTATGCACACACACACTCACACTCATACATATATATACATACACTGATGCACATAGATATATATATACACACATACAACATGCACATAAATATTCGACATATGTAAGTGTGAAAAAAGACTAATAACTGAAAACCATGATTAAATTTATTTACACTAAAAGTCTCCTATATTTGGAAATGTTTCATTTTTATTGACTTTTAGTCCTATTTGTTATTTAAATGAACATATACTAAACATTATTTACATATGTGTGAGATATGTGGTTTTATGGTGAGTGTTTTCAGATTATGTTCATGAGGTTATGAGCTTGATTTCCAGTAGCACATTATGTTCTTGAGCAAGAGACTACAATAGTAAACCAGACATACTGTGAAAAATGAAGATACTACGAAACACTCATTTTCTCCCATATACACCAGGTCCAAACCCAAAATAATCAAATTCCCACTGTCACCACCTCTGTCTCTCCTGCTCTCCCTATCTCTCATTATTGTGAGCAAATGGGGACCCATACGCTGGCTGCCCCACAGCGGACTGGCTGCTCTGCAATGCCAGCAGACAGCATAGAGAAGGCATTTCTCTAGAGGATGTGGGCTGGATGTTTTGTAGTACCAACATAACTTAATACAAAGTGTTAAAACGATAACATTTTAGTTTAGAACATTTATTTGCTGACAATTGTTTCTTACAGAGGGAAGTCTGGTATCATCAGAGCATATATATACAATTATATAACAACAATTATATACCCTAAATGTTCTGAGTGACTAGGATTTTAGTCACATGTTTCCACATTCCCTATGCTCCGATGATTCCAGACTTCCCTCTGGAAGAAACAATTGTCAGCAAATAAATGTTCTAAACTAAAATTTGATCGTTTTAACACTTTGTATCTCGGCTCTGTAAAACACTCGAAAATTTGCATTGAGCCTGTTGTCATGTCGGTAACCGGATAGTACTTAGTACTACCCTCCATATTTATAATTGTATTAAACATATATAAATATAAATATTCTTATTACTATATATATATATATATATATATATATATATATATATATATATATATATATAAGTAAAAGGAATCGGAAATACAACTAGAGTCGTTTTAAGAATATTCTTTTATTTCCTTTACCGGTTTCACAGTTCTTATGCTTTTCAAAAGTAAAATTGAGATGGAGGGTTACTGGTTTGTTTTGCATACATATATATATATATATATATATATATACACATACATGTAAATATATATATATATATATATATATATATTTTCATTTGCATATATATATGTATACATGTATATATATAAATATATATATATATATATATATATACACACACACATATATGTATAAATATATACACATTTTTATATATGTATATATATATATACACATGTATATATATAATGCAGGGCGATCAAAATAGATGGAAGCTACGGAGTAGGCAGACTCAGAAAAACCTGGGACGATTTGATAAATTCCGACCTTACACACTTACACCTCTCCAAGACAATGTCTCTGGACCGAGATCTTTGGTGCTAAGCAGTAATACAGAAGACGCCCCTTGCCTAAGTGCAAAGCAAAACCTACAGTCAGTAGGCACCTCCTAACCAAAAATACACCTCCATCCCACTAAATAAATGAGGTCGTATAGGTGTCACGACAAAAAAACACTGTCCACGCTGTAATGTGGACATGTAGGTAACATGGTAAAAACCTCCCAGTCCACACTGTAAACATGGTTTGTGTTAGGCAGGGCATCCAGCCATAGAAAACCCGCCAGACAGTCCTATACGAGCAAGACAACCAATCCTGCCTCACGTGGGACAATTCCATCTAAACCCATGCTAGCATGGAAGATAGACGTTAAACGATGATTATGATGATGATATATATATATATACACACACACACACACATATATATATATATACACACACACACATATATATGTATATATGTATATATATACACATACATATATATATATGCATATATATATATACACATATATATGCATATATACACAGTCATACACACCCGTGTATATTTATTTATATATATATATATAAATATATACACACACATACACTATATATATATATATATATATATATATATATATATATATATATATATATATATATATATATATATATATATACAACATATGTACATATTGGTGTGTTTCAGTGTGTGAATATTTACATTTCTTAGCATTAGTCTTTAGCTATTTTAATCATCACATACATGAGTGTGTGTATGTATATATATATATATATATATATATATATATATATATATATATATATATAGAGAGAGAGAGAGAGAGAGAGAGAGAGAGAGGAACATGGCTTAGTGGTTAGGGCATTGGCCTTGCAACCGAAAGGTTGTGAGTTCAATTCTTTCTCAGACCGGGTGATGTGTTGTTTCCTTGAGCAAGACACTTTATTTCACATTGCTCCAGTTTACTCAGCTATAGAAATGAGATGATAGGACTGAGGTCCCTATCATTCCACTGCAAAGTGGTCGTGGAGTTGCCACGGCAAAAAAAGCACCCACTCCGCACTGTAAAGTGGATGTGTAGGCACCACAGAAAAAAACCACCTAGCACTCACTGTAAATGAGGTTGGTGTTAGGAATGGCATCCAGCTGTAGAAATCAAGCCAGAATCAGTTCCCGTCCCACACTTGCAAGCAGGGAAAAGCAGACGTAAAATGATGATGATGATGATGATGATGATGATGATGACATACGTACATACACATATAGATATTCATAGATCATTGTGTTTGAACATGTAAATGTATTTGTATGAATGTGTGGGTTGATGGCTATCTATATCTGTTAGTATATGTGGCATAATTCAACAACTCTTATCAGAGAAATCAAATTTACTTCTATATCCTCTCCAGTAATTAAAGAACACTCTCACATAAATATCCAAAACATTGGCGCTACCAACTCCTCAAATTCACCAATCTACCTACATATCTCTTTCTATTTCTCTCACTCACTCCTCTCTCTTCCCCTCTCTATTTATCCATATATCTCTCTCACTTTCATATTAATATAAAACAATAAAAGATGGAATTATCGCCAAAGATATTACTTGCAATGGTCACAAGTGGGACACTTCCTGAAATCAATATGTGTATGTATCTGAATGGATGAATATATGTTTGTATATATAATATATATATACATATATATTATATATTTGTGTGTATTTATGCGTGTTATATGTATATTAGTATAAATTCCTGCACATTTATAAATATATATATATACGTGTGTGTGTGAGTGTGTTTGTATATGTGTGTGTGTGTGTGTATATATATATATATATATATGTGTGTGTGTGTGTGCAAATACATATACACAACACATACGTGTATATACATTCATCCATTCATTCATACATATATACATATACTCCCAAGAGATTCTTAAACATTTTAGCTGTAATGCAAGCCAAAGCAATTCCAAAAGCAAAAACCCTGCCATCATTACCACCTTACCAGCAAAATTCCACCACACCACGCCCACCACACGAAACCACAGCCACTACACCACACCACAGCCACCACACCATCATACCATGACATCCCAAACAGCAAAATTCCACCACACAACACCACACCCACCACACCACACCATCACACCACAGCCACTACACCACACCATCATACCATGACACCCCCCCCCCCCCAAACAACCATTCATATACTGGCATTGAAATCTTCGATCTCAGGTAGGAAATTCTTTCCAGATGGCAGCAGAGATCGAACAGTTTAGCAGAGACATACTCTACCATGTGCATCAACAATTACTCCAAGCCTCAGTAAATTTGTTCACCAAAATTTACGTATCATCTCACAGAAGGGCATGACTCTATTTCGAAATCTCATAAATTAAACCACGCCCGTCTCACTTGTCAATTATTCTTCTTAACCTTACTTCGAGTAGTCATTGAGGGGATAGGTAAATACTTTGTTATATATACATATATATATATATATGTAAAACAGTGATCATGATATATATATATATATATATATATATATATATATATATATATATATATATATATATATATATATATATATATACATATATGTGTGCGTAAATGTACATGTGTAAATATATATATATATGCATGTATGTATATGTATATATACATTGTGTAAGAGAACATTTCACTTTTAAATATTTTTATTCAATATTGAACATATACATATATATATATATATAGATATATATGTGTGTGAGTTTAAAAAGGTGAAAGCAGAAATTGTTTGCTCAAACTTTTAATCTGTGTTTATAATAAATATTTGTTCTATTGATTTATATATATTGTTGCATAAATGTATATAAATATATATACTCTTTATATATATATATATATATATATATATATATATATATATGCAAAAGTTCTATTTAAATTGTTGTGATACAACAAGTAAATATTTTTATAACTGATATAAAGCACTCGACAAGTATTTGGAGTAGATATGGTTTTATAAATATACTTTCCATTTGTTAATATCGTATATATATATATATAAAACTGTTATCAAGTCCTCTCTAAATTTTCCTCTTTGTATTTATTATTACTATATATATATATATATATATATATATATATATATATATATATATATATATATATATATATATATATATATAGTGAAAGAGGGAAAAATAACATGGTCAACAGTACAAAAAGGGTTTTATTTACAGTATTAACAATTGTTTCATTGATTAGGATGTCTAAAGATTGCTAATCACTCGAAGTTGTGTTACTCAATCTTAAATACAGTGTTACTCAATCTTAAATTAGGCATACACTGTATTTAAGATTATAGTGACACAACTTCGAGTGATTAGCAATCTTTAGACATCCTAATCAATGAAACAATTGTTAATACTGTAAATAAAACCCTTTTTGTACTGTTGACCATGTTATTCTTCACTCTTTCACTATTATTACTCCAAGATTAACCTGCATAGGAATTCCTGGGAACTTTCCACCTAACTAAAGAAATCTCTTGTTGAGTCAAACAACGCACGTAGTACGTTAAAACTATTCACAATACAGAGTACCCACAACCTCTAACTGGATTACCTATAATGATAATTTGTTATCCCATATATATATATATATATATATATATATATGAGTGGTTCTGTAGGTGTCACGACAAAACTTTGTATGCACTGTAAATGTGGATGGTATTAGGAAGGGCATCCAGTTGTAGAAACCAAGCCAATATCAGTTCTGAATGATCAAGACATGGTCACCTGTCCTGGCATTTCTCACAACAGGACAACTAGTGTGGTAAAATGGACATTAAACGGTGATGATTGTGATAATGATGATGATGATATATCAGGATAGAACCAGTTTAAAACTAGTTAGACCATTACTCAACAGAGTATTCAATACTTGGTATAGTTCAGATTGACTATTTTATAAAGAGTTGGGGCCTGACATCTGAGATCTTACTGTTTCAACAGTTAGTTCTGGACTGTTAGCCAAAAGAGCTCACAGTTGATGGGCCATATACTATATGTATATTATTGGCTTCTACCTAATTTCGCTCAGAAGTGATTGGTCACCCTGGTGTTATAAAAGAAGACAATTGCCTATGGTTCCATACAGTTGGACCAAACTCCATGCCAGGTGATTAGGAAATAAATTATTTAACCACAAACCATGCCTGTGCCTATATGACATTTGATAATGAGTTTCCTGTATGTAGGAAAATAGAATAAGTTGTTAGGATTGTTAGATATTGGGAAAGTATAATTTAAATAACAGTTGTTTTATTAGAGAATACGAAAAACATTTTATTAATAAAAATCAAAAAATCATAAACAAATCTATTTAAAAAAAACAACACTACAAATATTTAAAAACGAAAATGGAATGGAAAGGCAAAGTTTCTAGGGTCACCGCAGAAGAATGGGAGGGGGAAGTGGGAGGGTGATGGGCTCTGACCTTACGGTGTGGTGGTGTTGCGGCTGTGCCTCGCAGTTAAGCCCGCAAAAGCATTTCCACAAACAATGACCAGTGACACCTACTGCAAGAGCCACCTCATTTGGTGGGACTCCTTCCTTAGACGGGCTGCTGATGTTCCGATCTTGCAGAGGAGCTCAGCAGTATGGGGTCCAAGTATGCCTGAGGTCTCGACGGTGACCGGTGCGAAGTGTAAACGGCCAGATAATCTTTGGTATATGCTTGTCTACCTTTCTTCTGCATTGCAGGCTGCAGTGGCAGGGTTTGTGGCAGAAGCAACTAAGTTTTTTTTTTTTTTTTTACTGTGTATATGATATTGTATCTGTAAAGTTTACAGGAGTCATGTGGTGCTCACTGACGAAGTCACTGGTGTGACCATCATACAGTTGGTGTAGCTTTCTGTCTCATAACATTGGTGAAGATATTGATAGTAACAACATAGTTGTGAGGATGTTTATAATCTAATAGAGTTTCAAGATGATGTTGATGATGATGACAATAAAGTTAATAGTGGTGGATATATATGTGTGGTCAAGAATCAGCATGCAGGAGTTTTAATGAAAGAGCAGTTTAACTTAATAACAAAAGTTTTGATGATCCAAAACAGAGAAAGCAGGCTTTGGTAACATCTATTTTTAACATATATTTTTACACATGTTATAAAAATCCTTTTTAAATATAAACTGGGTGCATCCCCCCCCCCCCCTTTTTTATCCTTTTCCTTATTATCGTGATCGGTATGGAACATTTTCTAATGCCTATATTTTTTTCACTATATATATATATATACATAAACAAATACGCACACACCTATATATATGTACACACACACACACACACACACATATATATATACATGTATATATATGTGTGTGTGTGTGTGTGTGTGTGTGTTGAGAGAGAGAGGGAAGAGAGTAAAAGAGATAGCTGGACAGATAGAAAAGGATATTTAAAAACAGAAATATTGATAGATAAGGAGATGGGATTTGTAAGATCAGATGAAAGTGAAATGACAGCAGAAATAGTCATAAACTCGTATGAAATGGTATGGAATGGTAGAATAAATGGTAGGAATAGGGGGAATGGTTTTGCTAAATATATTGGTATTTTTCATAGAAAACCTGAGAGTTTCATGATATAAGAAGGAAGAGGAGAAGTGAAAGAGAAATAGAAGTAGATTATTAAAACTGAAGTGGAGGTGGATGAGAAAGGCAGAGGAAAAGAAGGTAGGAAGTAGTAGTAGTAGGAGGAGGAGGGGGAAAGGAAGGTAGGAGGAATAGAAGGAAAGTATGAGGAAGGAAAGAACAACAATAAGAAAAAGGAGACTATGAAGAAAGAAAGATATAGAAAAGAGAAGAGGACATTATGAGAAAAAATTGGAGAGTATGGGAAACAGTTAAAAGATTCTGTGAAAATATATTATAATAGATGATGATGATGATGATGATGATTGTGATACTGTTGATGATACTGATTGTGGTGGTGGTGATGGTGATAATGAGGATAGTGATGGTTGTGATGATAATTATGATTGTGGCGGTGATGATGATTATGATGAGGTTGATAATGATGATGGTGATGATAATGATTATGATAATGTTGATGATGAAGGTGATGATGATGATAATGATGATGGTGAGGATGATGATGTTGATAATGATGGTGATAATGGTGATGATGATGATGATGATAATGATGATGGTGAGGATGATGATGTTGATAATGATGGTGATAATGGTGATGATCGTGATAATCATCATGTTGTTGATGATGGTGGTGGTGATAGCAGTGGTGAATACACAAAAAAGGATAAGTGAATGATACTACATAAAAATATGTGTGTGTGAGTGTGTATGTGTGTGTAAGTGTGTGTGTATATGTGTGTATGTCAATAGGTAGGTGTATGATGTGGGAGGCTAGAAACACTGGATATTAGTAGTGTTGGACATTAAAACTGGACATAGTGAAAGTAAAATAAGACATTAAAATGTGACATTAAAAGATAAAAGGAAAGAAAAAGTCAGAAAAAGGGGAGAAATGGAGAATGGTCAAAGAATATGCAAATGAGAAAGGTGTGGGTGGTTTATCTCTCTCTCTCTCTCTCTCTCTCTCTATATATATATATATATATATATATATATATATATATATATATATATATATTGTGAGATAGACTAATAGGTAAATAAGTATATATGTATGTGTGTATGCATATATCATACATATGAGTGTGTATGTGAGTGTGAATGGGTGTGATGGTGCACACTCACATATATATATATATGTATATATGTATATATATAAATATTTTTTTTTTTTCTCTCTATCTCCATACATAATCTCCCTTCGTTATTTTTTTCTCTCTATCTCCATACATAATTTCCCTTCGTTAATTTTCAAATTCCTTTAATTTATACATTATCTTCCAACGGTTCCCAACCTCTCTATATTAAAACATTATATCTTTTTCTCAGTTATAAAAACTATCTCTTTCTCTCTATCACCCATCTCTCCCTTTCCACCTTCACTCTCATCTCCTCCCCTTTTTTTCATCCTTTCCACCCCCACCCCTCCCTAAATATAATATACTTTTTCCTCGCACATATCCTCCCTTCGTTAATTTTCAAAAATTTTTAATTTATACAGTATCTTCCAACGGCTTTCAACCCCTCTATATAAAATATATCTCCTCTCTGTTATAAAAACTATCTCTTTCTCTCTATCACCCATCTCTCCCTCTCATCTCCTTCCCTTTTCATCCTTTTCTCTCCCCCCCTCTCTAAATAAAATATTTTTCCCAATATCACACATCAATCTAAAACCACTTTTCATATGTTGATTTAAAACTGCACTATCAACAAGTGTTTTTTTAGCCTTCATATCATGTTCTCCTGTTTTATCTGATGAAAACACAAATATTATTGTTTGATGAT
The DNA here is from genome assembly GCA_964016885.1 of Eledone cirrhosa. Taxonomy (NCBI): domain Eukaryota; kingdom Metazoa; phylum Mollusca; class Cephalopoda; order Octopoda; family Eledonidae; genus Eledone; species Eledone cirrhosa. Next base: position 56,182,350 of record OZ024747.1, read on the forward strand.
GTTTGTTTTTGAAATGCGCATAATAAAATATATTGAACTCCTTTAACCATCTTTTGATCTTATATTATAAATATATATATATATATATATAAATATAAATATATATATATATATATATATATATATAAATATATATATATGTATATATATGCATATATATATCTGTGTAAATATGTATATGTAGACATGCATATGTATACACATATATATATATATATATGTATGTATACAGACAAAGTCTTCGCAAGAGATATAACACTACATACACCACACACAACAACAACAACAATATAGAGTCATACATTAAAATAAACACCACACATAAAAAACAGTAACAAGAACATAGCTACAAATATACACATGACATCCTTAACCACCTTCATGGCATGCAACTCAATGGACATAGACCTCTCAGAGACATTCACTACATTATTACTACTAGACAAAGACCTAAAATACACAATAGCCCACAAGCTCCCAGAACACAAAATCACACTTTCATCTCTAGCATTGTCTAGGCTCTTTTGTGGACACGCCATTCCAATGACCAGACAGAACAGGACCACAACAAAATATTCAAGCCTTATCCTTCCACGGGGGAGTTCTGCAAAAACCTGACTATGGATGAGCCATATCAAAATAAAGTTGATGTCTATGTCAGGAAATCCTAAAGATCTTGAAATCCTAAAGATCTTGAAATCCTAAAGTCTATGTCAGGAAATCCTAAAGATCTTGAAAAGAGCACACAATCCATATGCAACAATACACGAGCAACAATCCATATGCAACAATTCACAAGCAACAATCCATATGCAACAATTCACAAGCAACAATCCATATGTTACAATTCACAAGCAACAATCCATATGCAACAATTCACAAGCAACAATCTATATGCAACAATTCACAAGCAACAATCCATATGCAACAATTCACAAGCAACAATCCATATGTTACAATTCACAAGCAACAATCCATATGCAACAATTCACAAGCAACAATCCATATGCAACAATTCACAAGCAATAATCCATATGCAACAATTCACAAGCAACAATCCATATGCAACAATTCACAAGCAACAATCTATATGCAACAATTCACAAGCAACAATCCATATGCAACAATTCACAAGCAACAATCCATATGTTACAATTCACAAGCAACAATCCATATGCAACAATTCACAAGCAACAATCCATATGCAACAATTCACAAGCAACAATCCATATGCAACAATTCACAAGCAACAATCCATATGCAACAATTCACAAGCAACAATCCATATGTTACAATTCACAAGCAACAATCCATATGCAACAATTCACAAGCAACAATCTATATGCAACAATTCACAAGCAACAATCTATATGCAACAATTCACAAGCAACAATCTATATGCAACAATTCACAAGCAACAATCCATATGCAACAATTCACAAGCAACAATCTATATGCAACAATTCACAAGCAACAATCTATATGCAACAATTCACAAGCAACAATCTATATGCAACAATTCACAAGCAACAATCCATATGCAACAATTCACAAGCAACAATCTATATGCAACAATTCACAAGCAACAATCTATATGCAACAATTCACAAGCAACAATCTATATGCAACAATTCACAAGCAACAATCCATATGCAACAATTCACAAGCAACAATCTATATGCAACAATTCACAAGCAACAATCCATATGCAACAATTCACAAGCAACAATCTATATGCAACAATTCACAAGCAACAATCCATATGCAACAATTCACAAGCAACAATCTATATGCAACAATTCACAAGCAACAATCCATATGCAACAATTCACAAGCAACAATCTATATGCAACAATTCACAAGCAACAATCTATATGCAACAATTCACAAGCAACAATCCATATGCAACAATTCACAAGCAACAATCTATATGCAACAATTCACAAGCAACAATCTATATGCAACAATTCACAAGCAACAATCTATATGCAACAATTCACAAGCAACAATCCATATGCAACAATTCACAAGCAACAATCTATATGCAACAATTCACAAGCAACAATCTATATGCAACAATTCACAAGCAACAATCTATATGCAACAATTCACAAGCAACAATCCATATGCAACAATTGACAAGCAACAATCTATATGCAACAATTCACAAGCAACAATCCATATGCAACAATTCACAAGCAACAATCTATATGCAACAATTCACAAGCAACAATCTATATGCAACAATTCACAAGCAACAATCTATATGCAACAATTCACAAGCAACAATCTATATGCAACAATTCACAAGCAACAATCTATATGCAACAATTCACAAGCAACAATCTATATGCAACAATTCACAAGCAACAATCTATATGCAACAATTCACAAGCAACAATCTATATGCAACAATTCACAAGCAACAATCTATATGCAACAATTCACAAGCAACAATCTATATGCAACAATTCACAAGCAACAATCCATATGTTACAATTCACAAGCAACAATCTATATGCAACCTGACAGACAGAGAAAGGACAGTCCTCAGATCATATATATATATATATAACAAAGGAAATGTGGTAAGGAACCAGGTGGACCATAACGCACCAAAGTACTCAATACTTAGGGTAGTAGAGTGGGGTCCTACTCGTTCCTATATATATATATATATATACAATATATTAATAAATGGAAACTATATTTATAAAACCATAATTATTTTATTACATATATTTCAAGGGCAACCAAGGCAAATTATGGTGTGCTTTCATCAGATAAAACTATCCAACGAACTTCAACCGTTAAGGTTGTCTTTTTTCTGGGTATGTCAATATTTATTTATAAAACAAATCTGTATTTTATCTGATGAAAGCGCACCATAATTTGCCTCCGTTGCCCTTGTAATATATATAATAAAATAATTATGGTTT
>OZ024747.1:56192788-56237788 GCA_964016885.1 Eledone cirrhosa
AAAGTGGGGCCAAAGATGATTGTGACTGCATCCATCATATATCCAAAAATGAAAACGACCTCTTGCAAAACAATTATACATAAATGACACCATAGTTACTGATATATAGATGTGTGTGTGTGAGTGTGTGTATGTGTGTGTGTGTGTGCATGTATGTGTGTGCTTGTGTATGTCTTTATATAAATATATATATGCAAATATACAAATATAAATCCTTTTATGTGTATGTAGGCATTTATGTTCAGTTTCTTACGTGTCTGTGGGAGAGTGCCTGCCTGTGTATGTATATATATATATATATATATATATATATATATATATATATATATATATATATATATAAGCAAAAGGGATATTCAATTTGTTGGTAATTCAAGATATATAAATGTTTATAACTGAATCACACCACTTGACAGGTTTTCTGGAGTATAATATTCAATGATATTTAATAAATGGAAACTATATTTATAAAACCAAATTTATTCTATTATATATATTTCAACGGTACCAAAACTTTGGTACGCTTTCATCAGTTAAAATACAAACTTTGTTTTATAAATTTTGACATAACCAAGAAAAGATACCTTAATGATTCAAGTTTTTCTTGGATAGTGAAAGGAAAAGTGAAGAAAAGTCAGATATTTCAAAATATTAAGATGAGTATCCAAATGAGGTTGAGGTATAGGGCTGAAAAAACGTTATTTTAGACGCTATGCAGAATTTAAATAATTAGGATATATGTATGTATGAGTCGGAAGAAGAAAAAGAGAAAAGAAGAGCTTGTATTTACGTTAATTCAAAAGGAATTAACAATTTGCGGAAATGGTGGAATATGATTCCAGAATTTAAATTTATTTAGTTATATTATGAGTTATAATATTGTATATATAATCAATTAGATTATATGAATAATTATGGTTGTAAGTAGATTTTATCTTATTACATTACAATAGGTTGTAAGTATATAAATATCTATATAGATTAATAATTGTGCATGTATAATTATCGATTAATAATTGTGCATGTTGAATTACCAACAAATTGAATATCCCTTTTGCTTATAAATAGCTCCTTTAATGTTGAACACTTTAAACTATAACTGATTGCAAAATAATGGAACTCTTTAGGATTTCTTCTTCTCTAAAAGATGTACCCTTACCTAAAAATAAGGAATATCTAGAACAATTCTTAGAGAAATCTTACTCCTTTATACGAAGATTTAGATGGCGTGCTTTCCATTTTGATAAAAAAATCGGAGGACAAAATAAATAAATCCAGTTACAACTTCGATCTTATCTTCAAATCTAAGAAGAATCCACTTAACAACAAACTACTAGCCGAATATGAAAATGAAGTAATCTCTATTATACAAAACATTAAATTCAAAAGGAACCAAATTTATCGACCAGGAGTACCTTAAATGCCTCAAGAATAAAATAGACAATCTAGAAAAAATAAATAGGATCCTGGTAAAATCTGACAAAACAAATAATTGATATGGTATAGAAAGGGACGAATATAATAACCTTATATTGAAAGAACTCGGTAAAAACTACAAAATAACATCAAATGAAGATCTTTCAACGTTAAATAGGGAAGCTTCGGAAATTATCTATAAATTAGGCATCCAAAATAAGACCGAACCCTTTATACCCAGAAAACCGAAGATTAACCTGAAGGACCACAAAAGAAATTTTGAAATTGAACTACCAGTCAGACTCACCGCACCATCTAAATCGGACTTAGGCATAATTAGCAAGCATATATTAGATGGAATTATACCACTACTTAAAGAAAAATCAGACCTTAAACTATGGAACGGTACTAATGAAGTTATAGATTGGTTTAATAACATAAAATTAAAACATAACAAAAAATTCATTCAATTGGATATTGCAAATTACTACTCCTCTATTACCCCTAGCTTACTTAATAAGGCACTTAACTACGCGTCTAAACATACAGACCTATCTAGTGAAGACATGAATATAATTCTAACAGTACGTAAAACCCCCATTAAAATAAAGTACCAGTAATTCATTGGGTAATTGCTGGCCTTGTGCCTAAAGTAGAAATAATTATTTATTAATAATGTATTGCATAGGAAAATGCCAGAGATGACCGGAGGTTTATATCACGACGATATGTTACTTTTAATTGAAAACCATAGCAATAGTGAAATTAATAGGAAACGGAAATCCATAATACAATTTTTCAACAACTACAACCTTAATTTAGAAATCGAGAATAATTACAAAATCGTTAACTTCTTAGATGTAACCTTAAACCTTAGCACAGGTCTTTACTATCCTTTCCATAAAATTAACGAAAATCTAAATTACGTAAGTTTCAATTCTAATCATCCTAGAAGTATGAAGAACACTATTGTCAATAGCGTCCAACAACGGATTTCACGTATCTCTGCTAATAAAAATATTTTTGATGGTAGGGCAGAATATTACAATGAAGCTTTACATAGAGCAGGATACTCGAATAAAATTAAATACATTGATAACAATAACATGACAAATCATCCTAGAATTAATTGTAACAATAATAAACGTTTAACTTAAACACTAAACCAAACAAAAAAAACTAGAACTAGAAATATTATTTGGTACTCTCCCCCATTCTCATTAAGCGTTAAAACACCTTTAACAAAGCTATATTTTAAAGCACTAGATAAATGTTTTCCTAAAGCCCACAGATACCACTCTATTTTTAACAGACATACTATAAAACTATCCTACTCTACTACTATGAACATAGCACACAATATATAGAATTAATAATAGAAACTTAAATTTAAAACCTAACCAAACTAGCAATAATAATATGTCTAACAACAATATTCAGAATAATAGTACCGTTCCGAACAACAACAACTCCAGAAAATGTAACTGTAGAATTAAATCAAACTGCCCTTTACAAAATAATTGCTTAGACAAAAACGTAATTTATAAATGCACAGTTAAAACTAGAGACAAAGTATTTTTTAACTATATTGGAGCCACTTCTACAAAATTCAAAGAACGCTGGTATATAAACACACATTTAATAGATCCGATAAAAAATCTTCCACTTCACTTTCACATTTAATTTGGAACTTAAAAGACAACAATATAGACTATTCAATATCTTGGGGAACGATTTCGAAAGCACCTGCATACCGAAATATGGCTTTCTCAAGATTCTGTAACTTGTGTATCGAAGAAATTTTTTATATAATTAACTGTCAAAACTCTATTAATCTTAAAACAAAATAATTTTCTAGTTGCAGACATCACCAAAATTCCACTTTTAGAAGTATTTTTAATTTATGATATTCATTACACTTGACTATATCTTACACACCTTCAAAATGATACTATTTTCTTTAAAAATTTTAATTTAATTTTTTTAATTTTTATTTCTACTATTTTTACCATTTGACATTAATTTTTTAATTTTTTAATATATATTTTTTACTGTTTTTACCTTTTGACATTATTTTCCTAATGATACCCCTCTAAATATATATTTTTTTAGTTGTAGATTGATAATCTTTAATTGACATTCTGAAAGTTTATCCTCTTTACGATAGTTCTTCGAAATGCACATTACTTTTTTCTCTTTCTTTTGATCTTCAAACTTTCACACATCTTTCGACTAAAATAATATATAATTGAAATTAATCTCACACAAAATAATATATAATTTTCTCTATATATTTTCTGAGTAAATCATTCATCAAATTTAACGGTTAACAAACAAGATTGGAGTTATCTTTCCCTTTTCAATCGTGCAAACATAAACATTATATTATAATATAATATGTATCATAAACTATATAACTTCACTAAATTAACAATATTCTGAAAACATTTTCAATGTTGGAACAAAATATTAGAATCTACAAATTATTCTCCTCTTACAACTTGAACTATGTGTTTTTTTAATGTAAAATGCAAAATCAACATCCTTCGTAACTCATATTAGAAATATAAACAACTAATACATATACATGCACAATTATTAATCTATATAGATATTTATATACTTACAACCTATTGTAATGTAATAAGATAAAATATACTTACAACCATAATTATTCATATAATCTAATTGATTATTTATACAATATTATAACTCATAATATAGCTAAATAAATTTAAATTCTGGAATCATATTCCACCATTCCCGCAAATTGTTAATTCCTTTTAAATTAACGTAAATACAAGCTCTTCTTTTCTCTTTTTCTTCTTCCTACTCATACATACATATATCCTAATTATTTAAATTCTGCATAGCGTCTAAAATAACGTTTTTTCAGCCCTAGACCTCAACCTCATTTGCATACTCATCTTAATATTTTGAAATATCTGACTTTTCTTCTCTTTTCCCTTCACTATCCAAGAAAAACTTGAACCGTTAAACTATCTTTTCTTGGTTATGTCAAAATTTATAAAACAAAGTTTGTATTTTATCTGATGAAAGCGTACCAAAGTTTTGATACCGTTGAAATATATATAATAGAATAAATATGGTTTTATAAATATAGTTTCCATTTATTAAATATCATTGTATATATATATATATATATAATGTGTGTGTGTATATGGTGTGTGTATATATATATATATATATATATATATATATATATATATATATATATATATATATCCCACATCTTACGTTAACTATTTTCCTATTTTGACGCTATAGTCACTTATATGTTATGGAATACTGTTGGCTTCTTGCTACAATAATTTCTATACTTTTCATTTATATATATATATATCTGTGTGTGTGTGTGTGTGTGTGTGTGTGTGTGTGTGTGTGTGTGTGTGTGTGTGTGTGTGTGTGTGTGTGTGTGTGCACGCGCGTGTGTGCATCTGGAAGAAAGAGAGAATGTTTTATTTATTTCTAAAGTTCTTTGTCGGTGCCAGAGAATAGAAGAAGCTATCCACAATGTTGTTAAACCCTTCTGGCTTTATTAGCTCTTGGCAACGTTTAAAATTTCACCAGAATTTTGCTGCCAGCCTTCTAAAGCAGTTCTGTTGTTTATGGAGACTTTCAATGTATGCAATAGTTTGTGGATGACAGTCACACTCTCATATAAATATATATGTCTTTTGTCATATAGTTTATAGTTAAACACACATATATATATATATTCATGCATGCATATATTTATATATTTGTATCTATGTCTTTCTCTCTCTCTCTCTCTCTCTCTCTCTCTCTCTTTCTCTCTCTCTCTCTCTCTCTTTCTCTGTGTGTGTGTGTGTGTGTGTCACTATTTGAAGAACTTTGTTTTCTACAATGTATTGTAATTGTTGATTATTCATGTTGACAAGAGAGAAATAAAATGTGGTGAAAAATAGAAAAAGAGAGAGAGAATGAGTTAGAGAAACCATATGTGTGTTAGTGAGAAGTGGAAAGAAATCAGGTGAGAGTGACGTGTGAGAGGATAAGGAAGGGGAAGTTAATGCATAGATGAAGTGAGATAAATCTTTGGGAGAAACATAATTGCCTCCTACATCATCAGATATTCTCTTTTTATTCCTGTTTTCTGTAATAGATGAGAAGTATAAAGATATGTATTTACATTTACATGTATCCACACAGATATATGCATTCACACGTGCATGCAAACACATACTCTATTGCACTCACAGACACAAACACATGAACATGCATGCATATACACTTAAAAAAAACGAAATTTACGGCTCACACCAATGTAGGTTTAACTGGCCACCTATGAGGTGGAATTGTATAGGAGTTTTATTAGGTATTTTAATGAAAAGGGTCCAGTCCTATCATAAAAAATAAACATAAATTGAAGTGTCATGCTCAAGAATACAAGGCTCTCTCCAGTCAAAGAATCAAACCCAGGACCTTATGATCCAACACCCTTGCCATTAAGACATATGCCTTCACACACATGTATATACATACATTCACACACATTCACTCCTTTCTCTTATGCATATATATGTATAAATACAATAGTTACACCAATCACAGGAACTGCTTGACAATATCTGCATCAGACATCCCTGATCGCCGTGCATGTGCAACCCTTTTTTTTTGCAATGCTGTATATCCACCAGTTGGAGCTGGCTCAACCCCTTTTGGGTGAATGCCAACACAGGAACGACTAAATAAGTGTATGTACCAGAGAGAAAGAGGGTGAAGAAGGGTGAGAGAGAGTGAAGAATGAGAGAAAGAGAGTGAAGTAAACATGAATAGAGGATTGGAAAAAAGAAAGAAAGCTCAGGTGAGATAATGCATGCCAGTATCAGTAAATTACTGAACAAGCAACTGAATCATTGCTTGTTCATATCATACTATAGGGGTGGTGGGGGTTGAACATTTTCTTAAATTCTTATAAGCGGGGGGGGGGGGGCAGAATCGATAATTGTATAGTGTACATTTGTAAATATGGGATTTCTTGTTATATTTTTGTTGTCATATATAATGTTTTTTTAATGTAAAATAAAATTATTATTATTCGATTCTCCCTCTGCTGTATCGACATAAATCACTTACAATAAAATTTCGCTCGAGATAGATTAGCAGAATATAATAAATGAGGTGGGGTGGAATAAAAGCAGGGTTTGGAAAAAATCTGAAAAATTAATAAGTGTGTATGGGTGTGGGATGATTATTCAACACATGAGACTACCCTAATCCTAACCTTCACCATATCTGTCATCCATAAAAAGCTGTGAAATTCACATCAAAAACATTGCAAAAACATTGGCAGTATCGGTAGAGGGTTGACGCCATGCTTTCTAGCATAGTTATTCCTCTTTATGATCTGAGTTCAAATCCCGTCGAGGTTAACTTTACCTTTCATCCTTATGGGGTCGATAAAATAAAGTACCAGTAATGCACTGGGTAATTGCTGGCTTTGTGCCAAAAGTAGAAACAATTATTTCATATCAACATTCTACATTCAAAATGGTGGAAGAAAGTTGTATGCCGTACCTACCAGAAACTAGACACCCCAGAATACAACTGTTACATTACAGGGTTTCAGAACTGAAAGTATGGGTGTTCCAGAGAAATATTGTTGTAAAACCTTTCAGTTGCTATACAATATCATAACAAGACTTGATGATTGTGGGGTGAAATTCTTAATTATTTGCCCATGCTGTGTACAAAGATTCACAAGAACGAAGCAATAGAAGCAAATCAAATTGTGGCATCCTCCAGAGTATTTCGTATTATTACAATGAAGATCTTGGTCCTTGTCTTTGGTGACTGAATTAATATTTAATTCAGATGCAGTGGAGAATCAAATAGTGGTACTGTGGTGATACGGTTTATCTTTCAGATCTCAGTAAAATCTAAAATAAAATCACCCTGAAACCTTAGGAATCAACTGTATATGATGCTTAATTCATTCATTTTTTGTTGTTGCTGTTTAAACATTGGTAAGCATTGATTAAATTTACAAACGGACATCTAATGACCATCTAGTCTACATTTCAACAATTCTCTTACACAAACTATATTATCCAATGGACAGATTCTAAAAAATTGACAGATTTGGATTTTTCCGATGATTTGGCATGATTGGGGAACAATATTGGACAAATTCAAACAATGGCAACACAGAATAATCTGCAGCAAAACTTTAACTCGGAATTAACAGAGAAACGACCAAAGTGAAGCAAGTTGGCAAGGATATTGCTGAGAAAATGCATATTGAAACACAGCCAATAGAAGAGGTCAACCATTTCACCTATTTGGGAAGCATAGTTTCCAATGAAGGCCTCAATGAGCTTGATGTAAACTGAAAAATTAGAAAGGTATCAGGAGTATTTCAGCACATGAGAAGCATTTGGTCATTACAAATAATCTCCACGCCCATCAAACTGCAGCTCTTCAACAACATTATGATCACAGCTTCCATATATGCTAGTGAAATTTGGAAAAAGACTGCCAAAATTCTAAAGAAGCTCAACAAAGAGGTCAAAGAAAAATCCTGAAAACACTCTCACACACGAAAGGGAAACAATACTCATCAAATATACTTAAGCCAAAACATACCATCCAACTCAGCCCACTCTCCTCACAACTCGTGGCTACACTAGTGCATAAATAACCCATGGCTCTGCATAAACAATAGCATCCTCATAAGATTGTACATAATTGGAACAAGCTTGTCTTCAGGCTATCTTACCAATCATTCATAAAAAAGACAAATATTTCACAAAAATCCAAGCAAGGTGTCTTTTTCTACATGTTTCTTTCCGCAGTGATAAACAGCTCAGAATGTTGGTCACGACACCAAAGATAAATAAGACTACTCAACAGACATTATTGGTGGTGCTACACAGCACCAAGATTTTAACCATCTAGGCCAGGGATCCCCAAAGAGGATGATGTCAACCCACAGGAGTTGATGGAATTATATAGGGGATTCATTGAAATTTTAGGCTAAAACCCTAACATTTCCATGAAAAAAGGAAGGAGCTGATTTTCATAACAGACCAAGAAAATGATGTATACATTGCTTTTTTTCATTGCTGATACTATCTGCTTGTTGCAACTCCTGGCAGAAGGAACATCATCTTCACTGTTTAGCAGCCATTTTCCATGCTTGCATGGTTAAGGCAGGTCGTCCACATTGAGAGACAAGTTTGGCCAGAATTGGCCACGCCATACCTTACAGTAAATTTGGCCAGGGATTTGACAGCTGGATGCCCTTCCTAACTCCAACCACATTTACAGTGTAGGACTAGAGGGCACTGTTATGAGAAGGGTCAGGCCAGTTGGCCGTGCCAAACCCATCTCACAATGGAACCAATAGTTTTGGATCCCTGAATTGGATGGCACCGTTATGAGGAGGGACAATGAAATAAATTATTTTGCTCAGACACAATGTACTGCCAGTCCTGGAATGGAACCCCTGACCAGACATGTGTCGAACACACTAACCACTAGGCCATGTACCTTCATAAAAGATGAAATTACATAAAATAATCCTGCTTGGCCAATTTTGGTCAGACGTGTCTCTCAACGTGGATGTCACATATAACCTATGCAAGCATGGAAAATGGATATTATAGATGTTGGTGATGATGATGATGATGAATACAATTTGCAAGTTACAGATACCTTATTTGTATAAAATTTGACATTATTGTCTGTTTAATTTATAGTCTATTTTATATATATATATATATTATTCATTTATTTTTGTATATATCTGAGGTCAAAGAACCATCAAGAGTTCCGTGAAAAGGTCAGTGATCAAAGGTATTATGGGATTCTTGACCTAGGCTCAGATTGAACCCCTATTTTCTCTTTCTAATTGTAGTATTTCAATGTTCTAACCATTTACTTACCAAAGATGATGGTTGAAGGAAACTATCTAAACATTAGTCTAACAGAAATATAATCAAAAGATGAGATTGATGGTCCGTTGCACATAAATGTTGGTAATAACTCATTTGAAAACTACAGACTATTAATCACTTACCTTGTGTGTGTGTGTGGTATCTCTCTCTCTCTCTCTATGTATATATATATGTATACATGCACACACACACACACACACATATATATATACATACAAATATATATATATACATACAAATATATATATATGCATAAGTATATACATATATATATGTGTGTGTATATATATTTATATATGTATATATATATACATATATATATATGTATATATATATATATGTATATATATATGTATATATATACAATATATATATATATATATGTATATATATATGTATATATATATGTATATATATGTGTATATATATGTATATACATATATATACATACATATATGTATATACATATGTGTGTATATATATATATATACATATATATATGTATATATATACATATATATATACATATATATATACATATATATATACATATATATATACATATGTGTATGTATATATATATATATATATATATATATATATATATATATACATATATATATATACATATATATATATACATATGTGTATGTATATATATATATATATATATATATATATATACATACACACATATATATATATACATATATATATATGTATTAACATATATATATATACATATATATATACATACATATATATATATATATATATATATATATATATATATATATATATATATTTATATTCTAATAATAAATGGGTAAAGAGATGATGTGGCTGGGTGACAGCGTTAGAAATTTGATTATTGTTGTTGACAGAGTAGGTTTCATTTCATTTCATATCTTTTGTTGTTGTTGTTGTCGTCGTTTAGCCCAAGGTCATCCCTGGTCAAACAGACCTATGATCAAATAAATAGTGCCCTTGACCATCTTGTTCTGTCTGGTTTAAGACAGATTTGGTTACTTTTATCATTGGTCAAGCAACAATGTGTAAGTTTTCTCTATGTACAATTCTGTTTCAGAATATAAAAGATGATATATAAACATATATGTGTGTTAGAGTTGTTTCTTTCAAACATGTTATATTAAAGAAAGAACTGTGTTCAAGCTTGATCTTATTAAAGATTTTTTCATATTTCCTCATTAGTCTTTTATGTTTGGTTTAGAAGAAAGATGTTATTTTTCCAAATTATACATAAAAACTAATAATGAAATATGAAAGAGATTAAACCCAAACACAGTACAACACACACTCATATGTCTGTATTAGAGAGTGTTTATTCTTAAGAATAACATAAAACACTAACTTCAATAAGCCACTCAATACATGTTTATAACATAGTAGATAGAGTATTCTAATTTATTTATATTTGCTGAAAGCTGTGATTACTATGTTTGTTTTTAATTTATATTTTCTTTCAGCTTATATATACAAAATGTAGAATTTCTCTGTGATACATAGATAGCATACTTCTGAAGAGTTCCTATGAGCTAGCGCACTGTCTGTGATTGTACATGTGATGTTTGCATCTATTTTTCCATACTTTGATTTCTAAATGTTTTTGGATAGTGTGTGTGTTTCTTTTCTCATAGATGGCTGTTACAGAATGTGCCATTGTGTTGGTGCAGATGGCTTTAACATCTTTTTTCCTGTTAGTCTTATATTACATGATGTGGCATTTTAGGAAGAAACATTGCTGTAATATACTTGCTTTTTTTATGGTTGGCCTCTGTTTATTGTTTGTGTTGCCATACGGTAATAATATTTGGTGCTGTGACCTCCTTACAGTGAAACTAATAGTGGGAATAACCCTAGTGAAACTTCTACATTATAGACAGAACGACACTGATACACAAATATAAAAATAAACAAATAACAAATGGTATAATTCCCTCTATAGTTTAATCCTTTATCATTTAAACCGGCTCTATCTGGCCAGAATTCTGTCACCTCTTTCTGTTCAAACTGGCTGCAACAAGCTGCTCATACTGACATTAAGATATTGTTCTCAAAATATATAACATCAAAATCTCGTAGATTACATATTATGTGATAATATGTAATATAAGATAAAGCATTTACTACAAAAATACAATAGTAAATGTAGAGCAATGTAAATACTAGAGGATTAAACGTTCATCCTAATTCTGTCAAAATTTCTATAAACCTTAAAAATAATCTTTTTCCCACATTTATCATCTTCTTCTTTGCCCACTTATTCCTGAGAGGGTCATGGGGGCAGAGTCCACAAACACTCCTTCCAGTGGATCCTGTAATAAGCAGCTGTTTCCAACTGATCCAGCTGGATCTCCACGTGAGACTAGCTAAATTAATGGATGTTATCCAACCATCTTGCTCGGTGTCTACCCCTGGGTCTCCTAGGGGTTGGTTTTGCCAAAAAAATCTGTCCAGCGATTCTTTCCTGTGATATTCTAACCATATGCCCATAATATCAGAGTCATGATCATAAGATCCTTAACTAAATAGCTTTAAGATGAGCTTCAGTTTAACCAAATACTTTTCTGCTTCCATAACCAGTACAAACAGCCGAATATTTTCCAATCACAACTTACACGACTCTTCTGCTCTACGGTATTGAAACAATCGTAATATCTGGCCTCTCAATAACTTATATGTTTGCTTTACCAAACTGAGGTCTGAAAGATAACAGTAAAACAAAAAGATATATATAAGGCTTACTGAAAATCATTTTAAAAGAAGATTCTCACAAAATATGTATTCATTCAGGCACTCTTAATCTTCAACACCATGTCATTATCCATATATATTTCGAGTTTAAAGAACAAAAATATTATTTGTAAAATCAATTAGTCTATTATAAAACATGTGTACCTTTACATTAATGGTTACATAAGGTGCAATTTTAGTCATTTAAAGTACTATAACATCCTTTTGTCATTTTGAACAAAAGTTCAGAGATTTGCTACTTCTCTGAATTGAGAGATCACAGCTCCAATACTATGGGCATATGGTTAGAATGTCTCAGGAAAGAATTGCTGGATAGATTTTTGCTGGATGGAGTGTCTGAGGACTCTGCATCCACAACCCTTGCAGAAATAAGTGGGTGAAGAAGAAGAAGAAGAAGAAGAAGAAGAAGAAGAAGAAGAAGAAGAAGAAGAAGAAGAAGAAGAAAAAAAGAAAAAGAAAAAGAAAAATAAGAAGAAGAAGTGGGAGGTAAAAAGGATTTGGATTTGGAACTGCCATGAAGTCAAAGTGGTCTCGATTGTCATAGGCGCACAAGGTACTATCTCAAAAAGTTCCCAGGGATGGTTAAAGAAAATTGGTCCCTTCACGCTTTTTGGAACGCTTCAAAAGGCATGCTTGCTGGGAACAGCAAGAACCTCCGATACGTCCTGAATATCTGAGGCTGCAGGTAGAGGCTTGATATTCATTTCAACAAACTTTCCAGTTAATTAACATCAATGACTGAGACTCAAAGAACAATAATAAAAATAATAATAATAATAATAATAATAATAATAATGTTTTCTTTATTAACCACAAGGGTTTACATAAAGTAGACATTAAGGACAGTACAGGACAATACAGGACAGTACAAATGGGCATTTCTGCATGTAAAAAAAACAGTGGATGTAATAAAATAACAAAGAAAGATTCCCCAATAGGGGGGAGACTTCCGAGGGACATTTGTGGAGAAAGCCCATTAAAAGACCACAGTGACCCTGACCACCAGGGCAAGTGCCCTCTCCCAGTTTTCCACCTTTAATTTACAGACACATACTCAGAGTAGGCCCATTCACTCGGGCCATACTTGCCTCTCTCA
Source organism: Eledone cirrhosa (assembly GCA_964016885.1). Taxonomy (NCBI): domain Eukaryota; kingdom Metazoa; phylum Mollusca; class Cephalopoda; order Octopoda; family Eledonidae; genus Eledone; species Eledone cirrhosa. Next base: position 56,206,019 of record OZ024747.1, read on the forward strand.
CCCATCTTTCAACAAATAATAATAATAGACACAAAAATCTATCAATTGCTTGGATAGATTATAAAAAAGCATTCGATAGTTTGCCACACAGTTGGATTGAAAAATGTTTAGAGATTTTCAAAATATCTCCCGTTGTCAGGAGGTTTTTGTCATTCAGTATGAAGACATGGAAAACGACACTCCTTTTGAATAGTGAAACAAAATCACTGGAAGCTGGAGAAGTTAATATTAATTGTGAAATTTTTCAGGGTGACTCTTTATCACCGCTTTTATTCAATATCGCACTTATACCATTAAGTAAAATGCTCAATGAAACAAAGCATGGATATAAAGTCTATGACAAAACCATTAATCACTTGTTCTACATGGATGACCTGAAACTATTTTCAGAAAATGATGAACAATTGCAAGGGCTATTATCCACTGTGGAGCATTTCAGTGATGATATTAAAATGGAGTTTGGACTAGATAAATGCGCCAAAGCAACGTTCACCAGAGGAAAGCTGCTGAAGAGTTCAGATATTAATCTTGATCGGGGGAATGTGATAAGAGAACTTGATCAAGAGGAAACTTACAAATATCTAGGTGTTTGTGAAGGAGACGGAATCAAGCACTCGACAATGAGGGAAAGGATAAGGAAGGAATGTTACCGCAGAGTAAGAGCAATCTTAAGAACGGAATTGAATGCAAGGAATAGGATCGATGCCATAAACACGCTTGCCATACCAGTAGTAACCTACAGTTACAATGTCATCAACTGGTCAAGTACAGAGATCCGTAGGCTCGATACAAAAATTCGAAAATTCTTAACCATGCACAGAATGCATCACCCTAAGGCAGATACAGATAGAATATATCTCCCTAGGAAAGAAGGAGGACATGGGTTAATCCAGTTAGACATTGCGTTGAAAACTGCAACAATTGGATTATCTACATATCTAAGGGAATCACATGATTGGATGATCAAACTCGTTTTGAAACACGAAAGCATCAAAAGATCATACTCCATTACAAAAGATGCACAAAGATACAGTAATGGACTACAAATTTCAGAAGTTCCATTTACTGCTGAAATGCAAAACACAGAAAAAGCAAAGCAGGTAAAAGTAACTGCAAAGAAAGAACTGCTACAGAAACTGGCTAAGAAATGGCAAGAAAAGCCTCTGTATGGAAAATACCCAGAACAAGCTAACAATCCTGATGTTGACAAAACTTTAACCCATCAGTGGTTGGCATCCTCTGGACTGAAATCGGAGACTGAAGGACTGATTATATCAGCACAAGATCAGTGTCTGCCAACAAAAAATTACCAAGCCAACATAATAAAAAATGGATGCAGCCCATTATGCCGTGTATGTAAAAAACAACCAGAGACCATTGACCATATAATTTCTGAATACCTAAACAGGCATGACAGAGCTGCACAATACATACATTGGATAATGTGTAAGCATTTTGACCTGCCCCATCAAAAGAATTGGTGGGAGCATCAACCACCTCCCATACTTGAAAAAGATCACATCGCAATCTTGTGGAACTTTAGCATCCAAACAGACCGAAAAATAGATGCAAATAGACCTGATATAATATTGAAGGACTTTAAAAAGAGGGTATGCCTGCTAATTGATATGTCCGTTCCAATAGACAAGAATGTATCTATAAAAACATTTGAAAAGTTGAGCAAGTATAAGGACCTGGAGATAGAAATTGGAAAAATGTGGAAATTGAGAACTAAAACAATACCAGTGGTTGTAGGCGCTCTAGGAATGATACCTAAGGGGTCTAATGATTACTTATCGCAAATCCCAGGAAACCCGCGTATAGGAGAAATACAAAAGATAGTACTAATGGGAACTGCCCATATACTAAGGAAGATTCTGTCAATATAAGCACATCACAAGTCTAAACACCTAAAGATGCATGTGTGAGTATGTATGTTCTTTCTTGAACATGGCGGACCTTGTTGTCTCTTGAGGTCACTGGTTGTGACTTGGTGATAACTCATACGAACATAAAGCAAGATAAATGCAGCTATAATAATAATAATGTTCAGATATTTCCATTGATATCTACTCAGGAATTTCCAAATATCAAGTGTCTATAACAATTTATTTCTCAAACAAAGATCATGTCATATGCTGAAAGACAGTCAAAACTAGAAACAGATGCTCAGTTATTCATCAGCAATAAAACTGCATTAACAATAGCCATCTTTATTATTTCAGTGTAGTTTACAAAAATGATATTGTTAACATAAAAATATCAGGTGTTTTTATATGGGTAATGTTCCATACAAGACAATTGAAAAGACAACGTTGTGCTCAATTATCATTCTTTATTTTTATATTTGTGTCTGCCAGTCAAGTTATGATGGTTGATCCTATTTCATTGTGTTTACAAATATGTATATGTATTTTATCTTGCTGCCTCATTATTACAATCTTCTTAATGATAAACAACATGAAAATAAGAGTAATAATACAAAGAGCTTTAGCTTAAAATAAAATACACTTATATATATATATGTAAATCAGGATGTATTCAGTTTGAAACTGGTTAGACCATTACTATATATAAATATAGTAATGGTTATATCAGAATATGTGTATAGGTGTTTCCATGTGTCCAGGTCACTCAACCGGTTTAGGTTAGACACCAGCTTCCTAATAAAATGTGCCTCCACTATTCATAGTTCTACCATATCTCTTAGCTCCACAAATATTTTTGTGGTTATGCCTCTTCCATATATTTCATTGTGTTGAATCACTGCACCTGGTGGCATCACTTTTTGAAAATGTTCTTGTATTCTATTATGCAGCTGTTGTTTCATGGAACATATGTAGTTGGCTCTATATATGCAGTTCAACACATACACTACATGATGACTCAGGCATATTGGTTTTGTATTGTTGTTGTTGTTGCTAATTCCTGTGCTAGAGTTTTCTCTGACAGGGCATCTCTGAAGGTAGCAGTTATCTTCTTGGTGCTCTACACGAGTTGTTATCTGAAGTTCTCCCATAGCTTTTTGCTTACACTGGGAAGCCTGATCTTACAATACAGTTTCTCAGACAATTTTCTGTCTGTTCCCTTTCGTAAGGCAGATCTATGTAGACCCAGGTGTTGTCTTCATTCTCTTATTTCTTTCTTCTTTTACCATTGTTGTCTGCAATTGGCTGTGGTTGGTGCTGTCATGTAGTTTCTGTGACTGTCTTTGTGTTCTCTTACATTTCTGACAATGTTTCTAACAAAGTGTTGTGCATAGCCTCTCTTTAACACCAGTTTCTGAAAATTCTTTAGCATGGATCTTCCTTAGGTGGCCTTGTTGCATCTGTCTATGCGACATATAAATTCATTCCTAGTGACGTGATGTTTTAGGCTTTGTGATATGCTGAGACTAGGTAGAGGAAGACATCTCTGATGGTTTCTTTCTCATAGTAGCTGATGTTGGCCTTTCCTGAAACTAGGGATAGAGTAAAGATCAGCAGACTTAGGGAACCATTGACTGTTGAGTGTTTGACGTTGAACTTGATGGTGTTGTGAAGTTCATTAAATATTTTATATATTTCCTCCCAAAATACAACCCACTACGCATACAAACATTTAGCTTGAGTTACACCAATGTATTGAATATATATACAATGGCATGCCTGAGCACAAACGTAGTGCCCCAGCATAGCCTCAACCTGTCAGCTGGAACACATAATAGAGTAATATATATATATGCATGCATGCATATACATACTGTTGACAGGTACATGTACTTTCTTTTAGCCATATGTATTTATTCACATACACACACATATATATATATAAATATAAATATATATATATGTGTGTGTATGTGTAGAAATATATGTGGCTAAAAGAAATTACATGCTGATTTCTTCCAAATGAAACAGTTTTAGTCCTGTAGAAGCCATTTCTATATATATATATATATATATATATATATATATATATATATATATATATATATATCAATAATATTAACAAATGGAAACTATCTTTATAAAACCATATTTATTTTATTATATATATTTCAAGTGTACCAAAATTTTGGCACACTCTCATCAGATAAAATACAAAAGTTGTTTTACAGATAGTGACATATCCCAAAACAAGAACTTATCGTTTTAAGTTTTGTTTGAATAGTGAACAAATTTCAAATCTTAGGATGAATATGTTAATGAGCCTGACATAAAGTTGAAAAAGATCGTTATATTTGGATGTGAGGTAAATTTAAATAATTATTAGTATTATTTTTTAAGGGAAGAAGAGAAAGAGGTTAATATTAATATTAGGGTGTAAGAAAATTTAAGGAAATAATATAAGCAAAAAGTATATTAGAGTTAGAAATAGACTATTATTATTAATATATGGCTTAGTGGTTAGAGCATTGGCCTTGCAATCGAAAGGTTGTGAGTTCAATTCTCAGACCGGGTGATGTGTTGTTTCCTTGAGCAAGACACTTTATTTCACATTGTTCCAGTTTACTTAGCTGTAGAAATGATAGGGACCCCAGTCCCTATCATTCCACTCCAAAGTGGTCGTGGAGGTGCCACGGCAAATAAGCAGCCAGCACTCACTGTAAATGAGGTTGGTGTTAGGAAGGGCATCCAGCTGTAGAAATCAAGCCAGAATCAGTTCCCGTCCCACCCTTGCAAGCAGGGAAAAGTGGACGTAAAATGATGATGATCATCATCATCATCATATGGTGTATTGGCAGTGTCGGTAGAAGGTCGGACGCCATGCTTTGACGCATAGAGTTACGGCCCTTGCCATTCTGTGTTCAAATCCCGCCGAGGTTAACTTTGCCTTTCATCCTTACGGGGTTGATAAAATAAAGTACCAGTAATGCACTGGTTAATTGCTGGCCTTGTGCCAAAAGTAGAAACAATTATTAATATATAATTGTATGGATCGTATTAGTGATGGTGTAAAGAGAGTGAAATAATTATATTTATTTATTTAATTATATAATTATATATTTTGGGAGTATCTATAATATAATATGAGAATTATAAATGCGTTGAAGTGGTAGAATATTAATTTTAAAATGTGAGAGATACTACTGATAATTGGGTCTATTCTAATAGTGGGTTTTAATATTATAGGGATAATATTTATAGGTATATTTTATGAAGAATTAGGGTTGTAAGTATATTTTATTTTATTTAAGTACAGGTTATTTATATAAATAATTTTGGTGAGTATATATGTTGTTTTTATTAATAGATAGATAATTTAAATATTTTTTATATGTGAAGAGTTACGATGAATTTCTTGTTTACATTTTCAATATATGTTTTAAGAAAGAGGAAGTAGTTCTATTTTATTATAGAAGATTATTTTGCACATACAATAGTTGCATCAAGATAGGAATATATTTAAGAAATTATACAAAAAAATGTTAATATTTATTTAAAGTTTAGTTGTTAATTAGGAAAAAATGTGTAAGCATGTTACATTATAAAGGAAAAGATAACTCCAATATTTCTTAGTTAAAATAGTTAAGTTATATTTATCGTTTATTCTAGAATTTACTTTAAAAAAATATTCTAATTAAGATATATGTAAAAAAATTATATATTATTTTATATACGATTTTATAGTATCATATATTACATATTTTTTAAGATAAAAATTATTTTATATATGTATTTAGATAACATTCCTTATATCTATACATATGTTAATGATATTAAGCATTTATATGTATGGATTTGCAATGTCTATATAGTCTATTAGGAAGAAATACTACAAACATCAAAAGTATATTTAAAAACATCATTAAAACGATCACAAAAAGATATATTTCAAAATATCATTTAAAAGATCATCACAAAACATCAACAAAGCATAGTGAAGACATATAAAATGTAAACAGGTGAGATATAGAGGTTATAAATAATATTTTCTATAGATTATAGATACTTCTGAAAGTCTTAGATTGATGATGTTTGCAAGAGTTGAATAATTCTTTCTTTTTATTTATAGAATTATTTTGATTGGTAACTATATGAAATATTTCCTCAATACATAAATGACAAATTCCTGAGAGAGCCATATTCTGGTATGCGGGCGCTTTCGGGAATTGTTCTCCAAGAGATTGAATAGTTGATATTATTGTCTTTTAAGTACCAAATTAGATGTGAAAGTGATGGTGAAAATTGTTTGTCTGATCTATTAAATGTATGTTTGTGATTATACCATGGTTTTATAAAGATAGTTTCCATTTATTAATATTATTGATATTACACTCCAGAAGAATCTTGTAGAGTGCTTCGAATCTGTTATAAATAAATTTGTTGAATAACCAAAAATTTAAACAACGCTTTGTTTATATATATATATATATATTGAAGTTTCCGTTGAAAATTGGAAAAGTCAGAGGAATGAAGAGTGCTCTATGTAATTTACAGAGCTAAATATTTAATGTATAATAAACAATACAGTATAATTACCTCATTACCAGAGGTTTCCCGAATAAGACGAATACAAGAAATGTCCGCATTCGTTCGTCAGACAAGGCGATATAAAACATCTTGTTTTAAATTGCCTTGTCTGATGAACGAATGCGGACATTTCTTGTATTCGTCTTATTCGGGAAACCTCTGGTAATGAGGTAATTATACTGTATTGTTTATTATACATTAAATATATATATATATATCATCATCATCATCATCATCATCAGGTTTAGCGTCCGTGTTCCACGCTTGCATGGGTTTGGACGGGGGTTTTCCCACTTGAGGCAAGAGTGGTTGTCTTGCTCGCATAGGACTGTCTGGCGGGTTTTCTACAGCTGGATGCCCTTCCTAACACCAACCACATTTACAGTGTGGGGCTGGGAGGTTTTTACCGTGTTGCCTACACGGCCACATTACAGCGTGGACTGTCTGGCGGATTTTCTACAGCTGGATGCCCTTATATATATATATATGTGTGTGTATATATATATATATATATACATATATATACAAAAAGCACACAGTACACACTGTAAAGTGGTCATGTAGGCATCACTACAAAAGGCAGCCAGTACTCACTGTAAATGAGATTGGCACTAGAAAGGGCACCCAGCAGTAGAAATGAAGCCAAAATCGGTTCTGTGTGAGTATGATATGGACACCTGACCTACCATTGCTCACAACCGGATAACTCATCTTACCAATGCCAGCACGGAGAAATTGACATTAAATGGTGATGATGATGAGGATAAATACACATACAGAGATAGTAAGACAAGATTGTGCGGTGTGTGTGTCTGCATAGTTTTCATAGAGAGCAATCAATAAGAAGATTATTTTAGATATCAAAAACTGAAAAAATATTTATGAAATAAAACTAAAAACAACACGAACAGCAAATCTCTGAAACATATATTTTAATTGAATTTTGACTTTATTTAGTTGACATAAACAATATAGAAAATAATTAAAAGTAAAAAATGTATGTGTGTACGTTGTGTGTACGTACGTATGTTTTGTATGGTATATATATATATATGAGTGTGTGTAAATATGTATGTATGTAAATATGTAAGTATGTATGTACATATGTATGCATATAATTGTGTATGCATGTATATATATATATATGTATGTATGAATATATGTATAGAATAAATATTTGAAGATGATTTTTTTTTAAGAATCATCAAGAAACTGATGTAAACATTAAAAGCTGTGTCAAAATCCATTATCTTCTGTCTGACAAATATCAGAATTTTGTCTGAATATATAATGCATACAAAACATATTATATATATATATATATATATATATATATATTATATCATATTATATATATATATATATATTATATTATATTATATTATATTATATTATATATATATATATATATATGTGTACATATATGTATATATATGTACATATATGTATATAAATACACATATGTGCATATAAATACACATACACACACACATAAATATATATATATATATATATATATATATATATATACATATATATATATACACATATATATATATATGTGTGCGTGTGATTTAAAATCTCACATTATCGTTAACGTGAATATTTATGTATTTATTGATTTAATTAGATTTATTTTCCTTTGACATGGTTGTTTATTAGCTAGAGTTATTATCAAGGGTTTTATGAACAAGTGTTATTATCAAGTGCTTTATTTTCAATATCCTGTTTGTTCATTTCTGTTTCTAATTTCAGACTAATTTTTTTTCTTTTATTTTGCCTGTTCAGAATTTGCCATTTGTGTGTCTATTAAAAAATGATTAATTGTATATGACATATTACTTCACTGCCCTTTGTACAGATATATACTCATCACTATACACTTGATGGTAAGAATATAATTATATGTGTGTGTATATATATATAGCATTATCATCATCGTCATTTTAACAGCCGCTAAATGCACCTACATCTATATATTTCATTTATTAGCCACAAGGGGCGACATGTAATCATAATAATAATAATAATATATATATATATTAATAATAATAATAATAATAATTAATATATATATATATGTGTGTGTGTATGTATATATATATTCATATATATATCATCATTCATCATTTCATTTTACATCCACTTTTCCCTGCTTGCAAGGGTTGGACGGGTACTGATTCTGGCTTGATTTCAACAGCTGGATGCCCTTCCTAACACCAACCTCATTTACAGTGAGTGGTGGATGCTTTTTTTCCATGGCGCCTACACGTCCACTTTACAGTGTGGGCTGGGTGCTTTTTTGCCATGGCACCTCCTCGAACACTTTGCAGTGGAATGATAGGGAAGCCAGTCCCTATCATCTCATTTCTACAGCTGAGTGAACTGGAGCAACGTGAAATAAAGTGTCTTGCTCAAGGAATCAACACATCACCCGGCCTGAGAATTGAACTCACAACCTTTCGATTGTAAGGCCAATGTGCTACTTTTGGCACAAGGCCAGCTATTACTCCAGTGTATTACTGGTACTTTATTTTAGCGACCCCCATAAGGATGAAAGGCAAAGTTAACCTCGGCGGGATTTGAACTCAGAATGGCAAGGGCCGTAACTCAATGCATCAAAGCACGGCGTCCGACCCTCCTAATAATAATAATAATAAATAATAATATATATATATGTGTGTGTGTGTGTGTGTATGTATATATATATATACATATATATATATATATACATATATATACATATATATATATGCATACACATGATTATGTATACATGTATAAGTGTGTCTGTATATATGTATATGTGTGTGTGTATATATATGTGTACATGTATATATTCTTACAATTAAGCTTAATATATAACAAATATTTGCTTCCTTGTTTTATATATTCATACATATATGTGTTGGTATGGCCATGTGATGCGCATGGAAGATGACTGCTGGGTGAAGAAGTACCAAGAAATCCTGATGGAAGATACAGTAGAGGAAGACCATGAAAAACATGGGCAGAGGTGTTGAAAGCTAACCTCAGGTCGCTAAAGCTCACAGAGGAGATGATAAGGGTCTGTGGCGAATGGAGAGATGCTGTGCTGAAGAGGAACCATCCCACCCTTGCAAGCAGGGAAAAGCGGACATAAAATGATATATATATATATATTTAATGTTAGGTTTAATTAATATATATAGAGTATGGATATATAATGTTTCTCAGAAAAAGCTCAACAAAACTTTTGTTTAGAGCATCATCATCATCATCATCATCAACGTTTAACGTCCGTGTTCCACGCTTGCATGGGTTTGGATGAGGGTAGTCCCACTTGAGGCAAGAGTGATTGTCTTGCTCGCATAGGACTGTCTGGCAGGTTTTCTACAGTTGGATGCCCTTCCTAACACCAACCACATTTACAGTGTGGGTCTGGGAGGTTTTTACCGTGTTGCCTACACGGCCACATTACAGCGTGGACTGTGTGTTTTTTTGTCGTGACACCTACACGATCTCATTTAAACAATATATAGAAATCATATAACTCTAATAAAGGGAGGAGTGCGGGACTCCCAAATATATTTTTTTATCCTGTTAGCAAAATAAGTTAAATTATTTTCAATAAATAATTGTTTCTACTTTTGGCACAAGGCCAGCAATTACCCAGTACATTACTGGTACTTTATTTTATCGACCCCGTAAGGATGAAAGGCAAAGTTAACCTCGGCGGGATTTGAACTCAGAATGGCAAGGGCCGTAACTCTATGCGTCAAAGCATGGCGTCCGACCCTCTACCTATACTGCCAATCCATAATGAATGTATATTACATAATTTATGTACTAAATTTCCTAGTTGTTGATTAAACATAAATATTCTTATATATAATGATTGCTTATTTTAAGATTCACTTCTTTTAAAATTTTCAAATGTCTACACTTCCGGTTTGCGTCCGTTATAACATAACACTTATTACATTGCTTATATAAACATCCATATATTTGCATTGTTATATAAGGTTTTATTAGATTTAACCGTAATGCAGTTTAGATGTAATATCGTCTTTTTTAAATGTATCATGGAATACTTTACTGATTACAGAAGAGAGTGTAACACAGTCTCTCTTCAATTTCTGTGCATATTGTCAATTATGATTTTATTAGACCAGTGCTCTGTGAGTGACATTTGGTTGACAGAAACTGTGTAGAAACTCACCATATGTATACATTTATATAGGTGAAGTGTTTATTGTATAGAAACCAACCAGACTACAGATCAGAGTAATTCTTGATGCATGTTTAAGTACAGAGTTAGTAGCAACCAATCATGTTCCCACAACTGCTGCAGCCAGTCGGGGACCACACTAGATGCTTTCACAGTCAGTACGGGGTACCACTCTAGATGCTTTCACAGCCAGTATGGGGTACCACTCTAGATGCTTTCACAGCCTGTCAGGGTACCACTCTAGATGCTTTCACAGCCAGTACGGGGTACCACTCTAGATGCTTTCACAGCCAGTCGGGGTACCACTCTAGATGCTTTCGCAGCCAGTCGGGGTACCACTCTAGATGATTTTGCAGCCAGTACGGGGTACCACTCTAGATGCTTTCACAGCCAGTCAGGGTACCACTCTAGATGCTTTCACAGCCAGTACTGGGTACCACTCTAGATGCTTTCACAGCCAGTCGGGGTACCACTCTAGATGCTTTCGCAGCCAGTCGGGGTACCACTCTAGATGCTTTCGCAGCCAGTCGGGGTACCACTCTAGATGCTTTCACAGCCAGTCGGGGTACCACTCTAGATGCTTTCACAGCCAGTCGGGGTACCACTCTAGATGCTTTCGCAGCCCGTCGGGGTACCACTCTAGATGCTTTCACAGCCAGTTGGGGTACCACTCTAGATGCTTTCACAGCCAGTCGGGGTACCACTCTAGATGCTTTCACAGCCACTCGGGGTACCACTCTAGATGCTTTCTCAGCCAGTCGGGGTACCACTCTAGATGCTTTCACAGCCCGTCGGGATACCACTCTAGATGCTTTCACAGTCAGTCGTTCCCACCGGTCTCTATTTTCCATTATGTGTAGAAGGGTCTCAGTGTTGTGACTAGTCCAATCTTTGAGGTGGCCTTTCTCTTCTTTTTCCTCCCTCAACAAGGGCCCTAAAAGATGATTTCAGACAAGGAGTTATAGCAAGATACATGACCATACCAGGCAAGCTTCTGTCTTTTCACCATCACTAAGAGAATTTGCAGTCTGCTAGAATATTTGGAAACAGACCAGTCAGGTGACTAGGCCCTGCATGTGCACTTTTTTGGGGGCATGATTTCTATGGTTGTATGTCCTTCCTAACATTAACCACTTTACAGCATATACTAGGATGTATATGCTGTAAACATTTTATCATGACTCCAACATTATACCTTACAGGATGGACTGGGTGCTTTTGTCATGACACCAGTACTACCAACTTATGATATGGGCTGCATGCTTTTCATCATGGCACCAATACTACCAAATTATGGGATGGGCTGGGTGCATTGGTTGTGACACCAGCACTACCAACTTATAGGATGAGCTGGGTGCTTTCGTTGTGACACCAGCACTACCTCATTACAGTACTACGTTGCTTAGAGCATTTGGCATGCTAGAAAGGCATTGGTTGGGGTTGGGGCTAGCATACAGGCCTTGCACAGTGAGGGGGCTTCATGATGGTAGCATGAAACAAGTGGATGGTATCTGACATATTGTGGTGTGTGCCTGGCTCCCCTTAATGGTCTAAAAAGGGCATTTATATACTGCTTGGAGCAAAGTGGATGGGTAGTGTCTCTTTTGGGGGTTTTCCAGGCTTTCCTAGGTTTGGAAAGTGTTGTGTGTGCAAGGGTTCAGAAGAGAAGGGCAATCAAGTAAGGTTTGTCCTATGCTAGTATAGGTTGGACGAAGAAATCAGGTGTATACTGGCCTGTTATATATATATAACATTCCACAATGAAAAATGTGGCTGACATTAGGAAGGGCATCTAGCCATAGAAATCAAGCCAGATTTGGTCCACTGTGAACTGGCGACGGTCATTTGTTCTGGCTTGGCTCAAATCTGGACAACTCGTCTAACCCATGGTAGCATGGAAAAATGGATGTTAAATGATGATGATGATGATGATGATTTAATATATATATGTGTGTATGTGCATGTCTATGTTTATGTATATTTGTATGTGTATGAATATGTATATTTGTATGTATATATATATTTGTATGTCTGTGTATATGTTTATAATTCTCTCTATATTTATGTCCTGCCATTTACGGGTTTAACAAAGGAGATTGATAATATAGCCACACTTGAAAACAATAGCTACTGGGACCAAAATGTGCAAGTGAATTCTTCTAAGTCAGTAAGTACCCCAAGACCCCAGCATGACCACTGAAAGCAGTGAAGGAATAAATAATAGAATACATTTAAAAATATACAGTATACTAAAAATATAGCCACAAAAAGAAAGAAGAAGGTGACCTTATGAGACCTTTACTAAAACAATGATATCTAGACACAACATATATGAACTTTTGACTCCTAAACACACACACATATATACACATACACACACACATATATATGTGTATGTGTGTGTGTATTTATATAACAATAAACACAACAAAAATTTGCAAAACATTACAATAGAATAATCAGTGTTAATATGAAGGAAAATCTAACAGCAACAATCAGCAAATTAGAAGATAATAATTCACCCAAACTAAATCAATTATTGTGTATTAATTGTGAGAAGAAATATTTTCTCTCAATCTCTCTCCCTCTTCTCTCTCTATCTCTATCATCATCATCATCATCATCATTTTTACATCCGTTTTTTTCCAAGCTTCCTCAGCTATAAATAAACAAAACATCTTCAGATCAGATGATAGTCATAATTGACCAGATAAAGACTACTGGTGGTAGTGGTAGTGGAAGTGATGGGGCTAGTAGTAGTAGTGGTGGTATTCGTATTGGTAGTAGTAGGAGTAGTGGCATTAGTAGTAGTAGTAGTAGTAGTAGTAGTAGTAGTAGTAGTAGTAGTAGTCATGGTGGTGCTGATGGTGGTATGCAAATGCACACCCACTCAGATTTCTCTTAAATACTATGTCACACTACATCTCCCTGAGAACTACATTCAGGGTACACATGTCTGTTGAACACTCATCCACTTACACATGAGCAGGCACTTCTGTGATATGTGGTTAGAATGTCTCAAGAAATAATTGCTGGACAGATTTTACAGGCAAAACCAATCTGCAGGAGACCCAGGAGTAGACCCCAAGCAAGATGGTTGGATAACATTCATGAGCTTGACTGGTCTTGCTTGGGGATCCAGCTGGATCAGTTGGAGCTGGTTCCTTCTGATAGGACCCACCGGAAAGAGTGTTTGAGGACTCTGCCCCCACAACCCACTCAGGAATAAGTGGGTGAAGAAGAAGGCACTTCTGTTGATCAAATCAACTGGAACCTTTTTCGCCTGAACCATGGAGGTCTACCAACAACAGGTGTGTTATGTTAGAACAAATGATCTGATACTGATAATCATATAATCCATCACTGGCTATTTCATGGTTGTGCCATCAGCAACTGTCAACCCCACTTTTAGCTGACACCCTGGTGTGTAGAGGGTACACGAACACCCTGAGAGGACAAACAAACTACCGTATTAACTCAATATAATTTGACCCCAACTCCTATTTTATATCTGAGAAGTAGGCAAAAATGCAAACCCTGTTTATAAGCCAATCAACACATTATATTTAGATGGCATCGTTGTGAAATTGGTATAGTATTCACCTACAAAGCAAAAATATTTCAACCTCTCATTCACGGAGATTTTGGTGAAAATCAGCAAAATATGGGCCTCAAACACGTCACCCATCCATTTTACCATTGATTATTTTTGTCACATATTAGTTGTGGTAGTGCTAGTAATAATAGTAATATTATTAACGGTTGTGGTGGTAGTAGTAGTGATGGTAGTAGTAGTGATAGTAGTAATAGTGATGGTACTAGTAGTAGTGGTAGTATTAGTAGTATTGGTTAATATACAAGTATATATGTTATACACCTGTCAACAAGGACAAATAAACTCAGCCAAGAATGAATCAGAGTTGGTTCCATCAAACCTACAAATAGAATTGGAGATGGAGCATTAACTCGTGTTACCATATTTTTAATGATATAAACTGTATTTGAGTTAATTAATGAAGAATTTGCAGGGATTTACTAAAATTATTTATTTCAATTATTAAGGTTTTATTTGTAGCATAATTTAACATACGGTTTTTATATAAAGCTATGTTGAAGGATTTTAAATAAGAAGACTTTTGAAGGTTGATTTTGTTTTGCAGAACTGGAGGCAGTTTTGTATCGGTTAGTATCAAAAGTGGTAAGGATTTTGAGTCTAGCATTGGTGACTCTCTTGGAAAACCCTTCATCTAGATATCTCTCTCAGACATAGTGAGAAAAGCTTCTTTATAAGTATAAGGACCACCCATAGTGCTCACAGACAGAAGCTCTTTTAAGTAAAAGGATCACCCATGATAATTCACCGACAGTAGCTCCTTTAAGAACAAGGATCATGCAAAGTAGCTCACAGTCAGAAGCTCCTTTAAGTACAAGGATCATGCATGGTAGCTCACAGTCAGAAGCTCCTTTAAGTACAAGAATCACCCATGATATCTCACTGACAGAAGCACCTTTAAGTACAAGGATCATCATAATCATCATCATCATCACTGTTTGAAATCCATTTTCCACGCTAACATGGGTAGGGCAGGCTGTCCCTTTATGAGAGATCTGGTAGGAGGACCATGTTTCGCTCAGGCAGGGCTGATTTTGGCTTGGTTTCTATGGCTGGATGCATTTCCTAATGCCAACCACATTTACAGTGTGCATTGGGTGCTTTTTGTCTTGACACCTACACGACCACATTACAGCATGGCCTGGGCACATTTTGTCGTGTTGCCAACACGACCACTTTACAGTGTGGGCTGGGTGCACATCCATAGTAACTCACCAACAGAAGCTCCTTCAAGTAAAACAGTCACTCATGGTAGCTCACCAATAGAAGCTCCTTTAAGTACGAAGACACCCATGATAGCTCATAGACAAAAAGCTCCTTTAAGTACAAGGATCACCCATGGTAGTTTACCAACTGAAGCACCTTTAAGTACAAGGATCACCCATGGTAGTTCACCAACAGAAGCACCTTTAAGTACAAGGATCACCAAGGGTAGTTCACTGATAGTACAAGAATCATGCAAAGTAACTCAGTGAGAGAAACTCCTTTGCAAGTATGGAAACCATTTGTCATGGCTTAAATCAGCTTCGTATTTTATGAGAAATTGTAACAACAGTGAAACACCTCTGCCACTATCACTCTGATATTGAAGTAACTGTAACTCTGATCCCAGATTAAAAGATCCATAGTGAGACTAAATATATGTTTATTATACATAAATATGTTTTATATTGGTTCATATACTGAAATATATAGATGACTGTTTCATAATCTGACTTGTAACGGATACTTGTATTTCAGAATTATTACACTTCATCAGCATTCACTTACCTATAGTATATGGGTCCATATATACCTTTGTTCTTAATCATGCTATTAATAAATAGTAGTTTGTCTGGCTTGCTCTGTGTGCAAATAATCCTTCACCAAGAATAGTTTATTTGCAATATCTATATTTTCTTCTGTAGCATGAATATGTTAGTACTATTACTAATTATTACTGTATCTGTTATATATTTTTTTGCTGTATGTTTGTGTAACATTGGTGTGTATATATATATATCATTCATATTATCGATGCATATGTGTATATATATATATATCATTCATATTATCGATGCATATGTGTGTATGTGCGCACACACACATTGTATGTATATATATATACATGCACGCACACACACACACACACACACACGCACACATATATATATATATTATGATTTCCTTATTTTTCTATAGGACAATAGAGAAATTGAATAAACAGAATCTGTCTTCAGTTGCAGGAAAATAATAGATTTACATTCTGGTATAAACATAAATGGACTCATTTATTACCAACCCTCCCTACATACATATACAAGATTGCAGAGGAAAACACACACAGACGTGTATGTATGTATGTATGTATGTATATATATATATATACACACTTACATTTGCATATTTATATATATATATATTAACATGCCTATATGCATAATTGACTTGCTTATATGCCCCAATACATCCAAATAGATCTGTATAATACGAAAAACACACACAGGGATGTACATATGTATGCATGTACACATTCATTTATATATGTATATGTGTGATCTGTGTGTCTTTATGTAGCTTATTTAAAGTTATGATTTTACCTTAGCTATTTCCTAAGTATATCTTATTAACCATTCTATACCATTCCATACCATTATGTTGGATTCCAACTTATAGCTTTGTTTACTAATGACTAACTCTTCCAAAAATTCTTTACTCTATAAACAGTAAAACCTCCAACACCAGCACCACCAGTACCACCATGGTCACCACCATTATCAATACCTCCACATTCACCACAATTACTGCCACTAACAAACACCAACACCACCATCACCATTACCACTGACATAACTATCAATAGTATCTCTCCAAATATCACTATCATCATCACTAACACCACCGCAAACATCACTATCACCATCATTACCACCACTGTCATAACTAATACCATGGACACTACCACCACCTCCACCACCACCACCACTACCACTGTTACAACCATCAGCAGTACCTCTGCAATCACCACCACTACCACCACCAACACCACCAACACCACCAACAACAACAACAACAACCCTAACACCACTGTCATGACCATCAGCAATACCTCTCCCACCTCCATCACCCCAACCACCACCATCACTACAACCACCACCATCACCCCAACCACCACCATCACTACAACCACCACCATCACTACAACCACCACCATCACTACAACCACCACTATCACCACAACCACCACTATCACCACAACCACCACCACCACCACCACTCCTAATACCAACCAATTTTTATTTTCAATTCTAACAACATTGTTTGTCATCCTTTCCAAAAAGCTTTGAACATTGGCTCATTTCAATGTTCAGAATTTCATCTTTCAGAACAACAACACCACCAGCAACAACAATTATAATGAGCCAATGAGGAGGCTGTTTATAGTCACTTGACTTCCAAGAAACAACAGCCAATTCTCTCCATAATAACATACTACTGCCTTCAAAATACAACAATAAAATGATACAAACTGTGTAGTTATAAATATATGGACAGAACATGATTGAGTGGTTAAGAAGTTTTGCTTTGCTATCATAAGGTTCTAAGTTCGACACCACTCTGTAGAATCTAGGGCAAGTACTTTATTCATTATTATCATTGGATTGGCAGTATCTGTAGAGCATCAGACATGCTTTGCAACAGATAGTTATGGTTCTTTATGTTCTGTGTAGCTTTGCCTTTCATCCTTACAAGGTCGATAAAATAAAGTACCAGTAAGGAACTGAGGTTAATTAAATCGACTTTCCTCTCTTCAAAAATTATTGGCCTTGGATTGGCAGTATCGGTAGAGAGTCGGACGCCATGCTTTCCAGCATAGTTATGTCCCTTTACGGTCTGAGTTCAAATCCTGCCGAGGTTAACTTTGCCTTTCATCCTTACGGGGTCGATAAAATAAAGTACCAGTAATGAACTGGATAATTGCTGGCCTTGTGCCTAAAGTAGAAACAATTATTATCACTATTTTTCTAATTCCATCTCTCCCTGCCTACCAATGTGCCCTTCCTAAACTGTATTGAACCCCCTCATGTTTGGAAAATGATGATGTGATAATGATGATGATGATGATGATGATGATGATGATGAGGAGGAGGAGGAGGAGATAGGGAAATTATGACAATAAGAATGATAATTATAACTTATATTTGGGGAGGGCCATGTTGTCCTAAAATTGCCAAAACATAGTAAAACACACTCACTGTTTGGTTTGATTTTCACTTCAGTATATTTATATAAATAATTTATATAAATTATTTAGCTGGCAATCAATATTTATCATTGATTGATCAACAGTTAAAAATATAAATATATTTTATCAAAGTTCTTTCATCACACATTTCTGTGACAACTTCAGTGATTATTGCTGTGTTTCCTCCCTTTGTGTTTCTATAACTTATTTTGGTTGTCTCTGTTTGCACATGTGTTTGTGTGCATGTATTCTGTTTGGTGTGTGCTCACGTGTTCATGTCTGAGTGTGCATGTGTTCATGTGTTTATATTCTATCTTTGGTCACTAGTGTGTTTGGTGTGTGCTCATGTGTTCATGTCTGAGTGTGTATGTGTGCATGTGTTTATATTCTATCTTTGGTCACTAGTGTGTTTGTGTGTGTGAATTGCAAAACAAATTTATTGATATTTATAACAAGAAATTTTCAGCAAACCATGAACTGTATACCCTAATGTTTTTTGATTTTGGCACAGGGCCAACAATTTAGGGGAAGGGTAAAGTTGATTAAATCAACCCCAGTGTGTTACTGGTACTTTATTTTATCAATCACTTTGTCTGTCTACCTGTTTATTTATATATCCCTTGTTTGTTTACCTATCTTTCTATCTAATAGAAATCAAGTGTCATACACAAAATGAATACAAATTTTACTCTCACATGGAGAGAAAAACAAATGATTAGCAGCAATTCTAAGTGACTTTCAAGGGGAGAAAATTTCAATAGATACAGTTTTGAAATGGCGCCCTAAATTGGTTTGACAGAAGAGCTGCAACAGAAGATATAACTCGAACTCTTCACTGGGAATAATTTCAGCACAATACAAAATAAGATAGGATATTCACTGCCTCTGTCTCTTTCACTCTCCCCATCTCTCACTATTATAAGCAAATGGGCGCCCATGCACTGGCCACCGTGTAACCCTGGCGGATGGCGGACAGAATAGATTAGTAGCTCTTCCAACATGTCTCCCTCACCATCCTCTGAGGAAAAGCCTTCTCCATTTCAATAAATTACGAATTACTTTAACAGAAAATTATTAAATTTTATGCTTAAGTAATCTTTTCTATTTTCATATAGTTTTCTACCTCCTACCCACTCTCTCCATTTCCTTTTACATCTCCCTTACACATCATCATTCTCAAACATTGTCTAGGCAGTATCGGTAGAGGGTCGGACGCCATGCTTTCCAGCATAGTTACGTCCCTTTACCATCTGAGTTCAAATCCCGCCGAGGTTGACTTTGCCTTTCATCCTTACGGGGTCGATAAAATAAAGTACCAGTAATGCACTGGTAATTGCTGGCCTTGTGCCTAAAGTAGAAACAATTATCCTCTTTGACTCTTTAGTGCATAAATATTCATTCTCTTTTGATGATATGGATGTTAGATATTGACAATAGTATACTACTGCTTGATTTGACAGCCAGATGATATTATGGCTGAAACTTCAAAATCACTGCCATATTCCTCTTTGAAAAATAAATTTTACATCCAGTCCACATGTATTGAGTGCAAATTCAGTTAATGTTTGACAATGTTTTAAATATCCTAACGTTGAAAGAGATAGAAAGCTAACCAATACAACATGGACTGTTAGATGAGGTAGTGAAAAGTAAAAGTTACCTGGTAATCTTTGTTTTGTTTTGTTGTTGATATTGTTCTTTTATCTATCCAATAATTTGGGACCTAAAAGGAACTTTCAGGGGATAACGTTCCAAATTCCTCTGTTTGGGATAAAATTTCATTTTGATTAAAAAACTTTCTAAGTCGTTTTCAAGCGTTTTTTTTTTATGGTTACTTCATTTTCCACGCGAGTGACGTCAATTGCCAATATAGCATTTCGTGAAATCAATTTTCTTTTTTGTATGAGATGTTTAGTTTGTGAGCCTGTGGGAGTGTCTTTTTATGTCGAGTACTGTGTGCTGACTTCTAATCTATTATTTATTTGTGGGTTGAGTCTACGTATGAGCAAGGCTTCCTTAATTCTTAAGTTGCCCACATTTCTATCACTGGCTTTAAGGGTAATGGTCAGATGTTGATTGATGTTTCTACATTTGTCAATGTGTTTTTTGAATGAGGATTCCTGTGTGTTGAGGTGTTCTTTAATGTTAGTGTAGAGTGTTCGAGTCGTGCTTACAATGTAGAACTCCTTACATTTGTTGCATTCAAACATTAAATATCCTACTATTTAAAGTACACACTCATAAAATATGTGTGTCTGTGTGTATGTATGTGTGTGTATGTATATATATATATATATATATATATATATATATATATATATATGTGTGTCTGTGTGTATGTATGTATGTATATATGTGTGTGTGTGTATGTATATGTGTGTGTATGTATATGTGTGTGTGTATGTATATGTGTGTGTGTGTATGTATATATGTGTCTGTATGTATATGAAGGTTATAGAGAAACAGATTGATGAGCAGACACAAAAGATCTGAATAGAAAATGCACACATACACACACATATACATACATATACAATATGTGTTTCTGTCTGCATGCATTTGTTTACATTTTAATCCAATCTGATTTATATAAAATTTTACTTCTTTTTAATCTGTCAAAACGGCTGGCAGCCATTTTACATTTTATGTTTCATATTTTTAATGGTGGTTGGTATTGGTTGATTTATTGAAAAATTCAATGAAGATTTTTAATAAACATCATATTATTCAATAGAATTGTATAATATATATATACAATTATATATACATATATATTTACACACACACACACACACACACACACACACACACACACATATATGTATGAATACAGACACACACATGCTCATATATATGTATGTACCACTATTTTAATCTGACATTTGGCATTTAAATTGCCTTTTTCAGTTTTTGCCTTGTCGATCTTAATCTGTCTTGTCACTGAATATGTATTTTTAATATATATACTTTTGATATAACTTTTTTAGACTTCCTATTTACTTTATATATATTCCATATGTACTTCATACTTCAAATATATTTATTTAATTTATATATATATACTTTATATATGTGTTATATATACCTTATATTTATTTACGTATATATTTATATATAATTTATATATTTTTTTGTTGTTTTTATATGTACTTTATAGTTATTTTATATATATTTAATATTTTTTCTCCTTCATGTTTCTGTCGCAAGAATGTTAGAGGTTATTATGACAATTTTTTAGTAAATGTCCTTTAATTTAAATGGTGTACTAAAATTCTTCTTCACAGCAATGCCTGCAATTTGCTTGTAAGAAACAGAATCAAAGTGCAAAGTACAAAACAGAATCAAATCTGTTTAGTCAGGTAAGGAATGGTTCATGACCGCTATCTAAGACCTCTGAGACTCTAGAGAGGGGATAGTTGGGAAGGTATTTGCCATCCGAATAGAGATCATATCACCAATACTATGGGCATGTGGCTAGAATGTCTCAGGAAAGAATCGCTGGACAGATTTTATGGTAAAAACCACCCAGCAGGAGACCCAGGGGTAGACCCCAAGCAAGATGGTTGTAAAACATCCATGAACTTGGCTGGTCTTGCTTGGGGATCCAGCTGGATCAGTTGGAGACAGTTGCTTCTGACAGGACCCACTGGAGGGAGTGTTTGAGGACTGTGCTCCCCCACTATCCTCTCAGGAATAAGTGGGAGAAGAAGAAGAAGAAGAAGAAGAGACCTGGCCTAATTATTTGCAACAGCGTAGGATTCTCAGAAATACATATAAATACTGGGTAACAGTATTGAACTGATTGATTGATTTAGTTAACTGCTCAAGTGAGACAGCAGTGTTTAAATTCACAAGGCAAAGGAGGAATCGGTTCTGGCCAGATGTGAAATATAAGTTACATTTCATTTAGCTATGGGCCCAAGTCAATTATGAAATGTAGTCCCACATCTGAACCAATAATTGTTTCTACTTTAGGCACAAGGCCAGCAATTACCCAGTGCATTACTGGTACTTTATTTTATCAACCCTGTAAGGATGAAAGGCAAAGTCAACCTCGGCGGGATTTGAACTCAGATCACAAAGGGACGTAACTATGCTGGAACCAATAATAAGTCCATACCAGTTGTGAAATGTAGTTCAAATTTCATCTGGTAATATTCACAGGTGAGATATTAAATGTAGGTCACGGTTTGAACTGTTCATTAAGTATCTTGGTAATTAGTGCTAAATAGATATGATTTATATGTGGTATACAAGTACATATATGTACCTGTAGAGTATATTTTATATTTAAAATTACAGAAACAGAATAAAAGAGCAACAATAACATTTATACAGAGGTACTTTTAGACAAAATATCCCCTCTTTGCATTTAAGAGGAACAATGAAATGACTCCCTGTCTGATTCCAATGAGGAGTACTACAGTTGTTTGATCATTGGAATGAGCGACTCAGTAAATTACTATGTAGGTTACTGATTACAGACATGTTTACCTTTAATATAAATCTTTTGGAGGTGCAGCTTGAGACCTTATGTGACAGGGATGGCAATTTGAATTACAAGTACAGTCCATTTAATAAGATTTTTGAAAAAGTTTTATTTTGTAGTAGAGTTTTATAATCATGGAGAAAAAGAGAGCCACATTGGAAAGAACTATAAATGACATGGAAGGGAAGGGAAGAGCTTCAAAGACAAAGGAAGATAGAAAGGGGGATAGGGAGAGGGTGATAGACTCTACATCTAGGTCAAAGCAGTGTTTTGGCTGCACACTGTGGACAAAATGGCATAGGCATTTCCATGGACAATGGCTAACAACAGCCACTGATGATGGAGTCAATGAAGATAATGATGATGATGGTGATGTTGGTGGAGGTGATGTTGATGATCTTAAATGATTGTCAAATGTCTAATAGGGTTTGTCTGTAGGAATCTTTCACTGTTTTTGCAATGTTTTTTAAAAGTATCATCACATGCCTCCTCCTTCACCCCTCCTCCTTCTTCACCTCCTCCTTCTTTTTCTTCTTCTTCTTCTTCTTCTTCTTCTTCTTCTTCTTCTTCTTCACCTCGTCCTCCTTCTTCTTATTCTTGTCCTCCTCCTTCTCATTCTTCTTCTTCTTCACCTCCTCCTTCTCCTTCCCCTCCACCATCTCCCCCCACCCTGTCTCATTAAATTTACTGAAGCTATTTAAAAGCATCACACAGAGACAGAGAGTGCAAAACAATGACAGAGAAACAATTCAATAAATCAAAACAACAACAACAACAACAACAACAGCAACAATAATAATAATAATGACAATAACAATAAATGAATAAATACATGGAGTGAAAAGAGAAATTTGAAAAGTAAAAATGCAAATATAAAAAGTGAAAAGTAAAAACATGTGAAATGAATTGAAATACAAGAAGAGGAATAAAATAGAAGAGATGTAATAAAGAAAAGAGCAAAAATAACTAAACATATAAAGGTATTTAAAATGGAATAATGTATGAGTGTATATATATATATACATACATGTATATATATATATATTTATATATATATATATATATTTATATATATATATATATATATATATATATATATATATGTGAGTGTGTGTGTGTATATATGCATATATATATATACACATATATATATATATATATATATATGTGTGTGTGTATATATATGCATGTGTGTGTACACATGTGCATACATATATATACTTACATGAACAGATACACATGTATATATATGCACACAGCTGTATACATATACATACTTACATTCACAGACACATGTATATATATATTTATATATATATATGCTCACATAGAGACATACATGCATGTATATATATATATATATATATATATATATATATATATATATATATATGCTCACATAGAGACATACATGCATATATATATATATATATATATATATATATATATATATATATATATATATATACATGTCTGTGTGCCTGTCTTTATGTCACATAACTTAGTGGTTCAACAAAAAAAGAGATTGATAAAATAAGTATCTGAAGTAATAAGTACAAAGGTCAATATAAGTAATTAAATGACGGCTGTGCCCCAGCATGGCCGCATTCTAGTAAATGAAACCATTAAAATTATTTTTAAAATATGTAGACATGCAGTGAAGTAAATAAACATATAACTGTTCTTTGATATTATTAAAATGTTCCACCAATATTTCTCCACCACAACCTATACCACAGATATTTCTACCACCACCACCAACATTACTGCTATTACAACCTTTCCTATCACCACCCCCTCTACCAGCTTTAAACATACAACCAACCCCATGAACACCTTTCACACCACCACCTCCCTTGTGTGTTTTCTCTGTAATTTAACAAAACAGCTTTGAAATGATATAATGAAATAAACTAAATGTAGAAGTGAAAAAAATAAAATAATATTATATATATATATATATATTTTTTTTTTTATTTATTAAAATAACAGATTAGACACACACAAACATATATATATATATATACATATACATATATATATATATATGTGTGTGCATGTAGGCATGCATGCATGTTTGTATATGTGCTTTACAATGCTTTTATTTCACAAGTCATACAGTCAATGTATTATGTGTATGTTCTTTGTATGTTCTTTGTATGTTTATATATATATATAAACACACTTTGGATTTTAGTCTTCAAATTTATTATTATTACTATATATATATATATATATATATATATATATATATATATATATATATATAATATTATATATATATAATAATATATATATATACACATATACACACATATATATACACATATATATATATACTTAAATATACATATATTTACATGCTTGTATGCATGTTTATATATATATATATATATATATATATATAAACATGCATACATGCATGTAAATATATGTATATTTAAGTATATATATATGTGTATATATGTGTGTATATATATATATATATGTATATACACACACATATATATATATATATGTGTGTGTATGTTTGTATATATGTATATATGTATAAATACGCACGCATATATGTGCATATTTAAAAATTAATAGCCGTGAAAATAGAAATAGAAACCAACCAATAAGTTAACCCCCTGTGTATATATATGTTGATTTATTTATATATATATATATATATATATATATATATATATATAAACATATGTTTACAATTGTGTAAAAAAACCTACATGAAACGTCTGACTTGTTAAATAAAACAATTGTAAAACAATCACATACACAAACATGTATTCACGCATATAGTGACACATATATGCGTAATACATATACATATATATATTTATATATATGTGTGTATGTGTGTGTGTGCGCGTGAGAGAGAGAGTGTGTGTGAGTGTGTGTGTGTATTGAGACATGTGAAATATATAAAAAAAAATGGCGACCGTAAAATTTTACTGTTTAGTGATTAAAGAGAGAGTATCTTCTACATGATTTGTGAAATGTCTCATACTTCTTTTCCATCATCCACTTAAAGATGTTCTTCTCCTTTTAAATATTGTCTCCACTTAACATACACACACATATACTTAGATACACACAAACACACATATATATATACATATATATACATATACATATATATATATATATATATATATATCTGTGAGCATGTAGGTATGCACGCATGTTTGTATATGTGCTTTACAATGCTTTTATTTCACAAGTCATACAGTCAATGTATTATGTGTATGTTCTTTGTATGTTCTTTGTATGTTTATATATATATATAAACATGTATGTATGTGTGCATATATATATATATATATACATACAAACATATATATACATACAGATATGTATATATATATACACATATATATACATATATATATATGTATATATATATATATATATAAATATATATGTGTGTCTGTGTATATATACATATATATATACGTATATATGTATATATATATATATACATACATATAAAATCTAAAAGACAAAGCTATATTCTTTTGTTACATTCACAGAACTCCCCCAACCCTTTCCAGTATATATTTATCATTTTATTTTAAAATTTTATCTGTATCATTTTATCTCATCTTTTATCTTATTCTTCTTAACATCTTCTATTTTATTATTTGAATTTCTTCTTTAAATTGTTCAACAAAATTTGTTTTCTTTCTTTAAAATTTTTACTGATTTATTTACTTAATTCTCCATTTGCTTGTCAATGTTTATTTTTAAATTTATTTTGTTGAAATTTTCCTTATTTGTTTATTGTCCCATTTTTAACTTATTTTATTCGTATTTTTACAATAAATTTCTTTATTTTGCTACAAAATTTTTAGGTTATTTTTTCATTTTCTGCTTTACAATTTTACATTTTACATCTTTTTATATTTTTCTAATTTACTTTGTATCTTTTCTGTTTTATTTCTGACATTTTTAGTTTAATTTATTTTTCTATTCTTTTACTGCTTTCCGTCATTACACTGTATCCATGCTGGGGCACCACCTTGAAGGAATTTTTGATTTTTGTTGATTAAACTGACTCCATTATGTATTTATTTCAAGTCTGGTACATATTTGATCATTCTCCTTTTGTCGGAGTGCTAAGTTACATGACATAAACACAGACATGAGCACAAAAATAAGCAGAGACGCATAGACAAACAAACACACATATATACACTTGTATGCTTTTATTGGTTTCAATCATTACACAGTGGCCATACTGGAGCATTTTATTTGATCCTATTGACCACAGTACTAATTTATTTCAAGTCCAGTACATATAGACACACACACACATATACATAGATACATACATACACGCACACATATATATGCACACACACACATGTATATATATATATACATACACCCACATTCATACACACACACATACATACACACACATTTATATGCATGTGTATGTGTTTGTGTGTATGTATGTGTGTATATGTGCTTGTGTGTATGTATGCATGTGTGTGTGTGTGTGTGTATCTGTGAGTGTATGTATGTGTGTGTATGTGTGTGTGTGCATGGATATATCTACGTATGTATGTGTGTGTGTGCATGGATATATCTACGTATGTATGTGTGTGTGCATGGATCTATCTATGTATGTATGTGTGTGTGTATGTATCTATGTGTGTGTATGTGTGTATGTATGTGTGTATGTGTGCATGTGTGGATGTATGTATGTATGTATCTGTGAGTATATGTGTGTATGTATGTGTGTATGTGTATGGATGTATGTATGTATGTGTGTGTGTGTATCTGTATGTGTGTATGTGTCTGTATGTACGTATGTGTGTGTGTGTGTACGTATGTATGTATGTATGTATGTGTGTATGTATATGTGTATGTGTATGTATCTATCTGTGTATGTATGTATGTATGTATGTGTATGTATGTGTGCATGTATGGATGTATGTATGTATGTATCTGTGTATGTATCTGTGTGTCTATGTGTGTATGTATGTGTGGATGTATGTATGTATGTATGTATGTATGTATGTATGTATGTATGTATGTATGTATGTATCTATGTGTGTCTATGTGTGTATGTATGTGTGGATGTATGTATGTATGTATATGTATCTATGTGTGTGTCTTAGAAAGATTTATTTCATTTGACATTTTCTATCTTATTTGTTTTCTTCTATTATTTATATTTTCTTTAGTTTGATTTTCAGAGATTTTAAAACATATTTCTTCCATTTTTTCCTGTTTATTTATGTTTACTTTATTGTTTGTTTTTAGCAAATTTTGTTAGATTTATTTTATATTTTTTATTGTAGAAGATTTTTATTTGTGTTCTACGGAAATATATCAAGTGTGAGATCTATGTTTGGTGGGCATGGTGGGTGTGGTGAGTGTGGTGGGAGTGTGGTGGGAATGTGGTGGGTGTGGTGGGAGTGGTGGGAGTGTGTGTATAGGAGCATGTGTGTGGAGTGCTGTGGTGGGTGTGGTGGATGTGATTGGTGTGTATAGGTATGTGAGTATAGGAGTGTGTGTGTGGTGGGAGTGTGTGGTGTGGTGGGTGTGGTGGATGTGGTGGGTGTGTATAGGTATGTGTGTATAGGAGTGTGTGTGTGGTGGGTGTGGTGGATGCGGTGGATGTATAGGTATATGTGTATAGGAGTATGTGTGTGTGTGGTGGGAGTGTGTGTATAGGACTGTGTATATGTGTGTGTGTGTGTATGTGGTGGGAGTGTATGTATAGGAGTGTGTGTGTGTGTGTTTGGTGGGAGTGTGGTGGGAGTTTGTGTGTGTTGTGTGGTGGGAGTGTGTGTATGAGAGTCTGTGTATAGGAGTGTGTGTTGTGTGGTGGGAGGATGTTTGCTTGATGTGTACATGTATGCATCAGTATTAGTGTCTGTAAGTGTTTGTGTTTGTTTGTGTGTGTGTTTGTGTGTGTGTGGTGGGAGTGTGTTTGTTTAATGTGTACATGTATGAATCAGTACTAGTGTCTGTAAGTACGTGTGTGTGTATGTGAGTATGTGTGTGTTAATATAAGTACACACATCAATGTGTTAGTTTAGTGTATATATGTATGTATGTATGTGTATAAGTGTATGTGAGCTTTTATATTTGTATGTATATGAAACTGTACATATGTTTGTGTGTCAATATGTGTTTATGAGTATAGGTGTGCTTGTGTAGGTTTAGGTAAGTGTATGTGTAAGTTTAGGTATGTATGTATGTATAAGTGTATGTGTATAATGTGTGTATGTGTGAGTGTGTGAGTATAAGTATCTTGTTGTGTGAGTATTGGTATGTGTGTATGTTTGTTATTTATATGTATATGTTAATAAGTGAATAAGTGTGTGTGTGTGTGTGTGTGCATAAATATGTTTACATAAATGTGTATGTATGTGTAAGAAATGGAATAAATCTAAGTATGTTTTGTGTGTGTGTGTGTATATAATTGCCTGTGTGTGTATATATCTTTTAGAACTATAAATGTGTGTGTGTGACTGTATATGCATTTTATGTGATCAAACATGTGATCTGGGCCAATTGTGTGCAACAGTTTGAAACCATAAAAGTCATATAAGAATGTTAAACCAAGCCAGAAATGTATCATGTTTGAAATTCAGACCAGTTTTTCAAAATTAATTTCTTTAGGTCTCTGCAAAGTAACATCAATTATTTATGTCAAACAAGCATATTTGAGACATAATTATATGGTATTTTTCTGCAGAACATAAGAGGCATATACTGGATTGTCCATGTTATATTTATGTTTATATTGATATCCCTTACATCCAGTATCATAAGAAAATAAATCAGTTTGAATAAATTATATATAACTGCTGTGAACTCTATATCCTTTTGTATATGTGAACAAATACATTTTTCATTTTTCTATTTCTAATATTTTGTTTATTATTTTTTCACTTTATTTTCAATATAATCCTTGTAATTTGTTTTACATCATACAATTCTATATACGCGATGAATTTACAGAATCATTAAAAAATTGTCTTTCATCTTTTTGAGGGCAATGAAAATTGCACCAGCAAAATACTGCGACTCCATCAGAAGATATGAATCCATATAAACATACAATTCCTATAACTCCTGAAAAGAGACATCTCCCCATTACTAATATGTATTGTGCAATGAGTTACTTCTTCTTCACCCACTTATTCCTGAGAGGGTTGTTGGAGAAGAGTCCTCAAACACCCCCTCTAGAGGGTGCTGTCAGAAGCAATCATCTCCAACTGATATGGCTGGATCCCCAAGCAAGACCAGCCAAGCTCATGTACGTTATCCAGCCATTATCCAGCTCGGGGTCTACCCTTGAGTCTCCTACCAATTGGTTTTGGCCATAAAATCTGTCCAGCAATTTTCCTGTGACATTATAACTGCATGCTCATAAAATCGGAGCTGTGGTCTCTCAATTTGGAGGAGTAGTGGCTCCACCTGGAGAGACTCTCTGATCTCTGAGCTATGCACTCTATCGAGTAACATTATCTCAAAGACCCTTTGAACCTATTTTGGCCAATAGTATACGCGATCATACTCTTTCAGTCATTACCCAACATTCATGACCATATGTGAGTGTTACATCTATTAAAATATTTTTAAAGCAGCCTAGAAGTTTCTTCTTCAGAAGAAGAAGTGACCCATTGCACAATACATCAAATATGTTTTTCAAGAAAATAGTTTGTCTTTGGTTTAAAGATCACTTTTTAACTGGTAATGAAATAGGAAATAACAATGTATGTGGGGATGGTGGATTAGTAGTATCGGTAGATCACCGAACACCATGCTGCATGATATAGAGTTACAGCCCTTTACATTCTGAGTTCAAATCCCTCTGAGGTTAGCTTTGCTTATCATTCTTCTGGGGTCGATTTAATCAATTTTCTCCTTTCCTCAAAATTGTTGGCCTTGTGCCTAAATCCGAAACCATTATGTATAAGTGCATGTATGTATGTGTATTTGGTGTGTGCTTTGTGATATATATATGCATGTCTGAATTTGTGTATGTGTTTATATATATATATATATATATGTATGTATCGATACAAAGTTTTTATTCACTCTATAAATGTATGCATATATACACATTATAATATATAAAAGGCTGCTTATACAAAAAAGCTTATATGAACAGAGATACATATATATAATCTTATATAAAATTTGCATCGCATACACACATACTTTTTGGTAAAAACATTAAAGCAAATTTATAAATTAGTATATTAATATATGACGAGATGTATGGAATTCTAAGTAGCTATCTATATATCAATCTAACAATTTAGTAGCTTACCACTAGCAAGGCAAATATCTGAACATTCACACACACACATAGATTGATATATATATAAATATATATATATATATATTTATATATATATATATAGATATATATATATATATATAGATATAGATATATATATAGAGAGAGAGAGAAAGAGAGCAGGAGGGGAGAGGGGTGGAAGGAGAATGAAAATGAAAATTATGTACGTATGAGTGTCTGTGTGTGCGTATGTATATGTGTGTGTGTGTGTCATTTATACTTAACTTGTTCCAACCGATAGGATAAGGCCATGTTGGAGCACTCCAATTGGGGATGTATTTTCTATAGCAGTCCTTCTTTAGTTCTTTGGTGCCCCAGCATGGCCTCAGCCGGATGGCTGGAACAAGTAAAGGAGTATCATCATCATCATCATCATCACCGTTTTACATCCGTTCTTCCACGTTAGCATGGGTTAGACGGGTATATATATATATATATATATATGT
>OZ024747.1:56240288-56245288 GCA_964016885.1 Eledone cirrhosa
AATTGGCCAGAATTCTCTCACCTCTTTCTGTTCAAACCAGCTGTAACTGGTCACTCATACTGATGTTAAAGTATTATTCTCAAAATAAATAATATCAAACTCTCATAGATTTGATATTATGTTAGATAATTATGTGAATTACATGAAAATATAATAGTAAATATAGATTAATGTAAATACTAAAGGGTTAATTTATATTTTTAATATTTCAATTATTAGATTGTGGCCATGTAGGGGCACCTTATATATCACCATCAACAATTCACATCCACTTTTACATGCATCCATGGGTTGGATGGGTCCTCTCTTCCATGGCTTACCTCAATACATTCATTTGTCATCTTTTGTGTGAGGTTCAGCATTTTGAAGTCAGCTCTAATCACATCTGCCCAGTTTTTCTTGGTCTTCCTCAATTGCAGATTATTTTCACTGGTATCCCATGACACTTCTTCAGGCAATGATTGCAATCCACATGCATCACATGTGCAATCCCCTCTCTTGCACACTACATCTGATTCCGTTTAACTCTTATTGTTCATGTGCAATAAGATTACACAACCAACACAATATATTCACTTCATTTTTCAAAAGCCTTTACATAGATCATCTATGTCTGACTGACACACAACATTGCACTTGACAGACAGGCATCGTACTGTACGCAGAGATGTGGGGCCACCATACCCTTTTCTCCATCTCTAGTCTAATGTTACAACTATTATTCATAGTTGATAACTAATATTTTGGATCATTTGTGCATTGGTAAGACCTCACTTTCAGTCTCTAATTTTCCAATGATGATTATATATATATATATATATATACAAATATAAATTAGCGATAATCGTATTTCGGCTATTGGAAATTAGCGAAAAACAACTTCCGAGATGTGTGGCAAGCGCTCCATAGAAGCTAGTGAACTAGAGCTACAACATAAGTTAAAAGGCCAAACACACTGAGATGATGGTTAAACCATTATCCGCACAGCCATAGAAACGACCAAGTAATTCGGGTCAAACAAATAAAATATGATTGAAAATTATACCCGGACCCCTGGATGGTTAGTAAAATCCAGCATTTGGGTTTCTGCAACTCCTAAATCAGGTACTGTCTGCTTAGACAAATAATGTTAAGCTTTCACTTTCTCAACAGGCTTTTAGTTCAAGTGCCAAACCAAGGATTGACCGTTATCAAAACCCACGTGGAGCTCGATAAGGGGGGCAACCCTTAGTTTTGGCGGATGAATTCAGTATGTGTGTTATTATTGCAAATTGCAAAATATCACAAAACAAATTAAGTTCTCAACAGAATGGTTTTAAAATATATATATATATATATAAATTCAAAATATTAATAAATATAGACATTCATGTGATCAAATATATTTTATTATATATATTTCAGAGGTACTGTGCTGTTTCCTCACTACGTCCTCATCAGATAAAATAAATTGATGTCTGACATATCTCAACTGTGCTGATGGTTATATATATATATATATATATATATATATATATATATATATATATATGAGTGTGTGTAAAAGTTAACCAGAAATAAGAAAGCAAATGACACAATAAAATGGACGTTTCAGACACTGGTCCTTCATCAGTTAATAGAATGAGAAATAAAAGATGGAATCGAAAGATAAAGTGAGAAGAAGAAGGAAATGAAAATAAAATGATAAAAAATTCACATATTTAATCAGCCATTTGTGATATTTATATGTATGTATGTGTGTATGTACACACACACACACACAGAGACATACACATATATACACATATACAAACACACACACACATATTTCCTTCTCGGCAGCAGTGAAACACAGTAAGTTAATGTACCATTATTATTCCTATCAGGCCTCTATGTATATTTCAGGCAATATTTTGAAGACAATAGAAAACATTGATTAATTCTAGAGAAAATATATTTCAAGATGAAGATAATGTGAAAAAAAATAGTCATGAATTGTTTTTAATAACAGCACTTGAGAAGCTGCATGTGGGAGAACCTGAAGGTTTGGTTTAAAAAAACTATAGATCCTTGCAACCCATTTTATTAATGGAGAATTTCATACCCACACACATATATATATGCAGAAATATATATCCAAACACACATATACACATATATATGCATGCATATATATATATATATATATATATATATATATATATATATATGTATATGTATGAGTATATATATATATGTATGAGTATATATATATATGTATGTGTATGCATATAGATATATGTATATATGTATGCATATAGATATATGTTTATATGTATGCATATATAAACATATATATATTTATATGTATATGGCACGGGGCATGTCCACATACTGTGTAAGTGTACATAACATATTCTAAAATACATAAATGCTGGCTCTTTAAAAACCATTCCATGTTAAGTTGCCTCTATTAACACCCTTTTACTAATGTAACAATTTTGAATATCAAAATACATGTATATATATACCTATACATATATATAGAAAACAATGTGTATAAAAATGTTATCTGCTGACAATGAAAGGATTCTTTCTCAGATTGTATAGCATGTGAGCATGTGAGTACATGTAAAAATGTTGCATGTTAATGAGACAAACACATTAAAGGCAGAAAGGATCTGCAAAGACTGAAATGAAGCAAGCTTGCTCTGTTAAAAATCAGTGTATAAAATCAGTGTACATGAACAATGGAGAGCTAAGCTGAGAAAAACTGCATATAAGAAGAGTTGGTTGTTGCAGACAGCTGAAATAGGCAGAAAAAACTTCATTCCTAAATTCCTTATTTTGGTATAGGTTCTTTGGTTAAGTGCCCTTCCTAATACCGACCTCATTGCAGAGTATAATGGGTGTGTTTATTGGGGAACAAGGACTACCACTTAACTTAATGTATTGTGTGCATTTAATTGTGGCACCAACAGTAGAGAGATTGCTATATTCTTGACAAAACGGAAAAGTCATTTCTCTCCCATTTTGTCTTAATTTAAATTGAATGCGCCAATTAGAGGACTTGTTTGTGGTTAGAAAGAACAGCTATATTTCCTTCATTTTAAAAATAGTTGTCGTAAAAACAAAAAAAGTATTACAGAATGAATCATCGATACAATATTTCTAAAATCTAAGTAGGATGGTCATGAGTGTAAGGAAATTAAGTCATTGCCATCAGAGAAGATCTGAACACAAATATGTCCTGTAATGAAAGAGCTAATATAGGGAGAAGTGATGATGAATGATGTTTCGCCCCCCTCCCCTCTCTCTCTCTCTATATATATATATATATATATATAGTATAAAAAAACGAAAAATCAGTGATCCATCTGGACTCAGTTTATTTCGTGTTACAATTGTTTCGCCAGCAGGTAGCTCGAGACATGATCACTGTATGGATCTGGCTGATTCTACGGCTGCAGGTTCCTTCGGACACATGCAATTCTTTCGGAGCAAATTTTCTCACTCATATATATATATATATATATTTATATATCAATGATATTAATAAATGGAAACTATATTTATAAAACCATATTTATTCTATTATATATATTTTCAAGGGAACCAAAACTTTGGTACGCTCTCATCAGATAAAATACAAAGTTCGGTTTATAAATATTGACATATCCAGGAAGGAGATCTTAACGGTTCAAGTTTTTTGTTGAATTACCAACAAATTAAATATCCCTTTTGCTTATATATTTATATATATTTCTGATAAAGGATTAGCGTACAAGATTTTCAGACTCTTTTCCTACTATATCAAGCATAAAACCAATAATATATTTCTTCATGGTTCTGTATCGTTTGCTTTGTTATTTCCGTTTGCCTTTTGCATATCTATCTATCTATCTCTATATATATATGTGCATGTGTGTGTATACACATTCATACACTTACGTGAACTCTCAATTTCTTTGAATTCCTACATTGGATTTTTACCTGAACTCTAGTAGATTTTTGCTTATATACCATGACTCACTACCACTTTTCTTTCACTTTTCTCTTGCCCCGTTACCCATTCTTGTTTCCTCTCCCTCCACTCTACTCTCTACCTGTGTGTTTTCACCTCTTCTCTCCACAACCTCACCATCTTTTATGGACCTGTTCATTTTTTTCTAAAAATCATTTTACCGTTTCCACCCAGCCCGTCTCCTCAATCTTTCTATTTCTACTTTAATTTTTCATTCTATCAAATGATGGAAGACTAACATCTGTAACGTTAAGACTCTTTTTCTACTATATGAAGCGTAAAACTAATAATGTATTTCTGCATTGTACTGTCGTTTGCTTTGTTATATTTGTTGTCTTTTGCATACACATACACACACACACACACACACACACACACACACATATATATATATATATAAAGAGAGAGAGAGAGAGAGTCTGTGGTGGTGACACCGGGCAGACCACTGATCATGATCATGGGATTCCTTGATACATGAGGAGATGCAGAGTGGGTAAAAGCATATGTAAAATCCCAACTGTGGTGCCAAACAGTTTCGGCTAGTGTGTTCAGCAAGCCTTTTCAAGCATGTAGTCACACAAGCCAAAACTGCATGTCATTGTGGTCAAGACTTTACATATCTGCCTCAACCCTCCCCCTTCACCCCTCCCCCTCACCCCTCTCTCTCTATATATATTTATCATGTAGGTGGCGCTACGAAAAGTACCCAGCACACACTGTAAATGTGGTTGGCATTAGAAAAAGCATCCAACCATAGAAAACCAGCCCCAAAACACCCAGCCCTCACTGTAAAGTGGACATGTAAAAGACATGGCAAAAAGCACCCAGCACACACTGGCGCCAGAAAGGGCATACTGCCGTAGAAAACCATCAGAAACTCTCCTATATGAGCGAGACATGGTCACCCAACCCAACTTGCCTATAATTGGGGCACACCCGTCTAACTCTTGCTATAGGGGAAAATAGACATTAATCGACGTTGATGATGATGGTGATATATATATATATCATATATAGT
>OZ024747.1:56260288-56270288 GCA_964016885.1 Eledone cirrhosa
CCTTTTTGGATTGGGAACATTTTATTTAACTGATGTTCTTACTATTAATTATCCCTGTACATCTGACGCAATAAGGTTTTCTTTTACTGTTAGTTTACCTGCTATTTCACTACACCTTTTATGTTTCTCTCATTTACATTACACAGTCACTTTTCCAAGAATGTGTGTGACAAAATATTTAATCCACACATACATGGAAAATAGAGTTTAAATGTTTATGGTATCATTATCATTATCATATGCTCATTTGTCCATGCTTGCATGGGTTTTATGGATCTTTTCCAGCACGGCATCACTCGACTTTCATCATCACCTCTGTGAGCTTCAATCATTTGAGATCAACTCTCACAACTTCCTTTGCTGGCAGCAGCTGTTCTCACAGACCTAGAAGAATGCATAAAATAATCTAGAGGTCCAAAAATTTAAAAGTGAGAACTATGGAATGAGGAAGGGGCAGGAAAGGAAAGTATTACATACTAGATGTATGCTTCAGCATGTACAAATAGGAAGGTAGGTCTTCTGTATTACTGCATAACACCAGAGATCTTGATCCTGTCTCATCGTCTTTGGGAGGTGTATCTTTGCAAGGTCCACTTCTATCACCTCATTACAAGTCTTCTTAGGTCTTCCTGCTCCATAACTTCCATCAAATTTGACTCTGCAACTTTTTCATGCAGCTGTCATCCTTCATACACATCACAAGTCCATACCAACACAATATCCTCTCCTGCACACTGCATCTGATCCCTCATATGCTTAATTTCTCTCTCAGTTCATTTTTGCTGTGCCATTCTTGTATATTACTATTACACATCCATTGAAGCATGCCAGATTCACTTCTTTCCAGTCTTCACTGGTCCTCTACACACAGCACCCAGGTCTCACTACCATGTAATATTGCTGTTTGTATACATGAATCATAACATCTACCCTTCAATGTGAGGGAAAAACCTTTTCATAGTTAGCAGTGGATGTGGATACCTGAACTTATATCATTGCATCCTCAATCTGGCTACAGTACCATCTGCATAATCATTTACATCGCTATTTTGGTCACCCAAGTAACAGATGCTATCAACTGCTTCTGTGAAACCTTCCAAGAATTTGATAGCACTTGTTCCCTGCGAGTGTTTGTTGCTTACAGCTTCTGTGCAATAGCCACAGATAAAACCTATATTCTTAGCTAACCTACCTAAGATCACACTACATAATTTGTGTACCCATAGCATACATTTGGGTGAAAAGATGGAATTTCTACTCACCCCTTTCCTTTACACACACACACACACACACACATACAGTTTTATGTAACATCATCATCATTAATCATCATTTTAACGTCCACTTTCTCACTTAGCAAGGCTGTATGGGTCTATATAGATCAAGTCAGTACTGAAGCAGAGCTACTGACTTCCCAGACAGGCCAAGTATCTACATCTGAATTACACGTGGTCTTACATTCTACCGAGTGCGCAGGTGAGGTTGTCTTGTCTTTGACACAACTAAAGGGTCCTCTCAATACATAAATATATACACTTACAAGTGGTCTTTTTAGCAGAGTTATTGGATCATTATGTATTTATCTAGGTCTCTTTATTCTGAGTTCAAATCACAACGTCTAACATTTGCTCACACACACACAAACACATAACAACACATATATATGTATACATTATATATATATATATATATATATATATATATATATATATATATGCATCTTTATTATATATAGAAATTACCTCTATATGACTAGAATTGTTTCATTCATATGAAATCAGCAGTAATTACTGATCATTTCATACGTATTGAGTACCTCTTTTTACCCCTAACACAATTTGCGAACCCCTACATATTATGTATATATATATATATATATATGAAAAGATTCAGGACCATGACAGCTGCTCCAAGTATCAAGTACTCTGATGGCTTATGGTCTAGCTGGTTTTTACCACACCCTATCTGATATATATATATATATGGGGTATGAGTGAAAACCTTGTGACATATGACTTAGTATGCAAGTCTTCTCTCACTTAATTCACCATTTTTTTAATATAATCACTTCATAAAATTAATGAAATATAGATTGTAAGCTAAACATTTACATGCCTATATATATATATATATATATATATATATATATATATATATATATATATTTATACAGTGTGTTCACTTTTTACACAAAGATGCATTTGTGAATGTGGCACGTAAAGCAAATTACATTATTTAAGTCTAATTTTCTGATGAATAAAAATGATTAAAAATAATATTTTTTCAAGAGACGTTAAAGCAAATTCAGGTATTTCAAGTTCACATAAAAAGCAAACAGACAGTATATATATATAATTTAATATAGATATGGCTTCTACAGGACTAGAACTGTTTCATTCTTTTGAATGAAACAGTTCTAGTCCTATAGACGCCATTTCTAGATTAAACTTGATGTTTACACTCTACTAATGTATTGAGTTCCTTACTAAATAGGGTTACCCACGACTGAACCTGGCATTCACACATATATTTACACACACACACACAGACACACACACATGAAACGGCTTGAGCTCAGCCGTCGGGGTCTTACTTGTTCCTATTACCCACTCTACTACCCTAAGTATTGAGTACTTTGGTGCGTTATGGTCCACCTGGTTCCTTACCACATTCCTTCGTTATATATATATATATATATATATATATATATATGTATATATATATATATGGTGTTAGCATTTAGTAAGTCTCTACTAGCTATTAAGCTATCAGTTGATTTGTATGTAGAAACAGATGAGTGAGTGCAAAGGTGCAGTTACATGTGCAGCTGTTACTGACACACAGACACAGTAGTTTTCATTGCACATATAACTATATTACTTTCACAGTGACAACAAACACACAGACACAGCTACATACACTAAGTGCAGTGGCACAGTGATACAGCAGTTGCAGTCGCTCTCTCTCTCTCTCTCTCTCTCTCTCTCTTTCCCTCTCTCTCTCTCCCTCTCTCTCTCTCACACACACACACATATCAGTAGCTGGGACCCATGGAAGACGCAGACCCAGGAAGACATGGGATGAGGTTGTGAAAACCGACCTTAAAGAAAGTAAACCTTTCCACAGAAATGACTAAAGACTACAAGGCTGGCACTAAATGGTGCTGAAGAAGACCCTTCCTGCCACATATAATGTGACCTGACCTACTCCTATGTCCTCCTGCACCAGGGAGATGCTGTAAAATGGTTGGTAATTGGAAGGGTTTCCAACCATAGCAAGCTCCCCAAGCAAAGTGTTGTGAGGACCTTTAGCCATGTCAATGACATAACAACATCCCTAGTGTTTGGTGATAAACATGATAAATGCACCCAGTAGATGCTGTAAAGCAGCTGGTGATAAAAAAGGCCTTCAGCAATAGAAAGCTTACCAAACAAAGGGTTGAAAGGCCCCTCAGCTATATCATAGACATGACAACCTCTTCAGTACTGACTTTGTCTATGTAGGCCCGTCCAATCATTGCTAGTATTTTATATATATATATACATATATATATATATATAAAATACGTATTTAAGAAAGCCACAACAATGCAAAGGGAAATCTCGAGGTAGGAAGTGAAATATAGATAGGAAAAACAGGTGAAAGTGAAAATTGAGAGAGACAAAGATGAAAACAAAACAAAGGTAGAAGGGTTACCGTAGTAGAGATTTAATCCCAATATTTCGGGCTCACGCCCATCAACGGGGGAAAAGTTCCAAAAGGGGGGAAACAGGCCAAGCGGAGAAAGTTGTGATGTCTTAACGACATCACAACTTTCTCCGCTTGGCCTGTTTCCCCCCTTTTGGAACTTTTCCCCCGTTGATGGGCGTGAGCCCGAAATATTGGGATTAAATCTCTACTACGGTAACCCTTCTACCTTTGTTTTGTTTTCATCTTTGTCTCTCTCAATTTTCACTTTCACCTGTTTTTCCTATCTATATTTCACTTCCTACCTCGAGATTTCCCTTTGCATTGTTGTGGCTTTCTTAAATACGTATTTTACACATTTCACAATGCTTCAAGCAAACTTTAACACCCTCTTATATATATATATATATATATTTATATATATATATATATATTTATTGGTAAAAGGAAAATAAAATGCTGACAAATTGTTCCCAGTGAAAAATAGTTTAATTAGGAATAAGTAAAAATTAGTAATAGTATCGGTTAGTATTCAGTTTTGGCTTTAAGTTTTTACCGGTTGCGCATTTCTAATGCTTTTCAAAAATAATTTTGAGATAGAGCGCCCGTGATGTTTGCTCTAATCTAAAATAAATTTGAGATAGAGCGTCCATGATGTTTGCTCTAATCTACAGATTAGAGCAAACATCACGGGCGCTCTATCTCAAATTTATTTTTGAAAAGCATTAGAAATGCGCAACCGGTAAAATTTAAAACCAAAACTGAATACTAACCAATACTATTACTAATTTTTACTTATTCCTAATTAAACTATTTTTCACTGGGAACAATTTGTCAGCATTTTATTTTTATTTTACCAATATATCATAATTCGTGTGTTACACCTCTATTCTTTTAAGTATATATATATATATATATATATATATATATTTCGTTTCTGAATTTGTTTAGCAAGATTCTTTATCTGAAAACGTATGTTGAAACCGATATTGTTATACTTTGGGAGGGTCATGTTCCCAATAATAAACACATGCACCAGTTGCTTTCACTCCAATTTATTATAAATTAAATTATAAATTTAAGAAATTTATAAGAAATTTATAAATTTCCAGTTGGTTGGTTCCACAAATGGACGGTTGTTCATATATTGTCAAAGTTCTTTCGTCACACATTCTGTGACATCATCAGTGACAGGGGATTCTTTTCTTTGTTTTGTGCTTGTGTGTGTGTGTGTGTGTATGCTGTTCAAACCCAAACCCTCACCTCTTGGCAGAAATCTTTTCTACATAGCTTCAGGTTGACCCAAAGCTTGTATTGGGAAGGGAATCCAACCATAGAAGGCTTGCCAAGCAAAAGGTTGGGAGGACCCATCTGTTCTGTCAAGGACACAACAGCCTTCCTAGTGTTGGTTCATCTACACAATATTCATACCTACTACATGCTGTAAATGGGTGGTGATAGGAAGAGCTCCCAGCTATAGAAAGCTTACCAAATGAAGGTTTGGGAGGACCCTTCAATTATGTCAAATCCATGACAACAGAAAACACAAGGTAGACATGGAAAAATAGATTTTAATTCCTTGAAACAGAACTGTAAAGCCATAATCTAGTTTGTTGAATGAAGCTCAATTAATAATTGTTTCTACTTTAGGCACAAGGCCAGCAATTACCCAGTGCATTACTGGTACTTTATTTTATCGACCCCGTAAGGATGAAAGGTAAAGTCAACCTCGGCGGGATTTGAACTCAGATCGTAAAGGGACGTTCTGATTTAGGCACAAGGTCAACAATTTTTGGGGGTAGGACAAAGTTGATTAAATTGACCTCAGTTTGTTACTGGTACTTTATTTTATCAACCCCCCATAAGGATGAATTGCAAAGCTAACCTCGGCAGGATTTGATCTCAGAACGTAAAGGCACGAAACTATATGCTGCAAAGCATGTCTACTGCTCTACCAATACTGCCAATACAGTGCACCTGAAGGTCAATTAATAATTGTTTCTTATATTTTTAATGTGAACACATATGTGATTGTGTACACAGTATGGAATAAGAGACAAGGCCAGTAATTTGAGGGGAGGGGAAAGTCGATTAAATTGACCCCAGTGCGTGACTGGTACTTTATTTTATCGACCCCATAAGGATGAAAGGCAAAGTTAACCTCGGCGGGATTTGAGCTCAGATCATAAAGAGCCGTAAAGCATGGCATCCGACCCTCTACCAATACTGCCAATCCACCGCCCTCAAGGTCAATTAATAATAGCAACAAGGACACACTAAAAATATTGCATAGGAATTACTAAAGGAATTTTTAAAATCAGATTCAACAAGCATAGAGTATTTTTATATATAGCCAATAATGAAGGATGAGAAAACTAACAATTTTAACATTGCTGAGTGTATAAGAAACACAAAAACATTTGCAGCTATGATACAAGTTTTGTAATGAATATGTTACAAGGAAAGTTTGCATTTTGCATAAATCAAGGATTCAATTATTTAAATATGATAGCTGAAATTTTCCCTAAATGCAGAATAATATTTATAAAGTGGAAATATATTAACAAATTTAAATTGAGTGATGGAACCCAACTTAATGCAAAGTATTTACTGTTTGTGGATGTATGTACTTAAGGCAACACAAGATCATTCTCACTCAACATTACAAGTTTAAAAGAAAATTGAGGACATGCTACCATAGATAATCAGTTACATAAAACATCCATGGCAGTTATAACAATCACCCAAATTTAAAGAATGGTCTGTTAAGCAAGAGAATTCATGTCATGTAAAAGTAATATCCATACATATACATATAGCATGGAAAATGGACGTTAAACGAAGATGATGATGATGATGATATATATATATATATATATACATTCATATATTCATATATATATATATATATATATATATTCAATATACATTCATATATTCATATATATATATATATATATATATATATATTCAAACACACACATATATATAGATATGTACATATATATATCATTCTTGTCTCTTATTCCATACTGTGTACACAATCACATATGTGTTCACATTAAAATATGCATATGCATATATACTTTTATCTGTAAATATGTTCATATATCTATATATCTATATGAGTTAGGGGTATGATTGCATATATCTATCAAAGCGCAAATACTTACACAGACTTACACAGACCCACTCGCCCTTATAACATAATACACACAAAAATAAACATACGTACATTCATATATATATCGAAGTAAAGGTGTAACCATTTCCGTTCTGATTTATCAACCACTTCCTTACAAGATTATAGGTGCCAATAACTTGTCATTCCTGCCATTTGTACCATTCTTTAAGAAATCAAACATGGTGCTAGTAAGCTGGGTAGGATTGGTAAAGTGTCAATATTCTTAACACCTTGTCATCTGTCTCCAAGATAGTTTTGAAATATATTTCTATTAGTTGGAGACAACATAGGAAATATTAAAATACAACCTCTTTCTATAAGAACCTCCCCCCTGATGGTCTTATTGGTCTTTTGAAATTATTGTGTATACAAAAATAACATGTGCTTATGTTTATGTCTTTGTATGTGTATGTGTCGGTGTTGGTGTGTGTGTATGCATTATTTTTGCACACGTGCATTTAAGAAGAAATATACAAACATATATATATATATACAATTGTGGGTGTATGTGTACATATGTACGAATGTACATATGTATATATACATATATCATACCTAATAAATATACATTATATATGTTTATCTATATAGATGTATGTGTATGTATATTTATAGATGCTTGTATGCATATATATATATATAGGGAAAAAGCAGACGTAAAATGAAATGATGATAATGATAATGATATATATAATATGTATCTATATGAATACATATATATATTTATTTAGTGAGGCAGTGTATATATATATATATATTTTTTTTTTTTATATATATATATATAGAGAGAGAGAGAGAGAGATAAGGAAATAGATACATTATATTAGAGAGAATGATATCATCATAACATTAGTAATACACCACAAAACAAAGATTTGTTTTCTATTTTTTGCC
Organism: Eledone cirrhosa; assembly: GCA_964016885.1. Taxonomy (NCBI): domain Eukaryota; kingdom Metazoa; phylum Mollusca; class Cephalopoda; order Octopoda; family Eledonidae; genus Eledone; species Eledone cirrhosa. The sequence continues at coordinate 56,268,054 of OZ024747.1, forward strand.
TGCCAAAAATGTCTGCCTTTTCCAAGAAAAATGAAAGGTTCATCTTAATTTCCTCCTAGTATCAGGACAAAATCTATAATGACTGATCAGAAAATGATCAAAGATTGAAAACAATGAAATTAGTTCCATTTTCTTTTAGCATTTGGCAAAACATTAAGATGTTATTTTGATGATAAGAATAAGAATTCTATCTGAAAAAGAAACATCGCCAATGTGATTTCACTTGAAATAGTTAAAAACTAATCATAGCAAATTAATTAAGGATGATTATGGATAGAGAATTAATTAAGTGAATACCACACACCAAAAATAAACAAAGGCGATGAAAATATAAAATAAAATCAATAGATAAAAATTAATCAGAGAGCGATGTGAGAAAAGTAAAGATTTTGTTTGAAAGCAAAAATAAAAGTTGAAAAGAAAGTATTATTTCAAATGTAAGTTGTTATTGATGTAACTGTTTAGCCCTAGGTCAGACCTGGTTGAGCAGAAGTATGATCACAGGCAGTAATAAATAAAAAAAATAATCAGAAAATTAGAGAATGATTAGGGAAAATAAAAGTTTTTGTAAGAACAAATATAGAAATTGAAGTGAAAATATTCTTTGAAATGAAAGTTATAATTGTTGATGTTGGTGTTGTTGTTTAACCCTAGGATGGCCCTTATTGTGCAGAACTGTAGTTTATGAAATTCATTAAAGCTTCAAGTAATCTATATCACCCTTTTAAATAAAACTATAATAATCTACAACATTAAAAACATTTGTACCAAAAACTTTTGAATGGTGATCTTAGTCCACTCAGTATCAGAAGCAACAAGCTTCTGCAGTTTCCATTTATCAATTTTCATTTGGAGTAATGTTACTCAATAGAGTGCAGAGCTCGATGATCAGAGAGTCACTCCAGGTAGAGCCGCTACTTCTCCAAATTGAGAGATCACAGCTCTGATACTATGGGTATGTGGTTAGAATGTCTCAGGAAAGAATTGGTGAACTGTTTTTATGGGCAAAACCAACTGGCAGGAAACCCAGGGGTAGACTCTGAGCAAGATAGTTGGATAACATCCATGAGCTTGGCTGGTCACGCTTGGGGATCCAGCCGGATCAGTTGGAGATGGTTGCTTCTGACAGGACTTACTGGAGGGAGTGTTTGAGGACTCTGCACTCACAACCCTCTCAAGAATCAGTGGCAGAAGAAAATAAGAAGAAGCAGAAGAAGGAGGAGGAAAAGAAAAAGAAGACTTACATGGCATTGATCAACTCAAATCTATAGTAGGTGGCATTGAGTGAGAGTGAACCCGAAATCATGTGGTTGCAAAATAAACTCCTTAACCATATATGAGTGTATACATACATCAGCATTATCCTTCTCCTCACCATTTTCCCCTCAAGTATTTAATTATGGCATAGGTTGGATAGGACATTTTGGGGTATTAATTAGAAAAGATATTAGGCGGTGGATTGGCAGTATCGGTAGAGGGTCGGACGCCATGCTTTGTAGCATAGAGTTACCTCCCTTTATGATCTGAGTTCAAATCCCGCCGAGGTTGACTTTGCCGCTCATCCTTACGGGTCGATAAAATAAAGTACCAGTAATGTACTGGGGTAATTGCTGGCCTTGTGCCAAAAGTAGAAACAATTAATTAGAAAAGATATTGTATATGCTTTCAAATAGACAATATGATTGGGCAAAGAAGAAGAGATTTTAGGGTAGTGTTCGATGGCAAGATGCTATCCTGATGCCAACCCTTTCTGTCACCATATATAACATAGTGAACCTATTCTAAAAGTTGGGTTCATATACTATATGCATCTACAGCTATATATTCAGATATACATGAGTATAATGCATATACATACCTATTGATGTAACCATCATAATGATTACACAACATTTGAGTCAGTACATCTAGAAGAGTATATATATCATCATCATCATCATCATTTAAACGTCTATCTTCCATGCTAGCATGGGTTAGATGGGAGTTGTCACACTTGAGGTAAGATTGGTCAGGTATGTATACATATATATATTTATATATACGTACACACATACATATATATGTATACACACACACACACATCTCTCTCTCTCTCTCTCTATATATATATATATATATATATATATATATATATATATATATATATATAGAGAGAGAGAGAGAGAGAGAGAGAGAGAGAGAGAGATTGAGAAAGAAAGAAAGAAAGAAGGAACGAAAGAAAGAAAGGGAGAGAAA
>OZ024747.1:56280288-56287788 GCA_964016885.1 Eledone cirrhosa
CCACTTGTTAAGCAAATGATGTCTGGCATCTTGTCGATCAACTGTTATATATATATATATATATATATATATTATACACACTCACACATACACACACACATATATATATATGTATATATATACATACAGGAGAAGGAGGTGGGACAGTGTATGTGTGTTCTTTTTAGTTGTTTTAGCTATAACAAGCTAAGACCATGAAGGAGTCTAACCATCATATGGTTGTATTGGTATGTGTGTATGCACGCACACACACACATATCCCCACATACAAATTAAAGTACACAACATATGCATATGTGTGTGTATATGTGTATATATAGTAATTGAATTGACTTTGATTTCGTTTTGGCACCTTGTTTTATCAAATGACCCAGGTGATTTGAAAGGCAATATAATTGAAGCTGGATACGTACTCACAACACATGAAACTAAATATTGCAATGTGTATATATATTTCAGTGTTTTGTCATATTTATAGTCTTTAGAACATTACAGAGTTCTACACTTTTTACCTTGCCCATAACTCATAACATTGTTGTATATGTCAGTCAAAGAACTTTACTTCTTTCCTGAGTAAGCTATACTAACGTATATCTAAAGTGACTTCTTCAAAACCACATGATTCTATGTTCAGTTCAACTCTGTGTTTAATTGGTCAACTTGGTCATCTATTTTGTCCTATGGCCATACTCTAGTGCCCCAAATATCAAATACTCTGTTGCGTAATGGTCTAACTGTTTTTAAACTAGTTCTAGAAAGGCATGTATATATATGTATATATATATATATAACGAAGGAAAAGTGGTAAGGAACCAGGTGGACCATAACGCACCAAAGTACTCAATACTTAGGGTAGTAGAGTGGGTAATAGGAACAGGTAAGACCCCGACGGCTGAGCTCAAGCCGTTTCGACGGCTAATTCTGGACATCCAGAATTAGCCGTCGAAACGGCTTGAGCTCAGCCGTCGGGGTCTTACTTGTTCCTATATATATATATATATATATATATATATATATATATATATGGCAAAACAGATCTCTTTGGATTTGTACGTGTGTGTTATATAGTTATAGAGGTGCGTATGCGCATTTCAATTTATATATTTAATTATTGTGTGTCTACCCTGCCTTCCATAGGTTATAGATTCCATACACTGGTGGTTTCCCTGTTTTATTGATGGCACACCCCCTCTCTCTCTCTCTAGTGTGTTACCCTTTCTACATATTGTATTTTAAAGAGCTCAGGGTTCCTTGTCCTTTGAGCACATAATTTACAGGGAATAACGAGAGTCTATGGCTCCGTAAATTTATCTTTATATATATATCATCATCATCATCATCATCGTTTAACGTCCGTGTTCCACGCTTGCATGGGTTTGGATGGGGGTAGTCCCACTTGAGGCAAGAGTGATTGTCTTGCTCGCATAGGACTGTCTGGCGGGTTTTCTTCAGCTGGATGCCCTTCCTAACACCAACCACATTTACAGTGTGGGTCTGGGAGGTTTTTACCGTGTTGCCTACACGGCCACATTACAGCGTGGACTGTGTGTTTTTTTGTCGTGACACCTACACGACCTCGTTTGTTTTGGACTGGATGTTGTGGGACCAACATAACTTTACATTGAAAGGGGTGGTGTGGATGGGTGGGGGTGGTGGGACTGGGGTGTATTTTGTTAGAGATGCCTACTGACTGTAGTAGGCTTTACTTTGTATTTAGGTAAGGCGGGTCTTCTCTATTACTGAGTGCCGCCAAAGGTCTCGGTCCAGTGACATTGTCTTGGAGAGGTGTAAGTGTGTGAGGTCGGAATTTATCAGCTCGTCCCATATATATATATATATATATATATATAGATGAGATTCTACAGGACTAGAAATGTTTCATTCTTTAGAAATCATCAGATTCCTGATGATTTCTAAAAAATGAAACAGTTCTAGTACTGTAGAATCTCATCTATATTAAAACTTTTATACTCTGCAATGTATTGAGTACCTTACTTACTGTGGTTACCTTCGATTCAACCCGGAATAACGTATATATATATATATATTGGTAAACGGAATAGAAAATGCTGACAAATTGTTCACAGTGAAAAATAGTTTAATTAGGAATAAATGAGAATTAGTAATTGTATTGGTTAGTAATCAGTTTTGATTTTAAGTTTTACCGGTTGCGCATTTCTAAATGCTTTTCAAAAATAATTTTGAGATAGAGCGTCCATTTGAAAAGCATTTAGAAATGCGCAACCGGTAAAACTTAAAATCAAAACTGATTACTAACCAATACAATTACTAATTCTCATTTATTCCTAATTAAACTATTTTTCACTGTGAACAATTTGTCAGCATTTTCTATTCCGTTTACCAATATATAATAACTTGTGTGTTACACCTCTATTCTTTTAACTATATATATATATATATATATATATATATATATACACATATTTAGAGAGAGTGAGAGTATATTATCATCGTTTTATGTCCACTTTTCTATGCTTGCATGAGTTTCACTGGGATATATATATATATATATATATATATATATATATACACACACAATTTTCTTCTACCAGAATGTTAATCATAATGATATTTATTATCTTATTAATACTGCTGCTGTTTCCCTAAATTTTTCATTCATTGTCTTTTAGTAGAATTCATTTAGTTGCCGCTTTACACATGATTTCAACTCATTACGCTTCATATTCTACTATCAATATTTTCTATCTTTCTTTGGCTTTTCCCATATATTCTTCATTTATTAAACAATAGTTATTTATTATTGTTATTATTGTCATTATTGTTATTATTACTGATTAAATGAACTAAGATCTATCTAGATATATTCACTCACCATGAATACACCCCCGCAAAGATGATAATAATGGTCCATCGAGTGCATTTTGAAGATAGATACGCTTGCTTACAAAATTCTGTCTGACTACATAAACACCAACTTTCACTTGCATAAATCTATATATATATATGTATATAGCAATCAACTGTGTTTATTTTCTGCACTTGAGAATTTCTAAGTTTTCTAAGAATTTAAATCCACTTAATGCTCGAACGGTTTATCTACAAATATAAATACATACATACATATCATCATCATCATTTAACGTCCATCTTCCATGCTTGCATGGGTTTGGACGGGAGTTTTCCCACTTGAGGCAAGATTGGTTGTTCTGCTCATATAGGACTGTCTGGCGGGTTTTCTATGGCTGGATGCCCTTCCTAACACCAACCACGTGTACAGTGTGGACTGGGAGGTTTTTACCGTGTTACCTACACGGCCACATTACAGCATGGAGTGTGTGTTTTTTTGTCATGACACCTACACGTCTGGCGGGTTTTCTACGGCTAGGTGCCCTTCCTAACACCAACCACGTTTACAGTGTGGACTGGGAGGTTTTTACCGTGTTACCTCCACGGCCACATTACAGCGTGGACTTTGTGTTTTTTTGTTATGAAACCTACACGATCTCATTTGTTTCGGACTGGATGTTGTGGTATCAACATAACTTCACATTTAAGGGGATGGTGTAGATGGGGTGGGGGTAGTGGTACGGGGTGTATTTTTGTTAGAGGTGCCTACTGACTGTAGGTTTCGCTTTGTATTTAGGCAAGGCGGGTCTTCTGTATAACTGTGTAGCGCCAAAGATCTCGGTCCAGTGACATTGTCTTGGAGAGGTGTAAGTGTGTGAGGTCGGAATTTATCAAGTCGTCCCAGGTTTTTCTGGGTCTGCCTACTCCGTGGCTACCGTCTATTTTTATTGCTTTGCACTTTTTTATACAGCTGTCGTCTTTCATGCGCATCACGTGACCGTACCAACGTAGTCTTCTCTTGAGTAAACAACATCTGATCCCTCTTATTCCTAATTTCTCCCTTTGTTCGTTTATGCTTTGCCGTTCACGTATATTACTATTACACATCCAGCGGAGCATGCAAGCTTTGTTCCTCTCCAGTCTGCGTATATCCTCTGCACACAATGCCCAGGTCTCACTGCCATGTAACTTTGCTGTTCGTATGCAGGCATCATACAGCCTGCCTTTCATTTTAAGAGAGAACCCTTTAGCAGCCAATAGTGGTATAAGCTCTCTGAACTTTTTCCATCCCGTTCTGACTCTAGCTACTGTACTTTCAGAGCACCCTCCCCCACTGCTGATTTTGTCACCCAGGTAACGGAAGGTATCCACTCTTTCTATAGAACCATCTGTGCAATGGAATGAGCTAGTATTCTGTGGGCACTTGCTGCTACTTATTGCACCAGAGCACCAGCCACATATAAAATCTATATTCTTAGTTAGCTTACCTGTGATCCCACTACATCTTTTATGCACCCATTCTTTGCATTTGAGACATAAAATGGAGTTTCTGCCTACTCCTTTCCTACACACTGAGCATGGCCATTTCCCAGATGGGACCGGTGCCCTATTTTCCTTCCTACAAACTAGAACTTTAGTCTTAGACAAGTTAACTTTAAGGCCTTTTGATTCTAGGCCATGCTTCCATGTTTGGAATTTCTTCTCTAGTGCAGCCATTGATTCAGCTATGAACGTTAGATCATCTGCATATAGGAGTTTCCATGGGCAGCAGGTCTTGAACTCCTCTGTTATAGCCTGAAGGGCAATAATAAATAGTAGGGGGCTAAGAACGGAGCCCTGATGAACACCAACTTTTACGCTAAACTAAACTCTTCACTATATTTGTTGTAAATTCTAACCTTGCTGACTGTTTCTTTATACTTGGCTTGTATAGCTCTCACAAGCCATTCATCAACACCTAGTTTTCTAAGAGCCCACCAGATAATGGAGTGGGGGACTCTGTCAAAGGCTTTCTCCAAGTCATCAAAAGTTAAGTATAGGGGTTTACTTTTAGCTAGGTACTTCTCCTGTAGTTATCATACAATGAAAAGAGCGTCTGTGGTACTTTTACCTGGCACAAACCCGAACTGCATTTCATCTAGATCAATTCGTTCTCTGATTAGTTGCGCTATTACTTTTTCTGTGACCTTCATAACCTGGTCGATTAATTTAATGCCTCTATAGTTACCCCTATCTCCTTTACACTTGTAGCAGTTAATGATGATGCTGCTACGCCAGTCTTTCGGAACGGCCCCATTCTGTATGGCTTGGTTTACTATCCGGATGACCATAGTGTGTCCCACCATTCCAGATGCTTTCAGCATTTCAGCAACTATTTCCGAAGGCCCAGCCGCCTTACCCATATATGTATACATACAAATATATATACATACAAACATATATATATATACATACAAATATACATACAAACATACATATATATATATAGGAACGATCGACTTTCATCATATCGGACCGAGGGAACAATGTTTCCGTTGGTCTTTCCAATTGCTAATACTATCTATCGGTCGCAACTCCAGGTAGAAGGAGCAACGTGAAATAAAGTGTCTTGCTCAAGGACATAACACATTGCCTGGTCCAGGAATCAAACTCACAACCTTACGATTGCGAATCCAATTCTCTAACCACTCAGCCACACGCCTTCACTACATACAAATATATATACATACATATATATATACATGCAAATACATATACATACAAATATATATACATACATATATATATGACAAAGTGAGGGTGTATTTGAATATATATAAAAATGTTCTAGCGATGAGTTTTTTCATTTTTATATGAACTCAAAAACACTCTCGCTTCATTTTGATCAGAGACAACTTTTTTTTTCATTTAACTTTATCATAACTATGATTAGCTTTCTATTTAGGACAGACACCACAGCTTGAGGTCCACTATACCATTCGGTAGAGGGTCGGACGCCATGCTTTGACGCATAGAGTTACGGCCCTTGCCATTCTGAGTTCAAATCCCGCCGAGGTTGACTTTGCCTTTCATCCTTACGGGGTCGATAAAATAAAGTACCAGTAATACACTGGGTAATTGCTGGCCTTGTGCCAAAAGTAGAAACAATTATTTTATTTTACATTTTCCCATCAGTGTCTTTGACAGCATTTAGTTGTTTTAATGACTGTTCTAGCGACAAGTTTTCTCATTTTTATATGTGTGTATATATATATTTAGAGATGATCCCTTAGCCTTTGTCAAGGCAGAATTCTAGAAGGAAAACTCTGATATAACACCTGCAACCCTGATGGTATCCAATGATGTTGAATTGTTCTTCTTTTTGGTAAATATCATCTCGGTTAAGAGAGTGGGACTGGCTTTGTGCAGTGCCTTTGCTCACTATAAAAGCTTCTCGGCACAGGCATTGCTTTATATCTGGAGATCTCTCTGCACTTGTCGTCACATGGTACCATGGGCCCAGCACTATGTGTCAATAATTGTCACAGGTGTAGTGTTTGTACCAGAGTTTTCAAGTCGGTGGCTGGACTAAAAAGTCACACTCGTTCAGCGCATCGGTAGGGGTTCTCCTACATGGATATAAAGTAGTGGCCGTACTCGAAAACGAGTTGGCAGCCACCATATATATATATATATATATATATATATATATATATATATATATATATATATATTGTAAGGGTGGCCGACCAGGCTAGAAGCTGCTAAATGTTTGTCCGGCTTCCTGTCTCTGCTTTTCAGCCCCATGGATTTTGACTATTATATTCCTTTGTTAAATTTTGAATACCTGATGATGTCACCAGATTCATACTGAACTCGGTCACTGAAATGATCATAGTATAATAAACCTTTTAAGGAATTACACCAGTCCATCCTCCTGTTATTTTATAATAATTAACCCCGTCCTCGCACCACCAACAACACAAACAAAGACGGGTGAGTTGCATTACGTCGAGTGCTCTCCCTAATAATACAACAAGGTTAACTATATGGAATGACCAGTTCTATCCAGCAAACCTAAATATATATATATCATCATCATGATATATATATATATTTAGGTTTGTTGGTTCACCACTGGATAGAACTGGTCATTCCGTATATATATGGAGGCACATGGCTTAGTGGTTAGAACATTGGCCTTGCAATCAAAAGTTTGTGAGTTCAATTCTCAGACCGGGTGATGTGTTGTTTCCTTGAGCAAGACACTTTATTTCACATTGCTCCAGTTTACTCAGCTGTAGAAATGAAATGATAGGGACTGGGGTCCATATCATTTCACTGCAAAGTGGACGTGGAGGTGCCACAGCAAAAAAGCAGCCAGCACTCACTGTAAATGAGGTTGGTGTTAGGAAGGGCATCCAGCTGTAGAAATCAAGCCAGAATCAGTTCCCGTCCCACCCTTGAAAGCAGGGAAAAAGCTGACGTAAAATGATGATGATGATGATGATATATATATATATATGTATATATTCATGTGTATGTATATGTATATATATATGTATATATATATATATATATATGTATGTACGTATGTATAGAATAAGGAAATACAAAGTTTAGATGATAAGTCCATGATACATATTTTGATGATGACAGTGACTACATGGTTCGACATAGTAACCAGTGCCA
>OZ024747.1:56292788-56297788 GCA_964016885.1 Eledone cirrhosa
GCTGCATCAGATTCCAATAAAACAAAGCTGTTGTACAATCTCTTGCATGAAGTTTATGGACCATCTTGTTCTCTGGTGACACCGCTTCACAGCAGGGATGGCAAGGAACTTTTTTGTGATTCACAGGGAACTCTGCAAAGGTGGCGAGAGCACTTTAATGAACTTTTGAATCAGCTGTCTGTCGTCAATGAAGATTTCCTCAATCTAATCCCTGAGAAACCTATGAAAGTAGCTCTCGCAGAACCACCAACATTAGAGGAAGTTGCAGTAGCTGTCTTGAAGCTGAACAGTGGAGGTCTTGCAGGCATAAAGAAGAGAAGAGAGCACACATGCCTTATATGCCTCTACCTTTGTCTTCTTCTATATGTCTTGCCAACCCCTGAGGCGCCTTTCTAGCTTTCCGAAAGCATCACTTACATTCCTAATCCTGTGTGGAATTTTATAATCAAGATTGCTGTATTGGTTGACAGTGCTTCCCAGGTAGACAAACTGATCAACCACTCCAAGTCGTTTACCATACACATAGATATTTGGTTTATTGTACTGCTTACAAGGGGCAGGATGGTACATGACAATGGTTTTCTTGAGTCTGACAGTCAATCCTAAGGCAGTGCAAGTATCAGAAAATGCATTCAAAATGTGTTGCATATCAATCTCTGAGTTTGCTACAAGATCACAATCATCCGCATACAAAAGGTCTCTTATGATAGTGGTAAGCAGTACACTGAACCAAATATCTATGTGTATGGTAAACGACTTGGAGTGGTTGATCAGTTTGTCTACCTGGGAAGAACTGCCAATCAATACAGCAATCTTGATTATAAAATTCCACACAGGATTAGGAAAGTAAGTGATGCTTTCGGAAAGCTAGAAAGGCGCCTCAGGGGTTGGCAAGACATATAGAAGAAGACAAAGGTAGAGGCATACAAGGCATGTGTGCTCTCTTCTCTTCTTTATGCCTGCAAGACCTCGGTCACATATCGACACCACCTTAAACAGTTGGAATGTTTCCACCAGATGTGTCTCAGATGAATCCATGGCGTTCACTGGAGGGACCACATCAGTGATGTTGAGATTTTGGAAGGCTCTCTGTGTGAAAGCATAGAAGCTCTTGTGCTTAATCAAAGACTCCAAAGGAGTGGTCAACTTGCCAGGATGAAGGATTCTAGGATACCAATACAACTCTTTTATGGAGAGTTAGTTAAAGGAAAACAACCTCCACATAAACTGAAAAAGAGGTGTAAGGATTCATTTAAAGCCTCCTTGAAAGACGTTAACATCTCTACTGATACATGGGAAAGCATAGCTGCTGATCATATATATATATATATGTATATATAGATATATAATATCTGACCTTGCTCACTTACACCTCTCTAAGACAATGTCACTTGGATCGAGATCTTTGGCGCCACGCAATAATACAGAAGACCCGCTTTCCCTACATGCAATATTAACCTACAGTCAGTAGGCCCTTCCTAACCAAATATACACCCCATCCTACTTCCCTTACTCCCACTCCCCACAACACCACCCTTTCTCTATAAAGTTATGTTGGTACCACAACATCCAGTCCAAACTAAATAGGTTGTGTAGGCGTCACGACAAAAAAACACAGTCTACGCTGTAATGTGGTCATGTAGGTAACACGGTAAAAAGCCCCCAGTTCACACTGTAAATGTGGTTGGTTTTAGGAAGGGTATCCAGCCATAAAAAACCTGCCAGATAGTCCTATACGGGTCAGACACGGTCACCCAATCAATCTTGCCTCAAATAGGACAATTCCCGTCTAACCCATGCTAGCGTGGAAGATAGATGTTAAACGATGACGATGATGAAGATGATGATGATATATTACATTGAAAATAAGACCAAATACTGTTAATTATAACATATTTTAATTAACACATGTTCCTTCATTCATTTGTCATATTAAATAGAAGCTAAATAAAAGTATTTTAACTTACCCGATGCTCCAATGTTTTTTTACAGATTTTATATTGAAATCTAGTATTTAGCCTCTATTTAAGATGGTAACTGTCATCAGAGGTTGTTCAGTCCAATGGTAAGGAGCATTCTGCTGGAATTTCTGTTTATTGTCAGTCCGTAGACTTATGTCTTAGATCCCAATATATCCTAATTTATATGAATATATTTTGAGCCCATTTTGATAAAAAATCCCTTGCTAAAACTATATGGTCTGTACCCTGTGGTGTACATAAATTTTGTGTTTCCAGCTATATATATATATATATATATTGGTAAAAGGAAAAGAAAATGCTGACAAATTGTTCCCAGTGAAAAATAGTTTAATTAGGAATAAGTAAAAATTAGTAATAAGTATTGGTTAGTATTCACTTTTGGTTTTAAGTTTTTACCGGTTGCACATTTCTAATGCTTTTCAAAAATAATTTTGAGATAGAGTGCCCGTGATGTTTGCTCTAATATATATATATATATATATATATATATATATATATATATATATATATATATATATATATATATATATATATATATAGTGACGAAACACAAGTCAATTGCATGAACTCATAATCCTTTATTTACTGCTATATATATTTCGATGATAGCCATTGAATGGCTATGACCTCATCAGGCAGTTAGTCAGTTCTTAGATATGCCAGCTCTGTGTGTATAGTGTTGATGGTATCAGAACCTTGGGACATATATATATATTTCAAACTACAATAAGACCAAAGGGTTATTATGATTATTTATTTGTTCATACATCGCTATGGGCATATCAATATTGCTAGAGTATCCCATCCATTTGTGGAGAAAAAACTGTTTATTATCAGTAAATTATTAACTGCATTATGGGTGCTCTACATAAACTGTTTCTCTTCAGGAAATATATATGATAAAAAATAACAATAAATTGATTAATATCATAAAACAAATTATCAAGAATAATAAAGGATTGAAAGCAATGTGCATCAAATAAACATAGATTTATAAATTTTACAAGTGCAAAGCATATATATTCATTATTATTAAGGCTAAAGAGTGAGTCTTGTTACTCTGGAGTTTCGTTTGTTATAAACAGGTGAAACTCCAGAGTAACATACATTTTAGCCTTAGTGATAGTGAATATTACAACTCTACTACGGTGTTGAGTACTCCTTTCTCACAGCTGTCGACCACATAGATACATAGATACATATATATATATATATGACAAGTAAGTATGTTTTGAAACAGCGAGCGTGTTTGAAGATAGAAATAGAATCTTTTGCTGTATTTTTGACTAAGAAGTTTTAGCCTGATAGTGGGGTTTAAAACCCTCAAAGAAATGGAAAGAGATGAATATTGACGTACATGTACATCAATACTTATTTTTTCTATTTCTTTGAGGGTTCTAAACCCCACTATCAGGCAGGCTAAAATTTCTTTAGTAAAAAATATGGCGAAAGCTTATATATATATATATATATATATATATATATATATATATATATATATATATATATATATACATGTATATGGATATTAATTTCCTTACCCTGAATGCAAACAAATCTGCATGAAAGAAGTGTAACCCATAAACGTTTACATAAAATCACTCACCAGACACAACCATACAAAATATAAAGAAAAATTCAATCATAGCCTTCAAACCGATACCCCAATCCTTCCAACATAACAACAACCAACTTGCATCAATTACTGTTATGGAAGGGGTGACAGGCTTCAACAGGCTGCAGCCACCATATTAAACACTTTTTGTTACAGAGAGAGAGAGAGAGAGAGAGAGAGAGAGAGAGAAGGAGAGAGTGTGTGAGATGGTTACATGAATATTTACATAACAATGTGGCTAACTAGATAGATAAATAGATTGATAGATAGAGATGGAGGCGGAGAGCTTGCAGGTTATCTAACAAGATAGAGAGATATAGAGACAACCTTGAGAGTTAGATGGATAGCTTTCTTAGATTGCTTAATTAGATATATAGATAGGTAAATGGATATAGATAGATTGCTTGATATAGCAACATATAGCTAGGTAGATAGATATATGAATTAAATCATATATATACCTAGATTGTTAAAGAGATTGCGAGATCATCTGACAAATATACCGATTTAAGAAATCATTTTCTGAACACACACATGTAGTTACTGTATATTATTCATTTATCCTTGTCACATGTTCTGGATACATCCAATCACTTTAAGCTATCACAAATAGATCTAATTCTACTGATGGTGATGATGATACTGCTATTGGCCACAAACCCACAAAGTATCTTAATATTCTTTCAATATAAATATTCTATTATCCCCTTTCACTCACGTTTCACTTTGTATTCCTTTTTAACATTGAAAAGAAAAATGACGTGTCTATATGTATATATATGTATGTATGTATGTAAGTATGTAAGTACGTCTATATGTATGTATATGTATGTAGGTATGTATGTGTATATGTATGTATGTAAGTACGTCTATATGTATGTATATGTATGTAGGTATGTATGTGTATATGTATGTATGTAAGTAAGTACGTCTATATGTATGTATATGTATGTATGTATGTATGTGTATATGTATGTAAGTATGTATATGTATGTATATATATATATATATATATTTATGTAAGTATATATATATATATGTATGTAAGCATGTATATGTAAGTATGTATGTGTGTATGCATATATATGTATGTATACATATATATATATATATACATATCTTTCTCACTCTCTATCTCTCTATATATATATATGTGTGTGTGTGTACATATATATATATATATATATATGTATGTATGTAAGCATGTATATGTAAGTAAGTATGTATGTATATATGTATATATATATGTATGTATACATATATATACATATCTCTTTCTCTCTCTCTATATATATATATATGTGTGTGTGTATATATATATATATATTGTACATACACAAATTTTTCTTTAGTTTGGTTTATATTCTTTCAAAGAATCCATTCCTTCTCCTCCACTCTTCATT
>OZ024747.1:56300288-56302788 GCA_964016885.1 Eledone cirrhosa
AATTGGGTAGAAGTCTATACTATCAGAAGATCAACCCAAGATTTATGAGTGAAATTGGGTAGAAGTTTACACTATCATTAGATCAACCCCAGATTTATGAGTGAAATTGGGTAGAAGTCTATACTATCAGAAGATCAACCCAAGATTTATGAGTGAAATTGGGTAGAAGTTTACACTATCATTAGATCAACCCAAGATTTATCTATATATAAATCTGAGCGACTACCGCCACACACTAGAGAGGATTGAGGTAGGAAGGGGTGATGATGACCTCTCACACTAGAGATAATTGAGGTAGGAAGGGGTGATGATGACACACACTAGAGATAACTTTACAAAGTACAGAAAACAGCGTGTAACATTCACTAAACTTGTTTGTCCAATTTACATACACACACACACACATGTATGCACATACACGTCAGCATGTTGAAAAAAATTCTAATGAGGGAAAATGGATAGAAGTTTACTATATCATTGAGGCAACACTAGATTTATGAATGAAATTGTATAGAAGGAAACTGCTTGGGAGCTTGTTGGATGGTCTGTACCTGTAATTCATATAACCTTCCTTGTCATACACTGTGTCTTGCTGCATCTACCCAAGAGGCATACACATGACATATGTTCCTGCAGCCTATCTAACAGACTTAAAAGAGAACTGATGTGGATGTTATAACATACAGGGAAAGTATATGTAAAATAGAGGTAATGCTGATAATGATGATGATATTAACCCTTTAGCATTTACATTACTCTATATATGATATTGTATTCTTGTGGTAAAGGCATTGTCTTACACTAGCAGAGGTACCCGGCGTTGCTCGAGTATTAAATAGCAGTTATGTATACCATTTATGTCAATACTTCAGTGCTGCTTTGAAAACTATACTTTTACAAAATCATTGGCTTTTTCCAAAAGGGGGGTTCCTGCCCCCAGGGGTCCCCTACTCAATATGTGCCAATTCTGAGAGTTCACATTCATCTGTAGAACAAACATAGCCCATGTGTCAAGTTTTGTGAAAATCGGTTGCGAACTCCAGGAGTTATGACGTTTTGTTGTATTGCACTGCAGTGCTTCACTCGACTCGAAGGAAGCGGTTGAAAGGGGTTATCTGCCAGGAGGCCCTATAATCAATATCTGGAAAAATACGCGCATGTATGTGTATGTATGTATTTGTGTGTGCGTATGTATGTGTATGTCCGTCGGCACATACATATGTACTGGCCTAAATCTTCACTATTTACTTTTACTATTTTAATAACCTCTGTCATTTTCGTTTTCAATTTTATTTACATCATTTTTAAACTCCGGGGCTGGAAATCATTCGGTTATTTTAAATAGAATATTAGTCTAACGACTCCATTTATACCATAAACTTGGTTTTGTCTTTGCATGAAAGTGTTCTTCTCAGTCCACATAACGTTGTATTATTCTCGATTTTTTTCCGTTCATTACCAGGGAACGTCTTCACGAACCAAAATATCATCTTCCTGTTTTCCTTCGGTTGCAACGTTTCCCGAAATATTTACTTCTGCGTTCACAGATTAAAACTTTTAGTTTCAGAAGATCCCGTTAATGTTGAAAGCAGTGATTCTTTGCTTAAACTTTAATCTGTTCTTATAACAAATATCCAGAATTATCCGTCGAAACGGCTTGAGCTCAGCTGTCGGGGTCTTACTGGTTCCTATTACCCACTCTACTACCTCAAGTATTGAGTACTTTGGTGCGTTATGGTCCACCTGGTTCCTTACCACATTTCCTTCGTTATATATATATATATATATATAGAGAGAGAGAGAGAGAGAGAGAGAGAGAGAGAGAGAGATACTTTGTACTGCTTTTGGAGGAAGGAGTGACCAGCAGTACGTTGTTCGGTATTATTACGAAAAGGTGTAGCAGAGAATCCCGCATGAACTAACAGCTCGGGAGGAAACTGCTTACCTCGAAGATTCATCGTTTTTGTCAACCCTCCGTTTACTTGGTATTTGTTGGTCTACAGTTAGATGAATGGCGCACAAAGAGTTAATGTTTATTGGCAAGAAGTTTTTTGAATAATAAAAGATGGGTTAAAGCGACCTACAATGTATCTGTGTGTATATATATATATATATATATATATATATATATATGTAGGAGGTGAGTTTAATTGTAGAACAATAAAACTATGCATATATCAGATAAGTAGCACTCAACAGTTGATAGAACTGGAGTATATATATAAGAAGAAATTAAAAGATGGTTAAAAAAGTTCCATATATTTTATTATGCACATTTCAAAAACAAATATCATCCTGGGACGATAGTTGCGTTCTCATCAGATAAAATGAGGTAACATGATATGATGCCTAAAAAAAAACCCTTCTGAACAAGAAAGTGTCCAGTCAAC
This sequence comes from Eledone cirrhosa, assembly GCA_964016885.1. NCBI lineage: Eukaryota > Metazoa > Mollusca > Cephalopoda > Octopoda > Eledonidae > Eledone > Eledone cirrhosa. The sequence goes on from OZ024747.1 coordinate 56,302,679, forward strand.
ATATGATAAAGTTTTCCAATCTTCTTTCTCCTATTATATTTTTTTATCATATGTTAATTGGACACTTTCTTGTTCACAAGGGTTTTTTTTAGGCATCATATGATGTTACC
>OZ024747.1:56307788-56337788 GCA_964016885.1 Eledone cirrhosa
ATATGTTGGAAGATTTTAATGTAAATTGGAAACCTTTAAAATAGGTCATTTTATTTCATAGAACCAGAGCCAGTTTGGGCCAGGTTGATAACAAAAGAGTTTGAATAGGTGGTTTTATTTCACAGAAACAGAGCTGGTTTTTGCCAGGTTGGTAACTAAAGAGTTTAAATAGGTGGTTTTATTGCATAGAACCAGAGCTGATTTGGGCCAGGTTGGTAACTAAAGAGTTTAAATAGGTGGTTTTATTGCATAGAACCAGAGCCATATTTGGCCAGGTTGGGAACAAATGGGCTAATGTATAAATCTAGCCATAAAACATTGAATTACAGCAGTAATGTCTCCACGAATCACATTGGCCCTGCCTACTATGGAGAAGTAGCATAACACAACAATATAACTTCATCCTGAAGATGAGATTATATATGTTTAGGAATAGTTATGGTGGATTTAGAAACTTTACAATGCCAAGGAAACTTTAAGGAACTCATTTGTAAAATATGAACAAAAATATTGAATCCATAAAATATATAAAACTATAATACAGTGATGTTTACAATGCATGTCTGAAAGTAAAGCTGGTCCCCATATGTATATATATATATATATATATATATATATATATATACACACATATATACATACATACCTATATATATATATATATTTTGTTTCTGAATTTGGCAACATGACCCTCCCAAAGCATAACAATATATATATATATATATATATATATATATATATATATATATATATATATATATAAGTATAGAGAGAGATATATATTATATGTGTGTGTGTGTGTGTGTGTGTGTGTGTGTAAAATGCATTCCACAATCCCATACATTTACATACATATATACATATACCTGTGGACACACACATATGTTCATGAGTTATGTTGTTTTTTTTTTTTTGTTTTTGTATTGCCAAAAATTTATACAGTGGAAGAGATTTATAATCGAGTGTCATTTATATAAAATGCAAACATAAATAGTGGAATATTATTTCCTAACGGGATGTCTAAGAGTTCAACTCCCGCTGGGATGTGTTGCACATTCATGTACTTCATATATGCTTCAATGCATCTGCAAGTGACTGAAGGAAAAATATATACTGTTTTATACAAGTATTTGTAGATTTTCTTAAAGCATATCAATTTTTTAAAAGAAAAATAATATCAAGTGCAAATATATATAGAAATATATATAGAAATATATATAGAAATATATGAGTGTATATATGTATATATGTGTATATATATATATGTGTGTGTGTGTGTATGTGTGTATATACATATATTTATGTGTGTATATATATATATATATATATATATATACATATATATATACATATATATATGAGTATATATATATAATGTATGTATATGTATGTAGATATATGTGTGTATATGTATGTAGATATATGTGTCTATATATAAAATACATGTATCTACATATATATATATATATATATATATATATATATAAAATCTCCCACACATGTAAACACATACACACGCAGTAGACCTGTCTCAGGTCAATGTCTATGGCGAGGTGTTCGGTGGATTGAAAATGATGTGTTAAAATGTATATTATGCCAGACAATATATAACCCTAGACACAAGTTCTTGCATCATTGCTTTTGTAAGCATTGAGTAGAAGAAATAGTGGGTGGTACAGAGTTGTGGGCAAAGCTCCAATCAAAATTTCTTCTAAAATAAAGCCATTTTACCTATGAGGAGATTTGAACTGGGAACCATGAGATAAGGGAATGTTTGTTAACTTACAAAACTTTCTGTTATTATTTTATTAGTAATGCACTGGGTAATTGCTGGCCTTGTGCCAAAAGTCGAAACAATTATTTTATTATATTACAGTTACCTCCCTTTATGGACTGAGTTCAAATCCCGCCGAGGTTAACTTTACCTTTCATCCTTACGGGGTCGATAATATAAAGTACCAGTAATACACTGGGATAATTGCTGGCCTTGTGCCAAAAGTAGAAACAATTATTTTATTATATTACACTATTTTACACAAGGGCAGTATCGGTAGAGGGTTAGCCGCCATGCTTTCTAGCATAGTTACGTCCCATTATGGTCTGAGTTCAAATCCCGTTGAGGCTAACTTTGCCTTTCATCCTTACGGGGTCGATAAAATAAAGTACCAGTAATGTACTGGGTAATTGCTGGTACTGGCCTTGTGCCAAAAGTAGAAACAATTATTTTATTATTTTACACTTTTACTTGTTTCAGTCATTAGACTGTGGCCATTCTGGGGCACAAATTTGATATCAACCTTTTTTTTTTTTCCATTTAGTACTAATACTTATTTTAGATTACAAGACATCAACAGAAAGGCACAAATGGAAACACACAAACACACACACCTGTGTACTCGCACACACTCACACGCATGCACACGCATATATATTTCATCATAACGACTCTCATTGTCTTTACCATTTAAAGTTCCATTTACTGCGATTGCATGGGTCAGATGGATCTTATACAGATGATACATTGATGTTAGCACTGATAAATGTATGTTTTACCAAGAAACTTGAAATCTCTTAATATACAATTTAAACTGTATGTATATTTTTCCCATATGTTAAACTCCACTTCGTGTTGAGGTCTCTGCACTTTGTTCAGCCAAACAATTCCATATATAAATATATATATCACCTTGATTGCCTTGACCAACCAGTCTGTCGGGCGCCATACGGCACGTGCTGTTTTAGCCATATGATGACGCCATCCCACTGGCTGGGCGGGCAGGCCGTAAGTCTAAAGTCTGTCTAAAGCCAGAAGGCTCATTTGGCCGGTGCTTACCCCGGTTTCATGGCGTGAAGCGACTGAGAGTACAAGACTACCCTCTGGACAGGACACCAGTCCATCACAGGGTAAAACCTCCAGATATTGCTGGTACTCATTTTCAGCTGAGTAAACTGGAGCAACGTGAAATAAAGTGTCTTGCTCAAGGAAACAACACATCACTCGGTCCGAGAATTCAACTCACAACCTTTCGATTGCAAGCCTAATGCTCTAACCACTAAGCCATGCGCCTTCATATATATATATATATATATATATATATAATATATATATATATATATTATATATATATATATTATATATATATATATATTATATATATATATATATATATATATATATATATATATATATATATATATATAACGAAGGAAAAGTGGTAAGGAACCAGGTGGACCATAACGCACCAAAGTACCCAATACTTAGGGTAGTGGAGTGGGTAATAGGAACAAGTAAGACCCCAACGGCTGAATGAAAATTTATTCTGGTATTTAAATAGCCGAGCTTATCAAGGGGTAATTCCATATATGGTCAAAGAGATAATCACCAGGATTAGTCACATCACAAGTTAGTAGTAAATCTGTGATGGCAAATTGGTGGGGGAAGGGGTAGCTAAAATAAAGTAGAATAAATAAGTCAAATGTTTAAAATTTATCTTCGTTTATTATTGCTATATATATTTCGGTGACAGCCATCTTTGGCTGTGACCTCTTCAGGCAGTCCGAATGAGTGTGGTATAGACAATTGGTTTAGAAATATAATTTTAAAATGTTTGCATGAAATTATGATGGTTGCATTTTAAATAAATATAAACACTGGGCATCAGGTTAGAATGTCTCAGTAAAGAATCGCTGGACAGATGTTATGGGAAAAACTAACTGGCAGGAGACCCAGAGGTAGACCCCGAGCAAGGTGGTTGGATAACATCCATAAGCTTGGTTGGTCACTCTTGGTGATCCAGCCGGGTCAGTTGGGGATGGCTGCTTCTGACAGAACTCACTGGAGGGAGTGTTTGATGACTCTGCTGCCATGACAGTTCTCAGGAATAAGTTGTCAAAGAAAAAGAAGATAAACACTTTAAAACAAACAACAATGTATTGTAATATCAGGTGGTTCGCTATCAAAAGAGTTAACCCTTTCATTAGCATACCATCTTTTCTCTTGTAACAATTAATGAATGAATGTATTACGTCATGCAGTAATACAGAGTACCCGACCTCCCATGGGCACAAGCTGAAGCATATAGACAATATGCCCCCACACCCTACCACAGCAAAGTGGTCGTGGAGGTGCCACGGCAAAAAAGCACCCAGCCCACACTGCAAAGTGGACGTGTAGCGCCACGGAAAAAAGCACCCAGCACTCACTGTAAATGAGGTTGGTGTTAGGAAGGGCATCTAGCTGTAGAAATCAAGCCAAAATCCGTTCCTGTATGAGCAAGGCCAACCAGACACTGCCCACAACAGGACAACCCGTCTAACCCATGTTAGCATCGAAGAACAGACGTAAAACGGTGATGATGATGATGATGATGATGATTACTACCCCAGTCATTGGATATATCCTCATTCTGTATTACCTGATTGATTATAGGGGTGACTAGTTCAGATCCTACATCTCTAGGTGATTTCAACCTCTCAGCATCTATCTCAGACAATCCAGCAGCTTTACCCTCTTTTATCTCCTTGATTGCTTTCTTGACCCTACAACTGTTAATTCTGATAGCTGGCCCCTCTGTTAGGTCAGCTGGAGGTAGAGCCCGGATTTAATGGGGGGAAAAGTGGGCAATTGTCCTAGGGTCTCTGCAGAGGGCGCCCCCACCAACATCAGCTGTAGCAATTTATTTGTGCCCTTATTCTTGTTAGTTTTAGGATGGTTAGAATTTTTTGATTTAATACCTGTATGTATAACTTTTCAATTCTAATTACTTGCGCCAAGCTAACTTTGATATGTAAAACCACACATGAATTGCCCCGGACCCCAAGGTCTAAATCCAACCCTGGGTGGAAATAGTCTCTCTTCTTCGCATACACTCTCCACATTCCTCAACCTCTCATACTACCATTTTCAGGCTTTTTCTTTTGGGTGTTAGTGAGGCTAAATGCACTGTCTTCATTTTGAATATTTTTTCCCAACAACTTTTTATTCATATTAGCATTCTGCTTTAAAATGCAGAACACTTCATACCTCTGATCCTCATGGTGTAGGACATTGGCAAACCTCCTGCTTTCAGTATCTTTGCTTGCTATGTATACCTGTTGTCTAGTCACTATTTTAGCTAACTTTTATTAATCTTTTCTGTCTCCATTTTTCCACCCTTTCCATGCTAGTCTCTTCTTGGCTTTAACATCTCTGTCCATAGTACTGTTCCACCATTAGGACACTCTCTGTCCAGCTGGTGCTTCCTCTAGCCAAAAATCTTGTTAGTAGCTCATAGATGGCTGTCTGAAATAATTAGAATATATTGGGTTTGCCTTGCAACCACATAGTTCAGGGTTCAGTCTTGATGTATGGCACCGTGAGCAAGTGTTTTCTATTATAACCACTGATTGATTAATGCCATGTGAGTAAAATTCAAAAAAAAAATTTGCATGGAAGTCACTCATATGTGTGTGTGCATGTGCATGTGATGTGTGTGTTTGTGTGCATGATATGTGTGTTTGTGTGTATGATATGTCTATGATGTGTGTGTTTGTATGTGTGATATGTGTATGATGTGTGTGTTTGTGTGCATGATATGTCTATGATGTGTGTGTTTATGTGTGTGATATATGCCTGATGTGTTTGTTTGTGTGGGTGTCTTTGTTTAACTGCTAACTTAGTGGTTCATCCACAAGAGGTTGATATAATGGTATCTGATTTTAGGCACAAGGCCAGCAATTTTGAGTGTGTTTGTGTGTGTGTGTGGGGGGGGGGGGTCAGTTAAATCATCCCCAGTACATTACTGGTACTTTATTTTATTGACCCCTTAAGGATGAAAGGCAAAGCTAACCATGGCAGGATTTGAACTCAGAACATAAAGGGTCACAACTTTAACCTTCAAAGCATGTTGTCCGTCACTCTACCAATATTGTTTCTACTTTTGGCACAAGGCCAGCAATTACCCCAGTGCATTACTGGTACTTTATTTTATCGACCCCATAAGGATGAAAGGCAAAGTTAACCTCGGCGGGATTTGAACTCAGACCATAAAGGGACGTATCTCTTTGTTGCAAAGCATGGCGTCCGACCCTCTACCGATACTGCCAATCCACTGCTATATACCATGCCCAATTCACTAGACTTGATATAATCGACTAATTGCCTTCAAAGTTGTGCCCCAGCATGGCCTCAGTTTGAGTGAAACTAGTAAAAGAATATTAGAATATGCGCATAAGTGTATTTCTGTGTATGTCTCTCTGAGTCTATGTAGCCATGCATAAGTGTGCATGTGTGTATGTATTGCATGTATATCTGAGTATATATATATATATGTGTGAATGCATGTGAGTGTGTAAATGTGTGTATGATATGTATGTATACATATATATATATGTGTTCATGATATCATTTATGTGTATAAATATGTCTAAATACATGTGTATGTGTGAGTCCTGAATTCATGTCACTATATATATATATGTGTGTGGGGGGGGGGTATGAATGCATGTGTGTGAATGTATGTGTATGTGTATGCTTGTGAGTATATAAATATGTCTGTGTGAATACTTGTGTATGTGTATGCATGTCAGTATATATGTATGTGAGTGTGCATGTGTATGTGTGCGTATATATGCATGTTTGTATATATATATGTGGGCATGTGAATAAATGTGTATGCATACGCATGTCAGTATATATATTATGTGTGTGTGTGTGTATGCATGTCAGAATATATATATGTGGGTGTGAGAATGCATGTGTATGTGTATGTGTATGCATATCACTATATATATATGTGGGTGCGAGAATGTATGTGTATGCGTACACATGTCAGTAAATATATATGTGTGGGTGTTTGAATGCATGTCAATGTGAATGCATGTGTGTGAATGCATGTGTGTGAATGCATGTGTGTGAATGCATGTGCGTGAATGCATGTGTGTGAATGCATGCATGTGAATGCATGTGTGTGAATGCATGTGCGTGAATGCATATGTGCAAATGCATGTGTGTGAATGCATGTGTGAATACATGTGTGAGTGTGTATGTGAATCAGTAAATATATATGTGGGTGTGTTAATGCATGTGTGTGAATGCATGTGTGTGTATGTATGTGTATGGATGAATGTGTGTGAATGTGTGTGTATGAATGCATGCGTGTGAATGCATGTGTATGAATACATGTGTGTGAATGCATGTGTATGAATCCATGTGTGAATGCATGCGTATGAATACATGTGTGTGAATGCATGTGTATGAATACATGTGTGTGAATGCATGTGTATGAATACATGTGTGAATGCATGTGTATGAATACATGTGTATGAATACATGTGTGTGAATGCATGTGTGTGAATACATGTGTTAATACATGTGTATGAATGCATGTGTATGAATATATGTGTATGAATACATGTGTGTGAATGCATGTGTATGAATACATGTGTGTGAATGCATGTGTGTGAATACATGTGTGTGAATGCATGTGTGTGTATGCATGTGTGAATGCATGATTATGAAAACGGGTGTGAATGCATGTACATTTATCCATATTTTTCTGCATTTTTGTGCAATTTTGTCTGTGTGTTTGTGCATTTATGTATCTTTGTGTGTGTGTGTGTGGGTGTGTGTGGGTGTGTGTGGGTGTGTGTGGGTGGGTGTGTGTGTGGGTGTTTATCTATGTGTGTTTTCATGACTGTGTATATTTGTTCATGAGTGTGTCTGTACATATCTGCATGTGACCAAGTTTGGATGTCTATGCCTCTGTGTGTGTGTGAGTGTGTGTATGCATGTATGTGTGTATGTATGTTTGTGTATGTACATGTTTGTTTGCCCACGCCTTTGTACCTCTGTGTGAGCATGTGTGTGTCTGTGTGTATGTATGTGTATATGTATGTTTGTGTATATGCATGTTTCGATGTCCGCGCCTATGTCTATGCCTCTCTGTGTGTGTGTCTGTCTGTGTGGCTATGTATGTGTGTGTCTCTCAGTGTATATACGTGTGTGTATCTGTGTGTATGTATGTGTGTGTGCATGTTTGGATGTCCATACCTGTGTATGTCTGTGTTTGTGTGTGCATGTGTATGTATGTGTGCATGTTTGGATGTCCATGCCTGTGTGTCGATGCCTGTGAGTATATGTGTGTGTCTGTATGTATGTCTGTGTGTGTGTGTGTATATCTGTGTGTATATATGTATGTGTGTTTGTGCATGTTTGGATGTCCATGGCTGTATGTCTATGCCCGTGCATGAATCTATATGTGTGTCTGTGTGTGTGCGTGTGTGTGTCTGTCTGTGTGTGTGTGTGTCTGTGTGTGTCAGATTTGATGACTAAGCAATTGGTCACTCCTTTAAAAATATATATAAAAAAATAAATAGAGAGGAATCAGGTAAGAATGGGGTCAGATGATGATGGTATGAGGGGGAAAGGGAGGAGAAAGGGAAAGAGTGATGAAAGAGAGAGAGTATCGGGGGAAAGAGAGTACTGAGAGAGAGTGAGAGAGAGTAAAGAGAAAGAGGAGAGTTCTGAGACAGCTAGAGAGAGTAAGGAGAAAGACCAGAGTTATGAGAAAGCTAGAGAGAGAGAGAGAGAGAGAGAGCAAGGAAAATGAGGAGAGTTATGAGACAGTTAGGGCAAGAGAGAGAGAAAGAGAGAGAGAGGGAGAGAGAGAGAGGTGAGAGTAAGGAATGGGGGAGAGGAAGGCAAAAGAGAGAGAAAGAGAGGAATTGATTAGCATTGGGGGTGAGCTGCTGATGGTAAGGGGAGAGCAATCATGGGAGAAGATTCACATAGCAATGGGGTCAGATACTGATAGTAAGATGGGGTGGGGGGAAGTAAGGAGGGAGTTTGACGGGGACAGGGGGAGAGGATTCAAGGGAGAGTATCCAGATAGCAGGGGGGGGGTCTGCTACTACTGATGACGATTGTAGGGGAGAACAAAATGATGGGGAGCAAGGCAGCAGGAGAGGGCAAGTCAAGGGAGGTCAGTTGCTGATTGTAGGAGGGAAGGGATATATGGATAGGGAATAAGGAGATAAGGGAGAGGAATCAGGTAGGGCTGCAATACTGGGGTGGGGGAGGGCAAGGAAGGAGTGTAAGCATACAGGAGTGAGGAGGAATGAGGGGACGAGAGGGTAGGGGTTTTGTGTTGCAATGGGGTCAGATAGTAATTGCAGGAGGGGAATGTAAGGATGGAGCTTTAGGAGACAGGGGAGAGGAATGAGATCCTAGTGTGGTCAGCATTGATGTTAGATGGGAGAGAGAGAGGGGTGAGGAATGGGGTAGGTGGAGTGTGGGCTTGTATTGGTAGGAGGGGGTGTCAGGGGACAGGAATCTGTGGTTGTGGAAGAATTAAAATATAGTAGTGGACACAGCAAGGAACAGAGAGAGGGGGGGGGAGAGAGAGAGAAAGGAAAGGGAGGCAGGTAGTGAGAGACAGACAGAGAAGGACTGACGAAGAGAGGGAGAGGGGGAAAAGACACAGAGGGAGAAGGAAACAGGGGGAGAGAGACAAATAGGGGCAGAAAGAGAGACAAAGTGAGAATGGGGGAGATAGGGAGAGAGGCATAGAGGGAGTGGGGGAGACAGAGAGAAATGTAAGAGACAGAGGGAGAGAGAGAGGGGGAGAGAGAGAGAGTTGATTGTAAAGAAATGAAGAATAGAGAGAGATAGCAAAGGAGAATGTCACAGAGGAAGAATTCAATAAACTAAGTAGGTGAGGGTGGATGAAAGTCACTGAAAGAGAGTAAGAATTATGATGGAAAGATCTGTAAAGAGAGATAGAGAGAGTAAGAGGTGAGTGAGAGGGAAAGGAGAGAGAGAACTATAGATGGTGGCTTAGAGGAGAGGGGGAAGGGAAATGAGCCAAAAAAATGGTTGTGGGAGGAGGACAAATATTAGTTTTAGAAGGTTGCAGAGAAAGGGAGTGGACAAGAGAGTAGAAGTAAGAGGCTAGTAAGGAATTTGAGGTGGCAGGAGGAGTAAAGATAAAAGTAGAGGGATAAGAAGAGGGTGAGATCAAAGAAGGAACCCTTTAATTACCATATTTCTAATGAAAAAGTCTTTGTTTCAATTAATTATTGAAGAATTTTGAGGGATTTATTAAAACTATTTACTCCTTAACTAAGATAGTAACTTAATATATGGTTCTGATATAAAATCATGCAGAAAGATTCTATTTTAATTAGAAACCCTTGAAAACTTTCATGACTTCATTTCTATCAATTAATTAATGAAGAATTTTGAAATGATTTTAGCAGAAAATATCTAAAAATAGGTTTGGTAATACAAATGTTTATAATATTTTTACTACTGGATAGATTGTCATGAACATTCAAAATATTAGAGTAAAGACTTCAATGTTTAAAATGATGCAGTCATAGTGTTTTGAAGAATGTCTTCTTAATGCAGTTTCATGTGACATAGAACATTAACCCTTTAGCATTTAAACCAGCTGTATCCAGCTAGAATTCTTTCCCATTTTTGAAACTGGTCATAACCAGCAGCTCACGCTGACGTTTTTAAAATAAACAGTAAAATCATCAAAATCTCATAGACTTGAGATTATATAAGATAATTATGTGAGATAAGGCCTTTACCATGAATATTCAATAGTAAATACGGAGTAATGTAAATGGTAAAGGGTTAAGATATAATTTTGACTGGTTGAACATAGACCAAGTTTTCTGACAGGATGGCTTCTTCTCACCACTAAATATATGGGGAAATTTTGATGTGTATGGCTCTGGAAGGATATATAGGTTGTGTCTTGATAATTATAATTAGTCAGGGGTTTTATAGCTAATATTAGTAAATATATGGGGAAATTATGATGTGAATGGCTCTGGAAGGGTATATTGGTTGTGTCTTGATAAGTAGTCAGCCGTTTTGTAGCTAATATTAGACACATTATATCATCACTCTACAAAATTCTTATGATACCTGGTGAATTAACATTGTTAAAATGTTAATATGTTTTATGGTATTTGTTCTGGCTTTCTCTGCTCTCTGATTTCAAAACCAGCCAACATCAACATTCCCTTTCATCATTTTGTGATCAATTAAAAGTCCCAATTGATTCTTCTATTATATCTCTTTCTCACTTCCTGTCTATCACTCTCTCTTTCACCTTCTATGGAAGGAATCAGCACAATCATATTACCACCCTACTATAAGCTAATGGTATCCCCATCCTGCTATAAACCAATAGTATTACCACTTTACGATATCATCATCATCATCATCCTTTTTTAACGTCCACTTTCCATGCTAGCATGGGTTAGACGGCAATGGTATTACCACGTTGCTATAAACCTATAGTTTTACCACTCTACGATATGCCAGTGATATCACCACCCTGCTATAAACCTATAGTATTATCCATGGCCTATGAGAGGGGCATCCAGCTGGTACTTTGATCCAGGGCCCAAGAGCTAAGAAGGCCCCCACAGCAACCATGCAACATCCATTTTGAGAAAAATCTTTGCCTGCTTTGGACCCCAAATGTGTCTTGTCGTCTCACCTTGCAAACTTTCACTTGGAGGCCCTGGTATTACCACTCTACAATATGCCAATGGTATCACCACCCAGCAATAAAACAATGATACCACAATACTGTGATATCTGAATGATATCACAACACTGTAATATCGCTATGATACTCTTACTCTCCTTACAACCAGTCATAGTAATGAAGGATATCCAGCTTCACATAAAACATATCATGGAAGTGTCTGGTCTCTATCAGAACACTGACAACAGTAAGATAATGTTGTTGGGTCTAATCAGTGCTCAGAAGTTTGAATCAATGGCCTGATGATTGAACGGGTTAAAAGATTCCAATACCTGACAGGGGCAGAACAGAGAGAGAGAGAGGGGGGAAGGTGGGAGGAGAGACAGAGAAAGATAATGAGTGAGGGTTGAGAAAAAGAGAGAGACTTGAAGGACTGTAGCTTCATGCCTAAAAGCACATATCAAACTCCTGGCCCTCAAGTCACAAGTATAGTTTCACGGCTTCACACACTCACACACATATATATATATATATATATATAAACACACACAGACACACATACATATACACACACACATATACACACATATACACACATATATATACTCATGTATTGAGTTTTGTTTCACTCAGGTTGGTACAGCCAACCTATATATGTGTAAGTTGATGTAGGGAGGGGGAGGAGGTCTGTGTGTGTGTGTGTGTGTGTGTGTGTCTATGTGTGTGTAGGTCTGTGTAGGTGTGTGTCTGTGTCACTATATGTGTATGTGTTCATGTATGTCTGCCTTACAATTTCACAGAGAAGATAATGGGTTACTCAAGGCTTCTTTAAAAAAGCATTAGCCTAAGGTTTCACACAGTGGAGAATGAACTTGAAACCATATGGCAGGTTGTGAAGTGTATGAAGTGAACACTTCACCTGCACCTACACTTCACCTGTATGAAGTATTTATTTTATTTATTTTTTTTTTTTTTGCTATTTCTCATACAAAACTTATAAATCTCTACCTGAACTAAGGTAAAGTTGGGAAAGAAATACATATCGAAATGGTTAAAATTACATTAATATGATGTAAAAAACACAAAGGAAAAAATATATTGTTGGGTAAAACGCTAAATTAATAAAGGTGTAAACAAATGAGGGATTGAGAGATTGAAAGAATAAGAGAATGAGAGAATAAAGAAATGACAAAAAATAAACAAACCCACAAAACCTTGTGTTATTTTTCAATTAATTATTCCTAAAAGCATGCCTGATTAAATGTTGTGTTGTAGGGACATACAACATTTCATATAGCACTTTTATAATTTAACAACATGCTAGCTAAATGAATAACAGAATAAAAAAAACAAATTATTATTTTTATTATTTTTCATTATTATTTATTTATTATTATTATTATTATTATTATTATTATTATTATATAAAAGTTTTACGGTGCATATATATATATATATATATATAAAAGTTTTATGATGTACATATATATATGTATAAATATATATATATATATATATATAAAAGTTTTACGATGTACATATATATATATAAATATATATATATATATATATATATATATATATATATATATATATATATGTGTGTGTATATATAGTTATATATATATATATGTATATATATATATAAACATGATTTTCTTTAGATTGTATATATAAAAAGAAAGACTTGAGATTAACGGAATAAAAGGATAGACTTTCTTGGAAGTTGTTTTTCCTTCCAACTTTTTTTATATCATCGCATTATGTTAACTTAATGAAAGAGATAAAAAAAGAACAAAAAAAAAAAAGAGAATAACAGATCAAAGGAATAAAGAAATTAAAAAACAAACAAGAATCAACAAACACTGATGATATCATGTGAACAGAATTAAAGGATAGCGAAGAATACACACACCTACACACACACACAAATATATGAAACAATATAATCACGATAAAGGCAATGCAACAAAGATTTTTTTTATACCGTTTTCAAATATGTCAAACCCAACATTAATAAATATATGAAGGGGCTTCTATACACTTTCTTTTGTTCTTATTTAATCGTTCAATATTTAATTTTTACATATTAACATGTTGTTTTCTTATTGTATCTTAATAAAGAAAAAGAAGGTATGGAACTATAAAAGATTGAAGGGAAAACAATGGGTGTATCAAAAATATATATAGTCAGATGAGGCTGAAGAAATTTGGTGAAATTATCATACCTTAGTGTTTGAAGGTGTTAAGATTGATATATAATTAATCCTTCATGTATATAAGTAGGTATGTGTGTGTATGTAAATGAGTGTGTGTATATATATAAATATGTATAAATATATATATGTGCGTGTGTGAGTGCATACATACATACATACATACATACATATATATATATATAAATATATATATAAATATATATATATATATATATAAATATATATAAATATATATATATATATATATATATATATATATATATATATATATATATATATATATATATATATATATATATATATTCATGTATATATATATATATGTGTGTGTGTGTCTGTATACATGTGTATACGAGTATATCTATTCCAGAATAATACTAAGAGTAAATGGCTATATATATATATATATATACCTATCATATACATGTTTACATACCTACATATTAGGTATGGGTATATTATTCATGTTGGTATAGTTTCAGTTACACTCTCCGTATTTATACAGATATCTTGCATAGTTTCCCAGTCTATTCCTCTGGAGATCTTCTTTGAAAGTTGAGCGCCAAGTTTTCTTGAGTTTCCCCTTTTTCCACTTACCCCTGACTGGGAACCATCTCATTGCCACAGAGAGTTTCTGGTACTCAGACATGCACAGAATGTGTCCAGCCAGTTTCAGGCACCTTTAAGCATTGGTGTCAGTCAGTAACCTCTGTTTATTTCTCTTCAGTACCTCAACATTTGTAATCCAGTCTCAATATGTGATTTTAAGGATGTTATTTTTATTGAACTTAGAAGGATATAAAATACAGAGTTGATCTTGGCTCATTTTGAATTCAGAATGTAAGAAGCCAGAACATATACCACATGGCATTTTACCCAATCCTCTACCAGTTCTCTCAGTTCAACTAATTATATTGAACACTTGATACAGAGTAATGTGTTCCTGACAACATTCCAGCTGTGAAATGCTCAGCCTCAGTCAGCATTTTACACAAAACTGCAGCTTGGCGAAAGAAGCAAAGACCTGCAAATGGTTGTGTTACATGAATGGTGACAACATTTCACTATATTGAACCCTAGTATGTGGCTGATACTTCTTTTATTGACTTCCATAGCGATGAAAATCAAGATCAAAAAGGCAAATAACTGTCAACCACAATATTGTTTATCCTCATCATTGATGAATCTGTTAATTCACTGTTTACACCCTTTTTAGTGTTTAAACTGGCCATATCCATCCAGAACTCTCTCACCTCTTTCTGTTCAAACTGCCTGTAACCAGCTGCTCATACTTATGTTAAGTTATTGTTCTAAAATAAATAACATCAAAATGTCATAGATTTGATATTATGGGAGATAATTATGTGAGATAAAGCCTTTAGCATGAAAATAAAATAGTAAATATAGAGTAATGTAAATGCTAACTAGTTAATAATAAAATAACAATAATAACTAATTTCAATCCTAAGCACCGGACCAGAAATTTGGAGAAAGTGTTAGTCAATTAAAACAAATTTAGTACTTCACTGGTACTTAATTCTATTGATCTTAGAATAACATAAGGCGAAGTTAACTTCTGCAGGATTTTAACTTACAATGTAAAGGTCAAAACTAAATACCACATGAAATTTTGCTTATGAATTTAATGATTTTGCCAAATAATCTTAATTATGTTAATACATTAAAGTAGGTGTATATATGTATATTCTAGATTGTAGGTCATGTTATTGCACCAAGGTAACTGAAATTTTCTATTAAGCTAGGCCTAGGGATTAGGGTGTTAATCATATAAATATAAGGTTGTGGTTTTGATTCATGGACTGGGTGGTGCATTGTATTACTGATCAAAACGTTGTTTGGGGCCTATATCATTAAAACATTTGGAAAGCCTCTTACAAGATATAACTTCATAGGGACGGAGCAGCTAAATGTGGGCTGTAAATTTCCTTTATGTTTTCATAAAGAATGTCATAGACATTGTTAATTTTTCTAAAAATTGTTCTTTTTAGAACCAGACAAAAAATTAAGAGTATTGTATATCCCAAGCACTGTAATAGGCACTGGTGAAATTTAGGGACTAGAAAAATTATTCATTTACAGTAAATATGTAAACTAGTACAATATTTGAAAAAAAACAAAAATCATGTTTTTGAGAAAAGAAAATAGCTGAGTTAAATGTTATCTTACTTTCTCACCTAGTCTTGGACTGTGACAACTCATCTAATTCATGCCAAAATTGGAGATGGACATAAAATGGTGGTAGAGGTGTGGGGTTATGGTGTGGTCATCTTTATCTTTGAAGGCATTTTTATGAAATTCAACTTGAACCATCTTCTGGATCACTTGGAAGCAACAATACTGGAGGGAGTCCATTCTCCTGAACCAAATGAAGATGGGCATTTGTTTAAAAACTATTTATCCAAAATATAGTGAATCAGTGTGGAAGTATATGGTTTAGGGGTTTGGAGAGGTTACAAAACTATAACCTTTTTGTGTATGGCTAAGGACAGAGGCTCATGGCAATTTCTGAGCATATAACATCTAGAGTGGCACCCCAATGGCTAGCACCACCAGTAGCACATCTAGGGTGCACCTCAATGACTAGCACCACCAGTGGCACATCTAGAGTAGCACATCTAGGGTGGCACTCCAATGACTGGCCCCACCAGTGACACATCTAGAGTAGCACATCTAGGGTGGCACTCCAATGACTGGCTCCGCTAGTGATACATCTAGAGTAGCACATCTAGGGTGGCACTCCAATGACTGGCTCCACCAGTGACACATCTAGAGTAGCACATCTAGGGTGGCACTCCAATGACTGGCTCTGCTAGTGACACATCTAGAGTAGCACATCTAGGGTAGCACCCCAATGACTGGCTGCACCAGTTACAGAACTTGATTGATTGACTAAAATAATTGTTTCTACTTTAGGCACTAGGCCAGCAATTACCCAGTGCATTACTGGTACTTTATTTTATCGACCCCCGTAAGGATGAAAGGCAAAGTCAACCTCGGCGGGATTTGAACTCAGATCGTAAAGGGACGTAACTATGCTGCAAAGCATGGCGTCCGACCCTCTACCGATACTGCCAATCCAAAATAATGGAATATATTAAGATACTCAATGAAATAAAATAATAAATGAATTGTCAAATATTTAGAAAGATAAATAATTAGATTCTGGTGAATTAATCTATAAAATAAAAGTTAAATTATTATAAATAATTAGAGGGATGTCAAATCTGTGTCACTGTTATTTCAAATTATCATCATCATCATTGTAGTGGGGACAGGGTGATGATGGTAGTGTTGTTGATGGTGTCGATGATGGTAGCAGAAGGGTTGGTGTTGTTGGTGATGGCGGTGGCAGAGGTGTTAGTGTTGTCCCTAAATTGCTGGCCTTGTGCCGATAGTTGCCTTTCATCCTTATGGGGTCGATAAAATAAAGTACCAGTAATGCACTGGGTAATTGCTGGCCAAAAGTAGAAACAATTATTATCTTACTGGAAGCACGGTGAATTGGCAGTATCGGTAGAGGGTCGGACATCATGCTTTCCAGCATAGTTACGTCCCTTTACGATCTGAGTTCAAATCCCGTCGAGGTTAACTTTGCCTTTCATCCTTACGGGAGGTCGATAAAATAAAGTACCAGTTATGTATTGGGTAATTGCTGGCCTTGTGCCAAAAGTAGAAACAATTATTATCATTATTTAAAAATAAATAATAATAATTTTTATTGTTGTTGTTGTTGCTGTTGTTGTTGATATTTTATTATTAATAATCAATATTTTTCAAATGTGATGATTATTGCAGATTTGCTGTTATTTATATTTATATTGAATTGTTCTTGCTTATTGTTATCACTATTTTCTGATTCTGTTCTTCTTATTATTGTTGTTGTTGCTGTTGTTGTTCTTATTGTTGTTGTTGCTGCTGTCATTGCTGCTGTTGTTGTTGTTATTGTTGTTGTTGTTGCTGTTGTTGTTGCTGCTGTCATTTTTGCTGTTGCTGTTGTTGTTGTTGTTGTTGCTGTTGTTGTTCTTATTGTTGTTGCTGCTGCTGCTTTTGTTGTTGTTGTTGGTGTTGGTGGTGGTGGTGGTGGTGGTGGTGGTGGTGGTGGTGTTGTTGTTGTTATATTTGTTGTTAATGGCGTGTTTAGTTTGTTTCAATTTATCTCATACAGCAGTTTTTATTCCTAGAAATTTACATTTGTTTGTGATACCTTATTAACTCCGATTTTAAAAATTTGTTGCTATTTAATTATGTCACAACTAATAATATTTCACAATTAAATACAGCTTAGTTCTCCCCTAATTTACATCACAGTAGACAGATAATTTACATTCGGATATGATTAATTATCTGTTTAATTAAGGGAGGGGAGTAGCTTGTTCCATTGTGGTGTGCTGGGAAAGAGAAATACAAAGGAAGTGAAACTTCTTCATCATCATCATCGTCATCATAATCATTGTTTTATGTCTGCTTTCCAGGCTAGCATGGGATGGATGGGTCAACATGATTTGTAACTAGACAGGTTGGGGAGAATGTGTTGATCATACATTCCATATTTTAGCATGTTTGGGTCATGTGCCTGGATGCCCTTCCTAATGTCAATCGCATGTACAGGGTGCATTTTATCTTGACACAAGCACTAACACTTTACAGAGTGTACTGGGTGCATTTTATCTTGACACAGGCACTAACTCTTTACAGAGTGTACAAAGTGTATTTTATCTTGACATAAGCACTAACACTTTACAGCGTGTGCTGGGTGAATTTTATCTTGAAACAAGCACTAACCCTTTACAGAGTGTACTGGGTGTATTTTATAATGTTACTATCACTTTACAGAGTGTACTAGGTGCATTTTATCTTGACACCATCACTACCACTTAAGATATACTTAACGATACTCTTTTGTGTTCTTGCATACACCTCAATAACTAAGTTTTATGTATACGAAAAATAAAACTGTGGTTAGAGCATCAGACAAAATGCTTTGCAGCATTTTGTTATGACACATTACATTCTGAGTTCAATTTTCACCAAAGCCAACTTTGTCTTTCATCCTTCTGGGGATTGATAAAATAAAGTACCAGTCCCATATTTGGGTTGATATCATCGACTTTCTCCTTCCACCAAATTGCTGGCTGTTTGCCTAAGAAATAATTATTATCATCATCATCTTTGTTTTGTTTTTTCTTCATAAAATTTACATTTTATTTGTGATACCTTATTAACACTGGTTTAAAAATTTGTTGGCATTTAATTTTGTCAAAACTAATATTTCACAATTAAATATAGCTTAGCCCTCCCATAATTCACATCACAGTAGACAGATAATTTATATTTGGATATGATTAATTATCTGGTTAATTAAAGGAGAGGAAAAGCTATTAAAATTGTAGTTGAACGAGTGACTGGATCATGTTTACTTGAATGAAAAGAGATTTTGTTTGGTTCTCTTTACCCAGGAAAGGGTTTCCAAATATTTAAACATCAACTCAATTAACTGGAATTCAAAAGGTTCATTCCTAGACATTTTATTGTGTACATATATTGAGAAGTGGTACAAACCACAATGGTAGTAAGAGGAAATAAGCCTCTCAAACTTTTGCAGATACAGTGGCTAATGAAGAAATATTAAAAAATAATTTTAAAAGAGACAATTAAACCAATAAACACAGTTACAATTTGGAAATTACAAAAGAAAAAGTGTAAAAAATACAGATTTGAATGATATTAAAAACATCAACAACTTTTTTTTGCTATCACAGCACATGTCTCAGAAACATTAGAATTGTAACCAGAGATATTGATAGAAACACTGACTCTTGCTTTATTGCAGCCCAAACATATTTCTGACTAGTCTTTCTAGCTATATTTGGAGATTGAAAGATATTGACACAATACCTTTAATATGCTGTATTGCTTTCATGTATAGTAACAGCAGAATTACACTAACACTCAGGTGGAAAAGTTTTGATAGTATCACAGAACAAGAACAGCTTAACCCTTTAGCATTTACATTACTCTATATTTACCATTATTTTTTCACAGTAAAGGCTTTATCTCACATAATATCAAATCTATGAGATTTTGATGTTATTTATTTTGAGAACAATACCTTAACATCAGTAAGAGTGACCGGTTACAACCAGTTTGGACAGAAAGAGGTAGAGAATTCTGTTTGTATATGACCAGTTTAAATGCTAAAGGGTTAATTAGAGTAAATGATACTCTTTGGAACTGTTTATATTAAGTAAAATAACTGCTACATAATTTTAAAATGAATGGTTCATCACTGATTTACAATAAATTTCAAAAACTCTCACATAATATATTGTTTTCTCTTTACCTCTAATTTTTGCTATTGGTGTTTTTATTTGATACTAACTCTTTTTTTCATGTTGCATTTCTGCAAGATTGGAATGTCAGCAGCCTGTCTGACGAAGGAGCCCCGCGAGGTGGGGTGGTTGATGCTGTGCAGGTCACTGGCCATTGTCCACAGAAATGCCATTGCAGTTTTATTCATGCGGCATAGTCCTAACACCATTAGCCCATTACCCTCTCCCCTTCCCTTCTTTTCTTCTGTGGCCCTTGCTTTTCCCTCCTTTTCCTCTCATTTATGGAATTTATAGTCCTTTCCTCTACAGCAAAATCTGCCCTTCTTTACCCCTTCCCCTTTTTCCTGTTATTTAAATTTACTTTTATCTGTCTTTTTCATATTTATGTAATCATCAATGGTTTTAAAGCCAACTTAGTGAATATAACATCTGTACATATGACAAGTATAACACTAAATAACATTGATATTACCCTTTATATAATATGGATTTCTAGATTGAGTGAGGGTTATGAGAGTGTTTGAAGGTTAAAGAAGTTTTTCATTTTATTTATTATCAACTTATTTATATATTTTCGATATTTTTCAATATATTGCATAACTCACCTTTTCTTTTCTTTCTTACCTGGATGCTTTTTGTCTTTGTTATTGTATATCACTGTTGTATTTGAAGGTGAATGACTTGTCATAGTTCATTTTTGTATTTGAACTCTCAATAAAATATCAATAAAATAAATAGTAGTAGTAGTGGTGGTAGTAGTAGTAGTAGTAGTAGTAGTAGTAGTAGTAGTAGTAGTAGTAGTAGTAGCAGCAGCAGCAGCAGTTGTGATAGTACCAGTAGTAGAAGTAGTAGTGACAATAGTAGTAGTATCAGTAGTAGTAGTAGTAGTAGTAGTAGTAGTAGTAGTAGTAGTAGTAGCAGCAGTAGTGGTAGTACCAGTAGTAGAAGTAGTAGCAATAGTAGCAGTAATAGTAGTAGTACCAGTAGTACAGCAGCAGCAGTAGTAGTAGTAGTAGTAGTAGTAGTAGTAATAGTACTTCTAGTGTGCTGGGAGTCTCAATAAAACATTATCCCCCACCTCCATTACAACTTTTGGGATTCCATGCCATTATCAAAAACCAATTCACTAATTGTGCATACATTAACCTAAAATTATTTAATTACTTTGCAGCTGGTCTAAATATGTTGTTTTTTTGTATAACATAATTAATTAACTCTTTGTTTGATATTTTATAATTACATAATTATTTTAATCATCTGTATTCCAAATATGTTCATGTTTTGTTTTTTCTTAGTTATATAATGATGTTAGATTTTTAATTCATCTCAACAATAAATAATTTTTACTTCTATGTTCTCACACTTGATGAAAATGGTCAGTTACTGCAAGGGAATTGTACCTACACTTCTCTTCTCTGTATACAATACATACATACATACATACATACATATATATATATATATATATATATATATATATACACACACACACATACATACATATACATATATATATATATACACACACACACATACACACATACATACATATATATATATATATATATATATATATATATACACACACACATACATACATATATATATATATATATATATATATATAATAGAAAAAACTAGGAAGTTTTGTTTACATATGGCAAATATTTATTATGTATTGACCTGTTACACGAGTTTTGCAGAGGATTGACTCAAGGTGACACATAGGAGTCATGGACCTGACTCCAGTTCCGATCTCCTCCTCAGACTGCTGATGCGACAAAAGATATATTAGAACAGGGCAAAAATACCAAGAAAGTGAGTGAGAGCCATAGAATTTTACTTTAGCAATTTTAACGATCTCAAATATTTTCAGAATGACCATCAATTATCATCATTTGACATCCATACTTTCTGTTAGCAAGAGTGGGACAGGTCTTTACAGACTGAGTCAGTGACCTCCCAGACAAACAGCAGGGTGCATTTTATCATGGCACCAACACTAAAGTGTTTGTCATGTCTTTGGCACAATGAAAGGTTCCTCCCAACCCTTTATTTGGCAAGCTTTCTATAGCTGTATACACTTCCTACCACCAACCACTTTACAGCATCTACTGGATGGCGTTCATTGTGTAAATCAGCAACACTTGAGAAGTTGTGCCATTGACAGAACTGCGGGCTCTTCTCAACCCTTTTTAGACATGATTTCTTCAGTAGAGTGCCCTTCCTATCACCACCCACCTTACATGGTATACCAGGTGCATCTTTGTGAAACTGCCACTATTAGTCTGTTTGTTTGTATGTGTGTGTCTATGTATATATGCATGTATGTATGTATGTGTGTATGTATGTATGTATGTGTGTCTGTATGTATGTATGTATGTACGCATGCTTGTATGTATGTATATATGTTTCTATGGCTATATAATTATATACTGACATAACATTACAAATGGTTTATTTAACTATATTAAGTTTTTATTTGTAATCAAAAATATATCTTTAGAAGACATGTGACTAAAAGGGGTATTGTGAAAGTAGCATTATGAATATATGTGATGCTGTGACATTAATGACCATCCTGTGAAAAACATAAGCCAAAACCAAATTAAAATAAGAAGAGTATAACAAACTTAACCCTTTAGCATTTAAACCAGCCATATCCAGTCAGAATTCTCTCACCTCTTTCTGTTCAAACCAGCTGTAACTAGCCACTCATACCAACATTAACTATTGTTCTTAAGATAAATATATAAACATCTTATAGATGTGTTATTCCGTGAGATAATTATGTGAGATAAAGCCTTTACCATGAAAATATAATAGTAAATATAGAATAATGTAAATGCTAAAGTGTTAATAAATGATCTTTTATTTAGGCAGAAGAATGAACTGCAAGTAATTTATCCACCACTCCAATAACTCTGTGAAATTAAAACAAACAAAATACTTGTATTTTTTGGTAAATATTTTATTTATTTTATTCATATCAAAAATTGCAATAGCAACAATAACATCAACAACAAGATGATAAGAGCAACAACAATAAATGCAATAAACAGCAACAACAACAACAACAACGATAACAATAGTAACAAGGACAACAGCAAGGACAACAACAACAATAGCAGCAACAACGGCAGGAACAATGATTATTGCCACTGTAGTCATGAATACTAACTATTATACCATACATTAGATAATATAACCATAGATATGCTATGTATCATTAAAGGATGAGATGGTCTTGGCTGGAAGTTCATTGATCCTAGATTACTTGGATCAAGGCTGACCTAGGGCTAAACAACAACTATAGCTATTAATACTTATTATTGTTATAATAAGTATTAATAACCGCCAAGGTTAACTTTGCCTTTCATCCTTACGGGGTCGATAAAATAAAGTACCAGTAATGTACTGGGTGATTGCTGGCCTTGTGCCAAAAGTAGAAACAATTATTGTTATACATTAGATAATTCATTCTTAGATACATTTTGTCTGAATAAAAGCTGGGATGGTCACAAGTGGAACACCATTGATCTTAGGTCAGCTGGATCAGGGCTGAAACTAACCACCAACAACAGCAGCAGCAGCAACTACTGCCATTACTACAAACTACTGTACTACATGTTAGATACATTACATGTATCTAACATGTATTACAATGTTAGATACATTATATTTAAATAAATGATGGAATGATTTCTTCTGGAACATACTTGATCATAGGCAAATTGGACTGACCCAGGGCTGAAAAACAAGAATAACAACATCTACTTATAATAACTCCTGTAGTATATGTTAGATAATAAAAGGCCCCATCAGTCATTGCTGACAATGGTTTTGTACCTAGAAAGTTTCCCTCCTAGGCACAAACCTGGGCAAGGTTGTTTGTGGAAGACCAGCAATTATCCATACATACCAGTCTTCTCTCTGATACAACTTGGCACCAGTGATATTGCAATTAATTTCTACAGCTGAGTAAACTGGATTAACATGAAATAAAATGTCTTGCTCAAGGACACAACACATAACCCAGTATGAGAATTGAACTCAAAACCTCACAGTTGCAGGTCCAATACTCTAACCACTAAGCCATGCACCATCAGTTAAATAATACAGTCTTAGATATAGTATGTTTGAAAAAAGATGGGATGGCCAAAGTTGGAATACCATTAATCATAGGAAAACTGGATCAGGACTGACCTGGAGATAAAGAGCTAGAACAACAATAATAATTGTTTCTACTTTTGGCACAAGGCCAGCAATTACCCAGTACATTACTGGTACTTTATTTTATCGACCCGTAAGGATGAAAGGCAAACTTAACCTCGGCGGGATTTGAGCTCAGATCATAAAGAGCCGTAACTCTGTGCTGCAAAGCATGGCATCCGACCCCGTAAGGATGAAAGGCAAAGTTAACCTCGGCGGGATTTGAACTCAGATCATAAAGGGACGTAACTCAATGCTTCAAAGCATGGCGTCCGATACTCTACCGATACTGCCAATCCACCGCCTTAGAACAACAATAATAATGGTTTCTTATATAGGCACAAGGCCAGCAATTTGGGGGAGGGGAAAGTCGATTAAATCGACCCCAGTGTGTGACTGGTACTTTATTTTATCGACCCCATAAGGATGAAAGGCAAAGTTAACCTCGGCGGGATTTGAGCTCAGATCATAAAGAGCCGTAACTCTATGCTGCAAAGCATGGCATCCGACCCTCTACCGATACTGCCAATCCACCGCCTTAGAACAACAACAACAACAACAACAACTATAACCACTAATACTAACTACTATACTAGACATTAGATAATGCAGCCCTATATATATATATATATATATATATATATATATTATGTCTGAATAAACAATAGGATGGTCACAGCTGGAGTTCCAATGATCATAGGCAAACTGGATGGGGGCTGACCCAGGGCTAAATAACAAAACATGCACTTGTCTACCCCCTACAGTTATTATGCATAGATGCATATATGCACCCATGCAGTTATGCAGATAAACCTATCCACATGCAAGGATGAACAAATGGATTGGGTTAATTTGTATGTATGTGTATATATATATATATGAGTATATATATGTATCTGTGTATATATATGTATGTGTATATACATGCATGTGTATATACATGCATGTGTATATATATGTATGTGTATATATATATATATATGTGTGTATATATATGTATATATATATATGTATGTGTATATATATATATGTGTGTATATATATATATGTATGTATATATATAAATATATGTATGTGTATATATATGTATGCATATATATAAATATATGTATGTGTATATATATGTATATATATATATGGGTGTGTCTGTATATATAGGTGTGTATATATATATATAAATATATGTATGTGTATATATATGTATATGTATATATATATGTATATGTATATGTATGTATATATATAAATATATGTATGTGTATATATATATATATATGTATGTATATATATAAATATATGTATGTGTATATATATGTGTGTGAATGCTTATGTGTATGTGTGTGTTTGCATTGCCTGTGTGTGTATGTGTGAATGCTTATGTGTATGTGTGTGAATGCTTATGTGTACGTGTGTGTTTGCATTGCCTGTGTGTGTATGTGTGTGTATGTGTGAATGCTTATGTGTATGTATTTGTTTGCATTGCCTGTGTGTGTATGTGTGAATGCTTATGTGTATGTGTGTGTTTGTATTGCCTGTGTGTGTATGTGTGAATGCTTGTGTGTATATGTGTGTGTTTGTATTTCCTATGTGTGTATGTGTGAATGCTTGTGTGTATATGTGTGTGTTTGTATTGCCTGTGTGTGTATGTGTGAATGCTTATGTGTATGTAAGTATAGACTGCAAATTAGCAGAGTCATTAGAACATAGGACAAATGCCTTATCCTTTTGTTCCAACTCTCTGCACACTGAGTTCAGATCCTGCTGAGGTCAACTATAAAAGAGAGTCCAGTGTGGCAGATTGGCAGAATTATTAGTGTCTTAGATGGAATTCTTTGTGGTGATTAGTTCTAGCTCTCTATATTCTGAGTTCAAATCCCACTGGGGTCAACTCTACCTTTTATATTTTGGAGTTGATAAAATAAAATACGGGCCAAGTGCTGGGGTTGATTAAATCAACTGTTCTTCATCCAAATTGCTGGCCTTGTGCCTCAATTAGAAACGATTACTCTAGCAGTAAGAAAATCTCAGGAGAGCTGGACAGCAGAAGGTCTTCAGAAAGAGACCCTCCCACCAGCTCAAGTAAGTTTTTCAGCCCTTAACTTCTTACATTCTAAGGGAGCTAGGCTACATCCAGGTCATGACTCCTGGGTGTCTTCCTGCTGCCATTTAGACATTCAGATATATTGTAGACTTGCTGTGTATTTAAACCATATAGGGTTTTTATTGACAAGATCTAGCTGGAATTCCTTTGCTGTCAAAATTTTATTTAAACACTTTCTTGAATTAGAAAAAATAACGTTGGTTGTCATGGTAACAGTGAGATGTCAACACTATCACCAGTGCTGTCGCCAATTTAAACTTATTTTATAGGGTGTGAGATTTACAGAATTGGTAGAGCATCAGCGGAAATGCTTTGCAGCATATGTTCTGAGTTCAGATCCCACTGAGGTCAACTCTGCTTTTTACCTTTTCAGAATAGATAACATAAAATACCAACCAAGAGTGGTTAGAATGTTTATATATTTGCTGCCACTCTTAGTGTTCACAGTTAAAATCCTGCTGTGGCCTACATAAGTGGTAGATTTAATCTATCACTCAGTTTAACACCACCATATCACCACGTAGTCCTTGAGTCACTTTAGTACAGTCAATCTGTTGCCAGAGCTGTATCATTCATAAGGCTGACTAGGCTGAATGCAAGAGGCCCACAAGAACTGGGATATCATGAAATTTTATAAAAGGATTTAAAATTTACTATACTTTATACATATATAATGATCAGCTAATATCATGCTGTGTGTTGTTAAATTTTATATTTGATAATTTATTATTACTTAACTATACCAGTACAATGTGCTTCATAGTTGAGTGGTTGATGACTAAACTGGCTCCCTCACCAGACCAGGGTCTGATGAAGAGGGTAAGCAACACAAAAGACAAGAGCTGTTAAAGAGCAGATGAACTATCAATGGCTATCCACTACAACTATGGGTTAAATAGCCCATATTTGGCCAAGCATGGTGAGTATGGCTACAACCTAAAGACTTGACCCAAACTAAAAACTGCAGAGGTCAATCATAGAAGGGTTCCTCCAAGAGGACTGAGAAGGCAGTGGATTGGATACCATACCAAAGTTAGGCTGTCAACTGTAGTGCCAGACCTTCCTGAAATACCTGAAAGCCATGGGGTCTAGTGTGTTGCAAGCATTTAGGCCATGTCTCAAATTTGAGAGTATCATCCTCTCTTCCTTCTATCACTCATGGAGGCCCTAAAAAGGGTTATGGCCAATGCTCTAACCACTAAGCCATGTGCCTCCATATATATATATATATATATATATATATATATATATATATATATATATATATATATATATATATATATTTATATATATGTATATATATATATATATATATATATATGTATATATATATATATATATATGATAAAGAACACAAGAGCGTCTACAACATCAAAAGATTTTTTATTGGCTTACAATGTTTCTTCCTTACGTAACTGTAGAATTCGTCAGAGCTATATATATATATATATATATATATATATATATATATATATATGTATATATATATATATGTATATATATATATATCATCATCATCATTTCATTTTACGTCCGCTTTTTCCCTGCTTGCAAGGGTATATATATATATATATACACACACATATATATGTATATATTTTTCTAGGTATTCTTGCATTTCCATACACATGTAAATTCATGTTTTTGTAAATACATTCTTAGATTCACACACACACTTACACACACACTCACACAAATGTATGGTTGTGGACGTGTGTGTGTGTATATATATATATATATATATATATATATATATATATATATATTAATTCAAAATATTAATAAATGTAGACATTCGCGTAATCAAAATATTATTTATTATATATATTTCGGAGGTACTGTGCTGTTTTTTCAGTATGTCCTCATCAGATAAAATACATAAATTTATGTATGACATACCACAACTGTAGTGATGGTTCAATTCCAGACTGCCAAGATTGAACCTCCGAAATATATATAATAAAATATATTTTGATTAAGTGAATGTCTACATTTATTAATATTTTGAATTAATGTTAATAACTCCAGAAAACCTACCTGTTAAGTGCTTCTAATCTATTGTAAAACTATATTCATTGATTAATCATTGAACCTTGTTTAACTTTTGGTTATATATATATATATATATATATATATATATATATATATATATATATGTAGATATGTTTATATGTAGTTATATTTATATTGAACCACACATTCTGAAAAGAACTCAACATAGGGACATGTATGGCTGTGTGGTTAAGGACCTTACTTCCGAACCATATGCTTCTGGGTTCAGTCCCAATGTGTATATATTGGGTGTCTTCTATAGCATAGGAGCCATCAACGCCTTGTGAATGAAATTTGGCCAAATAATCTCGAGAAACCCATCATATATATATGAGGAGTTTCTGCAGTTTCCTTTCTATATAAGTGTGTTTAGCCATGGTTATGTTTATGTTTATGTTTGTGTTTTTGTTTACATTCTCTAACTTAGTAATTCAACAAAAGGGAGATCAATAATAAATACCAGAATTAAGACAATAAATACTGGAGCTGATAAAATCTACTAAATCATGGCTGTGCCCTAGCATGGCCACAGTTTAATGGCTGCAAACAGTAGAGGAATTAAAGAATACAGTAATCCCCCCCACCCCTACACCTCTCTCTCTCTCTGTTATATATATATATATATATATATATATATATATATATATATATATATATGTATGTATATGTATGTATGTATCAACATTTTGTCAAATCATATGGACAGATACACAGACACAAAAATCTCAATTGTACGTACACACATGTACATATAACCATATACACACTTCTATATTCCTACACATACACTCACACACACACAGATATATTATACACACACACACACACACACTCACATATTACTCCCAACCAAATACACATAATGACATACACACACACACACACATGTTTATATACATATCTGCATATAAGAACTGTAACATATGCATATACACTCATATATGCACATATACATGAATACACAGTTAAACACTCTCACATTCAAAACTATCAGAAAAATATGTATATATACACACACACACACATATATATACACATATGTCCATATACATACATAATTCTTTTATGTGTTTACATAAATACAACTCACATACACACACACATGTATACAGAGTTACACACTCATACTCACATACATGTATACAAAGTTACACACTCATATACACAACTATTTACACACAACTGCAGACACATACATATATACATAACAGGCACACATGTGCAAAACTAGCAAACGCATACAGCTATGTATATACACATATGTACAACAACATACAACTCTATATTCATGCATACAAACACACAACTACATATACATTGTCATGCATAGCTACACACACCACTACACACACATGTGTGTAGTGGTGTGTGTAGCTATATCTTTCCTTCATTTTTCTTTTCTCAATTATTTAACTGTTTTTATCTTTCGCTAATTTCTTTCTCTTTATTTTCCTTCTTCTTATCCTACTTATTCTTTACATTGTTCTCTATCTCTTTCACAATTTCCTTCACCACTTTATTCATTTACTGTCACACTTCTCTGTTATATCCTTCATTTTATCTTTCATAAATTCCTT
>OZ024747.1:56342788-56347788 GCA_964016885.1 Eledone cirrhosa
TTCCATGCAAGCATGGGTTAGACAGGTTGTCCTGTTGTGGGCAGTAGCCGGTCGGCTGACCATGTCTTGCTCATACAGTAACAGATTCTGGCTTATATATATATATATATATACATATATATATATTAGATACAGAAACATTTGCCCCATTTTTTACTAAAGAAATTTTAACCTGATAGTGGGGTTTAGAACCCTCAAAGATATGGAAAAAGATGAATATTGACATACACGGGAGTTGAACCCACATCTTTGCTTTTCCAGACCACTGTGGTACCATTACACCAATATGTCACCCATCTCCTTCCATTCAGTGAAACCTTCTATTTCTAATTTCAAAATTGCTCGCTGTTTCAAAACACTTACCTGTCACATATATATATATATATCATCATCATCATCATTTTACGTCCGCTTTTCCCTGCTTGCAAATATATATATATATATATATATATATATATATATATATATATATATATATATATATATAGTAGTATAGTTTATACAAAGTATTATGAGATATGTAACAAATGACTGATAAGTTTCAAAAAGTTGGTACAATGTGGTAGGAATATATAAAGGGCAAAATAAACCAAAATAGACCAAAATAAAACAAAATAAAACGTTATTTTATCCAATATATTTCAACATGATATTTCAGGGTGATACCCTCTTTTTGTTTTACATAGCCGTGTAATATCATGTTGAAATATACTGGGTAAAACATAATTTTATTTTATTAGTTATCCTTTGCCCTTTATATATTTCTACCACAATAAACCAGCTTTCTGAAACTTAAGTCATTTATATATATATATATATATATATATATATATATATACATATACATATATATGTGTGTGTATGTATGTATACATGTACATGTATATACGCATATGTATATATATACATATATATATATATATATATATATATATATAGTTAATAAATGAAACAGGCAGAATCAGGAGGCGTTTTTTACACAGTTATGTTAGGTTTATATCTATGTATATATGAAAGAGAGAATAAAGATTTATTTTTTTTAAATATAACAGACAATAGAAATCTTTTTTACAACTTTTTATTTCAAGAAGCTGGAAAACAATAAAATAGTTATGGAATAATGTAAGAATTTGTCATAAAAAATTAAGGCAGTAAAAGAAGAACGAAATTTATCAGAGAAATAAGTTGAGCTGTGAAATGATACACATAACAGATGTGGATTTCGTAAACTATAGTGAAAGCAACCCATCTAGGAGAGCAGTGATTCCAATTAAAAATGCATGGGGCAGACATGTATTCTGTAAGCCATAGTGAAGGCAGCTCCTCTAGGAGAAGAGACACACAAAATGGAAGCTGATATAAGGAGGAGCAGACTCTTGAGAACAATAAGACACTCTTTCTAGTGCTGGTGAAACAAATAATGTATCCGGTCCATGTTGTAAAATGGTTGGTAATAGGAAGGGCATCCAGTCAGAAAACACCCTCCCAAAATTAGGGAAAGCACATAAGATTCACAATACACATGACTGTCGTCAAGCAATTGCACAGTCTTTTACCCTTTCAGGTAAAATAATTGCTACTCAGGGAACTAACCACTGCCAAGTTACACGTCAATGTTGGCACCCTAAAAAGTAAATGAAGTGAAATTGTAGAGCCCTCAGAGAGGAGAGAAGTGGACATATGTTGTGTACAGGAGGTGAGATGGCAGGGTACCCCAACAGACTGCTCACAGGCAAACAACATAGATACAAACATTTCTGTGTAGGAAATGACGATGGGATGTGTAGGTGGTGTAGGTATTTTACTAGCTGAGGAATGGTTAGATAAAATGATAGAGGTATTTGTAGTAAGTACAGAATTAACAAGTTTAGAATAGCTGTAGGAAATAGAATGGTGACAATTACATCTACCTATGCATCACAGACAGGTTTGAGTAATGGACTAAAGAAAACAAAAGCCAAATTGATTTCTTACTTGTAAGACAACGAGAGACGGAGTGCAATAAGTACTAAGGCCTTCCTCGGGGAAGAATGTACTGCCCAACATGAGTTAGTTATTAGTGACATCAGAACAAACAGAAGACAGAAGAGGATATGCCAAAATATATGAAGATGGCAGGTTTGAAAGCTGAAGGACCTTTCTGTAACCTATAGAATTAGAAAGCCTCTATGGGAGGCATTTGATGGGAGGGGTGAAAAGTTAGATACATATTTAACGTAGTGGACAATTGGAAATTCTTATGTGACAACTTTTTGCAAACTACTGAAAAGACTGAGGCTTACCTGGTGGTGGAAGAGCACAGTGGATAGAGCCTTTAAAGCCAAAAGTCAGATGTATAAAACTGGGAAAATTGGGGTTGCAGAGACTGGTACCAGGTAGCTAAGAAAGAAGCTAGACGGCAGGTATACATAGCATGGAGACAGGCTAAAAATAGAAAGTTTGTCAGTGTCTTGTGACATGAGGATGAGAGACGTGAAGTATTTTGCATTGCAGGTAGTGAATCGTCAGTGTGAATCGGGTTGCTGTTGAGGTAAAAAGTGTACTAGAAATAACACTGGTGCACTTAGCATCAATGAAGTTCAAAAGAAAGCGACCTGGAAATGTCACTATAAGAGACTGATGAATGAGGAGAATGAATGGGAAGGGAAGCAACTCCATCAGCTCACCCAAAAGAAGGAACAGTTTTTGAAGTTGACAGTTTTAGAGTCAACGAAGCAGTCAAGGAGATGAAGAATGGTAAAGTCACATGACCATCAGAGACAGTTGTCGAGATTCTAAAAGCATAAGGAAAAGTAGGAGTCAAATTAGTAACCCACATAGTAAATTAAGTAATACAAGAGAAAAATAGGTAGAATAAGCAGAGGATGGAAAGAAGTTTAGAGAGCTACCCCCACTGTTGATAACAAAAGGTTTCTACCTACATACACAAGGATGTCTGTGCAAAGTGTGATGCTGCATGGTAGTGAAACATGGGCAGTAACTGCAGAAGATTTGTGTAGACTGGAGAGAAATGAAGCAACCATGATTCATTGGATGTGCAATGTAAATGTGAAAGAAAAACAGAGCTTGGATGAACTGAAGGAGAAACTTGGTTTAAGGGGAATCCAAAGTGGTGCACAAGAGAGAAGTCTGAATTGGTAAGGACATGTGATATACATGGATAATGATTACTGGGTGAAGAAATGACAGGAAACCCTAGTGGTAGGAAGTTACAGTAGAGGTAGACCAAGGAAGACCTGGGAAGAGAAGGTGAGAGCTGATCTCAAACTGCTGAGAATCACAGGGGAGATGATGAAAGAATGCAGCAAGTGTAGAGATGATGTGCTGAAAAGGACTTGTCCAATGCATGCAATCATAGAAAAATGGATGTAAAATGAGTATGATATATATAGTTGTATGTATATATGTGTTTGATGTGTGTGTATGTATATATGTGTATAAGGGTAAAAGGTAAAGACCCCTTTCAGTCACGAATGACCATGGGAGTTACACCTAGAAATTTCCCCTCCAAGGCACATGTCCAGGCAAGATTATTGCAGTCACACATGCATACCCGTCTCCCCTCCACACACCACTGCTGTTGTCCAAGAGAAAGGCAAAGGGCGATACAGCTTGGCACCAGTGATGTCGCAACACATTTCTACAGCTGAGTAAACTGGAGCAACATGAAATAAAGTGTCTTGCTCAAGGACACAACGCAACAACCAGTCCATGAATATACATATATATGTGTATATATGTAAATACATATGTGATGTGTATATATGTAATATATATATATATATATATATATATAGGAACGAGTAGGACCCCGACGGCTGAGCTCAAGCCGTTTCGACAGCTAATTCTGGACACCTGTCCAGAATTAGCCGTCGAAACGGCTTGAGCTCAGCCATTGGGGTCCTACTCATTTCTATTACCCACTCTACTACCCTAAGTATTGAGTACTTTGGTGCGTTATGGTCCACCTGGTTCCTTACCACATTTCCTTCGTTATATATATATATATATTTATTTATTTGAGTTTACAGTAAAAATATGTAATCAAAAATTTTGAAAGAATATATAAAATGATAATTGGAATATGAAGGAGCAAACATGAAGACATGATTGAAGAAATATTGAATGAAGAAAGAAAGAAAGAAAGAATGGGAGAGTAAGGAATGTTGTGAAAATGAAAATTGAAAATAGGAGTCTCTATTTGAGAGAGAAAGAAAGAAAGTGAGATAGAGAGATGGTGATATTATTGCTTTTGTTGTTGTTGTTTGGAAAGAATTAAGGAAGGAATGAGAAATATGAAAATGGAAGTGACATCAAAAGAAAGGAAGATAATAGGAATGAAAGATAGAATAAATGACCAGAATTGATGGAACTATTAGTGTATTTGAAAAAAATATCTTATGCTATATAATTGTTTCTACTTTTTGGCACAAGGCCAGCAATTACTCAGTACATTACTGGTACTTTATTTTATCGATCCTGTAAGGATGAAAGGGCTGATTTAATCGACTTTCCCTCCCCCCAAAAAATTGCTGGCCTTATGCCTAAATCAAAAACAATTATTATTGTTGTTGTTTTTCTAAGGTTAACAAAAAATTACTTCTTAAATAGTGGGGTTCAATTAATCAGCTACCCCACATTTACCCCTCAAAACGCATCCAGTTATGTTAAATGTCATTTTTATTTCTGTTGTCCTTGTGGCAAACAAAGGAATGCTTATTTTTCTGAGTTCAAATCCCGCCGAGGTTAACTTTGCCTTTCGTCCTTACGGGGGTCGATAAAATAAAGTACCAGTAATACACTGGGTAATTGCTGGCCTTGTGCCAAAAAGTAGAAACCATTATTATTGGTGGATTGGCAGTGTCGGTAGCGAGTCGGATGCCATGCTTTGCAGCATAGAGTTACGGCCCTTTATGATCTGAGTTCAAATCCCGCCAAGGTTAACTTTGCCTTTCATCTTTACAGGGGTCGATAAAATAAAGTACCAGTAATACACTGGG
>OZ024747.1:56352788-56365288 GCA_964016885.1 Eledone cirrhosa
GCTCAAGGAAACAACACATCACTGAGAATTGAACTCACAACCTTTTGATTGCAAGGCCAATGCTCTAACCACTAAGCCATGTGCCTCCACACACATATATATATATATGTGTGTGTGTGATTGTGTGCATGTGTGTGTGTGTGTATTTATACATGGAGGACATCCCCTTCGACAGCTGTCAACTGGAGATCACAACGATTTTGGCACCTTTTCTTAGTGTTGCTTCCTTCAGTCTCATTGATGCTATTGTGTGGCGGTCGTGGAATCAACATGCTTTGGCCCACACTGGAGCATCCAAACCAATCTGGAAGCTGGTTGCAACTCTTTACCCCTCAATAAATATATATATACATACACACACGAACATGTATGTATGTATATATATATATGTATGTATATATGTATGTATATATTTATGTATATATGTATGTTTGGATATATATATATGTATGTATGTATGTATACATACATACATATATACACACACAGGAACATGTATTTATATATATATATATATGTATATATATATGTATGTATATATGTATATATATATATATATATGTATGAATATATTTATGTATATATGTATGCATAGAAATATATATATGTATGTATGTATATGTATATATTCATATATGTATGTATATATGTATGTATATATGTATATATGTATATATGTACTTATATATGTACTTATATATGTACATATGCATGGATATATGTATATATCTATTTTTTGTTGTTTTTTTATCAATCACAACTTATTGAACTGGGACATATGGCT
This sequence comes from Eledone cirrhosa, assembly GCA_964016885.1. Taxonomy (NCBI): domain Eukaryota; kingdom Metazoa; phylum Mollusca; class Cephalopoda; order Octopoda; family Eledonidae; genus Eledone; species Eledone cirrhosa. The sequence continues at coordinate 56,353,573 of OZ024747.1, forward strand.
ATGGGACATAAATAAACAGTAAAGGTAAACACACACATACGCATGTATGTGTGTGTGTGTGTGTGCGGGTGGGGTGGGGGTTCTTGTCTGATGACCCTGTAACAAGATTCACTGTTCAGCCTTAATAAAATGAATATATATATATATATATACACACATATATATATATTTATTAAAATAACAGATTAAAGTTTAAGCAAAGAATCGCTGCTTTCACCCTTAACGGGAAGCCCTCTTTGGAATTTAGTTTTCAAATATATTATTATTACTATATACACATATATATATATACACATACATATAAACATATGTATATATACATATATATACATATATACACATACATATAAACATAAATACGCACACACACATATAATGATAATAATAATAATGAAATTATTGTGTACATAGAATAATACACAAATGTCAGGGAAGTACAAGTGTATATGTATGTATATATGTATATGTATGTATATATGTATATGTATATATGTATATATGTATGTATGTATGTGTGTGTGTGCATTGCTAAGTGTGATTGAGAAATATTAAATGAGACTTAAAAAATAAAATTATTTTAAAAAATGAACAATAATTGAAGAATTGAAGAATTTGGAAGAATATGAAACTAGAATGACAGAATATGGGAATAATTTTGACAGGATCCTAAATATCAATGAGAAGAATGATATTGGTAAATCAAAGAATGATGGAATGATATAAAGACACATGAAGTAATGAGAAATAGAATGGGAACTAAAAGAAGAACTATAGGAAATTCTCAAAAATATTGTGGATAATATATGTATAGCTGTGTAGATAAGGGGTTAACTTGAGAAACATGTGGGTTTCATACTTAGGCTCACTAGTTCACACTTTATGGTAGTGTCTTCTGTTTTAGCACCAGGTTGGCCAATGCCTTGTAAGGGAAATTTGGTAGATGAAAGCTGTACAGAAGCCTGTCATATGTATGGAATCATTTTATATATATATATATATATCTGTGTATATATATATATATATAAATAAATATATATATATATATAGTAATAATAATAAATTTGAAGACTAAAATCCAAAGAGGGCTCGATAAGGATAAATATATATCAAGTTTCAGAAGATCCCGTTAAGGGTGAAAGCAGCGATTCTTTGCTTAAACTTTAATCTGTTATTTTAATAAATATATATATATATATATCTGTGTGTATATATATATATATATATCTGTTTGTATATATATATATATATATATATATATATATTTATATATATTTATTTGTTTATTAAAATAACAGATTAATGTTTAAGCAAAGAATCGCTGCTTTCACCCTTAACAGGATCTTCTGAAACTCATATATATATGTATATGTATATATATATATATATATATATATATATCATAAATCATGTCCTTGACCGGTTGCAAAACATATATATCTATGACTTTATGTATATGTAAATCTTTATATATATATATATATATATATATATATATATATATATATATATATGTATGTATATATATATATATATATATATATATATATATATATAATGAAGTAAATGTGGTAAGGAACCAGGTGGACCATAACACACATAACCATAGTCCAGAATTAGCCGTCGAAACGACTTGAGCTCAGCCGTCCTACTCGTTCCTATATATATATATATATAGATATATATATATACATATATATATATGTATATATGTATATATGTATATATATATATGAATATATATATGTATGTATATATTTATGTATGTATATATTTATATATGTATATATATATATATATATATATATATATATATATATATATTTATATATGTATATATATGTATATATATATATATATATATATATATATATATATATATATATATTCATTTTTAAAGCCTAAATAGTGAGTCTTGTGTCTCTGGAGTTTCACCTGTTTATAAACAAGACACACTATTTAGCCTTAATAAAATGAATATTTAAACTCTACTTCAATATTGAGTACTATTTTCTCTCAGCTGTCAACCACACACACACACACACACACACACATATATATATATACATATATTCATGCACAGTGACACACACACACACACATGTGTGTGTGTGTCACTGTGCATACACTTACTGTTTATTTTTGTCCCATAGCCAAGCAGTTCAATAAATAGTGATTGGTTAAATAAGTACCAAACTTGAAAACAAATATGTATAAGGATTGATATGATTGACTAAATTACTTGTAGGCTATACTACAGCTTGGCCACAGTCTAATGACTGTAACTAGTAAATAAGTCTTAGAAATAAAAAAATATAACTGTGTATATCATGAAATGTATGAAATATAAAGAAATTATTCGAAGAATGAAATAGAAGGAATAAGAAAATGGAATGAATAAAAGTAAAAAGGTAAATTAAAATAACGTAGTTAAGAAAATGTAGAAGAATATATAGAGATTTTTGGAAAAAACTCATATATGTATATTACAAGAAAGAAGAAATAATGGGATTTGAATAAAGAATTTAGAGAATTTAATAAATAACAATATTTAGAAATAATTATTTCATGGAAATATATTGTTCATAAACTATTTGATGAGAATGTTAAGACTAGAAATATTTCTGAGAGGGGTGGGGTACTGTATCATTTATATCACTGAAAAAGTATGAAAGATTTACAGAAAGAAGTGATGAAATGATAAAGATTAGATGAAATAATTTGTTTGAAGGAAACTGTGAATTAATTGTTTCATTCACTCAGACTAAAAATGTTTAGTTATGGAGAGTTTATCATTATTTAAAGTAACATTACTGTATTACTAGTATTTATTAATGAAAAAGTATAGAAGATGTGTTGGATGAAAGAGTTAAAATAACAAAGAATGGAGAATTTGTAACAGATTAATAATAAATTATTTCATTTGTCAAGCTTTGAAATATTTAGGAAAGAGTAGAGTATTATTTAAACCAACTTTAGTGGACAACCAGGATATGTTATTACTTGACGAGGGAACATAAAATATTTAGTAAACGAAAGAGGTGAAATAAAGAAGAATAAAAAGAATTATTTCATTGAAATAGATTGATAATGAATTATTCTATTTGTTTATTAAAACCAGAAATTTTTGAGGAAGGGTGTAATGTTATTTAAATCAACATTAATATATGACTGGTATTTATTTTTAATTACTCCAGTGGGAGGGTTTTTTGGTAAATGAACCCTAAGGTGGTTTAAATATAAAATGTAGAAACATTAAACTAAGTACAGTAAGAAATTTAGTCTAGTGTTTTACCGATTGTGGTGCCAAATTACCATCATGAAGTAGATAAATATACTAGAAATATTAGAATGAGAGAAAAGATAAAAGATGTGAAAAAACGAGTAAAAATGAGATGAGAATAAATATTGGAGGATTCAATGAAGAATGAATGAATGAAAGAGAAATAGAAGAAGTTTATGAAAGGACACAAGAGGAAAATATAGAAAGAAATGAATTATGTAAAAAAAATATTTGAATTAATTTTTTTTTTTTATTTCATTTAAAAGAAAAGAAGAATTTGAGAATGTAATAAAAAACATGAGGAAGGAATAAAAATGAATTAAGAATAAGAATAAATGAAAGTAAAGTTTGATAATTAAGAAAACATAATTTATAAACAAGATTTGAATGAGTTATAATAAAAAGAAAACTAAAAGTTAAAAGAATGAAACATTCAAGAATGTTATGAGAAATATGAATGAATTAAGAATGAGGATGAATGAAATATAGTTTAAAAAAATAAATATATGAATGAAAATAGTATTAACTATCTTCTGGGTGTATCACTAATATGATACATTGTTTAAAATAATTTTGAAATAATTTAAACCAAGAATTTGGATGAATTCAGTAAATAAGTGTCATTATCAGACATGTGTGGAACAGAACTTAACAAAGGATCTATCATAGAATTATGATGGAAGGATCTAATTTAAATATAAACAATTTGGATGAATTCAGTAAAATAAATAAGTTTGTCATAATCAAACTTATGTATGGAACAGAAATTAACAAAGGATCTATCATAGAATTATGATGGAAGGATCTAATTTAAATATAAACAATTTAAAATAAGATATTTAAATATCATAAAAAAACAGGCAGTCTCAGTTGGTTTGATATTGAAAGGGTTAATAAGAAGGAAATTGTTTAAGATATAAAAGAAAGGATCTTAATATAAATATTTTTTAAATGATATAGTTCAAAGATAGAGGTATAAAAGATGGAAATATGGAAAAAATTAAAATAAATTTTGAAATGAATTACAGAAAAAAATAAGAGCAAAATAAAAAAGTAAAGCTCCGGAGAATACGAATTTTTTAATATAGAGAATGAAAAATTTTAATAGTTAAACTGAAAGAAAATATAGAATGGTTAAAATAATAAATAATTGAAAAGTAAAAAGATATCCAAACTTATATATAAGTACATGTAAAATGTATATGTGAATATATATATGTGTGTATACATATATATATATATATATATATATATATATGTGTGTGTGTGTGTGTATGTATATATATATATATATATTTATATATTCATACATAAACATACACACACATTTATGTGTATGCCTATATGTGTGAATATCTATACATATATATATAAATATAAATATAAATATATATGTGTATGTGTGTATGTATAAGTACATTATATGCATATAAACATTAGTATTAAATGTATCCTCACACACACATATTAATGTGTGTATGGGTGTGTGTACGTATATACATACATATTACACACACACACATATATATATATAAATTGAATAAAAATGTGCCATCAAAGGCCCAAATGATTTCCAAGAGGGAGAACTATGCTAACATTTTTAAAAAGATCAGAGGCAGAAGAAAACTTGTAGATAATTGAATGAAATGTTGAAGGAATTTGAAAGAATTTTCTGAAATATGTGTGTGTGATGTATGAGCAGGGAGAGGGAGTTGAATATATAAATATATATATGTTTGTGTGTGTATATGTATATATGTATGTGTACACACATCTATATATACAAACACAATATATATATATACATATATATATATACTTCTGTGTGTATGTATATTTATATAGATTTATTTATATGTGTGTCTGTGTATTGTATATATATATATATATATATATATATATACTTGTATATTTATATAGATTTATATATATATATATGTGTGTGTGTCTGTGTATTGTATATATATATATATATATATATATATATATATATATATATATATTTGTGTGTACGTGTATATTTATATAGATTTATATATATATATATATATATATATATATGTGTGTGTGTGTGTTATATACATATATATATATATAAATATATATGTGTGTGCGTATGTGAATATATATATAGGACGTGAAGGATAAATAAAAACACCTATTTATCAAAATCTCAATGAAGGATATATAAAACTGAATGGTTTCTAAAAATGAAGAAACAGGTAAAAAAATGAATGAAGGGAAATATAAAATTTTTTTAAAGATTAGTAATTCAGTAAAATTATGAAAATAATAATGAAGGAATATTTTTGAAATATATTTAATACTGATAGCAAACAAAAGAATAAGTAGAAAGTAAAGGAAGATATGAAGTATAAGACAATAGGAAATGGTAATGGATAAAGCAGGAAATGGGAGACAAAACCGAAGAAGGAAAGAAAGAATGAATGAAACAAAGAAATATAGATAGGAATTAACTGAAGAAATATAAGAAGGAAGAAGAGAAGGTAAATGAATGAAAACGGGATGTAAGGAAGAAGGAAAAGAAGAAGAAGAGGAGGAAGTAGAATTATATTAAACTTGGAATGCAAAAAACTAAAAGAAATATATGTTGTAGAAAGCAGTATTGAAAGGGGCTATTTAGCATATATATATATATGTATATATATTTGTATATATATGTATTTGTATATATATATATTTGTATATATATACACACAAATGTATACTCTTTTACTCTTTTACCTGTTCCAGCCAGCCGACTGAGGCCATGCTGGGTCTATATATATATATACATACATATATATATATATACATACATTTATATATATATATATATATATATATTTAATAAACATATCAAACACACACGCACATGCACGCACACACACACATATGTATATATATATATATATATGGGGGTGAGGGGCTAAAAGGGAAAATGGGTGTTAAACGATATGTATATACATGACTTAGAAAGTAAATGTAAAAAAATACAACACAAAAACGTAGTCATGCATGCACGATATATATATATATATATATATATATATATATATATATATATATATATATACATATATATATATACATACATACATAGGCACATATGCACACACACAAATAAACAAGCATACGCACACACGCACATAAGTATATATAGTCCCATGTGCACACACAAATAAGCCTGCATATATATATATATACATACATATTAATCTGTGTGTGTAAATCTATATATACAGAGGCAATACTTATTTTCCATATATTTTACAAATGTGAAGGTATATATATATATATATATATATATATATATATATATATATATGTGTGTGTGTGTATGCATGTATATTCTATAAAATGCTTAGCAAGGCTGCAGCCAAATGGCTCGAACAGGTAAAAGTGTAAAGGACTAATATGGAAAGAAGTATTTTTGAAATTTATTAAAATATATATGAATTTCAAAAATAGCAGATAGTAAATTTACATACATACATATTTATATAGATCCATCCATACGTACATACATATATACATACATACATCCACTCATCCATGCATGCATACATATTTATATCCAGCCGTCTATGCATGAATATATTTATACATACGTGTATACATACATACATACATACATACATACATACATACATATACATATTCATACATACATACATATATACATACATATATACATACATATATACATACATACATACATATATACATATATACATATATACATACATACATATATACATATATACACACATATATACATATATATATATACATACAAACATATATACATACATATATACATATATATATACATACATATATACATACATATATACATATATACATACATACATACATACATACATACATACATACATATTACATACACGTCCATAAAGATACTCAAAACATTAGTAGAGTATAAGTATATACATTTTATTATAGAAATGATTTCTACAGGACTAAAACTGTTTATTTTTTTGTAATGATTTCTTATGAATGAAACAGTTCTAGTCCTGTAGGATTCATTTCTGTAATAAAATGAATACACACACAGACACACACACACAAACACACACACACAAACAAACACACACACAAACACACACATACAAACACAAACACACACACACATACACACACATAGGAACATGCATGTTTGTGTGATTTAAGGTGTTTGTTTGCAACTATGTGACATTTTGTTAAAAGTCCCACTGTGTCACACCTTGAGCAATTGATTTTTACTATAACCTCATGTTGACCAATACTTTGTTAGTGGAATTTTGTGGACAGAAACTCTGAAGAAGTCCATAATATATATAAACATACATATATAAAACCAGCCAAATCATGCTATGATAGATGTATGAGAAATGTATATAATGTATATATATATATATATATGTGTGTGTGTGTGGGGGGGGGGGCTTCTGTGTATGCATACACACATACATACATACATGCATATATATATATATATATATATATATATATATATATATATGTGTGTGTGTGTGTGTGTGTGTAGATATATATATATGTATAAGTATATATATACAACACAAGGTGTTGATTATTTTTAAAATAAAAGTGATATATCTATGATCGCGATGATGATGATGAAATATATATATATATATGGAATGTGTATGTAGATACATATTAATGTAGAATGGTTAAAGTTTATTTTAGTATATGGTGAGTGCTGAAAAGTGTATATATACATTTACTTACAAACAGTATGATAAAACCTGTCATCTTATTTTCTGAAAATAACACACCAACACATGCTCACATAGGACCCCATAATTATACACACATACGTAAACAAACACAAACACACACACATAGATGTATAGATATATGTATAGAGGGAGTTTCATAGATAGTTAGTTAGATATAGATATATCCATGTATATATATTGACAATCACCACAGACAAATGGGAGAAATTTCTCCAGGAAAGTTAACCAGGCATCTTTAAAAAAACTCCCCACCGAAAGTTAACAAAGAACTTACTAGATCTGCAAAGCAAAATTGTAAAATTGTAATATTATAAAATTAAATTATTTAGAACTACAAGTGAAGTCATTCTTTTCCTTTTTTTAAATATATTTAAATGTACCAAGGATTTCGCACATTTTCCAATATATATATATACGCCTATGTATATATCTATATGTTTAACTATGAATTAACAGTTTTGTGTTTAATTTCATTGTTTTAATATTTCTATATATATATATGTATATATATATGTGTGTGTGTGTGTTTGTGTGTATGTATGTATATGTATGTACAGATATAACCATCTATATTTATAGAGAGATAAAGATATGGACATGTATAAATATATATATATATATATATATATATATATATATAAACTTATATCAGAATAGAGGTGGTAAAAAGCAGTTAGACCATTATTCTCCAGAGTACACAATACTTGGAGTAGTAGAGACGGTAACATGAAAAAAAATTCGGAACACCCCTATGTCTGAGTTCCATTGAAATGGCCAGAGCTCAGCCATCAGGGTGTTGAATTTTTTCCACATATATATATATATATATATATATATATATATATACATATTATAATGAAATGACATGAGGCTGGACTTGTGTAAATCCTTGAAAGGTTTATTATACTATGATCATTTCAATGACCGGGTTCCGTATGAATCCGGTGATATCATCAGGTATTCGATAACTCCTTACTAGCACCACAAACTACAAAAACAAAGACGGTTGACCTGCTTTACGTTGAGTACTCTCGATATTATTACATTAAGATTGAACATACGGAATTGACCAGTTCTATCCAGTGGTGAACCTCAAATCTGAATAATTAATATATATATATAAATATATATTTATTAGGGTTCTTATATATTTGAAATATATTTATCCTTATCGAGCCCTGTTTGAATTTTAGTCTTCACGTTAATTATTATTACTATATATACATATATTCTTTGCTTAAACTTTAATCTGTTATTTTAATAAATATATATATATATATATATATATATATATATATATATATATATATATATATTTATTAAAATAACAGATTAAAGTTTAAGCAAAGAATCGCTGCTTTCACCCTTAACGGGATCTTCTGAAACTAAATATTTGCTCTTCGGTTCTTATATATTTGATATATATTTTCCTTATCGAGCCCTCTCTGGATTTTAGTCTTCAATTTTATTATTATTACTATATATATATATATATATATATATATATATATATTTATGTATATATATATACATATATATACATACACACGTAAATTCATGTATACATACATATATATATGTATATATGTATATATATACACATATATATGCATACACACGTAAATTCATGCATATATACATATGTATATGCATGTATGTACTTATCTATGTATATATATATGGAAGTATTTGCCTAAAGGCTATTACATGAAGATATGGAAACATGAAAGTATGAATTTTTGGTTGTGATGTTTAAAAATCCAAAGCTTCCCAGTAAGAAGAATGTGTCTGTGTGTATCCATACATGTATTCACACATATAATCATATATATATATATGTATATATATATATATATATATATATATATATGTATTTATATATATATGTATATATATATATATATATATATAAATGAAAAGTATAGAAATTATTATGAGCAATAAGCACACAGTATTTCATAATATATATAAATGAAAAGTATAGATATATATATATATATATATATAAAGAAAAAAAGATGAAATCGAAAATGCAACTGGAGTCTTAGTTTTTTTTTTTAAATATATATATTTATTTGGTTCCTTTACCGGTTTCGCAGTTCTTCTGCTTTTCAAAAGTAGAGTTGAGATGGTGGGTCTGTGGTTTTTCTCACATCTGTGAGATGTGAGAAAAACCACAGACCCTCCATCTCAACTCAAATATATATATATTTTTTTTTTTAAATAAGACTCCACAGACCCTCCATCTCAACTCAAATATATATATATTTTTCTTTTAAATAAGACTCCAGTTGCATTTTTCGATTTCATCTTTTTTTCTTTATACTTTCACTCGTGTAGGACACCTCGGTTATTTTTCATTTTGTAAAAAAAACCTCACTTTCTAATATATATATATATATATATATATATATATATATTTATATATATGTATATGTATATATATATAGGTAAGTTATTCCGGGTTGAATCGGAGGTAACCACAGTAAGTAAGGTACTCAATACATAGCAGAGTATAACATTTTTAATATAGATGAGATTCTACAGGACTAGAACTGTTTCATTCTTCAGAAATCATCAGGAATCTGATGATTTCTAAAGAATGAAACAGTTCTAGTCCTGTAAAATCTCATCTTTATATATATATATATATATGTGTGTGTGTGTGTATATATATATATATACACACACACACACATATATATATATAGGTGTCACGACAAAAAAACACACAGTCCACGCTGTAAATGTGGCCGTGTAGGCAACACGGTAAAAATCTCCCAGCCCCACACTGTAAATGTGGCTGGTGTTAGGAAGGGCATCCAGCTGTAGAAAACCCGCCAGACAGTCCTATGCGAGCAAGACAACCACTCTTGCCTCAAGTGGGAAAACCCCCGTCCAAACCCATGCAAGCGTGGAACACGGACGCTAAACCTGATGATGATGATGATGATGATGATGATGATATAATTGATAAGTGTGGATGAGGTGTCAAATTTTCATTAAGTTTATTCAAGTGTGACGTGTGTTTCATGATTGATCGGCTCATGGTTGAATCCCTATCGATTGGGCTCGACTCTGGAATAAAATGTTCATCAGACTATATATATATATATATATGTATATATATATATATATATATGTATATATATATGTATGTAAATATATATGTATGTATATATACACACATATATATATATATATATATGTATGTATACATATGCATATATATATATGTATATGTATATATATATATATAGATATAGATATATGTATGTAAATATATATGTATATGTGTATATATATATATGTATATGTATATATATATATATATAGATATAGATATATGTATGTAAATATATATGTATATGTGTATATATATATATGTATGTAAATATATATATGTATGTATATATATATATATATTTACATACAAATATATATATATTTATATATGTGTATGTTTACCAATATATATACATATATATATATATACATATATATATTTATATATATATACATGCGTGTATGTGTGAGTGTAGATATGTATATATATAAACAACATCACCATAACTTAGGCCTGCTTTTCCATGCCACTATGTTTTGCATGGGTTTATATATATATATATATATATATATATATATATATATATATATATATGTATATGTG
>OZ024747.1:56380288-56382788 GCA_964016885.1 Eledone cirrhosa
GCAATAAGCCTGGTTTTTATTTTATTGATCAACTTTTTTAGTTTCTTTTTTTAGAGCCATTAAATTGCTGGACATAAAAATATTCAAAGATGTAAACACAGACATGAGCACACATACTTAAAGTGAGGGGGGGAGTAAGACACAGATAGAAAGAAAGAGAGAAAGAGATAGAGAGAAAGAGAGATAGACAGATAGATAGATAGAGAGAGAAAGACATTTAGATAGAGAGAGTGAGAGAAAGAGATAGATATACAAATAGAGAGATAGAGAAATAGATACATAGAGAGAGAGAGAGAGAAAGAGAAAGAGAGAAAGAGGTGGGGTTGTAAAGATATGATCTTTATTTTTCAAGTTGAAATTCCTGAGTCTTTCAAGGATGAAAGACAAAGTTGACCTCATTGGAATTTGAAATGAAAAAAATAAAGACCATAACAAATTGGTTAAGGAGTTCTGCTTGCAACAACATGGCTTTAGACTCAGTCCCACTTGGTCAAGTGTTTCTACTTTAGCTTCAAGTTGACCAATGCCTGGTGAAAGAAATTTGGAAGGCAGAAACAGTAGAAGCCTGTTGTATATACAGATGTGTTCATGTAAGTATATGTGCATTTGTGTGTGAGAAACCATACATAAGTGAGACAGATCCCTTGTTTGCATGGTAGATCAGTAGCTCTTCTTCAGTATGGACTTAATCTATATAGACCCATCCAACCTTTGCTAGCAAGGAAAGTGGATGTTAAAATGACAATTATGATAATGATATATATCTATATCTATATATATATATATATATATATATATATACATGACGATGATGATGATGATGATGATGATGATGATGATGCACAGATCCCAAAACAGGATGTTATTTGTGTTAGATCTAGATCATATTTTTAGCATATCAACTGACCACAAAAGAAACCCAGGGAAACCCTTAAAAATGCTGGGTTTTGTTTCATAGAAACAGAAGCAGTTTTAACAGGCTGATATCAAGAAGTTTAACCCTTTAGCATTTATATTACTTTATATTTACTATTGTATCTCACATAATATCGAATCTATGATATTTTGATATTATTTATTTTGAGAACAATACCTTAACATAAGTATGAGCAGCCAGTTACAGACGGTTTGAACAGAAAAAGGTGACAGAGTTCTGGCCAAATATGGCCAGTTTACATGCTAAATGGTTAAGAAAGCAGGATTTTATTTGTATGGCTTTTAGCTTATATATTTAGCACATCAATCTACCTCTTAGATATTCTCTCATAAGCACTAAGTGCTTCTTCTGTTGTTATTAAACTGACCACAGCTGTCTGGTCAGTCAGTCCTTTATATCATTGCTTAGGTCATCATCAGCTGGCCAGTCAGCTGGTTGGCTGGGCAGTTAGCCAGCTGGACAGTTGTTTTGGCACATCAGTAATGTCTGAAGCACACAGTCAGCTGACTGACCAGTCTCAAGGATGCTGGACAAAGCAAGCTGCAGCTTCTGCACATATTTAGTTTACTCTCTCTCTCTCTCTCTCTCTCTTTCTCCCACTTTCTCTCGTTCCTCTCTCTCTCTCTCTCTCTCTCTCACACTCACACTTTCTCTCTTTCCTCTCTTTCTCTCTATCCCTCCCTCTCTCTCTCTCTATCTCTCTCCCTCTCAATTTTCCATTTCATTCTTTTATGCCTCTCTTTCTCTCATCCATTTCTCTTTTCTCTGAATTATTTATTCTCCTCCTCAGCATCATCATTGTCACCATTATAAACATCATTACCATCCTCATCACCACCACCATTACCCTCACCACCACCATTACCACCATGATCATCATCATCATCATCATGTTACATCTGCTATCCATGTTGTCATATGTTGTACATGTTGCTACAGTACGAGTCAGATGTATTTGAAGTTAGTTCCCACCAACGAGACCATATCTCATGCGTATGTTACAATACTGGGGGCACTGTTTCTATGGCTGGCTCTCCTTAATAACACTAAACACTTTGCAGTGTATGCATACGCACATACATATACATACACACACAAACATACATATATATATATATATACATGCACACACACACACACACACACACACACAGATATATACATGCACACACACATGCATACATGCACAAACACACACATACATGTAACATGCACAAACACATACACACACACATATATTATTCATTTAACCATAATAAATAAAGTACCAGTAATGCACTGGGTAATTGCTGGCCTTGTGCCTAACGTAGACACAATTATTCATTTAACCATATTAGTAGTGTAGAAACTTTTACTAGTCCAGGCAAATGAATTTTACCTGTGAATTTATTGTTGTTATTCTCCACCTGATGTCTACTTGAAATCTATGTTTTCTGTATCTAGAGTTAAGGTGTTCACTCCAGCATAGTTGTATACATATATGTATGTATATTTTGTATATCGCATAATAGAGTGAAATCCCGTTATAACGAAATTCACAGGGTCTAAAAAAAGATTGTTGTA
>OZ024747.1:56390288-56392788 GCA_964016885.1 Eledone cirrhosa
TGTATATATATATATATATATATATATATATATATATATATATATAGAGAGAGAGAGAGAGAGAGAGAGAGAGAGAGAGAGAGAGAGAGAGAACAGTAAGTTAGTCAGTTTAGAAATGTGAAAGTAGTAGTAGTAACAGTACTAGTTGTTTTTGTTGTTGTATTCATGGTGTAGGTCATGTTAGTACTTATGATGATGTAAGTAATGTTGGTGCTTATGGTGTTAGTGCTGGTGATGATGTTGGTTATAGTTTGTAAATCTATGTAGTTATATTTATATTTATTCCTTGTTTCAAACTGTGACTTATGTTAGGGGGTAGCATGTGTATTGGGGGAGAGGGAAGAGATTGATTGTAGTGTATTGGTGGTGGTGTTAGTGGTGGGGATGTTGGTGTTAGTGTTAGTTGGTGGTGCTAGTGGTGTTAGTGTTAGTGCTGCTGGTAGTGGTGAAGGTGGTAGTGTTAGTGTTAGTGGTGCTGGTAGAGGTGAAGGTGGTAGTGTTAGTGGTGGGGGTGTTGGCGTTAGTGTTAGTTGGTGGTGCTAGTGGTGTTAGTGTTAGTGGTGCTGGTAGAGGTGAAGGTGGTAGTGTTAGTGTTAGTGGTGCTGGTAGAGGTGAAGGTGGTAGTGTTAGTGTTAGTGGTGCTGGTAGTGGTGAAGGTGGTAGTGTTAGTGTTAGTGGTGCTGGTAGAGGTGAAGGTGGTAGTGTTAGTGTTAGTGGTGCTGGTAGAGGTGAAGGTGGTAGTGTTAGTGTTAGTGGTGCTGGTAGAGGTGAAGGTGGTGGTGTTAGTGTTAGTGGTGCTGGTAGAGGTGAAGGTGGTGGTGTTAGTGTTAGTGGTGCTGGTAGAGGTGAAGGTGGTGGTGTTAGTGTTAGTGGTGCTGGTAGAGGTGAAGGTGGTAGTGTTAGTGTTAGTGGTGCTGGTAGAGGTTAAGGTGGTAGTGTTAGTGTTAGTGGTGCTGGTAGAGGTGAAGGTGGTAGTGTTAGTGTTAGTGGTGCTGGTAGAGGTGAAGGTGGTAGTGTTAGTGTTAGTGGTGCTGGTAGAGGTGAAGGTGGTGGTGTTAGTGTTAGTGGTGCTGGTAGAGGTGAAGGTGGTAGTGTTAGTGTTAGTGGTGCTGGTAGAGGTGAAGGTGGTGGTGTTAGTGTTAGTGGTGCTGGTAGAGGTGAAGGTGGTAGTGTTAGTGTTAGTGGTGCTGGTAGAGGTGAAGGTGGTGGTGTTAGTGTTAGTGGTGCTGGTAGAGGTGAAGGTGGTGGTGTTAATGTTAGTGGTGCTGGTAGAGGTGAAGGTGGTAGTGTTAGTGTTAGTGGTGCTGGTAGAGGTGAAGGTGGTGGTGCTAATGTTAGTGGTGCTGGTAGAGGTGAAGGTGGTAGTGTTAGTGTTAGTGGTGCTGGTAGAGGTGAAGGTGGTGGTGTTAATGGTGTTGGTGTTAGTGTTAGTTGGTGGTGCTAGTGGTGTTAGTGTTAGTGGTGCTGGTAGAGGTGAAGGTGGTAGTGTTAGTGTTAGTGGTGCTGGTAGAGGTGAAGGTGGTAGTGTTAGTGTTAGTGGTGCTGGTAGAGGTGAAGGTGGTAGTGTTAGTGTTAGTGGTGCTGGTAGAGGTGAAGGTGGTAGTGTTAGTGTTAGTGGTGCTGGTAGAGGTGAAGGTGGTGGTGTTAGTGTTAGTGGTGCTGGTAGAGGTGAAGGTGGTAGTGTTAGTGTTAGTGGTGCTGGTAGAGGTGAAGGTGGTAGTGTTAGTGTTAGTGGTGCTGGTAGAGGTGAAGGT
Source organism: Eledone cirrhosa (assembly GCA_964016885.1). Taxonomy (NCBI): domain Eukaryota; kingdom Metazoa; phylum Mollusca; class Cephalopoda; order Octopoda; family Eledonidae; genus Eledone; species Eledone cirrhosa. The sequence continues at coordinate 56,392,043 of OZ024747.1, forward strand.
GGTAGTGTTAGTGTTAGTGGTGCTGGTAGAGGTGAAGGTGGTAGTGTTAGTGTTAGTGGTGCTGGTAGAGGTGAAGGTGGTGGTGTTAGTGTTAGTGGTGCTGGTAGAGGTGAAGGTGGTAGTGTTAATGTTAGTGGTGCTGGTAGAGGTGACGGTGGTGGTGTTAGTGTTAGTGGTGCTGGTAGAGGTGAAGGTGGTGGTGTTAGTGGCGGGGTGTTGGCGTTAGTGTTAGTTGGTGGTGCTGGTAGTGTTAGTGTTAGTGGTGCTGGTAGCAGTGAAGGTGGTGGTGTTAGTGTTAGTTAGTGGTGCTGGTAGCATTGAGGGTGGTAGTGTTAGTGGTGCTGGTAGTGGTGGTGGGGGTATGTTAGTTTTAGTGGTGCTGGAAGTGGTGGGAGTGGGGGGTGTTAGTGTTAGTGGTGGTGGCGCTTGTGTTAGTGTTAGTGTTAGCAGTGGTGGTGGTGGGGAGGGGTGCTTGTGTTAGTGTTAGTGTTAGCAGTGGTGGTGGTGGGGAGGGGTGCTTGTGTTAGTGTTAGTGTTAGCAGTGGTGGTGGGGTGCTTGTGTTAGTGTTAGTGGTGGTGGTGGTGGTGGTATTAGTGTTAGTGGTGCTGATAGTGGTTGTGGTGCTGGTGATTAAATGATGTTAGCTATGTTAGTGGGGGACATAATAGTATGGTGATGAGGGTGGTTGTGTCGTAGTACACACTACTACAGTTGACAGGGGTGGTTGTAGTGCTAGCTGTGCTGG
>OZ024747.1:56402788-56412788 GCA_964016885.1 Eledone cirrhosa
ACATGACTGGGAGTAGAGATAAGACTTCCCCCTAGACAGGATGCCGGTTGGTGTTACATGACTGAAGTAGAAACAAGACTTCCCCTAGACAGGGTGTCAGTTGGTGTTACATGACTGGGAGTAGAGATAAGACTTCCCCCTAGACAGGATGCCGGTTGGTGTTACATGACTGAAAGTAGAGACAAGACTTCCCCCTAGACAGGATGCCAGTTGGTGTTACATGACTGGGAGTAGAGACAAGACTTCCCCCTAGACAGGATGCCAGTTGGTGTTACATGACTGGGAGGAGAGACAAGACTTCCCTCTAGACAGGAGGCCAGTTGGTGTTACATGACTAGGAGGAGAGACAACACTTCCCCCTACACAGGATGCCAGTTGGTGTTACATGACTGAAGTAGAAACAAGACTTCCCCTAGACAGGATGTCAGTTGGTGTTACATGACTGGGAGTAGAGACAAGACTTCCCCCTACACAGGAGGCCAGTTGGTGTTACATGACTGGGAGTAGAGACAAGACTTCCCCCTAGACAGGAAGCCAGTTGGTGTTACATGACTGGGAGTAGAGACAAGACTTCCCCTAGACAGGATGCCAGTTGGTGTTACATGACTGAGAGTAGAGACAAGACTTCCCCCTAGACAGGAGGCCAGTTGGTGTTACATGACTGGGAGTAGAGACAAGACTTTCCCCTAGACAGGATGCCAGTTGGTGTTACATGACTGAGAGTAGAGACAAGACTTCCCCCTAGACAGGATGCCAGTTGGTGTTACATGACTGAGAGTAGAGACAAGACTTCCCCCTAGACAGGATGCCAGTTGGTGTTACATGACTAGGAGTAGAGACAAGACTTCCCCCTAGACAGGATGCCAGTTGGTGTTACATGACTGAGAGTAGAGACAAGACTTCCCCCTAGACAGGATGCCAGTTGGTGTTACATGACTAGGAGTAGAGACAAGACTTCCCCCTAGACAGGAGGCCAGTTGGTGTTACATGACTGGGAGTAGAAACAAGACATCCCTGTAGACAGGATGCCAGTTGGTGTTACATGACTAGGAGTAGAGACAAGACTTCCCCCTAGACAGGAAGCCAGTTGGTGTTACATGACTGGGAGTAGAGACAAGACTTCCCCCTAGACAGGATGCCAGTTGGTGTTACATGACTGAGAGTAGAGACAAGACTTCCCTGTAGACAGGAGGCCAGTTCATCACAGGTTTAACCCCCAGGTATTCAGCTGACTAGGTCAGAGCAATGTGAAACAAAGTGTTTTGCTTAAGAACACAATACACCACCCTCTCCAGGAATTGAACCCATGACATTATGATCTTAAGCAGAAGTTCTCAAAGTGGGTACTACCGCACCCCAGGGGGCATTGAGAATGTCAAGTGGGGCACTTTGGCCGAAGGGGACGATAGAAATGATATAATAGTATATTAAATATGAAATTATACATATTATATATAAGTATAGTAAAATAAAAAATATATAATATTTATTTATACATAGTATATATTATATTATTTGTTATATATAAATTAACTATTTCATTTATTATATATTATTTACAATTTGCATTTAGGGAGGTCTCTCTGGAAATAGGGGTGGGGGCGCTGAGGGTGTGGGTGTCCCAAAAAGTTTGAGAATCTCTAATCTTAAGCCTGACACACTAACCTTTTGACTACATACAATATATTCTCTGTTGGGTATCATACCCCATAACTTTGGTGCTTTATATTATTTAAATAATTTTTTGTATTATATCTTGCATCATGGCTGTTGATTAGAGCATTTGATAAAATAGTTTTTGTAGTATTCGTTTTGAACCTTTACATTCTGTGGTAAAATCCTGCGATGGTTAACTTTACTTTTCATGTTTTGAGAGAGTCAATAAATTATGTACCAGTGAAAATCTTTAATCGATTTAAGTGGCTTCCCCTCCTCCAAATAAAGTACCAGTAGTTAAGGTATGGGATCTAATTAACTTCCCCTCCCCTAAATAAAGTACCAATTAAGGTCTGAGATTTAATTAATTTCCCCTCCCCTAAATAAAGTACCACTTAAGGTCTGGGATTTAATTAACTTCCCCTCCCCTAAATAAAGTACCAATTAAGGTCTGAGATTTAATTAATTTCCCCTCCCCTAAATAAAGTACCAGTTAAGGTATGGGATCTAATTAACTTCCCCTCCCCTAAATAAAGTACCAATTAAGGTCTGAGATTTAATTAACTTCCTCTCCCCTAAATAAAGTACCACTTAAGGTATGGGATTTAATTAACTTCCCCTCCCCTAAATAAAGTACCAGTTAAGGTATGGGATTTAATTAACTTCCCCTCCCCTAAATAAAGTACCACTTAAGGTCTGGGATTTAATTAACTTCCCCTCCCCTAAATAAAGTACCAGTAGTTAAGGTATGGGATTTAATTAACTTCCCCTCCCCTAAATAAAGTACCACTTAAGGTCTGGGATTTAATTAACTTCCCCTCCCCTAAATAAAGTACCACTTAAGGTCTGGGATTTAATTAACTTCCCCTCCCCTAAATAAAGTACCACTTAAGGTCTGGGATTTAATTAACTTCCCCTCCCCCAAATAAAGTACCAGTTAAGGTACTTTACAATATGGTGATGGAGATGATGATGATGATCTGGTGTTGTTGGTATTGATAAGATGATGATGGTACTGACTGTGTTGACGGCAATGATGATGATCATGATGATGGTGGAAGTTGTGTTGATGGTGGCGGTGTTGGTAGTGGTGTTGATTTTAGTGGTATGGTGGTGGTGGTGGTGGTGATTGTGGTGGTGGTTGTAGTGTAGTGGTGATGATGATAATGGTACGGAGATAATAGAGAGAAAGATAAGCAAAGAGAGAGGAATGATAGTGAGAGAGGGAGAGAGAGAGAGAGAGAGAGAGAGAGAGAGAGAGAGAGAGATGAAAAATGATAGACAAAGGTGGGAGTAAAAAAGTAAGAATATGAGAGAGAGGGAGACAGAGAAATGGGAGGAGAAAGAAAGAGTACAAGAGAGAGAGATAGAGAGAGAATTGGGAGAGTGGGTGGAAGAGTACAACAGAGAGAGAGAGAGAGAGAGAGAGAGAGAGAGGGAGATGGGAGGAGGGAGAAGGGAGCAAGATGTAAAAGAAGGATCAATTTTGATTAAAAGAAAAGACAGAGAGAAAGAACAACTAGCAAGAGAAGAGAAGAATGTGAAAGAGTACAAGGCAGAGGATAGATAGATACATAGATAGAGAGAGAGAGATGAATAGATGAAGATATATATATATATAATGTGTGTATATATATATATATATATATATGTATATATATATATATATGTATATGTATAATAGATACATGAAGAGAGAGAGAGATCGAGATCAAAAAGTGAGAGAGAGAGAGATAAAAAGAGAAAGAAGCAGACAAACAACACACTAAGGGGGGAGGATGAAGAAGAGGATAAGCAGAGGAGATGGAAGAGGGGGGATGATGAGAAAGGGAGATGGTAAGGGGTAGGATTGAAAAAATATGGCTACTGCAACTGATGAACTGCTACTGATGGTTTCCTCCTCTCCTTCTACCTTACATTCATCCCTCTTTCTACCCCTCTTCCTCTCACTACCACTCTTTCTAATCATTTTCCAGCCTCCTTGTCTTCTCTCTCTTCCACCCCCCTCTCATCCATTCCCCCTCTCTCATCCATTCCCCCTCTCTCTTCCATCCCCCTCTCTCATCCATTCCCCTCTCTCATCCATGCCCCTCCCTCATCCATCCCTGTCTCTCTTCCATTCCCCTCTCTCTTTATTTCTCTCTCTCTTCCATTCACCTTCTCTCTTCCACCCCCTCTCCCTCCATTCCCCCTCTCTATTTCATCACACCTCTCTCTCTTTCTCTCTCTCTCCCTCTTAGTACTTATGTTTCTTAAATCTCTTTCTCTGTCTTCTATCTCTCTTCCTTTCATCTTTCTCTGTGTGTGTCTCTCTCAAATCTCTCTCTCAACTCTCTCTCACTCTCTCAACTCTCTCCCTCTCAACTCTCTCTCACTCTCTCAACTCTCTCTCCCTCTCAACTCTCTCCCTCTCAACTCTCTCTCACTCTCTCAACTCTCTCTCCCTCTCAACTCTCTCTCAGTCTCTCAACTCTCTCCCTCTCAACTCTCTCTCACTCTCTCAACTCTCTCCCTCTCAACTCTCTCTCACTTTCTCAACTCTCTCCCTCTCAACTCTCTCTCACTCTCTCACTCTCTCAACTCTCTCTGCCTCTCAACACTCTCCCTCTCAACTCTCTCTCCCTCTCGACCCTCTCCTCTTCTAAACTCTCTCCACCTTTCAACTCTCTCCCTCCCTCAACTCTCTCTCTCCCTCTCTCAACTCTCTCCCTCCCTCTCTCTCAACTCACTAACTCAACTCTCTACTTTCTCACTCACTTTCACTTCCACTCCCCCCTCCATCTGTAGTTCTTCCCTCTGTATTCACTATCCCTCCTCCCCCTGAGTTAATTTCCTCTTACTACTACCATAGAACAGTTCACTTCACTATCTGATCTTTCCTTCTTCTTTCTCTCCTCTTACTACCCCTCCTTTGTCTCTCTTTCACCCTCTCTCTCTATATATCCTCTCACTCCTCCCACTTCTCTCACACTCTCCTCCTCCTCATCTTCTCTCCCTATGAACGTTTTGTTTTTTGTAGTATTTCTCATCCTCTTCCTCCTTCGCTATTACTACTACTACTACTACTATAAACTATCATCACCACCCTACTACTACTACTACTACTACTACTACTACTACTACTGCTACCACTACTACTACTACTACCCCACCCCACCACCACCACCACCACCACTACTACTACTACCACTACTACTACTACTACTACTACTACTACTACTACTACTACTACTACCCCACCACCACCACCACCACCACCACCACTACTACTACTACCACTACTACTACTACTACTACTACTACTACTACTACTACTACTACTACTACCCCACCACCACCACCACCACCACCACCACTACTACCACCACCACCACCACCACCACCACCGCCACCGCCACCGCCACCACCACCACCACCACTACTACTACTACTACTACTACTACTACTACCACTACCACTACTACCCCCACCCCCACCACCACCACCACCACTACTACTACTACTACTACTACTACTCCCCCTCTGCTACTGAGTTTTTTTCTTTAAAGCTTGTTTTTATACATAATTCTCCTCCCATCTACCTACCTTCCTACCCGCTCCTTGTGTATGTGTGTGTTGTGTGTGTCTGTGTATGTGTGTGTTGTATGTTGTGTGTGTTGGATGTCCTCTACACCCCTCTCCCCCTACCCCCTTTCTTTTACTCCTCCCTTTCCTCCTACCCCAGTGTCCAGTCACTTCTATTTTCTCCTCTGTCTATCCCTCATCATTACATCATTTTTATGTAGTTTTTTCTTTTCTCACTGGTGGAGTTTATTGGTTTAACTGAGTTGTTGTTGTTGTTTAACCCCGGGTCAATACTCATTGACCACGCTCATGATCAAAAACATTCCATTTGTGACAATCCCATCGATTTTGTTCATTCTATTTTATTTTATTTCTTTTTTTTTTCAGACATAGTGTATCTTGGACTACATTATCCAATGTCCAATGCATTCATTGATATTTTTGATACAGATATAAGGAATAGTTAGTTTAATTCTGTATTGGTGTGTGAGTGTATATATGTGTGTGCTTGTGTGAAAATGTGTATGTGTGGGTGTATCTGTGTCTGTGTATTTGTGTGCTTGTGTATGTGGGTGTATGTGTGTATTTGTGTGCTTGTGTGATTATGTGTATGTGGGTGTATCTGCTATGTGTGTTTGTTTTTATGTGTGTGTGTTTGTGTGAATATGTGTATGTGTGTATGTGTATTTGTGTGCTTGTGTGAATATGTGTATGTGAGTGTATGTGTGTATGTGTGTTTGTGTGCTTGTGTGTGTATATGTTTGCAACTGTGTGCATAAATATGCGATTGTATGTGTGTGTGGTTGCATATGTGTGTATGTGCTGGTATCAATGTCAGTGTCTCTATATATACACTAATGCATAGAGTTACAGCCCTTGCCATTCTGAGTTCAAATCCCGCCGAGGTTAACTTTGCCTTTTATCCTTACGCGGTCGATAAAATAAAGTACCAGTAATGCACTGGGTATTTGCTGGCCTTGTGCCTAATGTAGAAACAATTATTTCAGACATGTGCTTTGCAGCAAAGAGTTACGGCCCTTTGTGGTCTGAGTTCAAATCCCGCCAAGGTTAACTTTGCCTTTCATCCTTACAGGGTCGATAAAATAAAGTACCAGTAATACACTGGCATAATTGCTGGCCTAGTGCCAAAAGTAGAAACAATTATTTCAGACATATGCACAAAGCACTTTATAGAATTTAACTCAGTGTGTAGAAGTTTTCTTTCTAGCAACATGTTTTGTGGTTTGATCCCATCCTGTAACATCATGGGCAAGTGTGCCTATATATATATATAATGGAGGCACATGGCTTAGTGGTTAGAGCATTAGCCTTGCAATCGAAAGGTTGTGAGTTTAATTCTCAGACCAGGTGATTGTGTTGTTTCCTTGAGCAAGACACTTTATTTCACATTGCTCCAGTTTACTCAGCTGTAGAAATGAGATGATAGGGACTGGGGTCCCTATCATTCCACTGCAAAGTGGTCGTGTAGGTGCCACGGCAAAAAAGCACCTAGCACTCACTGTAAATGAGGTTGGTGTTAGGAAGGGCATCCAAGCCAGAATCAGTTCCCGTCCCACCCTTGCAAGCAGGGAAAAGCGGGCATAAAATGATGATGATGATGATATATATATATATATATATAGTTATGTAAAAGAGTCTGTAGCCGACATAGAGCACTCTCTTTTCCTTTACCTTTCCTATGGAAATACTTCATTTATATATATATATATATATATATATATATATATACACATATATATATATACATATATATATATATATATATACACATATATATATATACATATATATATATATATATATATATATACACATATATATATATAATTGTTTCTACTTTTGGTACAAGGCCAGCAATTACACAGTACATTACTGGTACATTATTTTATCGACCCCGTAAGGATGAAAGGCAAAATTAACCTTGGCAGGATTTGAACTCAGAACATAAAGGGACATAACTCTATGCATCAAAGCATGGTGCCGACCCTCTACTGATACTGCCAACCCACCACCCCTAATAATAATAATAAGGACGAGGTGATAGATCTTCATTACATTTATTGAGGTGTGACACGTATATGTATGTATATCTATGTATATGTGTGTATGTATATATATATATATATATATATATATATATATATATATATATATATATAGGAAAGTAAATAAAAACAACACAGGAGTACAACACAGGAGTACAACACAGGAGTACAACACAGGAGTACAACACAGGAGTACTTATAGAGAATGGGGAGAGAGAGAGAGTAATTATACTATAAGTGTCATTTTAACCATTCACAAAACACAAATCCTTTAATTTCACTTTGCATCTATCATATATTTTCCGGTGCCAAAATTTTGTCTTAATGTTTGTGGCCCCTGATTACTGACACAATTCCATTTCAACTCATATATGTGTATGTGTGTATGTATAGACTATGCACAACATGTGGTAAGATAACTCTATCGTCATTGAACCTTATAGGTTTGCTTCTTAATGAAGTCACAGAACATTTGTTTCAGTTGCTTTTTGTTTCTTTTGATAAGCATGCTTTAAATGCTGTAAAAACTCACCATGGCCTGAAAATATGTTTCATTAGACTCAGTAGTTTTACAATATAGTTGTTTAATTGTCATTGTTAAAAACACAAGAAGTCAAATACTTCTGTGAGAGAAGAATCGTTAAAATGCATTGTTGGCAACAACAGTGCCAACCTTCATTGGTGAAGTGTTTCCTTTGTGGATTAGATGAAACATATTTTAGAAGTTCATATATCAAGTTGAAGAAACATGAGAAAAGTTGTCATTTGCAATAGGTCAACCCATTGGGGTGGTAAGTGGTTTAGAGGATGAGCTTTCCAGCATGCAAGAAAGTATTTATATATATATATATATATATATATATATATATATATATATAAATATATATATATATATATATATATATATATATATTATGCTTAGAGCTGAGTTAATCATTGGAGGATTTCAGACATTGATGGATTAGAACATTTTTAGTGGTGCAATAACAGCATCTTCTGGATCCATTACTGTAGGTCTTAAATTCGCAAGTACTGTCCATTTGATAATGGTGTATTGTTACCTATATTTCAAGGTCAATACATGGCTTGCAAAAACTGTGGAAATTCTGTGCTAGATGTTGGAGTATTGAATCTGTTTAAAATTTGCTTCAATCAAACCACTATAGTGATTTCTATTTACTGTTTGATTTGCCTATAACATATCAGTATTATGTAGGTGTTAATGTATTCCACTATACTATCACAGTAGCTTCACTCTACTTTCTCTGAGTCTATAACATAGCAGGGATATGTTGGTGTTGATATATTTCACTATATTTTCTTTGTGGGCGGTGGATTGGCAGTATCGGTAGAGAGTCGGACGCCATGCTTTGTAGCATATAGTTACGGTCCTTTATGCTTTATGATCTGAGTTCAAATCCCGCCGAGGTTAACTTTGCATTTCATCCTTACGGGGTGGATAAAATAAAGTACCAGTCATGCACTGGGTTGATTTAATCGACTTTCCCCGGCCCCCAAAATTGCTGGCCTTGTGCCTAAATAAGAAACCACTATATTTTCTTTGTGGCTCTACAATCTGAGTTGAAATCCTGTCAAGTTTATCTTTGTCTTTCATCCGTACGGGCTCAATAAATTAAGATACCAGTATTGCACTGAGGTCGATTCAATCGACTTGTCTCTTTCCCCTCTCCCCAAATTGTTGGCCTTGTGAGTAAGTCAGAAACCAATATATTTCTTTATACTAACTCGTGTGGCTTTACTCTTCCATCTGAGTAATGGTGACGTACCAGTGATATATTGGTGTTAATATATTCCATTATATCATCATTGTAGCTCCACTCAACCAACTGTAAGGCTATAACACATTGGTCATTATCTTCGGACAAAAAAAATCAATACATTTTATGTTGCCTTTTTTTTTAAAGTTTATATATATATTTATTGGTTATTTTTTATTTTTATTTTGGTTTTGTTTATATCATTTTGTTATTCCTCTTTTTCCCTTTCTATCCCTCTTGCTCTCCTCTCCAACTTTCTTCCTCTCCAACTTTCTCCTCCTCCATCTTTCTTGCTCTCCAACTCTCTCTCTCTCCAATCACCCTCTCTCTCTCTCTCTCTCTCTTCATATCTCTTGATTCCCTTCCCTCTCCCTCTCTCTCTCTCTCTCTTTCTCTCTGTCCGATGTATCTCCCACCTAACAACCTTCATGTCCATCATCATCATCATCATTAACAGCATCATTCTTGCACCATCCATAATATCACCATCTTGACCACACACACTACTGCAGCCTAACAGCCTAACCACTACCACCACCAGTGAACTGCTACCACCACCATCACTATCACCGCCACCACAGCCATCACCATCACCACGGCCATCACCATAGTGATTATCATTATAGTCAGTTTTGTTATCAGTTTCTTGACCCACTACCACCAACACCACCACTACTACTACTACTACTACTACTACTACTACTACTGCTGCTGCTGCTACTAACCCACCACCACCACCACTACCACCACAACAACCACTACTACTACTACTACTACTACTACTAACCCACCACCACCGCCACTACCACCACCACCACAACAACAACTACTACTACTACTAACCCACCACCACCAATACCACCACCACCACCGCTACTACTACTACTACTACCACCACAACCACCACCACCACCACCACCACCACTACTACTACTA
>OZ024747.1:56427788-56432788 GCA_964016885.1 Eledone cirrhosa
TAATATATATATATCATCATCATTTCATTTTACGTCCGCTTTTCCCTGCTTGCAAGGGTGGGATGGGAACAGATTCTGGCTTGATTTCTACAGCTGGATGCCCTTCCTAACACCAACCTCATTTACAGTGAGTGCTGGGTGCTTTCTTGCCGTGGCACCTTCACGACCACTTTGCAGTGGAATGATAGGCACCCCAGTCCCTATCATCTCATTTCTACAGCTGAGGAAACTGGAGCAATGTGAAATAAAGTGTCTTGCTCAAGGAAACAACACATCACTCGGTCTGAGAATTGATCTCACAACCTTTCGATTGCAAGGCCAATGCTCTAACCACTAAGCCATGTGCCTCCATTATATAAATATATATTTATATATATGTATTTATATATGTATATATATATATATATACTTGAATATATACGTGTGTGTGTGTATATATGCATGTGTGTGTATATGTATATATCGTATTATTGAGAGTCTGTACCTTTTTCCTAAAAAATGCAAACTATGTAGCCTCTCTATACGGACAGTACAGAAACTATCAATCATCAACTGCTATATATCACAAAACACCAGTGCATGACTGACATACTAGAAATCATAGCCATATCACCCTCAAACTATACCCTAACACTGTGGTATTAATTTTATTTTTTATTTTTCTAAACTCTCCACCTTGACATCTTAATAAATCTCATATTTATCCTCTCGATATAAAAACACTTCATTCCATGTTGCTCCAGTATACTCAGCTGAAAATGAGTACCAGCAGTAACCAAGGGTTTAACTCTGCAATGGACTGATGTCCTGTCCAGGGGTGAGTCACGCCATGGAAACTGGTTTAAGCACCGGCCTTAGGAGTTTCTGTGCTCAAGACAGACTTTAGACGTTAGACCTCTCAATATAAAAAAATATATATTTTGCTTTTAACTCTTTCCTTATCATATTTCTAATAAAATACACACTCTTTCAATTAATTAATAAAGAATTTTCTAAAATTTACTGAATTTTTTTTATTATTTCATAACTAAGTTAATAACTTAACATGTGGTGCTGATGGAAGATTTTATAAATAAGAGAGTGACTTAACATATGGTTCATATATAAAATTATGTTGGAAGATTTTAATTTAAATAGGAAGCTTTTAATCCCTGCATGACCATATTTTTAATGAAATACACTGTTTCAATTAGTTAATGATGAATTTTGAAGAATTTACTAAAAATGTTAATTATCTCCTTACTAAAATAGTAGCTTAACATATGCTTTTTATATACAATTATGTTTGGAGATTTTAATTTAGATATAAACACTATTTTTCAATTAATTAATGAAGAATTTTGATGGGTTTAATACATTCATTAACCATTTTCTTACTAAGATAGTTACTTAACATGTGGTTTTTATATAGTTATGTATATAATTTAAATAGGAATCCTTAAAAATTGGGGGTATTATTTCATTAAACCAGAATGAGTTTTGGCTAGTTTACTATCAAAATTAGTAAACGATATAATGAAGAATTTAGAAAAGTTGCCCACCTCCCTCCTCTGCAAAAAATTCTAATTTCACCTGTTTGAAGTATATGCTTCTACTTCTACATTCAAAATCACCGCCCCTAACATATAACAATGATACGTAAGACTTTATTATTTCTTATTGTAGTCCTGGATACCATTATAAAAAACAAAACAGGGCCACAATGACTTGTCATAGATCAACTGAATTTGAGTTAACATGGGCTAAACAACAACTACAACAACATTTACAACCTCCAGAGTCACTACAAACATCGCTACTTACCACTATGAGTTTCTGTGTGTTTCATATGCTAGAAATAGCAGTCATATCTACCTAAAATTATAGCTTGTCATCTTCAAAAAGGATAAAGACGTTAGTTAATATAGTCCTAGATACTACAGGGTGGTCATGCTTGGAATGACTTTTAACAATGACTCACATAAATCTCTTGGGTCAACAACAATAGTGATTACAAGTACAACTATAGCCACCAGTAATGAGTGTTGGATATGCTAGAAATAGCAGTCAAATGTGCCCCACCCATCACTAATCTAGCATCTTTAAATAATAAAACAACTTATCAGTTAATTTAGGCTGGATGGTCATGACTCGAGTGACTTTAACCAATCAATCATCATAGGTTTTCCTAAAGAGAGTTAGCATGGGCTAAACAAAAATAGCAATATTTTCAACCACAACTACAACTACCAATATATCCACTACAACATACCACTATAAGCTAGTGAATGGTGGACATGATAGAAATAGCAACCAAATTTATCTGAAATCACTGCCCTAGCATCTTAAAAAAGAATAGACCATACTAGTAGTTAATATATGATAACATTAAAATCAATGGTGTGGCCATGAATGGAAAGACTTTGATCAACCTTTCATCATAGCTCTGCAACATTGGCTAAACAACAACAACAACGACAACAACATACCACAAAGAACTAGTGTATAGTAGACATGCTAGAAATAGCAGCTAGTAACAACTAGTACAACATAACACAAAGAACTAGTGTATAGTAGACATGCTAGAAAAAGCAGCTAGTAACAACTACCACAACAGCTTAATGCATAGTAGACATGCTAGAAATAGCAGCTAAACAACAACAACAACTATAGTAACAACTACCACAACAGCTTAGTGCATAGTAGACATGCTATAGCAGCTAAACAACAATAACAACAACTATAGTAACAGCTACCACAACAGCCTAGTGCATAGTAGACATGCTAGAAATAACAGCTAAACAACAATAACAACAACTATAGTAACAGCTACCACAACAGCCTAGTGCATAGTGGACACACTAGAAATAGCAGCCAAATTTTTCTTAAATCATACCCTAGCATATAAAAAAGGAAATAACTTGAAAGAACAACTACCACTGCAGCCTCTACAGTCACTATAGACATTTCCAACACTGCAGTAATGCATTATTAGCTGTGCTGTGGTCGTCTGCATAGCAGCTGCACAGTGGTCTGTGCAGTATATTGAAATAATACATTTTCCATCTGCACATATTTTGATAAGAAGTGGGGGTGAGGTAAAAGGTATGGGGGAGGGGGGTAAAAAGGGTGGCACACAAAAAAACAGCATTGACTGTGTGCACCATACTGTGCATATGTTTGTGAAGTTTCGTGTTGCACTATCTGTCTTTGGTGCATATCTTCTGGTACCTGCATATTTTGCTGTATCAAAGAAGATGTAGAAATTGTTTACTTTAAAGTTCATTGAGTGTAAGACAGTGTGTATATGTATATATGTGCATATATGTATATATATGCGTATATGTATGTGTGTATGTATATATACAGGCATAGATATATACACACACACACACACACACATATATATATATATATATATATGTGTGTATATATACATATATATGTGTGTTTATATATATACATATATATGTGTATACACACACACATATATATATATATATGATGTATTTATTTTTGCAAGGTTTTTGAAATGAAATTGTGTGTTGAAAGAGATATTGTTTACTCACCCCAAATATAAAAACACATATATATATATATATATATATATATATACACATTAATTATAAGAGACTACTCTGAGTTTCTACCTCACTATATATATATATATATATACACATGTATTTATAAACTTTGAAAGAACGGAATTTAGGACATGAAAAATAGAATATATTTTGCTTCCTCTATAATCAGAGTTTGAATCTTACTAGAGATAATCTGAAGATAAATGTTAAAACATTCATCATTTCATCATCATTTCATTTTACGTCCGCTTTTTCCCTGCTTGCAAGGGTGGGACGGGAACTGATTCTGGCTTGGTTTCTACAGCTGGATGCCCTTCCTAACACCAACCTCATTTACAGTGAGTGCTGGGTGCTTTTTTGCCATGGCACCTCCACGACCACTTTGCAGTGGAATGATATGGACCCCAGTCCTATCATCTCATTTCTACAGCTGAGTAAACTGGAGCAATGTGAAATAAAGTGTCTTGCTCAAGGAAACAACACTTCACCCGGTCTGAGAATTGAACTCACAACCTTTCGATTGCAAGCCCAATGCTCTAACCACTAAGCCATGTGCCTCCCTTACACATAGTAATAAGATACTAGGGTTTATTCAATCAATAGAAAACCCACTCTTTTTTGAATATCTTCAGCCAACCCCAATACAAGACATAGTAAATCTCTTGTGATCAGGGCTGGATTTACTTTGAAGAATAACAAGCATTTTTTGAGGGCATGGAGAGAGAAGGTGCGCCATTTTATTCAAATTAAATGTATTTGTCACTTTAAAAACATATATTTCATTTTTTTGCTAGTAGAAGGAAGCCACAGGAGATAGATAAAAGCCAAGGAAGACCTGGGTAGGGGTGGTAAATACTGATCTCAAATCACTGAAATTCACCGTAGGGGATGAAGGATCGCAACATATGCTGATGTGCTTAAAAGGACCTGTCATATGTATGCAAGCATAGAAAACCAGACATAAAAGTGATGATGATGATGATGATGATAAATTTGTAGTATAATCTGTCACTGCATGTGGTATATATTTACATACCAGTATATTCATAGTGTAAACTCTAATGTGGCCAACTTTGCATTTTAGCTATTCATGAACAATAAAATAAGTATTAGTAAACTACTGGGGTCTGCTCAATATATCAAGTTTCTATCCCTAACTTTTTAGCTTTGTGCTTATGTATCATAATTCTTATTAAAATTTAAGCTCATAGTATATTGTATTGTGTGGTCCCAGATGCAATTATGACCTAGAATGAGAAGGACTGTGCCCCGGGGCACATTAATCAATGTAAAGCTGCTAGCTTTTCAGGTATTTCATGCCTCTTCTAAGGCTTCATTTCCTCCACTCCTCTACAGATAGACACTCAAAATATAAGGATCCCTAGTATCTGCATGGATACCGAGGTTTCAGTTTAGATAGTCATATGAATAATATGG
>OZ024747.1:56440288-56447788 GCA_964016885.1 Eledone cirrhosa
GTAATTGACATTTCCCTCTCCCCAGATTGCTGACCTTGTGCTTAAATTAAAAATCATTGTCATCACTATTATTATCATCATCACTATCCTCATCATCATCATCATCATCATCATCATCATCATCATCATCAGTGCCATCATCATCATCATCATCATCTTCACCATCCTCATTACTATCATTATCAATGTTATCATTATCATTATCAATATCATCATCATCATCATCATCATCATCATCATCATCATCATCATCATCATCATCATCATCATCATCATCAGTGCCATCATCATCATCATCATCATCATCATCATCATCATCATCATCATCATCTTTGTCATCATCATCATCATCATCATCATCATCATCATCATCATCATCTTTGTCATCATCATCATCATCATCATCATCATCATCATCAATGTTATCACCATCACAGTTCTCTTAATAATTGTTTCTACTTTTGGCACAAGGCCAGCAATTACCCAGTGCATTACTGGTACTTTATTTTATCAACCCTGTAAGAATGAAAGGCAAAGTCAACCTCGGCGGGATTTGAACTCAGATAGTAAAGGGACGTAACTGTGCATCAAAGCATGGCGTCCGACCCTCTACCGATACTGCCAATCCACCGCCTTAATAATCCACAGTTCTCTTAATAATAATGGTCATTGCCATCATCACCACCCACAGCTATCCCCCCCCCACTCCACCACACGCCCACCTCACCACACGCCCACCTCACCGCACCCATCCAACCCATCCCTACACATCCCAGTACCGGACCCAACAACAACAACAACAAGTATTATGCATAGATATTTGATACAGTTGCTTCCATTCTGAAAATATTACACAGACATGCAAGAACTTTTGATATAGATGTATATCATTGTACTAATGGATATGTGCAGTGTATGTATATGTATGTATATGTATGTATATGTATGTATATATGCTTATATGCATCACACTGCATATACATATATATATATATATATATATATACTAGCGTATGTGCATGTATATGTATATCTATGTATATGTATAAATATATGCTTATATGCATCACACTGTATATACATATATATATATATATATATATATATATATATATATATATATACTAGCGTATGTGCATGTATATGTATATCTATGTATATGTATAAATATATGCTTATATGCATCACACTGTATATACATATATATATATATATATATATATATATATATATATATATATACTAGCGTATGTGCATGTATATGTATATCTATGTATATGTATGAATATATGCTTATATACATCACACTGTATATACATATATATATATATATATATATATATATATATATATATTTATACTAACATATGTGCATGTATATGTATATCTATGTATATGTATGAATATATGCTTATATGCATCACACTGTATATACATACATATATATGTATATATATATATATATATATTTATACTAACATATGTGCATGTATATGTATATCTATGTATATGTATAAATATATGCTTATATGCATCACACTGTATATACATACATATATATATATATATATATATATATTTATACTAACGTATGTGCATGTATATGTATATCTATGTACATGTATGAATATATGCTTATATGCATCACACTGTTAATGAGTATACACACCCACATATATATATATATATATACTAATATCTCAGTATGTATGATTGTGTGTGTATATTTGTTTATCTATGTGTATCACAGGTTTGATGTATGTGTCTATCTGTGTATGTCGATGTGTGTGTATGTTTATGTCGGCATGTTATATTGGAATAGAGTTTTTGTAATATAATCTATTATTTTACTACGCACATGCAAAATATATACACATATACGCGTATATATATATATATATATATATATATTATTTCTCTCTCTCACTTTCTCTATCCCATTTTTTTTATTTTGTGCTCTCCCTTCTCTCTTTCTCTTTCTCTCTCTCTCTCTTTCTCTCTCTATATAAATATATATACATGTATATATATATATATATATATATATATACACACACATACACACAAACACACACATATATATATATATAAATATATACATATATATATGTGTGTGTGTGTGTATGGGTACAGGCATGTCTGTCTAATATGAAATTTATTTTGCAAATCATTAGCTTCTGGTTCTAACTACATACATCTAGGGCAGGTGTCTCATACTAAAGCTACAGATACCTTGTCAGTGAAATTTGATTGATACATGTACACAATATATATATATATACTGTAAATGTGGTTGGTGTTAGGAAGGGCATCCAACCATAGAAAACCTGCCAGATAGTCCTATACGAGCGAGACACGGTCACCCAACCAATCTTTCCCCAAGTGGGATAATTCCCGTCTAACCCATGCTAGCATGGAAGATAGATGTTAAACGATGATGATGATGATGATATATATACATATATACATAGATAGATAGATAGATATAGATATATATGCATCATCATCATTTCATCATTTCATTTTACGTCCGCTTTTTCCCTGCTTGCAAGGGTGGGACGGGAACTGATTTTGGCTTGATTTCTACAGCTGGATGCCCTTCCTAACACCAACCTCATTTACAGTGAGTGCTGGGTGCTTTTTTGCCGTTGCGCCTACACGTCCACTTTACAGTGTGGGCTGGGTGTTTTTTTACCGTGGCACCTCCACGACCACTTTGCAGTGGAATGATAGGGACACTAGTCCCATCATCTCATTTCTACTTCTGAGTAAACTGGAGCAATGTGAAATAAAGTGTCTTGCTCAAGGACACAACACATCACCCGGTCTGAGAACTGAACTCACAACCTTTCGATTGTAAGGCCAATGCTCTAACCACTTATATGTATATAATATAAATATGTATATATATATATATATATATATATATATATATATATATATATATGCACACCCATATGCATTTATGTGTATTTGTATGTCCATGTGAATTTATATGTTTTATGAATATATGCGTCTATAGTTATACAAATATCTGACTGCGTGTTTGAAAAGTTGTCTTTCCTGATATGAGGTTTCAGGTTTAATCCTCTTGTATATTGATTTGAGCAAGAAGTTTTAGATTAACTCATTCCAGGTAGCAGAGATTTCTTTGTGGGAAACAATGGAAAGTATTTAGTATATTATGTATGTACAGCGCCATAGACCCTGATGGCAAGGTAATGTTGGCATAATGACATAAACCATGCCTTGGGCATTTTTGTATATTATGTAGACCCATAGATACTGATGGAGAAGTAATGTTGCCATAGTAACATATAGCATGCCTTGAGGATTTTAAACTTAGCAGAGCCCATCTTCTCTCCTGATCTAAACAGAGCTGATTTCTTCCGGAGTGAGTGATAGGGAGGAAGTGGGAAAGAAATATATAGTTAAAAACAACCCTAGTTCTAGTCTGGTAAGTATTCTTCTTCTTCGCCCACTCATTCCTGATAGGGTCATGGGAGCAGAGTCCTCAAACACTCCTCCCAGTTAATCCTGTCAGAAGCAACCATCTCCAACTGATCTGGCTGAATCCCAAAGCGAGTTCAGCCAAGCTAATGGATGATATCCAACCATCTTGCTCGGTGTCTACCTCTGGGTCTCCTACCAGTTGGTTTTGCCCATAAAATCTGTCCAGCAATTCTTTCCTGAGACATTCTAAACACATGTCCATAGTATCAGAGTTGTGGTCTCTATTTTGGAAGAAGTAGTGGTTCTACCTGGAGCAACTCTCTGATCTCTGAGCTACACACTTTATTGAGTAACATTACTCCAGGTCTGGTGAGTAGAATGTAAATTTTATTTTCCAAGTATATAACTGTTTCTACTTTAGGCACAAGGCCAGCAATTACCCAGTACATTACTGGTACTTTATTTTATCGACCCCGTAAGAATGAAAGGCAAAGTTAACCTTGGCGGGATTTGAACTCAGACTGTAAAGGGACGTAACTATGCTAGAAAGCATGGCGTCCAACCCTCTACCGATACTGCCAATTCACTGCCCTTTTTCAAGTATATAACAAGTTTCCACACAGCTCTGTCAATCAAATTTCATTCACAAAATATTTGTCAATCTACAGTTGCAGAAGGGGAGAGACTTGCTTAAGGTAGCAAACTGAGGGTCTAACTACCAGACTATGTGACTGCAAAGCAAACTCCTTAACGATGCAGATTGTTTTACAATACAGATTTTGCATTTCAGTTTGTGGTCTGAGGTTCAACTCTTACTTTAGTTCTGGTGAAAACAATTGTAAACTGTTCTAGTGTAATCTTCCCTAGAATCAAATGTATGTATGAATGGACCCTATAACTCCCAATGAGGGTCATTAGGGCACTGTAGTGACATACAACATCTCTTGGTCATTTTAACCTGTTAACCTTTACATTACTCTATATTTACTATTGTATTTTTGTGGTAAAGGCTTCGTCTTACATAATTATCACACATAATATTGAATCTACAAGATTTTGATGTTATTTAATTTGAGAACAATACCTAACCCTAACATCAGTATCAGCGGTTAGTTATGGCCAGTTTGAATAGAAAGAGGTTAGGATATGGCTGGTTTAAATTCTAAAGGGTTAAACCAGATGGAGTCCATCTTATCTCCAGATCTGAACAAAGCTGATTTCTTTCAGAGAAGGAGAGAGGAAGTGAGAAAAAAATGCTGGAAGAATTGACCTCAGTATTGGACTGGTACTTTTTTATTGACCTTACAACAATGAAATGTAAAGTTAACCTTAATGGGATTTGAACTCAGAGTGCAGAAAGCCAGAACAAGCACCACAAATCATTCTATGTAATGTTCTAATAACTCTGCCAATTTTCTGCCTATCCTTAGACCTATATATAGTATGTAAAGACCAGTTCTTCTTCATTGGTGTCCACCACCCACTCTACATGCAACAGAGTTACGGAATTCTATGATGATGAAAATCAATGAACACAAATATATTGATTGGTAAAAATCAATGGAGACAGGAGAAAAAATATCTTACTATGGCCAGATCAGTAAAGATGTGGTGGTGGAGAGGAGGATACTAAGATAGGGAGGGGGAGGTATAGAGAAGAGTGGGATTTCAATGTAAGAATCAATTACAGGTTGAAAGAGTTAGCTTGCAACACTGCAAAGAATGAAAGACAAACTTAGTATCAGCATGGATGAGACGTCTAAAAACATATGGTTTTCTACCCAGCTGGCTTTATTTCATTGTTGGAAGAAGTTTTCACCCTCTTATTACTAAACAGCTTGAGGTTGCACCTAGTTTATTATACAAAATTGTCAATTCTCAAGTGTTTTATTTGAATTTAAACCTTCCATCAAAGTTTTATCTATGAATCTTTTGGTTTGTTATGTTCCAAACAATAGCTTAATAATGGTTTCTGATTTAGGCACAAGGCCAACAATTTTTGAAGAGAGGAAAGTCGATTAAATCGACCCCAATAAATTACTGCTGCTTTATTTTATCAACCCGTAAAGATGAAAGGCAAAGCTAACCTCAGCAAGATTTGAACTCAGAATGTAAAGGGGGCATACCTCTATGCTTCACAGCATGTTGTCCGATGCTCTACTGATTCTGCCAACCGACAATAGCTTAATAATAAAAGAAATTTTCATATTTTATCAAAGCTGTTCAATTTAAAAAAAAGATTAATTGAAACATGGGCAATGTATTTTAATGCAAATATGTTCACAAAAGAGCTAATGACTAAGTTGGTTTTATCCTGATCTTCTCTCGCTGGGTCAGACAGTAAAATTTGATCTTAGAATGTAAAAAGTCAGAACAGATACTTTAATGAATCTCATCAAGACTATTATAATTCTGCCAATCCACTACTCTAGACTGGTACAATAAAGTTGACTTCTGCAGTATTTAAACTCTACAAAAAGCCAGAATAGAAACTGAAAGAGATCTCATTTGCTGCTTGAACATTCTGCCAATCATCACTTTCTATTGATATTTCATTTATCAACTGTGGTCGGGTGGACTCATTGCGACGTCAACTGAGGACACAGAAAGCCAGAGCAGTCCACCTTTCTGGATTTCTACTTCATTTATTAACTATGAAAGGATAGAAGTTAAATTTAACCTCAGCAGGATTTGATCTCAGAAGAAACAGAGCTGGCTAGGAAATTCATTTGACACTCAAGAAATCCCACTAATTCATTGATCTGGATTGGTGTTTTGTTAATTGAGTGTGAAAATTTAAAGTTGACTTCAGCACGATTTGATCTCAGACTGCAGAAACCTGTAACCAATGGTAATATTGCTCTTAAAAATAGAATAAATAATAATGTTAGTGGAACTGGGGATGACAGTGTATGTATGTGTGAGTGTGACTTGGGATGACTGTGCATATGTGTGGGACTGCAGATGACTGTGTATGTATGTGTATGTTTGTGGGACAGGGAATGACTGTGTGTATATGTGTGTATGGGTCTGGAAATGACTGTGTATGTATGTGAGACTTGAGAATACTGTGTATGAATGTGTGTGACTTGAGATGACTGTGTGTATGTATGTGTGTGCCTTGGGATGACTGTGTGTGAGAGACTGGGAATGATAGTGTGTATGTATGTATGGGACTTGGAATGACTGAGTATGTATGTGTGGGACTGGGAATGACTATGTGTATGTGTATGTATGTGTGAGACTGGGAATGAATATGTGTATGTATGTGTGTGGGACTGGGAAGGATTGTGTGTATGTATGTGGGACTGGGAATGACTGTATGTATGTATGTGTGTGTGACTTGGGATAACCATGTGTATGTATGTGTGTGCATGTGTAAGACTTTGGATAACAGTGTGTATGTATGTGGGACTGGGAATGACTGTGTGTATGTTTGCGTATATGTGAGATTTGGGATACTGTGTGTATATGTGTGAGACTTGGGAATACTGTGAATGTATGTGTGTGTAGGGGGGACTGGGAATGACTGTGTGTGTATGTGTGAGGCTTGGGCTGACCATGGTATTACAACATCATACACTTTAAAAAAAAGTAGTAGCTTCTATCACATTAGTAAGCTACCATTTTTTGTTTTATGCAATCTTTCTGGCTTTCTCCATTGAACCAAAAGCTTCTGTCACTGTCTTTCCCCAGCTCCATCTTGGTTTCCCTCATTCCTTCTTCCCAGGAATGTTTATCTCAAGGGTTCTCTTTTCCATTCCGTCATGTCTTATCACATAACAAAAATATCATAGCTTCTGTTTCTTTACATACTGTAATAGCCAATCACTTGGAACAGCCAGCTCCTCCCTGATGTCATCATTTGTGTGTCACCTCACCCAGGGGACTGTAAATATACTTCGATAGCACATATTCTCAAAAGCAATGATTTATTGTTTTTCTGCTGTTCGTAATACCCAAGTCTCACATGTGTATGTTATTGTTGTACAAGGAATAAATATAAAGAATGGGGACATATAGCAAGAAAAAATACCAAGCTATTCT
>OZ024747.1:56457788-56470288 GCA_964016885.1 Eledone cirrhosa
TGTATGCTGTACATCTGTATATATATAATATAAATATAAAATATATACTGTATATATATATATATATATATATATATATATATATGGTGGCTGCCAACTCGTTTTCGAGTACGGCCACTACTTTATATCCATGTAGGAGAACTCCTACCGATGCGCTGAACGAGTGTGACTTTTTAGTCCAGCCAGCGACTTGAAAACTCTGGCACAAACACTACACTTGTGACAATTATTGACACATAGTGCTGGGCCCATGGTACCATGTGATGACAAGTGCAGAGAGATCTCCAGATATAAAGCAATGCCTGTGCCGTGAAGCTTTTATAGTGAGCAAAGGCACTGCACAAAGCCAGTCCCACTCTCTTAACCAAGATGATATTTACCAAAAAGAAGAACAAGTCAACATCACTGGATACCATCAGGGTTGCAGGTGTTATCTCAGAGTTTTCCTTCTCCTAGAATTCTGCCTTGACAAAAGCTAAGGGGTCATCTCTCCCGGATATATACATATATATATACACACATATATATATATATCATCATCATCATCATCGTTTAACGTCCATGTTCCACGCTTGTATGGGTTTGGACGGGGGTTTTCCCACTTGAGGCAAGAGTGATTGTCTTGCTCGCATAGGACTGTCTGGCGGGTTTTCTACGGCTGGATGCCCTTCCTAACACCAACCACATTTAGAGTGTGGAACTGGGAGCTTTTTACGTGTTACCTACACGGCCACATTACAGCATGGACTGTGTGTTTTTTGTCGTGACACCTACACGATCTCATTTGTTTCGGCCAGGATGTTGGTACCACACACACACATATATATACATATATATATGAGTGTGTGTGTATGTGTGTGCGTGTGTGTGTGAGTGTATGTGTGTGTTTTGATGATTGATTTGCTGTATTCTGCTAATCTGTATCACTGAAAAAGATTCCAATTTCTACTCACACTCCATTTGTTCAATTAGTTGATAAGCAGCTAAGTTGTTTCAAACTTATCCAAATATTCCACATCATCCCACCCCTCACCTAACCCACCCACCTCTCACCTAACCCACCCACAGCTCACGTAACGCACCCACCTCTCACCTAACCCACCATCATGCACCATGATGGTGATGTTGCTGGTAGAGATGATAATGGTGATGATACTCTTGTCAGAGGGCGGAGAACACCTTTAATGGTTTGGAGCAAATCACCTGACTATGATCCTTGTCTTCCTCATCACAACCACCACTACCACAACCACCACTAATACAACCACCACTACTACAACCACCACAACCACCACTACCACAACCACCACTACCACAACCACCACTAATACAACCACCACTACTACAACCACCACAACCACCACTACCACAACCACCACTACCACAACCACCACTACTACAACCACCACAACCACGACTACCACAACCACCACTACCACAACCCCCACTACTACAACCACCACTACCACAACCACCACTACCACTACCACAACCACCACTACCACAACCACCACTACCACAATCACCACTGCCACAACCACCACTACCACAACCACCACTACCACAAACACCACTACCACAACCACCACTACCACAACCACCACTACTACCACAACCACTACTACCACAACCACAACCACCTCTACCACAACCACCACTACCACAACCACCACTACCACCACTACCACAACCACCACTACCACAACCACCACAACCACCACTACCACAACCACTACTACCACAACCACAACCACCAACAACAACCACCACCACCAACATCAACCACCAACACAACTACCACCAACACAACCACCACTACGACAGCCACCACCAACATCAACCACCAACAACAACCACCACCACCAACATAACAACTACCACCAACAACAACCACCACCACCAACATCAACCACCAACAACAACCACCACCAACCTCAACCACCAACAACAACCACCACCAACCTCAACCACCAACAACAACCACCACCAACCTCAACCACCAACAACCACCACCACCAACATCAACCACCAACAACAACCACCACCAACATCAACCACCAACAACAACCACCACCAACCTCAACCACCAACAACAACCACCACCACCAACATCAACCACCAACACAACAACTACCAGCAACACAACCACCACTACGACAGCCACTACTAACATCAACCACCAACAACAACCACCACCACCAACATCAACCACCAACAACAACCACCACCACCAACATCATCCACCAACAACAACCACCACCACCAACATCAACCACCAACAACAACCACCACCACCAACAACAACCACCAACACAACAACTACCAGCAACACAACCACCACTACGACAGCCACCAACAACAACAACCACCAACAACAACAACCACCAACATCAACCACCAACAACAACCACCACCACCAACATCAACCACCAACAACAACCACCACCACCAACATCAACCACCAACAACAACCACCAACACAACAACTACCAGCAACACAACCACCACTACGACAGCCACCAACAACAACAACCACCAACAACAACAACCACCAACATCAACCACCAACAACAACCACCACCACCAACATCAACCACCAACAACAACCACCACCACCAACATCAACCACCAACAACAACCACCACCACCAACAACAACCACCAACACAACAACTACCAGCAACACAACCACCACTACGACAGCCACCAACAACAACAACCACCAACAACAACAACCACCAACATCAACCACCAACAACAACCACCACCACCAACATCAACCACCAACAACAACCACCACCACCAACATCAACTACCAACAACAACCACCACCACCAACAACAACCACCAACACAACAACTACCAGCAACACAACCACCACTACGACAGCCACCAACAACAACAACCACCAACAACAACAACCACCAACATCAACCACCAACAACAACCACCACCACCAACATCAACCACCAACAACAACCACCACCACCAACATCAACCACCAACAACAACCACCACCACCAACAACAACCACCAACACAACAACTACCAGCAACACAACCACCACTACGACAGCCACCACAAACATCTCAATATCGATATTAACAGCGTCCACAACAATCACCCACCACCTCCTTAGCCAGCTCTCATCTAAGGTCGACCAAAATAGCAGATTACAATGTTATTTTGGAGACAAAGAGCTCTTCAGGTGTCATGCTTCATAAAGAAAATCTACTAGTAGACAAATGAGAAGATTCCTTACTTAATTCCTCTGGTTAGGTAACCAAAATCTCAATTGCTAATGGACCACCAAAAGTGGCCCTATCATGTTCACTTTGGTAATATTGAAAATGAAGAATTATCTATTATGTATAGAGGTGGGGAAGTAGAGAGGTGTTAGTTGGGGAGAGTTGATAATCAGAGTTACCGTTATTTACAGAAAGTTCTTTGTTTTCACATTAAATATAGTTTTAGGATGTATTATGTTGCATTAGATGACTATAACAGTGTTGTTTATAGATGAAGTTATGTATATATTAAACTCTCTCTCCCTCTCTTGTATATATATATATATATATATATGTGTGTGTGTGTGTGTGCATGTGTGTGTGTATATATATATATGTTTATGTATGTATGTATATGTAAGTATATATATATATATATATATATATATATATATTTACATATATATACATATATATATATACACATATATATGTATGTATATATATATGTGTATGTATGTGTATACATATATATATATATATATATATATATACATATATATATATACACATATATATATAAATATACATGATGGCTGCTCCCTCGTTATCGAGTATGGCCATTGCATGATATACCATTATTAATTATTCTTAATTAATAATGGTATAGGGCGGTGGATTGGCAGTATCGGTAGAGGGTCGGACGCCATGCTTTGCAGCATAGAGTTACCCCCCTTTATGGTCCGAGTTCGAATCCCGCCGAGGTTAACTTTGCCTTTCATCCTTACGGGGTCGATAGAATAAAGTACCAGTAATGCACTGGGATAATTGCTGGCCTTGTTCCAAAAGTAGAAACAATTAATTATTCTTAATTAATTCTATCATGCAATGCCTGTGCGTGAAGATATGTTTAAAGTGAGGAAAGACTCTGCACTGAGCCAATCCCACTCTCTGAGCAACAGTAGCTATAACCCGAAAAGAAGAAAAGATCAACATCATTGGTAACTACTGAGCTGCAGGTTTTATATCGGAGTTATCCCAGTTTCCTGAGTTGCCTTCTCCTAGAAGAATGCCCTGACAAAGGCTAGGGGTCCTTCACTCCCAGTGGTTTAACCGTGCGATCGGGTGTCCAGCTTGACTATTTCTATCTCCCCGCGCATATACATACACATGCACCCATGTATATACACATATACATACATATGTACATGTGTATGTACATATTTACACACTTTTGGATGGCCGTTGACTCTTATGAATTCTTCTGTGCTTTGTCAGGTTTTGTTTTTTGCCCTGCAGGGTGTCTAAAATCAACCTCCTCACCAACACAGTTTTATATATATATTATATATATATATATATATACATTTAAGTTTGGTGGTTCACCACTGGATAGAACTGAACTGGTCATTCCATATAGCCAACCTTGATGTAGTATTAGGAAAAGCACTCAACGTTATGCAACTCATCCATCTTTGATGTTGAATCTTGTTGGTGGTGCGAGAATGGAGCTAATTATTGTTGAGTAAAATGATAGGAGGCTGGTCTGATGAAATTCCTTCAAAGATTTATTTCCACAAACACTGTACATTCCAGTGGCAAGGTTACGTAAAATCCTGGTGATATCATCAGGTATATATTGCACAATAGTTATATAATAAAGGAGTAATGTTAAGCACCATACAAAAGGTTATAAGAAGAGACAACAGGTAAAAAAACAGAAAAAAAAAAGAGAAAAATGTTTTTGACTCGAACATGATCAACAGGGTCAGTTGTCATTTTGGCTGACAACCTTTGATTCCTATATATATATTATAGTCCCTCTAGAAAGCTCTCCTCCAAGGTTCAAGCCTGTTTGAGGAAGATCAGCAACCTCCCATGCATACCAGTCTCTCCACTCCCCACCACCAGTATTGTCCAAGGGAAATGCAATGACTGATACAGTTTGGCATCAGTAACGTCACAATTCATTTCTACAGCTGAGTAAACTGGAGCAACGTGAAATAAAGTTCTTGCTCAAAGACACAACAACACATCATCCAGTCCAAGAATCAAACTCACAACCTACCGATTGCAAGCCCAACAATCCAACAACTAAGCCATGCACCTCCATAAATATATATATATATATGTGAGTGCGTATACACATATATATTTTCTCTCTCTCTCGCTCTCTCTCTCTCTCTCTATATATATATATATATATATATATATAGAGAGAGAGAGAGTTTTTGGCTTGTATTGGCCGATAGTGCTTCTTATAGCTTTAATTGCCCTGATGAGTCCTTAATAGGACGAAACATTGTTGGCTAATAAAGACTTTTGATGTATTGAAGGCTTCTTTGGTTTATTTTCATAATTCTTCGGCTCTGTTTAATTACATTGAGCTATACCTTTACTGTCATTTCTATAATACGAAGAGGGTGTTTAACTCCAACACACTCTAGTATTTTAATTCTTATATATATATATATATATATATACGTGTATATATACACACACTCATGTAAATAAGACATGTGCACATACATACAGATAACACACACATACACATACATGCTCCTTGTCTTATTGCTTGTTTTCTGTGCAATTTCTAGGATAAATTTCCCAGTTGCTGGAGTATATTCTGGGTGTTAATATTCCAAAAGCTTGACATTCTTTGAAAGTCAACATCGAAAATAGATGGCTGATGACTGGATGTGTTTTATTCTGTCTCAGATTTGATTTACAGCATTTTCCAATTCTACAAATAAATTGTTTACTTAAACTTTTAATCTCTTCTAATAATAATAGTTTCTGATTTAATTGCAAAGTCAACAATTTTAGGGGAGAAGAAAGTCGGTCAAATTAACTGTAGTGCATTACTGGTACTTTATTTTATCAACCCTGTAAGAGTGAAAGGCACAGCTAACCTCTGCAGGATTTGAACACAGAATGTAAAGTGATGTAACTGTATGCTGCAATGCATGCTGTTCGATGCTTTACTCATACTTGTTTCTACTTTAGGCACAAGGCCAGCAATTACCCAGTGCATTACTGGTACTTTATTTTATCGACCCCGTAAGGATGAAAGGCAAAGTCAACCTCGGCGGGATTTGGCCAATCCATTTCTCTTAATAAAGATAATAATTATTATTTCTACTTTAGGCACAAGGCCAGTAATTTGAAGGAGAGCGTAAAGTTGATTAAATCAACCCTAGTGGTTACTGGTGCTTTATTCCTCAACCCCATAAGGATGAAAGGCAAAGCTAACCTTGGAAGGATTTGAACTCAGAACGTAAAGGGATGTAACTCTATGCCACAAAGCATGGTGTCCAATGCTCTACCAATACTGCCAATAATAATATGTAATATATGTAATATGTAATATATACATATATGATGGATTTCCTTACACTTTCAATCTACCAAATTCACTCACTAAGTAGTCAACCTGAAGCTATAATAGAAACATTCACCCAGGGTGCCACATGCCACAGAGTAGGATAGAACCTAATTCTATGTGGCTGTAATGTAAACTTCTTAATCACAGAGCCATGTTAAGCATACAATTGTGTGTATCAGCAATAGACTGTTGTGTCTTCACAGCCAAATGGAGTGTACCATTGTGATAAAGATATTCACAGGATATGATTTGTTGACACTTCAGCTGGTTGCATGTTACAATTTCAGCTTAGTAATATGTAAATCTTTGTGAATGTGGGCATACATAAATACATAAAACATCAAACAAACGATGGAGCAAGTCAATGCCACTATAGAGAAGAAATACCATATAATAGCCACTAATATCTATTTGAAGAATGGAAAAAATATCCTAATGTCACCACAAGAATACATTCTACCTGGTAAATTATGAAAGCAAAATAAAACCTGATAGATCTATTGGCTGTAAACAACCACAAGTTTAAAACACAGCATGTCCCCACAAAAAATAGAAAATGTCAACATGAATATCATGACCAACTACTGAATGCTTTTTGGTATGAATCTTGAAGTAATAGAACAATGGTAAAAAGTATATATATATATATATATATATATATATATATATATATATATATATATATATATTTATATATATATATATAAGGTAGAGCCATGAAAACATGCGTTCAGTGAATAAATATCTTTTTATATTATCTAATGATTCTGACTACTTCTGAACAGGGGAATTAAATGCTAGCTCTTTCTGTATCTGAAGGAAACATGTAAATCAATTGAATAATGTATTAATGTATTGAACCATGGTTATTTATTTATTCATATATATATATATATATACTTCGTTTTTGTATTTGCTTTGCAAGAGTTTTTATCAGAAAATGAGTGTTGAAACAGGTATTGTTATACTTTTGGGAAGGCCATGCTTCCAAATAAAAAATCACATGCAAATGTTAGATTTCTCTTCAATTTATTACTATAATTTCCCAGTCGGTTAGTTTAGTTTAATAACCAACCAGATACTTGTTTAGTTGTTGGTTGTCATCAAAGCTCTTTTGTCACACATTGTAATGACCTCCTCAGTGACTACTTTTATTGTTATTTTGTGTCTCTCCTTTTTTCTGTCCTACACCATCGTGTTTTTCTTAGCTATGTACTTGGGATTTGAATGCGTTTTCTCTAGGTTTGTGTTTGTGTGTGTGCTTGTGTGTATGTGTTTGTGTGTGTTTTTATTTTTTCTTAACGTATTTATTTGTTTATTTATTCATATGTTTATTTACTTGTTGGTTACTTGTTCTATCTGTGTTTGTCTGGTTTGTTTTATTAGTTTAGTTCTTGTGTGTCTTTGTATGTCTTTGTCTTGTCCTTGATTACTACATTGTGAGGTTGTTGCTATTCCACTCATGTTTCTCAAGAGCCAGAATAAATGCCCCATGCTTCCCCTCTGGGGTTCTAGCAATGCTGTAAATCAACTGGTAATTTATAATTATCAAACCAGAAAGGATGAGAAGCAAAGCTAACATTGATGAGATTTGAACTCAGAATGTAAAGTTTTACAAGGCATGTTATTCAACATTCTAACATTATTGCTTGTTTAAAGCTTTGGTAGGTTTTGAACTCAGAACAGAAAGAGTAGAATGAAAGGCTAGAATGAAATAGCACAAATCATTTGACGAATATCCTAAAGATTTTGTTAATGTTCCGCCCTTTAAAATTAAATCAAATCAAATTCACTCCACTCCTGGTTTGTGATGTTTATAACCAATTATTTGCATTCTTCCACAATAGATACAACGCATTTCATGGAATGGTAAAAAATAAAAATAAAATATAAACTCATAAATTTTGTCAAATATAAAATAAATAAATTGTAAAAATAAAAACAGCCTAAAAGAAATAAAACAAAAAATATATACAAACAGACAAACCAAACTATAATTCTTCAGCTTCAATTCTCAATCACATCACGCCCCTCTTTGCTAACGCCAACAAAATTGCAGAACAAAAGACACCTCCTTCCTCCAATGCTGCATTTAAATGGAGGAAACCATTTTTGTGGCAGCTTAAAAAACTGAAATTTCAGCTCATGTATTTTCATTTGTTAATGCTGCTAGCAAAAAATTTAAAAATTCCACCATCCCTACTTCCACCACCAACCTTTCTCTCCTCTGCTGGCACCACTAACATTACAATACCAACTCCATCAGTTCTTCATTCCAACATTGGCTGTCTAGAAGAATTTCAACCAATCAGGCATAAGATCTACTGATAATCTCATTTGCTAAAAATATATTTCATTTTTATATTTTATTATTAAATTTCATTGTTATTATTATCATTATTTTTTGTGTATTTATTTAAATTTATTGAATTATTTATTCTAATATATTGATTTATTTATTTTAGATTTTTCTACTTTTATTTCTGCTACAGCATTAATGTATTTCATATTATTTTATTGTTAAAATATATTTATATATTGTTGCTTGTTTTTCACTTCATTATTTTCTCTTGTTTGGTGATGAACATATATGTATATATGTATACACATATGTAGACATACTATATATATGTGTGTGTGTGTGTGTGCATGAGCATGAATATACATATGCATATGTACACATATACATGAATATATATATATATATATATATATATATATATATATATATATATATATATATATATATATATATGTATATATATATATATATATGTGTGTGTGTGTGTATATATTCATGTATATTGTATATGCGCCATTGTCACTTGT
Organism: Eledone cirrhosa; assembly: GCA_964016885.1. Classification (NCBI taxonomy): domain Eukaryota; kingdom Metazoa; phylum Mollusca; class Cephalopoda; order Octopoda; family Eledonidae; genus Eledone; species Eledone cirrhosa. The sequence continues at coordinate 56,467,229 of OZ024747.1, forward strand.
AATTCATAAATATATATATCATATATATATATATATATATATATATATACAGCCATTCACACACATATGTAATGAGATAGATCTGGAGAGAGAGAGAGAGGTAGAGGGGAGGGGTGTGTGTATTTAGTTTTTCTTTATCTTTACTTTTTTCTTAGAATTTTTTCAATAACTTTCTTTTAAGTTTATCTCCCTCACACCACCATTGCCAGCCACCCCCTACAACACACAGACAGACAAACAGGCAGACAGACTGACAGACAGACAGACACACTTCTCTAGTTCCTGTTAAAAACTGCCCATTTATCACTTTCTAAACCAATGAGAGCTCACATTAAATTGGTGGTAAAAATAAATTTAAAGTGAGAAAAGAAAAATACACACACACACACTCACGTTTGCATACTCACATACACACCTACGCCCATATAAACGTGCACACATACTTTCTCTCCCTCTCTTTATATTTATATATATATATATATATATATATATATATATAAATATATATTTGCTGCCATACTTATATACACATATAAAATATAAAATATAAAGTGATGACAAAATTATGATCAAACCCACCACCACAACTTGCGTGAATATCACACCACATTGAGCACTAACACCTACACTGCAACAACCACCACCATCACTACCACCAACAACACCACCACCACCACCACCACCTCCACTACCTTCATAACCAGCATCAATAGCACACCACAATGAACACTAACACCCACACTACAACCACCACCACCACAGCAAGCTCTATTATCACTACACCACTGTGAATAAGCACTACAACCACCACCTTAGCACTAACGCCAGCACCTTCACTACAACCATCAAACCACTACCACCACCACCACCACCACCACCATCACCACAAAGACAGAACCACTATAGTTAACACCTACACAAATATTACCCCCATGACAACCACATGTAGCATCACTACCACTGCCCTAACAACACAAACACTATTACCACTAGCACCACCACCACCACCACCACCACCACAAATAGCATCACTACCACCAGCCTAACAACACAACCACCAACTACATAAATATCCCCACGACCGCAACCACCTCCACCAACACCCACCACCACCACCACCATCACCACAACCACATCCACCACCACCACCCACCACCACCACCACCACCACCACCACCACCACCACCACTGCCACCAGCAGTAATTCTACTTATGATTGCTTTATTTTCAAAAAAGTAAGGATAGAATAAAATAAAATAGCCACAAAACAACAACAACAACAACAACAACAACAAAACAATTATAACAATAAAATAAAATAACAGTTTCTTACTTTGGCATAAGGCCACAAATAATGATAACAACCACAACAACAACAACAATAATGATAACAACAATAACAATAATAATAATAATAATAATAATAATAATAATAATAATAAATAATATTTTATTTTTATTAGACTGAAAGAAGAAAAAAAACTCTTAAATTACCAGAAAAAATAACAACAACAATAACAACAACAATAATAAGGCAACAATAACAACAGTAACAAAAGCAACAATAACAACAACAACAACAACCACAACAACATCAGCAGCAGCAATAACAACATCAAGTTCGGTTCCAGTAAAGGCAATGGAAATAAATCAATGAAAATTTATTGAAAAATAAGAAAAATAAGAGAAAAACAGCGTTGAAAAATTCCTTGTGGCAATATAAACAGCATAGCATGCCTTCCTCTCCACTTACCTTCAGCTTCCCTTACTGGAACAGAAATTCTTTAAAACAGACCGGGAAATATAGGGTTTGGGAAATAGGAGAAGATTAAGAAAAAGGGGGAAAAATAGAATTTATGTATGTGTGAGTATGTGTATGTATGTATGTCATGTATGTATGTACGTATGTATGTATGCATGTCATGTATTTATATATATATATATTTATGGATGTATAATATATATATATGGATGTTTATATACACATATATGTATAGAGTGCATATATTCTGTGTATATATATATATTATATATATATATAATATATAATATATATATATATATATTATATATTATTTATATATATAGAAACATATATATATATATATATATATATTATATATTATATATATATATATAGAAACATATATATATATATATTATATTATATATATTATATTATATATATATATATATAGAAACATATATATATATATATATATATATATATATATATATATATATATATTATATATATATATAGAAACATATATATATATATATATATATATGCATATATACAGATGTATCTGTATATATATAAATGTTTCCAAGAATGCTTCATCGTTAGCTTTTGCATGTTGCTACTTTTTCAAATTTTATTACTGCAGAATATACATGCATACATCCATCCACACGCACAAAGAATATATATATATATATATATATATATATATATATATATATATATATAACGAAGGAGTTGTGGTAAGGAACCAGATGGACCATAACGCACCAGAGTACTCAATACTTAGGGTAGTAGAGTGGGTAATAGGAAAATGTATGATCATGACGGCAGTGCTCATGCCGTTTCGATGGCTATTTCTGGACTAAATTAGAATTTTTAGCGTGGTAAATAAATAGCCCCAGTCTATTTATTTACCACACTAAAAATTCTAATTAGGGATCATACATTTTCCTATATATATATATATATCAAGTAAGAATATTTTCGAAACAGCGAGTGGGTTTGAAATTATTAGAAATGTAAGCTATCGCCGTATTTTGACTAAAGAAATTAAAGAAATTATTTAGCCTGATAGTGGGGTTAAGAACCCTTGGAGAAATGGAAAAAGATGTGTATTGACGTACATGGGAGTCAATACTCATCTTTTTCCATTTCTCCGAGGGTTCTTAACCCCACTATCAGGCTAAATAATTTCTTTAATTTCTTTAGTCAAAACATGGCGATAACTTACATTTCTAATATATATATATATATATATATTTACATGTGTGTGTGTGTGGATATTATATATATAATAGTAATTTTCTGTCCCC
>OZ024747.1:56485288-56487788 GCA_964016885.1 Eledone cirrhosa
GACGGCAAGACCATCTGCACAATGGACTCAGTCGACAACCGGATCAGTCCCACATGCGACAGCAACTGTTCAACATAGCTCCACAAGTCAGCAATGCTCGGGCACTAAACGAGTGCGTGCACGATGGTTTCGTCGCTTTGCGCGCATCTCGGACAGGCTCAGCTGACGGCAAATAAAGAAGAAGACATTTTTGCTGAGATTCTCAGCTTATATTATATTTGGCCAATGTTTGATTATTTTGCTTGTTTTGATGTGTCTTGGTTTGTAAGTCTGTCTGTCTGTATGCCTGGCTGTCTGACTGTCTGATTGTCTGTCTCTCTCTCTGGTTACTGGCTATCTTTGTGTTGTGTCTACCAGTTAGTTGGAGATATTCATCGCATATGTTCAGCTGTTGACTTGTATATATATATATATATATATATATATATATATATATATATATATATATATATACATGTATATATATATATATATATATATATATATATATATATATATATATATATAAATATTTATATGTATATATATACAATATGTTGAAAACGTAAGACACTAGAGAGAGATAGTGAGCCATCAATAAAACAGGGAAAAACCACCAGTCTATGTAATCTATAACCTATGAAAGGCAGGGTAGATACTCAATAATTAAAAATATAAATTAAAATGTATATACGTACCTCTATTTCGCTCCTTATAACAGTATTTCCTCTCTCTCTGTTTGGTTGAGCACACTTCTCTGAGTGGTCATGGGCTGCCCTTTCTAGCAGCTTGTCCCTCAGACACCTCTGGTTCACTGCCTTAAACACGCTGTGACATCTCTCTCTCATGTGTAACTGGACGGTCGCTTTAAATTCTCTTACAGTTGTCTGAAATGTATGGCCTTGCAGGCGCTGATGAACCATGGGCTATTCCATTTCAGTCAACAACTTGTTGGCGAAACAGGTCTCTTTGGATTTGTACGTGTGTGTTATATAGTTATAGAGGTACGTATATACATTTTAATTTATATTTTTAATTATTGTGTGTCTACCCTGCCTTTCATATGTTATAGATTCCATACACTGGTGGTTTTTCCTTGTTTTATTGATGGTGCACTATCTCGCTCTAGGGTGTTACCTTTTCAACATATTGTATTTTAAAGAGCTTAGGATTCCTTTTCCTCTGAGCACATTATTGACAGGGAATAGCGAGAGTCTATGGCTCCGTTAATTTATCGTTATATGTATATATATGTGTATGTGTGTGTGTATGGGGGGGGGATGTGCCTGTGTGTCTATGAATATATTATTTTATCTAAATATGTATCTATCTCTACAATTATTTACACACACATAAAAACAAACCAACATATTAATCTGCATTGATATAGGATGGTGGAGTAGCAAAATTATTTGAGCCCCAGACATGATAACTACTACATCCATCAATTGGAATCGAGTAGGACTTGGTAGTGTGAACCTTAATTTCATGTTGCTCCAGTTTACTCAGCTGAATATAAGTATCAGCAACAGGGGGGGTTTAACTATAGACTGGTGTCTGATCAAGTAGGATGACTGGTACAGCTGGAGTTTAACTATGGAGTGGTGTCTGATCAACAAGGGTGACTGTTACAGCAGAAGTTTAACTGTGGAATGGTGTCTGATCAACAAGGGTGACTGGTACAGCTGGAGTTTAATTGTGGAGTGGTGTCTGATCAAGTAGGATGACTGGTACAGCTGGAGTTTAACTGTGGAGTGATGTCTGATCAAGTAGGATGACTGGTACAGCTGGAGTTTAATTGTGGAGTGGTGTCTGATCAACAAGGGTGACTGTTACAGCAGAAGTTTAACTGTGGAATGGTGTCTGATCAACAAGGGTGACTGGTACAGCTGGAGTTTAACTGTGGAGTGGTGTCTGATCAAGTAGGATGACTGGTACAGCTGGAGTTTAACTGTGGAGTGGTGTCTGATCAACAAGGGTGACTGGTACAGCTGGAGTTTAACTGTGGAGTGGTGTCTGATCAACAAGGGTGACTGGTACAGCTGGAGTTTAACTGTGGAGTGGTGTCTGATCAAGTAGGATAACTGGTACAGCTGGAATTTAACTGTGGAGTGGTGTCTGATCAAGTAGGATGACTGGTACAGCTGGAGTTTAACTGTGGAGTGGTGTCTGATCAAGTAGGATAATTGGTACAGCTGGAGTTTAACTGTGGAGTCGTGTCTGATCAACAAGGGTGACTGGTACAGCTGGAGTTTAACTGTGGAGTGGTGTCTGATCAACAAGGGTGACTGGTACAGCTGGAGTTTAACTGTGGAGTGGTGTCTGATCAACAAGGGTGACTGGTACAGCTGGAGTTTAACTGTGGAGTGGTGTCTGATCAACAAGGGTGACTGGTACAGCTGGAGTTTAACTGTGGAGTGGTGTCTGATCAAGTAGGATAACTGGTACAGCTGGAGTTTAACTGTGGAGTGGTGTCTGATCAAGTAGGATGACTGGTACAGCTGGAGTTTAACTGTGGAGT
>OZ024747.1:56492788-56500288 GCA_964016885.1 Eledone cirrhosa
TAACGCCACCAACCCAACAACATTATCACCAGCACCATCACCACCACCAACATCACCACTACGAACAACAACATCACCACTATCAACAACAACAATACCACCAACACTACCAACAACAACACTACCAATAACAAGCAACACCACCACCAACATTACCAACAACAACACCACCATCACCAACACCACCACCACCCCCAACACCAACAACACCACCACCAACAACAACACCATCAACACCACCACCAACAACAACATTACCACTATCAACAACAACAATACCACCAACACCACCAACAACAACATCACTAGCAATACCACCACCACCACCATCAATAACAACAAGACTAACAATACCACCACCAACAACACTAGCGATACCACCACCACCACGACCAACACCACTACCACTAACACCACCACCAACACCACCACCACCACCAACAACAACAACACTAGCCATAGCACCACCACCATCACCACCAATGCGACTACCAACACCACCACCAACACCACCAACATTAGCAATACCACCACCACCACCACCAACAACAACACTAGCCATAGCACCACCACCATCACCACCAACACCACCACCAACACCACCACCACTAACGCCACCACCAACACTACCACCACTAAAACCGCCACCAATACCACCACCACTAACACCACCACCACCATCACTACCATCACCACCAACACCACCAACATTAGCAATACCCCCACCAACACCACCACCAACAACAACACTAGCCATACAACCACCACCACCACCATCACCACCACCACCACCACCACCACCAACACCACCACCAACACCGCCACCACCAACACCACCACCAACAACAATGCTATAACAATACCACCACCACCACCACCACCACCACCACCACCACTTACAACAACAACAACAACAACAACAACACTTTACTAAAATCTATGTCTTGGTTAGATTCCAGGAGTTCATTGGAAGCGCCTTTTTAGTCAGCGGATAATTGGATACAGTTCAGGGAACAGAAGTGATATTTTACAGCTCATCTATCACACAGTGCTTTTCAGAAGGCAACAACATTTTGAAGAACAGCAATTTTCTATGCTACAACAACATAACTATTTGCTCTGGAAGAACAGTCTTAGAGCTACTTCAATATTGTTCTATTCTGGCATTGCTTGCCATTATTGATTTCAATATATATATATATATATATATATATATATATATATATAGATATACACATTTATATATTTATATAAATTTATATATGTTGTTGTTGTTGTTGTTGTGTTTTTGATATATTTTTATACTCTGTCCTGTTTCGTTGTTTTGTTTCATACACACATAAACACACATATACACATATACACACACACACACACACATATATGTATATATATATATTTATTGTAAAAGAACCCTGGGTTTTATATCTTCGATTTTTTCTTAAATGTATATATGTATGTATATATATATATATATATATATAAATATACACACCCATATATATCTGTGCGTGTTAATACAACTATATACTTTTTCATTCAGTCTATAAATTGATTTTAAATGCATACTTATATAGTAAAATGTAGGCCATACACACACACACACACATGCACACACACACACACACACACACACACACACACACACACACACACACACACAGACACACACACACACACACACACACACACACACATAAAAATATAATCATTTATCAGCAAGTACCTCTTGTTCTATGGGTGAAACAAATCTACATAAAATGTGTAAAATGTGTAGAGTATTTGTTTTATTCTTTTATCCTTTTAATGTTTTATTGTTTTATTTGTTACAGCCATTGAACTGTGCCCATGCTGGGGCAGCTCCTTCAATTGTGCTTAGTCAGACATAACGACCCCAGAAATAATTTCAGTCTGGTATGTATTTTATTGATCTGTACTTTACTGATTAGGCGGTGAATTGGCAGAGTCGTTAGAATGTTGGATAGAATGTTTTGTGGTATTTGTTTAGGCACTCTGCTCTCTGAGTTCAAATCCTGTCAAGGTCAACTTTCCTTTCATCTTTTCAAGGTCGATGAAAATCTACCAGTCTAATACTGGGGTCAATTCTTCCTCTATATTGCTCTCTCCCTGCCATTCTCTCACTTTCTACCTATTCTTCTCTGCAAGGAATCTGCTTCATCCAGACCTGGAGGGGAGATGGACTCCAACAGGCTTAAAAAATGCCCTCGAAATGCCATATGTCAATACCAATATGGAGCCTCTCGACTCCCTCAGGAGTAATAGTTCCATACATACTTTACTGATTGACTAAGTTACTATTTTGTCTCAACACCAGTCTTGTTTAAGAGGTTAAGCTGTTGATAATAGGTCTTCTTAGCCAGAGCTGACCTGGGGCTAAGAAACAACAACAACAAAAATAACAGCAACAACAGCAACAAGATAAATATAACAACAGAAACAAGAATAAATATAACAACTCCAAACAAAAAATAGTTATAAATGGAGTTCTCCCTCATGTATCGAAATATCCTTTCAAAAGAACAAAAATAAAAATAATATAACTGACTGTTTTTTTTTCTCTGTGATATTAAGATCGGCCATTTTATTAATATGCCTGAAAGTTTGTTAGTTTTAGCTGTAGTCTTAATCAAAGTTCTGAACATCAGAACCAGAAGAACATAAATGATAACACCTGATGACATTTGCTAAAATCCCTGAACAACGACTGTTGTGATATTGTTTTTAATTATTTATATTCATTTATTATTATTATTATTATTGTTGTTGTTGTTGTTGTCATACTGTTTGACTTTCTTTCCTCCTATCCTTATAACATTGATCTGCGACATTTTCTCTCACCACTCCACTCCCTCCATCTTCTTATACCTGACTAGATTTCTAAGAAACCATTATTACAAATATTGTATATATATATATAAATATATATATATATATATATATATATACACACATATATAAGTATATAAGAAAATGAGGGGTTTTTTTAATAAAAAGTTGAGATGGAGAGTTTGGGTTTCTATTGTGGTTTCTCTCACATCAGATGTGAGACAGACCACAACAGCAACACAAACCCTCCATCTCAATTTTACTTTTGAAAATCATAAGAACTGTGAAACCGGTAAAGTAAATAAACAAATATTCTTAAAAGTCTCCAGTTGCATTTTCAATTTATTTTCCTTATATATATATATATATATATATATATATAATGAAGGAAATGTGGTAAGGAACCAGATGGACCATAACGTACCAAAGTACTCAATACTTAGGGTAGTAGAGTGGGTAATAGAAACAAGTAGGACCCCGACGGCTGAGCTGAAGCCGTCAAAATGGCTTGAGCTCAGCCGTCGGGGTCCTACTCGTTCCTATATATATATATATATATATAAATAATGCAAAAAATGTAAGTAAATAAGATAGGTAATTGTCATTCAAGAATTTTTATATTAGAGTTTGTGTATAACTGTATATGTTGGGTGTAAAGCAAATGTATTGAACATGGAATTTTAATTTTATTTGTAATGTGTTTGAAATGTGTAGTTTAAAAATATGTGTTTAGTAAAGATTAATTCCCCTGTATTACTGGCCATGTTAATATAGGAAATATATTATACAATGCATTCCTATCTTAATTTTCTATCTAGAAATAGTTCACTTTGCTTTACGTGTGAGTTCTATTAAAAATTATTAGACAAAGTCTAATGGTAAAAATGTTGTTAAACTGTTTTAACGTTATGAATTTAAACATATATATATAACCAAAGATTAGTATGGTTCGTTGATTACTCAACGAATACAATTTTACAATAGATTAGAAGCACTCAACAGTGGGGTTTCCTGGAGTTTTTAATATTATTCAAAATGTTAACAAATGAAAAATATTCGCATAATCAAAATATATACTTTATTATATATATTTCAAAGGTACTGTGTTGTTTCAGTACCTTTTCATCAGACAAAATATATGATTTAATATATGACATACCACTACGTTTTGATTATTCAATTCCAGTATTGGCAGTATATATAGGTGAGTTATTCCGGGTTGAATCGGAGGTAACCACAGTAAGAAAGGTAGCAGAGTATAAAAGTTTTAATATAGATAGATTCTACAGGACTAGAACTGTTTAATTATTTTGAAATCATCCTGATGATTTCTAAAGTATGAAACAGTTATATATATGTGTGTGTGTGGAGGCACATGGCTTAGTGGTTAGAGCATTGGCCTTGCAATCGAAAGGTTGTGAGTTCAATTCTCAGACCGGGTGATATGTTGTTTCCTTGAGCAAGACACTTTATTTCACATTGCTCCAGTTTACTCAGCTGTAGAAATGAGATGATAGGGACTGGGGTCCCTATCATTCCACTGTAAAGAGGTCGTGGAGGTGCCACAGCAAAAAAGCACCCAGCACTCACTGTAAATGAGGTTGGTGTTAGGAAGGGCATCCAGCTGTAGAAATCGAGCCAGAATCAGTTCCTTGCAAGCAGGGAAAAGCGGATGTAAAATGATGAAAATGATGATGATATATATATATACACATACACATCATGATTTTCTTTTTCTTTCCCAATCATCATCTGATCCTTCTAAACATTCACACTCTGTTCTAGAAATGTCCCATTCACCTTGCACCCTTGTGGCAAATAAATGAAATCATTTGATTATTATTGTGGAAAACTGGGAGAGGGCACTTGCCCTGGTGGTCAGGGTCACCATGGCTTTTTTTAATGAGCTTTCTCCACAATGGCCCTCAGAATTCTCCCCCCCCCCCCCCGTCCCTATTGGGGAATTTTTCCTTGTTCCTTTTTTGTTACATCCTCTGTTTCTTGTTTTTTTTTACACGCAGAAAAACCCTTTTGTACCGTCCTGTATTGTCCTGTACTGTCCTTAATGTCTACTTTGTGTAAACCCTTGTGGTTAATAAAGAAATCATTATTAATATTAGTATAAAGGAATTATTATTATTATTATTATTATTATTATTACTATGAAGAAAAAAAGTAGAAACAAAAAAAAAAAGTAGAAACAATTATTACTATGAAGAAAACATCAGAACTTACACTTGACATTTAAGAAAGTTGAAATACAGCCGGCCATTTACGTTTCAATAAGACATTTGAAAAGTTGATAAACGATAGCGTTCACTCCTTTACTATTTGCATAATATTCTTATCTAAATCTGTTGGATTATTATTTACTAAGATACATGAGATTATATAAACTTCTAGCCATGATTTTAATCTGGTCTTCTGGGAGGAAATGGATTCTTCGAAATAATCCTTCCTACATTCTGAAGATGGGATAAATATTTCAACAAAGACTTGAACTTTTAACACTCAAACATGATGGACACTGATTTTTAAGTTCTAATTCTGCCAAAGATAAGCTGCTTCACCTTTGGGGCACTTGGGTGTGTGTGTGTGTCTATACATATGTCTATCTATACATATTTGTATACAATATATATGTTTCATTTCAGAACATATATACTAGATATAAGTATCTATCTACCATATATTTATCTTGCAATCTCTCTCTCTCTCTCTCTCTCTCTCTCTCTCTCTCTCTCTCTCTCTCTCTCTCTCTCTCTCTCTCTCTCTCTCTCTCTCTCTCTCTCTCTCTCTCTCTCTCTCTCCTAGTATCTTTCTTTCTATCTATCTAAATATCTATCCCTCCCCCCGTTGTCGCGTCTTATAATGTCCCATTTTGTACGCCCCTATGGCAAATAAAGAAATATATCCTATCTATCTATCTACCTATCTATCCATATATATATATATATATATATATATATATATATATATATATATATGGGTAGATAGGTAATAGATAGATGGTATATAGTTAGGTATATTCAAGTTATTTCATTTGACTTTCCTCTCTTTTTTTCTCTAGACAAAGACACACACACACAGACATTTGTGTAGACATATATGTACACATCACCGCCATGCATTTCAAAGATTAGCCACCATATTCACCATTCCAGAAAATACAGAGCTATCAGTTAAAGTAAAGATTATCCAAAAACCAAACTTTGACTCCTGTATATGTATTTAGAATGTTAATATTCTGAAAATGAAGATACACACCTCACCCCCTCTCACATACGTATCATTCATATATATATATATATATATATATATATTTCATCATCATCATCATCATCGTTTAACGTCTATCTTCCCCGCTAGCATGGGTTTAGATGGGAATTGTCCCACGTGAGGCAAGATTAGTTGTCTTGCTCGTATAGGACTGTCTGGCGGGTTTTCTACAGTTGGATGCCCTTCCTAACACCAACCACGTTTACAGTGTGGACTGGGAGGTTTTTACCGTGTTACCTACACGGCCACATTACAGCATGGACTGTGTGTTTATTTTATCGAGACACCTACACGATCTCATTTATTTAGGACTGGATGTTGTGTATGTATAGTAATTACAAGTATGGATGAGGTGACAAATTTTCATTAAGTTCGTTCAGGTGTAACATGCATTTCGCAATTGATCAGCTCAAGGTTCGATCTCTATCGATACTGCCCAACTCTGGGATCAAAAGCTCATCAGACTTCTGACGTTACAATCCCAAAAGCTATATGTGTGTGTGCGTGTATGTGTGTGTGCGTGTATGTGTGTGTGTGTGTGTAGTTGAAGAGGTGCGTAAAGTTCCATGCAAATCAAAGATTATAGATAAAAAGTAAAAGTGGAAAAGCACGGAGGTATATTGAAAGATTAATTTATTCTTTAATCCGAGTGAATGAATATTTTTATAGTCGTTAAATTAAATGAATTTAAATTTTGTGAAATATTACTGGTTTCGATTGGTATATAAATCTTATCAAACATTAAGATATGTTTATTCTTATATTCAGATATACTTTGACATTTCTGCCCTTTTATACTCTTGCATTAAAATATTTATGAATGATACACTCAGATCTATGTGTATATATATATATATATATATGTACAGATTTTAACATATATCTGTATGTATATATGTGTATACATATATACATATAATCTATGTATATGTATGTGTACAAATATATACACATATCTATGTATTTATATGTACATATATAAGTATATTCAGAATTAGACACATATACTCACTCACATACTTATACACAAATATACACGCATGCAGATATGTACTTATGTTCACATACACCAATGCAAACCCTTACATATATGCATAATCACACACTTTTACACAAATACCTGCATATGTGCATAGTGGTGAATATATTCCAATACACATATATGTAAATATATGCATATCCATGCAGGTACGTGCACGTTAATATATATGTATATATGTATATACATATGTATGCATGTTTATACAAACATGTATGTGAAAAGGTGATAATGACTTCGAATTTTAACCCTTAAAGCACATCCTCATGGGGATTCGGAACAAGGCTCTTTACAGACATAACTTCAAAGTCAAATACATACATACATACATGCAT
>OZ024747.1:56507788-56510288 GCA_964016885.1 Eledone cirrhosa
GTTTGCAGGTATATATATGTATAATACACCTATAAAACCTTTAATTTATATACACTCCTTTATAAACACATACATACATCCATATATACACATACACAAACATAACTCCTTACCCTAACCAATCTGAAACACAATGAAATAAACGCCAATACTGAAAGAAGAGAGAGTGAAAAAAAAACACAACATAGTTTGATTTATTTACCAAGATAATCACTGAGGAACCTTCCTATTGATTTCCTATTGAATTTGTATTCTAGCAGTGGACATATTGGTTTCCACTACAAGAGATGCTATTCAATCTCATTCTTCAAGCGCTGAATATATTAGTTGCTCACTGGTGGACAAAAATGCCAATTTACTAAAAATTCAAAGCCAGTCAGTTTGTGATGGCTTACTAGTTAAAATGGCTGCTCTAATGACTGAGAAAGAGAATGTGAAGATGAGAGATATGTATTGAAAGATGGGGAGAGAGAGAGAAAGGAAGGAAAGGAGAGAGAGAGAGAGAGAGAGAGAGAGAGAGAGAGAGAGAGAGAGAGAGAGAGAGAGAGAGAGAGGGGGAGGGAGAGCCTGTCGCCATGAAAGAGTTTGTTTGGAACTCTTTTGTATGAGTCATGCATTTGCTAGTGGGTCGCATGTTAGAGTGTAAAGAAATTAGAGAAAATTCTCTTTATTGGGGAAAAAAAATTCAAACTCACCTTAAACATATAAATTGAATTATAATTATGAATATATATATGTTCACCAATTACATTGAAGAAGATATATTTTTGTCATTCAAAAAATACAAAAATAAAACTTAAATATTTTACATTAACCCTTTAACATTTAAACCAGTTGTATCTGGTCAAAATTCTCTCACCACTTTCTGTTCAAACTGGCCATAAGTGGCTGCTTATACTGAAGTTAAGGTATTGCTTTCAAAATGAATATCATCAAAATCTCGTGGATTCGATATTATGTGAGATAATTATGTAGGGAAAGCCTTTACCGTGAAAATACAATAGTATAAAGGGTTAATCATTTTTTTCTTCAAACATTTTCAATCCACTCTTTGCAGCTTGATTACAGACACACTTCGTCTATAACTCATATTGCAACAAAACACTTTTTGTTTCAGTCCCTGGACATGAGCAGAGCTAACATTTGTTCAGAGTGTTACAACAATGAACTCCATTGTGTAATAATCTTTATCTGTAGCTGGTTTTAGTAAACACCACCATGATGTTGGGTGTTTGTAGCAGAGTTCACTTTTCTGGATGTTTTTAAGCCAAATGACTCATCTGGAAATAGATTTCTCCACCCTCCCAACTGTCTCTGAGGTCTTTAACCGTTTCATTATCTATAATGTGGCCCAAGAGTTCTTGCTTTTTCCCTTATTTTCTTCTAATTTATGGCATTTATAGTTATTTCCTCTACTTCTCCATACAGCCAGATCTACCCTTCTTTACCATTTCTCACTACTTAATTTTGTTTTTAACTGGGAAGCAGAAAAAAAAAAAATCAAACATGTTTTGTGGCATGAGAACCAAAGACATGCACTGAATTGCAAAGCAGTGATCCAGGGAAAATTGTAATGTCATTTGGGAAGAAATGTGTCCGAGGTGATAATGGGGCCCTTGCCCTCACCAACACTGAAAAGAAAGTAGCATGGAAATTACATTGTGAAAGACTGCTTTATGGGAGGAATATAGTCTGCCTTAAGTAGACCCAACAGAGGGACCAGCCAGTCAGGAGCAGTGTAGCAATTAAGGTAATTAAGGATATGAAAATATGCAAAACAGCTGGATCATCAAGAATAGTTGCTGAGATGCTGAAAGCATCTGGGATGGTGGGTTACATTTAATTTACCTATTTTGTAAACCAGGTAATACAGAATGATGTTATACCCAATGACTGGTGCAGCAACATCATCATCAACTGCTAGAAGGGCAAAAGTGATGCACTAGACAGAGGAGATTATAGAGTCATCAAGTTGATGGACCAGGTGATAAAGGATGCAGAACAAGTTATAGCACAGTTGATTAGGGACCAAGTTAATCTAAATGATTTGTGCTGGGTAAAAGTACCACTGATGCCCACTTCTTTGTGAGGCCAATGCAGGAAAAGTACTTTGCTAAAGGTAAGCCCCTCTACTTGGCATTTGTTGACCTGGTGAAAACTTCTGACAGAGTCCCCCAGTCCATAATCTAGGGGGTAATTAGTAAACTAGGGGTAAATGAGGGGCTTGTAAAGGTGAAATAAGCCACATACAGAGGAATAATCAGCAAGGTTAGAATTAACAATGAATATGATGAGGAATTTAGTGTACAAGTAAAAGTCTATCAAGGTTCCATTTTAAGCCCTCTCGTATTTATTATCATCCTACAGGTTATAACAGAAGAGTTTAAAATAGGCTTCCCATGGGAACTCCTATATGCAGATGATCTAACACTCGTAGTAGAATCTATGGCAGAATTAGAGAATAAATTCCAAACCTGGAAGCTTGGAAACAAAAGGTCTT
>OZ024747.1:56520288-56525288 GCA_964016885.1 Eledone cirrhosa
TCGGAAATCATTGTGTTCCTTTATGAGACCATACATTATCTTATTTATCCTTTTTCTCATGGAACACCAACCAACTTCTTGTGAAACCTTAGGTTTTGGGGGAACATCAGTTAGAAAACATTTGTTCCTTAAAAATCATTTCCATCAATGATTATTTCCTTCATATAATGAGTTTCTTTATGTGTAAGTTTTGGTTCTGTCAATGTGTGAATGGTTTACTGTTTGGGGCTGGATTCTTTGTTGGTTTTAGTGATGAGTATACAGTTATTTGATCTACCTGTAAGTGGTTGAGTATTCCTCAGAAAAATGTTGTTATTGTTGGACCTGCAACAGTTCTGACAATGAGTTTTCATGTTTTTTTGATCAGCAGAAGATCTTGCTTGTGAAATTAATGTGCAAGTGGCTGAGCATTCTGCAGACATTTGTAACCCAATGCCTGGGACAACTCAAAGCTATTGGAAAGATATTTATCCAAATTCATCCTTGTAAATATTACATTGTACTTTAACAAATTCACTTGCGTAACTTATAACTCTAGTGTTACAGATAAAGAATGTTGGTGGTGGACATAAGGAACAATAAAATGTACATAATGTAAAAAGTAACATTCATAATAAGTAACATTCATAATAATAATTGTATCTACTTTTGGCACAAGGCCAGCAATTACCCAGTACATTACTGGTACTTTATTCTATCGACCCCGTAAGGATGAAAGGCAAAGTTAACCTCGGCGGGATTTGAACTCAGAATGGCAAGGGCCGTAACTCTATGTGTCAAAGCATGGCGTCCAACCTTCTACCGACACTGCCAATCAACATTCATAATAATAATGATGGTGATAGAGATGTTGCTGGTGATGATGATGATGACATTTGAAAGTGTGTTTGTGTGTGTGTAGATATATCAATATCTATATCTATATCTATCTATATCCTTCTCAATATATATATATAGATATATAATGAAGGAAGTGTGGCGAGGAACCAGATGGACCATAACGCACCAGGGTACTCAATACTTAGGGTAGTAGAGTGGGAAATAGGAAAAGAGTCAGGACCCCGACGGCCGTTTCAACAGCTAGGTCTGAACTCAGACATATATGTATACATGTCTATGTATACATATATATATATATATATATATATATATATATATATATATATATATATATATATATATATATATAGGAAAATATTTAATCCTGACGGCAGAGCTCAAGCTGTTTCTGGAATAGCCGTCAAAACAGCTTGAGCTCTGGCATCGGGATAAACATTTTCCTATTACCAACGTTCTACTACCCTAAGTATTGAGTACTCTGTCTTTACCACACTTACTTTGTTTTATATATATATATATATACATATGTATATATATATATATATATATATATATATATATATATATATATATGTATATATATATATATATATATATATATATATATATATATATATATATATATATATATATATATATATATATATATATATATATATATATATATATATATATATATATATATATATATATATATATATATATATATATATATATATATATATATATATATATATATATATATATATATATATATATAGGAGGTACATGGCTTAGTGGTTAGAGCATTGACCTTGCAATTGAAAGGTTGTGAGTTCAATTCTCAGACCGGGTGATGTGTTGTTTCCTTGAGCAAGACACTTTATTTCACATTGCTCCAGTTTACTCAGCTGTAGAAATGAGATGATAGGGACTGGGGTCCATATCATTCCACTGCAAAAAAGCACCCAGCACTCACTGTAAATGAGGTTGGTGTTAGGAAGGGCATCCAGCTGTAGAAATCAAGCCAAAATCAGTTCCCGTCCCACCCTTGCAAGCAGGGAAAAAGCGGACGTAAAATGAAATGAATATACATGTGTATGTATATATAATTTATGCACATATATTAATGAACATATAAAAATGAAAGTTGATCATTTTGACTTCATTATACATATATTCTGTATATATCCTCACCATCATTTCATCTTTATCATATCATCATCATTGTCATCATTCAACGTCTGTGCTACCTGCTCATAAGGTGTATTTATATATATATATATATGTGTGTGTGTGTGTTTGTGTATACATATAAGTAGAAAAGAGGACAAAACTCTGATTCCATCAGGGAAATGGCCATGTTCGATATGTAGAAAGGAAGTTGGCATAAATTCTATAAAATGTACACAATGCAGATTTGGGGTACACAAGAGATGCAGTGGGATAGCAGGCAAACTAACAGGTAAGGAAAACTACGTATGCAGTAGATGTACAGGGAAATTTGACAGAAGTCACACTGATAGAAAATTTTTCAAATGCAGGTGGGTTTTATAGAAGTGGTTGATAGCTTCCAGTACCTAGGTGATCAGATTAGCATGGGAGGGCGGGGGGGGGAGTTCCAAAGCCAGAGTATCTAGAATAAGGACGGGTTGGAAGAAGTTTAGGGAGTTGCTTCCTCTGTTGACAAAGAAGGGTTTCTCCCTGCATATGAAAGGCCAGTTATATGATGCCTGTGTGAGATGCGCAATGCTGCATGGTAGTGAGACATGGGCAGCAACTGCAGAGGAAATGCAATGGCTGGAGAGAAATGAAGCATGCATGCTCCGTTGGATGTGCAATGTCAATCTGCATGAGCGACCAAGCATGGATGCGTTGAGAGAGAAACTGTGTTTAAGAGGGATGGGATGGACATGGAGGATGACCGCTGGGTAAAAAAGTGCCAAAAAAATCCCAGAAGAAGGAAGACACAGTAGAGGAAGACCACGAAAACACGCATGATCTCAGATTGCTGAAGTTCACAGAGGAGATGACGAAGAACCGTGACAAGTGGAGAGATGTTGTGCTGAATAAGACCCATCCCACCCATTGCAAGCAGGGAAAAGTGGACATAAAATGATGATGATGATGATGATGACAATATATATATATATATATATATAGATATATACACACACACTTATATATATATATATATAATAATTAAAGGTTATTTAGTCTCTAATACTTAAACACCTCAATGAGAGAAATCTCTCAGAGAAGCAATATTATACATTAAAATTAAATGAGGAAAAATTCTAATTCTGTGAGTATAAACAAGATAGAGAAAAACATATTCTATCTAAACTCGCTTATATATAGATCTACCTACCATGGTTTCATATGGGGAAGAATTCTTATTAGAACCACCAATAATTGATAATCCACCATACTCTTCAAGGGAGTTATAATTCTTCAACAGTTAAGAGAAATTGACCATGGAAACATCTGTTTTTCCTGATAGCAAGGTTTGGACATGTCATCACAGACCAATACTTAATCAGAGCCCTTGACCTTTCAAACTGGCCAAAGACCATGTCTTGCTTGTATACATCCCTGATAATCTGTAGAGTATGCTTGGTACTTTTGATCATCATACCAACACTAAGGAAGTTGTCATGTTTTTGACATCATCATCATCACCGTTTTATGTCCGTTCTTCCATGCTAGCATGGGTTAGACGGGTTGTCCTGTTGTGGGCAGTGTCTGGTCGGCTGACCATGCCTTGCTCATACAGGAACTGATTTGGCTTGATTTCTACAGCTGGATGCCCTTCCTAACACCAACCTCATTTACAGTGAGTGCTGGGTGCTTTTTCGTGGCGCCTACACGTCCACTTTACAGTGTGGGCTGGGTGCTTTTTTTTGCCGTGGCACCTCCACGACCACCTTGCAGTGGGGTGTGTGGGGGCATATTGTCTATATGCTTCAGCTTGTACCCATGGGAGGTCGGGTACTCTGTATCACTGCGTGATGCCAGAGGTCACGGTCGTGTGTCATTGCCTTTGAGAGGTGTAATTGGGTAAGGTCGGCTTTTATCACCTCATCCCAGGTCATCTTGCGTCTCCCCACTCCGCGGTTTCCATCAACGTCTAGTGCTCTGCACCTTTTTATGCAGCTGTCATCCTTTATACGCATCACATGTCCATACCAGCGCAACCACCTTTCCTGCACACAGCATTTGATTCCTCTTATGCTCAGTCTCTCTCTCAATTCATTTATGCTTTGTCGTTCACGTATATTACTGTTACACATCCATCGGAGCATGCAGGCTTCATTTCTCTCTAATCTACGTAAGTCTTCCACCTTCAGCGCCCAGGTCTCACTACCATGTAACATTGCTGTTCAGATACATGCATCATACAGTCTGCCTTTCATTCTGAGGGAGAAGCCTTTTGCAGCTAGCAGTGGTAGTAGTTCCCTAAACTTCTTCCATCCCGTTCTTACCCTAGTTATTGTACTTTCTGAACACTCACCTCCACTGCTAATTCGGTCACCTAGGTAGCAGAAGCTGTCTACTGTTTCTACAGAGCCCTCCCAGAGATTGGTGGTACTTGTTTCCTATGGTTGTTTGCTGCTTGCTGTCCCAGCACAGCTGCTGCATGTGAAGCCTACATTCTTAATTAAGCTTCCTGAGATCCCGCTACATCTCTTGTGTACCCATTGTTTGCATTTGGGGCAGAGAATGGAGTTCCTACCTACACCTTTCCTACATACTGAGCAAGGCCATTTCCCTGAGGGGATCCATTCTTTATATGATAGGTTTTTTTATCACTGGATACCTTTCCTCACATCAACAACTGAATATGTTTTTAATCTGTCATTAGTACTAAACAATATATTATGCACTTCATACAACTCAGTTCTTTCAATCGCTGAGAAAGTCACAGAATGTGTGGTGAAAGAATCTTGCAAAACAAACCACAAATCAAAGTTATATATATATATAATATATATATATATATATATATATATATATATATATATATATATATATATATATATATATATATATATACATACATATATATATATATATATATATCTATATCTATATATATATATATCTACATGCATACACAAATACACATATACACACACACACACATATATATATTTAAACATACATACATAAATTGACCA
>OZ024747.1:56530288-56535288 GCA_964016885.1 Eledone cirrhosa
GAAAGATATATAGACAAAGAGACTGAGAGATAATGTTGGCAGATGGGTAGATATATCGATATATAGATATTTAGATATATAGATATATAGATATTTAGATTGACAAAGAGGTAGAGAGAAAGATAGACAAACTTATAAATAGATAGAGATAAAGAGAGAGTTAGATAGACAAAGAGACAGAGAGATAGAGATAAAGAGAGAGTTAGGTAGGTAGACAGACAGAGAGAAAGAGAGAGTTAAAGAGACAGAGAGATCGAGAGAAAGAGAGAGTTAGATAGACAGACAGACAGAGAGAAAGAGAGAGTTAAAGAGACAGAGAGATCAAGATAAAGACAGAGTTAGAGAGACAGAGAGATAAAGAGAGAGTTAGATAGACAGAGAGACAGAGAGATAGAGAGGAAGATAGACAGAGAGAGAGAGATAAAGAGAGGAAGATAGAGAGAGAGAGACAGAGAGAGTTAGAGAGACAGAGAGATAGAGAGGAAGATAAAGAGAGAGAGAGAGATAAAGAGAGGAAGATAGAAAGTCCCAACTGGAATCTTGTGAAGATTTTGATAACCTTTTCATCTTGGTGGAACAGAGTGGAATAAACAGAGATGATAATAGAGTGTGATAACTAATTCAACGAATAAGCAATCATAATGTTGTCGTTGACTTTGTTGTTGATGACAACCACGGCCATGATGATGATGATGATGGTGGTGGTGGTGGTGGTGATGATGATGATGATGATGATGATGATGATGATGATGGTGATAATGATGGTGATGGTGATGATGATGATGATGACGATGATGATGATGACGATGATGATTAAGATGATGACGATGATGATGATGATTGTGGTGATGGTGGCGGTGATGATGATGATGACGACGATGATGATGATGACGATGATGATTAAGGTGATGACGATGATGATGATGATTGTGGTGATGATGGTGATGATGGTGATGATGGTGATGATTATGACCATGGTGATGATGAGGATGATGATGGTGATGATGATTGTGGCAATGATGGTGATGACGATGATGATGATTATGATGAAGATGGTGATGATGATGATGATGATGATGATGATGATGATGATTATGGCCATGATGATGATGATGATGATGGTGATGATCATTGTGGGGATGTTAACGATGATGATGACGAATGACAGAATCAATATTGTGAATCTCACATAGTTTACAGTGCTACAAAAGAACATACACACACATGTATCTGTCTATAGATGTTGTCATCTATCTCGGCAACACATCTAAAGATTGCACTTCAACCAATCATTATCACCATCATCAGCATCATTGCCGCTGTCATCATCATCACCATCACCATTGTAATTGTCATCTTCTTTGTTTTCTTCATCATTGTCACCATCATCATCATCATCATTGTATTTGTCATGTTGATTCTGAGTAAAGTCATTTTATTCATAAGGCTCACAAGACTGAAGTCTAGGGACTCTCAAGAGCAAAGGGAATGTGGCCCCACAATATATATATATATATCAGCATCATCATCATCATCATTTCACGTCCGATTTTCCCTGCTTGCAAGGGTGGGACGGGAACTGATTCTGGCTTGATTTCTACAGCTGGATGCCCTTCCTAACACCAACCTCATTTACAGTGAGTGCTGGGTGCTTTTTTGCCAAGGCGCCTACATGTCCACTTTGTAGTGGAATCATAGGGAGCCCAGTCCCTACCATCTCATTTCTACAGCTGAGTAAACTGGAACAATGTGAAATAAAGTGTCTTGCTCAAGGAAACAACACATCACCCGGTCTAAGAATTGAACTCACAACCTTTCGATTGCAAGGCCAATGCTCTAACCACTAAGCCATGTGCCTCCATGAATATATATATATATATATACAATGATATTAAATAAATGGAAACTGTATTTATAAAACCATATTTATTTTATTATATATATTCCAAGGGCAACCACGACGACATTGGTACGCTTTCATCAGATAAAATACAAAGTTTGTTTTATAAATATAGATAGAGACATACCCATGAAAATCATACTTTATCGCTTGGAAATTCACTGGATAGTCTATATTTATAAAACAAACTTTGTATTTTATCTGATGAAAGCGTACCAATGTTATCTTGGTTACCCTTGAAATATATATAATAAAATAAATATGGTTTTATAAATACAGTTTCCATTGAAAATTTACTCCAGTTATCTGTTGAGTGCTCTAAATCAGTTATAAACATTTATGTTTGTCGGACTTCCAACAAATTAAATACAACTTCTACTTATATATATATATACATATATATATATATATATATATATATATATATATATATATATATATATATATATATATATATACTTATACATATATATTCATATATACATATATATACACTATATACCTACAGGGCCGGATTTAATGGATGAGGGGAGGGGGCAAAGGTGGCAATACCCTGTGTCCTTTGCAATGGGGGAACCCCACCAGCAATGACCATACCAATTTATTTGTGCCCTCTGCTGGGCTTTTTTAGTTTTTGGATGGTTAGAATTTGTTAATTCAATACCTGTATGTATAACTTTTCAAATCCAATTACTTGCGCCAAACTAACTTTGATATGTATAATAATTTAGGGGGTTTTGGAGTGTATTCTAATTTCTGGTGTATGAGGGGGCCCCCAAATCTGAAGACCTCTGGACCCCCTAAGATCTAAATCAAACCCTGTCTACATATATATATATATCAGAAAACAAAGCCAACAATAATAAAGACATCTAGTGGACCATTGGATTCCAAACTTGTGAAAAGATACATTCGTGAAAACCAAGACAATCATGAACTAAGTGTCTATCATCATCATCATCATCATTTTACGTCCGCTTTTCCCTGCTTGCAAGGGTGGGACTTGAACTAAAACATTCCCCATAATATATATTATTTGCTGAGGCACTCTCAGCTTCCCCCTTGGGTTCCAATGGTTCAAAACACTTTGCACAAGTGTTCATACAGTTCATATGGGGAAAAGAAACATTCTTCTTCTTATTCACCCCCTTATTCCTGAGAGGGTTGTGGGGCAGAGTCTTCAAACACTCCTTCCAATGTCAGAAGCAACTGTCTCCAATTGATCCAGCTGGATCCCCAAGCGAGATCAACCAAACTCATGGATGTTACCCAACCATCTTGCTCAGGATCTACTTCTGGGTCTCTTGCTGGTTGGTTTTGCCCATAAAATCTGTCCAGCAATTCTTTCCTGGGACATTCTAACCATATGTCCATAGTATCAGAGCTGTGAACTCTCAATTCAGACAATTAGCGGCTCTGCCTGGAGTGACTCTCTGATCCCTGAGCTACGCATTATATTGAGTAACATTACTCCAAAGACCCTTTGAAGGAAACCCTTTTCAGAAAAGAAACATTTATTCTGCAAAACTAGAGCTATCAGTAACCTCAAGTGCTGCATTTTGCTACTATACATTCCATATATGTTGGAATGAATTCCTGGTTCAGAGAGGCTCCATCATCCCCATACACTTCCCCTCATCAGAGGCACTGCTAAGTCTAAGTCACCTTTGACAACAAAGGAAAAACGTTACATAATAATAATAATCATCATCATCATCATCGTAGTCATTGTCATTCTTTTATCGTTTTATCATTTTATGTCTTTTTCCTTGCATGCATGCTTTCCAAAGAATGAGAGAGAGAGAGAGAGAGAGAATGTGTGTGCTGAAAACAAAGACAAATATAGGGACAGAGAGAGAGAGAGAGAGAGAGAGAGAGAGAGAGAGAGAGAGAGGCGGGAGGGAGAGACAGAGACAGATACAGAGAGATAGTATTAAAAACATGGATAAATATATGGACGGAGAGAGAATAGACAGACAGCCAGCCAACTACCCAGACAGGCTGACAGACAGATACACAAATAGGTTGAATGGGAAAGATGGGGTGTGAAATGTAAGACTAAATACTTATAACAGGGCAATATATGAATGTATATGTGTTTTATATATATATGTATATTTACTGTTTCCTTTATTTATATATATATATATATTCATATGATGTATGTGTGTGAGTGTGTATGTGTATGTATGTGTGTGTGTATATGCGTGTGTATATGTATATCTATACATAACACAATCATATATGGGAAACAAACAAACAAACAAAAAAATGCAGGAAGTCAATAAAAAGAAAGTTCTAAGAATGGGTGAGAAGAGTGGTGGTGAGAGGTAAATAAGTAGGAAAAGGAGGAGTGAAAGTGATAGAGAGGGTGAAAAACAGAGAGGGCGTGAAAGAGAGAAACAGTAGTGAGTGACGGTGAAGGGGAGAGAGAAAGATGAGTGAGAGAGATTGAAAGGGAGGGAAAGGAAATGAGAGATAGAGGAAGGGAAAAATAGAGAGGAAGTGATGGAAGAGAGGAGTGAAAGAGAGAGAAATAGTAATGAGTGAATGTGAAGGGGAGCGAGAAAGATAAGAGAGAGAGATAGATAGGAGGGAAAGAGAGTAAGTGAGATATAGAAAGGGAAGAGTAGGGGCAGTGGTAGCAATAGAAAGGGTGAGGAACTATATGAGGGGAATGGTGAGAGGAAGATAAGTAGAGCGAAGTAAAGAATGTCTGAAAAAAAAAGAGTTAAAAAGCGAAATTAAGGTATTCTTTCTTGTAGAGAGTCTAGAGAAGACAGTGGGGGATAATTGGTGGTTAAATGGTTAGGGATGGTTGACTGAGTGGATGGTGTGACTCACACTAAACCTCTTGCTCACAGCATCAACACCAACAACACCAAATACATGTAAGTATGGTGGTAGTGGTGATGATGGGGTGGTGGTGGTGGTGGTGGTGGTGGTTGTTGGTGGTGGTGGTGGTGGTTGTTGTTGGTGGTGGTGGTGGTAGTGATGTTGGTATTGTTGTTGTTGTTGTTGGTGGTGTTGTTGTTGTTGGCGGTGGTGTTGTTGTTGTTGGTGGTGGTGGTGGTGGTGTTGCTGTTGTTGTTGGTGGCGG
>OZ024747.1:56542788-56555288 GCA_964016885.1 Eledone cirrhosa
TCTCTCTCTCTCTGTCATTTCATCAGATAATTCCTCCCCACAAGGGACAGTCCATAAATGCATATTGCATTAGTTTAATGACCATGGTCAGTTTCAGACTTTCAGACAAACAGAAAAATGAAGACAAACATAAACACAAAAAAGAAAAAGAAAAATATTTACCCATGATTCAATAATAAAAAAAAAAAGATAAAATAAAATAAAAATATAATAAAATAAAAATATAATAAAATAAAAATATAATAAAATAAAAAATACTAACCAGTGTCTGGGATTGAACACTGATTAGTAAATTACCAATATGTAAGCAATAAATCCACTTTTAAACTATCACGTAGATTAGCAAGCCATAATTCCTGGATTGAATCTGTGATTTCAACGGCAGTTATTTAGCAAAATTGCAGTCAGATGGGAATGGACACTGGTCATATGGAATATACTGTATATATACACACACACACACACATATATATATATATATATATATACACATATATAATATATATATACATATATACACATATATAATATATTTATACATGTAATATATATTATATGCATATTATATGTATATATATTTATATGTATATATATATATCATCATCATCATCATCATCGTTTAACGTCCATATTCCACGCTTGCATGGGTTTGGACGGGAGTTTTCCCACTTGAGGCAAGAGTGGTTGTCTTGCTCGCATAGGACTGTCTGGCAGGTTTTCTACGGCTGGATGCCCTTCCTAACACCAACCACATTTACAGTGTGGACTGGGAGGTTTTTACCGTGTTATATATATATATAAAATTATAAAATAAGAGGAAATAATAGACACAGATATATACCTATCTTTTATATATATATATATATATATATACATATACATATGTGTGTGTGTATATATATATATATCTATATATATATATATCTATGATATATCTCATATGAAATAATACAGCCAATTACACACAATACAATATAGTTAGCACCCCAAACGTTTAATTAGGAATATACTCAGGTATTTCCTAATGATTGTTGAGTGAGTTGGAATTTGGCCGGAGTATCGCTATTAGCTTTCTCCGATTATGTATTTATATATATATATATAAAGAGAGAGAGAGCATTAGGTAGGGATGGTGTAAAGAAGGGTAAGATTCTATGAAGTGGTACATGATATATTAAGCAAGTGGTTAAGCCATGCCACAAATGTTACGTATTCTATTGCTAACCAATCACAACCTAAATATATTTAGTGGTAGAAGGAAGGAAAACATAAAGAAAGTTTTTTTTCTATTCTCTAATATATCATCATCATCAGCAGCAGCAGCACGTCTACTTTTCCATTCTTGCATTGGTTAGACAGGTCTATCACAACACGGCATCTCTCCACTGTCGCGTTCCTTCATCATTTCCTCTGTCAGTCTTAGCGATTTGAGTTCTGCTCTCAGAACCTTTGGCCAGGTCTTTCTTGGTTGTCCTCTATTGCAGCTTCCCCCCACCATACATATACATATATATATATATATATATATATATATATATATATATATATATATATATATATATAACGAAGGAGTTGTGGTAAACAACCAGATGGACCATAACGCACCAGAGTATTCAATAGGGTAGTAGAAACGCTTGAGCTCTGCCGTCGGGGGTCTTACTTTTTCCTATATATATATATATATATATAAGCAAAGGGATATTTAATTTGTTGGTAATTCAACAAATATATATATTTATAACTGATTCGAAGCACTATCCAGGTAAAACTTGAACTGTTAAGATCTCCTTCCTGGATATGTCAATATTTATAAAACAAACTTTGTATTTTATCTGATGAAAGCGTACCAAAGTGTTGGTACCCTTGAAATATATATAATAGAATAAATATGGTTTTATAAACATAGTTTCCATTTATTAATATCATTGATATATATATATATATATATATACACACACATATATATATATATATATATATATGGTGGCTGCCAACTCGTTTTCAAGTACGGCCACTACTTTATGTCCATGTAGGAGAACCCTTACCGATGCGCTGAACGAGTGTGACTTTTTAGTTCAGCCAGCGACTTGAAAACTCAGGTACAAACACTACACTTGTGACAGTTATTGACACATAGTGCTGGGCCCATGGTACCATGTGACGACAAGTGCAGAGAGATCTCCAGATATAAAGCAATGCCTGTGCCGTGAAGCTTTTATAGTGAGCAAAGGCACTGCACAAAGCCAGTCCCACTCTCTTAACCAAGATGATATTTACCAAAAAGAAGAACAAGTCAACATCATTGGATACCATCAGGGTTGCAGGTGTTATATCAGAGTTTTCCTTCTCCTAGAATTCTGCCTTGACAAAGGCTAAGGGGTCATCTCGCTATATACATACATACATACACACACATGTACCATTGATAAAAATAACAGGTCCATTTATGTTGACATCTCTTATATATATATATATATATATATATATATACATGCATATATAATAGAGTATGTGTTTAAAATACTGTAGTATTTAAAATATTCAATCATAATCTGAATGTGCACTCAATACTGGTCTGTAGAGAGTAGAAATTTACTTCTATGCAGATACAATATGGCCAAATGGTTAAGGGTTTAACTCTACAATTATTAATCCCAGGTTCAATCCCACTACATAACTCCTAGGGCATGTGTTATTTACTATATTTCCTGGCATTGAAGACGCTACTTTTTTCATAAAATAAGTCTAAAAAATCTACCATGTGTTCTGGAGGCCGAAGGTTGTTTATTATTTTTTTTCAAATTTTTGGTTGTCAAAATTAGGGTGCGTTCTCAAGGAAATACGGTACCATAGCCTCTGGTTGACCCAAGCTTTGTGTGTGGAATTATTCTCTGGTCACGAATAATCCCCCCCCCCCCTATGCCTGCTTATTAAATTTCCTCATTTTTCTACCCCTTCCCTGTTCTTATTCCACCCCCACCACTTTTTAAATTTTGTTAATCTATCGCAGATGAAATTTTTCTTTATACATTAAAATACATTACTAGAAATACGATATGTTATAAAATAAATAGGATGGGTTGGGAGTTAGAATATGTAAACTAAACGACTAATTCTGGTTTTTTAAAAAATCAACAGACAACCTAGAAAAATTACCAAATTTTCCAATACTCGCCCCCACTTATTCCAACTACCCCCCACTTATTCCAACTACCCCCCACTTATACCACCCCCAACGCATACCCCCCCCCCCCTATTATTTGGGACCCCGGAGTAGTTACACAGAAATTGTTTGGAAAATTGTCAGATGAACTGTACTTGTAATTCAACCATGTCACAGACTGTGTCTTGCTGAATCTCCCTGAGAATTACATTAAGTGTACATGGTTCTGTGGAATGCTCAGCCACTTACATGTTCAATTTATGATGAGTAGGCTGTTCAGGTTGTTCTGTTGATCAAACTAGAACACTTATCTTTTTTTATGTTGGGGAACCAATTATAAGATGATGGTGATGATGATGGTGGTGGTGGTGGTGATAGTGTTGGTGGTGGTGGTGCTGATGATGATGATGATAATAATGATGGTGGTGGTGGTGGTAGTGGTGCTGCTGCTGCAGCTGCTGATGATGATGATGATAATAATGATGATGGTGGTGGTGGTGGTGGCGGTAATGATGGTGATGATGATAATAATGATGGTGGTGGTGGTGGTAATGATGGTGATGATGATGATGGTTGATGCTGTTGATGATGATGCAGGGGAAGGGTAAGGGGAGAAACTCTGTTGCCTCTATTTTTCTGAACGAAATATATATAACTTAAAATAAAACAAGGAATATAAACAATGAATGAAAATAAGAAAATGGAATCTAACGGAAAAGAGAGAAGTTGCGTGATTGGAGAGATGAACTGTTGTTGATCTGATTCACCACAGATTGAACTGTTGTGTGACTTGGTATTAAGTGAGGGTACTGACTGGTGGTGGTGGTGGTGCTGGTGGTGGTGGTGATGGTTGTTGTTGTGGTGGTGGTGGTGGTGGTGGTGGTGGTGGTGGTGATGGTGGTGGTGGTGATGGTTGTTGTTGTTGTTGTGGTGGTGGTGGTGGTGGTGGTGGTGGTGGTGGTGGTATTAGTGGTGGTAGTGGTGGTGGTATTAGTGGTGGTGGTGGTGGTGGTGGTAGTATTAGTGGTGGTAGTGGTGGTGGTGGTGGTGGTGGTATTAGTGGTGGTGGTGGTGGTAGTGGTGGTGGTGGTGGTGGTGGTGGTGATGGTGGTGGTGGTGGTAGTGGTAGTGGTGGTGTTGGTGGTGGTGGTGGTGGTAGTGGTGGTGTTGGTGGTGGTGGGGGATGGTTGTTGTTGTGGTGGTGGTGGTGGTATTAGTGGTGGTGGTGGTGGTGGTGGTAGTAGTAGTGGTGGTGGTTGTGGTAGTGGTGGTGTTGGTGGTGGTGGTGGTGGTAGTGGTGGTGGTGGTGGTGGTGGTGGTGGTGGTGGTGGTGGGGATGGTTGTTGTTGTGGTGGTAGTGGTGGTATTTGTGGAGGTCAGAGTGGTGGTGGTGGTGGTGGCGGCGGTTGTGGTGTTGGTGGTGGTAGTGGTGGTGGTAGTGGTGGTGTTGGTGGTGGTGGTAGTGGTGGTGATGGTGGGGATGGTTGTTGTTGTGGTGGTGGTGGTGTTGGTGGTATTTGTGGAGGTCAGAGTGGTGGTGGTGGTGGTGGCAGTTGTGGTGGTGGTGGTGGTGGCAGTTGTGGTGGTGGTGGTGGTGTTGGTGATGGTGAGGGTGGTTGTTGTTGTTGTGGTGGTGGTGGTGTTGGTGGTATTTGAGGGACATTTGGTTGTTATATTTACTATGTCAACTTAACAAATAGAAGCTCAACTTTAGGAGATATGATTATATAATCAATTCTTAAT
Organism: Eledone cirrhosa; assembly: GCA_964016885.1. NCBI lineage: Eukaryota > Metazoa > Mollusca > Cephalopoda > Octopoda > Eledonidae > Eledone > Eledone cirrhosa. The sequence goes on from OZ024747.1 coordinate 56,547,695, forward strand.
GAGGGGAGTGGGGGAAAAATTTGAAGATTCCAATGAGGATATTGGTTTTACGTTGAAAAACTTTAACCTTATTCACATTGTTTTTACTAGATTTATATCCCTTAACCCTTTTGCATCCTTCAAAACTTCCATGCTTCCCCAAATTCCCCAACACTACACCTGATATTTCTTCTCCATACACACACATGTGTTGTGTGTGCACATATGTGTGTATCAATACTCATACTCTGTTCACTTTCTTGTCTTTTGTACATTATTCTATGTACTATACATGCACTTGAGCACTTACACAATAATTTTCAATATTATTATTAATGTACTATTATGGTCTGAGTTCAAATCCCGTCGAGGTTAACTTTGCCTTTCATCATCCTTACGGGGTCGATAAAATAAAGTACCAGTAATACACTGGATAATTGCTGGCTTTGTGCCAAAAGTAGGAACAATTATATATATACTAAATCACCTGAAACCACCCTGGATTTTATGGAACAAAACTTTGTTTTAAAGATCATAAATTTATCTATAAACATTCCATCCTAATTTTATTTAAGACACATGAAGGTGCATGGCTTACTGGTTAGAGCATTGGGCTTGCAATCGAAAGGTTGTGAGTTCAATTCTCGGACCGGGTGGTGTGTTGTTTCCTTGAGCAAGACACTTTATTTCACATTGTTCCACTTTACTCAGCTGTAGAAATGAGATGATAGGGACTGGAGTCCCTATCATTCCACTGCAAAGTGGTCGTGGAAGTGCCACGCCAAAAAAGCACCCAGCACTCACTGTAAATGAGGTTGGTGTTAGGAAGGGCATCCAGCTGTAGAAATCAAGCAGAATCAGTTCCCCGTCTAACCCATGCTAGCGTGGAAGAACGGACGTAAAACAGTGATGATGATGAACCCTTGTAAATTTATGTTCTAAATACCAGCTTAGTGATGGAAATGTTAGTTGTGTTACTAAACTGCTCCAAATTCTTGATTAAATTCGAAATTCTTTGAAATATGGTAACACAAGAGTGAATCCTAATGAGACGTATTAAATTGTGCAGTGTACAAAACTACAAATGTTAAGTAAACCCTTTCATGACCATATTTCTAATGTAATACTCACTATTTTAATTAATCAATGAAGAATTTTGAAGGATTTACTAAAATTATTAATTATGTCATTACTAAGATAAAAACTTAATGTGAGGTCCTTATATCAAATTATGTTGGCAGATTTTAATGTAACGCTTTCATGCCCAGATTCCTTATGAAATACACACTATTTTAATTAATTAATGTAGAACTTTGAGGGATTTACTAAAATTATTAATTATTTCATTTATGAGATAGTAACTTAATGTGAGGTTCTTATATCAAATTATGCTGGAAGATTTTGATTTAAATTCTAAACCTTTAAAATGGGTGGTTTTATTTCATAGAACCAGAGCTGGTCTTGGCCGGGCTAATAACTAGAGGGTTTTGAAAATCTTTATTGCTGATATCAATACAGGGGAGTTGAACCAAAGGTAAAGAAAAACTTGTTTCTCATATCCAAGTGAAAAGTTTCAGCTTGAGTTATTGAAAGTTTTTGTTTCTTATATTCAGACTAGTTATTATTGAACAAGTCATTGTTGAGTCACACACTTTCTTAAGGCTGATCCACAAAACATGTTATGTTAAATAAATTGAAAGGCAAAGCTCACAACTAGGAATTAAGTCGGTGAAAAATATGAGCAATACATCTAATCAATGATTCTATCACAGTTTAAATATGTATGAAGATATCAAATAACATATATATTTATAACATTCACACTAACATTTAGATTTCTCTCTAATCAATAATTTCATAATTTCCTCATCATTTCTAATATCTTTTCTATCTATTTCATCATTTCATTTCATTCATTAACACATACACACGCACATATATGTACCCACACATACACACACACACATGCATACACATACATGCACACTCACATACATACACACAGAGATATACATGCACATGTACACACACATACATGACCACAGACATACACACACTCACACACACACACACACACACACAGACATACACACACATATACATGCACATACACACATACAGGCAACTACACACACTCATATACATATACACATATATACACTCATACACCCATATATACACATACATGCACACATATACACACATAAACACACAGACACACACAGATTCACACACACACACACACACACACGCACACACACTTACACATATACACACATATATATATATACACACACATACATACCCGTCTAACCCATGCTAGCGTGGAAGAACGGACGTAAAACGGTGAAGATGATGATGATGATGATGATGATGATAATGATACACATATACACGCACACATATACACACACATATATACACATATACTCATATATACAGCTATGCACACACAACCAACTGTATCCCATCTCTATATCTTCTTCCATGTTAATTTACATCTTAACTCTGTGATTCATGTGAAACTATAGATAGTTAGTATAGATTAGCTAAACATATGGAGAGCAGAAAATAAACTAATCATGTATTGGAACAAGTAGGATTATATTTAGTGAATAAATTGTGATCTGCTGTAGTATTAAATGACTCAGTAATGATGAAAACTGCCACCATTGGGAGTTACAGGTTCATATCTTATATTGTTTTATATATATCTTTATACTGTTTTATGTCTTTATATTGCTTTATATTGCTTTATATATCTTTATATTGTTTTATATGTCTTTATATTGTTTATATATATATATATATATATATATATATATATATATGTGTGTGTATATATATATATATATAAATGTATATAACAATATAAACAATATAAAGACATATAATGACACAAAATAATACAGAGATATATATATATATATGACAATAAAAACAATATAAACACACACACACACACACACACACACATATATATATATGTGTGTGTGTGTGTCTTTATATCGTTTATTTGTCTTTATATTGTTTTATATTGTTTTTATGTGTGTGTTTGTTTATATTTTATTATACCATGGATTTAAAATCAGAGAATCATACTATAATAAGTGAAAGGAGAATTTATCTTTTCCTATGTGGTCAATGGCATTTTATCATCATCATCATCATCATCATCACCATCACCACCACCATCGTCATCACCATCACCATCATCATCATCATCATATAACATCCATTTTTCCAAGCTGGCATGGGTTGGATTGGTCACCACAGACTGAATTCACCTAAACAATAATTGTTTCTACTTTAGGCACAAGGCCAGCAATTACCCAGAACATTACTGGTACTTTATTTTATCGACCCCGTAAGGATGAAAGGCAAAGTTAACCTCGGCGGGATTTGAACTCAGAATGTAAAGGGACGTAACTATGCTGGAAAGCATGGCGTCCAACCCTCTACTGATACTGCCAATTATGAGAGCTATTATCCTCTCACTGATGGGCTGGGTACCCACATTTTGCTTACTTACGTTCTGGTTTTTGGCATGGTTTCTACAGCTGGAGACCCTCTTTATCAACAATGATTTTACAGAGAGTATTGGTCATATTTTATCATGGCACCAATACTGGGGTGTGACTGCAGGTCATTGACTCAACTGAAAAGTCTCCGCTAACATATACAAGCTAGGGATGCCTTATTCGAAGGTAGTGATGCTTATTGGTGAGAATAGCGGGAAAGAAAGAATAAAAAATAAGGTGCCACGAATGTATATCATGGTTGGATTTAGGAGAGTAATGTGAAGGAGAAAGGGGAAAGGAATGATCTTGTATAGAGTAAATGAGTACAGTGATGATGAGAATAGTTACTAAAGAGTTATAAATTTTATATATAGAGGTAACAATTGTTACATGGTTGAAGCACTGTAATGTAGGGTAGAGTGGAGAGTACTGTTATCATGAAAATAGTTACTAAAGAATGATGGTGGTGCAGTGGAGACTTCTGGTGTCCTTGGCCCTAGGACCTCCTCCTACTTACCACCATCAGCACTGAGTTGGCTACCTGCAAGTATAAGCCTAGCAAGCGGGAATGTTTCCCTCACCATCCTTCGGGAAAACGCCTTCTCTATTCTGTCTCCCAGGGCCAGAGGATGGCCAGCACATTGGTCCCCATTTGCATATAATAGTGAGAGATGGGGAGAGTGAGAGAGACAGAGGCAGTGAGTGAAAGAAAAAGAACATCAACACATATTTACTAATTTATTTATCTTTACAAATCCGTTGCTGTGTTTAACTATCTGGTAATCCTGGTGTATATGACAAAAATGTCTAATTGTTATAAAATGTTCTTCCCACAGCAGATTGGATATGAATGGGTCTGCTCATATACACACAAAGGATGCATTAGATGAAGGGTGGAACTATAAGAGCATAACAAGCACTGTAGCAGAAATGGCTGGGTAGTTTACTTAGGACATATGGGGCATCTTGTTATTATACAAGTAGGTGAGTCCTCTCCAGTAGAGCATATCATCCTCCAGCACGGCCTTATGTAATATTTGTCATGAGGTTCATTGTCCTTGAGTGAGATTCTTCTATATATATATATATATATATATATATATATATATATATATATATATATATATATATATATATATATATATATATATATATATATATATATATATATATATATATATATATATATATATATATATATATATATATATATATATATATATATATATATATATATATATATATATATATATATATATATATATATATATATATATATATATATATATATATATATATATATATATATATATATATATATATATATATACACACACACACACACACATGGCTTAGTGGTTAGAGCATTGGCCTTGCAATCGAAAGGTTGTGAGTTCAATTCTCAGACCGGGTGATGTGTTGTTTCCTTGAGCAAGACACTTTATTTCACATTGCTCCAGTTTACTCAGCTGTAGAAATGAGATGAGAGGGACTGCAAAGTGGTCGTGGAGGTGCCACGGCAAAAGAAGCACCCAGCACTCACTGTAAATGAGGTTGGTGTTAGGAAGGGCATCCAGCTGTAGAAATCAAGCCAGAATCAGTTCCCGTCCCACCCTTGCAAGCAGGGAAAAAGCGGACGTAAAATGAAATGATGATATATATATATATATATATATATATTTATATTATATATATATATATATTATATCTTGATCATCATCGTCATTGTCATTTTAACATCTGCATTCCCTGCTTCAAGGGTGTATATATATATATATATATATATATATATATATATATAATATAAGATCAAAAGATGGTTAAAGGAGTTCCATATATTTTATTATGCGCATTTCAAAAACAAACATCATCAAGCAATAATATTTGTGTTTTCATCAGATAAAACAGGAGAACATGATATGAAGGCTAAAAAACACTTGTTGATAGTGCAGTTTTAAATCAACATATCTTATATTATGCATACTCCAGTCCCACAAACTGTAGAGTGCTTCTTATCCGATATCTGCATTGCTTTATTGTACTACAATAAAACTCACCTCCTACATATATATTATATATATATATATAGTAATTAGATATACATTTTAAAATAATATATAAGTTTCCTTGATGCTGCTAGGTAAGTCCCATTATTGGAGGTGATCCCCCTCATAATATACTATCAATCATCAGTTTGTATGAAATTATTTGCTTCCGGGATTCTACCTATATATATATATATATATATATATATATATAGGTATTGAAATATTTCATGGAATTTATATTTCAGTTTCTCTTTCTCTTTAAGATGGTGTCATGTTTGTACTGAGAAACTGTGGAAATGAAAAATAATTTTTTATCAATGATAACTGTCATCTCTGGTTAAAGCTGAGGAAACGATTGTCAGTGAACAGTGATAATTCAAAACTTTGAAGGTACAATAACAACAACAACAAACAATACCAACAACAACAACAACAACAACAACGACAATGACAAGAACGAGGATATTAATGATGACGATGATGATGACTATATAGTAACAATAATGATAGCAACAATAACAACAAAAATAATAACAATAACGATGATAATAATAATAACAATAATAATAACAATAAGAGGTAATAATGACAACAACAACAACAACAACAACAACAACAATAATAATAATAATAATAATAATAATAATAATAATAATGATAATAAAGAAAGAGTAGAAAGACAGAGAGGCAAAAATGTGACTCAAAATATAAAAGCTAAAGAAATATATATATATACATGATGTGTGAACAATTCTCAGACTTTTTTGCTAAACTATTGTCATCTAACTAGGGAGTAAAATAAAATAAAGTAAAATATCTCTAAATATTTTCACTGAAAAATATTTATTGAGTCATATAAAATGTGTTGTTGATAGAAAATGATGTGACAGGTGTTAATATTTTAGTGAAGAAAAGGTTTTTGGGGATTAATCTAAGAACATTCTAGAAAGGGAGATAAAGTAATATAATATAAAGATGTTGAATATATATATATATGTGTGTGTGTGTGCGTGTGTGTGCATGTGTGTGAGTGTGCGTATGTCTGTGTATGTACATAAATATTTACACGCATGCATATGTGCATTTATATATATATATATATATATATACATACATACTATATATGTATAGTTATATAATTGAAACCTGGAATAGATATTTAATAAAAGGAAAACATAAATAATATTAATGACTATGATAATGATAATGATGATGATGATGAGGATGATGTTGCTGATAACACCACCACCAACAACAACCACAACAACAACATTAAAAATATATATGGAATAAATCTTTGAGCAAAACGACGAAGAAGAAGAAAATCTAAGTATTTTGTAAATCCAAAGAACCTTGCTTTTCTGCCAACTCGAAATATTTGAATCTTAAAAATGTATAATCCAAGGATTTTTCTTGGTTTCTGAGATTCTACAGAAGTCTTATTAAAATGGTTTAGAAATGGAAAAATGTAAACATAAATAGTATTATTAAATATGAGAAACTATAAGAAGAAAAGTGAGAGGTGGAGAGGAGAAGTTTCTGTATATGTTTTGCCATTTTGGTTCTGAAGAGAATAAATACAGGAAAATTTATTTTTACTATTTTACTTTCATGCTGCTTCTAAATCCTTAGTTTTGAAGTATATATATTTATATATGTGTGTGTGTTGCTTTGTGTGTGTGTGCATGTGTCTGTTGCTCTCTGTGTGTTGGTGTGAATGTGTGTGTTGGTGTGTGAGAATTCATGTATGTGTTGGTGTGTGTCAGTTGGTGTGACTGTATTGACATGTTTGTGTTTGTGTGTGTTGGTTGACATGTGTATGTTGGCATGAGTGTATGTTGGTGTATGTGTGTTGTGTGTGAATGTGTCTGTATGTGTGTATTGGCATATTTGTGTTGGTGTGTGTGTTTATGTGTTGCCATGTGTGAGTGGTATGAGTGTGTGTTGGTATGAATGCATATGTTTGTGTGTATGTGTATTGGTATGTAAGTGAGTGTACAGTGGAATCAATGAAATTTGATAGTAATAACATTCTCTGGTCAGATT
>OZ024747.1:56565288-56570288 GCA_964016885.1 Eledone cirrhosa
TACCCGGGCGCCCGTGACTATAGAGCTTGTCTCGAACTGGTAGAGCTCCTCGGTAGCACTGCCAGGCCAGGGACTTTTGGAAGTTGTCCATTGGTCCCGGGCGGAAGGTCCTACCGAACAGACTGGCCAGTTCGTCCTCCTTTACGCCTAGAGTTTCTCCGAATGTGTTGTCGCACTTGCTGCGGACCAACCCTCTATAGAATCTCGAAGTGGAGTCTCCACTGATCGCCGGGTCCGTTTGCCAGAGGACTGTGAGCGCTTGAGCACATTCGATATGCCAGTCGCCCATTTTCCTCGGTCTTTATATATAGATAGATAGATAGATACACACATGTATATTTTCCATGCTTGTATGAGTTGGAGAGTTCCTTCTGAACACGGAATCTTTCCACTCATCATGTTCCTTCTGAACACGGAATCTTTCTACTCATCACCTTCCTTTATCACCTCCTCTGTGAATCTCAGCAATTTGTGGTCAGATCTCACCACATCTGCCTAGGTCTTTCTTCGTCTACCACTACTGCGGCTTCTTTCCACTGGGATTTCTTCACCCATTGATTATCTTCTTCCCAATACCCTACCTCAGAATCCTCTTAAACCTAGCTTCACCCTTAACTCATTCAAGCTTTGCCTCTCTCTCATCTAACGAAGCATGCCCTCTGTAGTCATAGCCCATGTTTCACTAACATGCAGCATTGCACTTCCTCTGTACATGGCTTTCATTGCTCTCACCACCCATTCTTCTACATCTAATATCCTTAAGGACCACATCTAATATCCTTAAGGCCTTTCTAGATCAACAAAAGCTAGGTATAGTGGGTTATTTTTGGCTAAGAACTCTCACTGTACATTATTGAATTTCAATTTGGAGAAGCATTCTGTCCATATAATAAATTTGAATGATCAGAAGGCCAAACAATGTTTATAAAAATTAAAGACGGAAAAATATGGACAGAGGTTCCTATGAGGATAAGTATGTTCTTTTTTTATTTTTGCTGTCTCAAGATGTAATTTAGCCAATTCTTCAACTATTATTTATAATGATTGACTGATTTTATAGTACACCACCACCACCATCACAATCATCATCATCATCATCATCATCATCATCATCTTCTTCTTATTCATGGGTCATAGAGGAAGAGTCCTCAATCACTACTTCCAGTGGGTCTTGTCAGAAGCGACTGTCTCCAGCTGGTCTGGCTGGATCCGCAAGCGAGACCAGCAAAATCTCATGAATGGTATCCAACCATCTTGCTTGGGGGGTCTACCCCTGGCTCTCCTGTTATTTGGTTTTTGCCTACAAAATCTTTCCAGCAATTCTTTCCTGGGACATTCTAACCATATCGGAGCTCCGGAGCTCTGATCTCTCAATTTGGGGAAGTAGTGGCTCTACCAGGAGTGACACGCTGATCTCCAAGCTATACACTCTCTATCAAGTAACATTACTCTAAATATCCTTTGGAGGAACACCATTATGTTCACTTGTATTCGTGATCGTATTATTTCCGGCTTTATCCAAGATTCATGACCATAACCAACAGCAGTTATTACGTTTTTCTTTCTATGTTTGGGAAACTCACATTTTCAATTTTCATACAGTCCCAGAACTTTGATATTTCATAAAAATATATTTATAATAATAATTTCTAAAGTTGGCACCAAGCAATAAATGCATGTGAAAGAAATAGTGGAGGCATTCAAGCATAATATTTGACAACTACTTTATTTATCAATCAGCAAAAAGGATTAAAGTTGAAGTTGAACCAAGCAGCTTTTAAACTGAGAATGATGTAAACTTTCTACATAAACTAAATCTGGCGTCTTACCAATTAATTCTGATACCACTCCACCACCACCACTACTAACACTAGAGAAATGATAATATTGGTGTTCTTATATTAATGAAAATTGAACAGATACAATAAAAAAACTTGTGTATACGTATGTATATACTTGAAGTGAAAATCATGTAAAAAAATGTGTGTATATATTACATACATACATATATATATATATATATATATATATATATATATATATATATATATATATATATATATAAGTATGTGTGTATAAATATAAATATATATATATATATGTGTATATATGGATGTAAATATATATATATATATATATATATATATACATTTATATATATAAATAGTGAAAGTGAAAATCATGTCAACAATTTGCCAACATAAGAAAAAATATAAAGAAGAGACTATTTCTTTGATAGAACATTTTTTACTCAACCGTTATTACGATTTTGAAATATTGATTACAATAATATTAATATTTATAATAAAACTTAGATGTTTTCACTTGGCATAAATCGTAATACATAAAACTAAGTGTCTTTACAGTAATTATTTTGTGAGGTCTTTTTTACATCTTATATTCTGAGCTCAATTCTTATTTATATATATGAGATGGTATGTATGTTTGTAAATAAAATATGTATACACGTATGTATTCATATATATATATTTCAAGATAGAGTAAAAAAAAAAATAAAAAGGAGAGAAAAGATATTGGAAAGCAAATTAAATGAAAGCATAAAATATAATGAAAAGTTGACAATAAAAATATATACATATATAAATTTTTACATATATGTATGCATGCCCACACACACATACACCCACAGGCATATATATATATCATCTGCATCATCATCATCATCATCATTTTTCTATCCATTTTTTCATGCTTGAATGGATATATATATACATACACACTTACATACACTCATGCATACATGCATTTACACACACATTAACATACACACACACACACATATATATAACAGCATCATAAACAAGTTTGATAAAATAAGATATATATATATGTATATATATATATATATACAGATGCATACATTTAAGTAAGTTTGTATGTATGTATCTCTCTATCTCTAGGTATGTGTGACTGTGTGTGTACAGTTCATCAAATGACAAAAGACGCACATTTCTGAGATTCAGTTTTCATTTTCCCATGACGCAGAAATTGGTACAGCGCCAAATTCTATAAAATACAAACAAATCCTTTTATTTTTATAAATTTTGTTTCCTGAATAACTTGCTTATATTTGTGTAAAATGTGACTGTAAAGTGTCTCAGGAAATCAATACATGTATATATATATATATACATAAACATACACACACATTTACATATATATATATATATATATGTATATATACATATATATATACCATATATATACACATATGCTTGGGAGTGTTGGCCCAACATATCTATTTTTTTATTTGTTATATATATATATATATATATTATATATATATATATATATATATATCATTTATTTTACTTTATTCCATAAAAAAATCTTGTTTCGATTTCCCTCCAGTGAATTTAATTGAAAAGAAAAAAAAATTGATATATAAATATTACAAAGTAAAATAAAAAAAAAATTATTCTGCAGATACGTTTATTTTTTGTAATATGATGTCCTGTGTGTGACTGTGTATTTCTATGCATATCAATTTATATATATATATATATAAGTGTATGTGTGTCTACACACGCATATATATATATATATATATATATGTAGAGAGAGAGAGAGAGAGAAAGAGAGAGAGAGAGAGAGATACATTTATATATGTATACATAAAATGAATTTGTGTGTGTAGGTGTATATAATGTTGTATATATATATGTATCAACATTATATACAATACACATGTATATACATGTATATATACATGTATATATATATATATATATATATATATATATATATGTATATATATATAAAGTGCATGAACATCCATTTACAATCACACATACATACTCCGCACCACCCATTACACACCCACACATATTTCACATACTGACACATACACGTATAATACCAACATATATGTTTCTATCACAATTCTTTAAAGATTTCAGTCAATAATTTTTTTTCTCTTCTTCCTTTTGAGACATTTTTTCATTGCCAAAATTTTAGGATATTTTTAGCTTCCAAAATATTATTATCATCACTTTTATTATTGTTATTATTATTGCTGCCATTATTGCTATTATTATTGTTGTTGTTGTTGTTATCATCATCATCATCATCATCATCATCATCATTGTTATTATTATTATTATTATTATTATTATTATTATTATTATTATTATTATTATCGTCATCATCATCATCATCATCATCATCATCCCCCTCATCATCAACCCCCACCAGCATCATCATCAGAACCATCACCACAACCACCAACAGCAACAACACCACTAACACCTCCACCATACCACCAAATCTTCCTTTCATATTTTTCATGACATGTTTTTACATCTGTTTGATGGGGGCTCATGGATTTTGAGAAAATCACATTTTTTCCTTCAAAAACTTTCAGATTTCGTTATTTTTATTTATATATTCCTTAAGTTATTTCATTTTTAGTTTTACATTTATTTATTTCATTTATTTGTTAGCTTATTCGGAGTCTTGTCTTTCCCTTCTTTCCATTCTTCATTTTCCTACAGGGGTCAGCTCCATTTATGTATGTATGCTTGTATGTATGCATATAATTATATATATATATATATATATATAAACACACAAATATAACCCCATTTATATATATGTATTTGAATATATATCTATATATATATAAATTTGGATGTAAAACCTATTTATCCAATTCATATTTAAAAGAGAATTTACAAACCTTGTGTTTAGGGTGTGCTCATGATCATATGGTCGAGGGTTCAAATTCCAGGCAACTCAATGCATTGTGTTCTTGTGCAAGACAATCCATTTCACATTATTGTAGTTCACATAGCTGAAAATAAGTACCAGTGGCAAGTGGGAGCTAGCATTGCAATGAACTGGTGTCCTATTTAGAAAGAAGTCTTGTAACCTCAGTCACTTAATGCCCATGAAACTGGGATAAGCTCTAGACTTCATCCAGTTTGGGTAAAACTGGCTGAAACACATAAAACAATGACACAACTATATGTCTATATGTT
>OZ024747.1:56582788-56585288 GCA_964016885.1 Eledone cirrhosa
CTGTTTCAGCTTTGAATCTGAAAAGAGGGTATTAGCCCTGAAATATCATAGTCAAATACACTGGGTAAAAGGTTTCTTTGTTTTGTTTCATTTTTCATCATTTGGGCTTCATATTTTTCTACTACATTGTACTAGCTTTAAAAATATTTGTTGGCCTTTTACTACATATCTCACAATGTTTTGTATTAACTACACTACTGTGTTTGTGTAAATATATATATATATATACATATTTGTATATGCATATATATATATGTATATATATATATATATTTGTATATGCATATATATTTATATATATATATATATATATAAAAATGATGAAAAATGATATATATATATATATACACACACACCCACATATACACATAGATGCATATATGTATGTATTTATACATGCCTCTATTTCATGTTTTCAATCTTTCTTAGGGGATTACCAAATAAAATTGTTGTAACAAGATGCACCTAAGCACTCTAAAATACTTATACATATAGCTTTATACTCTCCTCTTTTCTATTCACTGTTATATTTTGGTTGTTTTTTTTATAGCAAAACAAGTTTTCATAAAAAAATTGCACCAAAATAATTGAAAATTTCTATAAAGATATGCAATGTAAAAAGAAAAAGACTGAATAAATGTATAATCAATTAAAAAATTCCCAAAATAGGAAAAGCATAAAATGAAAATATGTATAAACATTGTGAAAGAATATAAAAAAAAATAACGATGAATAACAAATTTACTTAAAGTACAACATTATGGGATTGAAGAAGTAGAAAAGTGAATTTGAGAGAGAAAGTTATAATGGTATGTGTGTATAATATTACAAGTGTGTAGGTGTGTGTTTATATATATATATATATAAAACAGAGAGTGAGGAGAGGAATAGATGCTTATGAACCTAGGCAGTACAATTTTAGTTCATCTAAGCAAGATATTTAGTCATTGACTGTGCACAATGACTCAATACAGACACATGCACACATATGTATATGCGTATATTTATATATATATATATATATATGAAACAGTTCTAGTCCTCCTATGTATTGAGTACCTTATTTAATGTGGTTACTTCCATTTGAACCTGGGATACACACACAAACACACACACACATTATCATCATTATTTAACGTCTATCTTCCACGCTAGCATGGGTTTAGATGGAAATTGTCCCACGTGAGGTAAGATTGGTTGTCTTGCTCATATAGGACTGTCTGGCAGGTTTTCTACGACTGGATGCCCTTCCTAACACCAACCACATTTTCAATATATATGCTCTAGGGTTCTTATGTATTTGATATATATTTATCCTTATCGAGCCCTCTTTGGATTTTAGTCTTCACATTTATTATTATTACTTTATATATATATATATCATCATCATCATTTTACGTCCGCTTTTCCCTGATTTCAAGGGTGGGACGGGAACTGATTTTGGCTTGATTTCTACAGCTGGATGCCCTTCCTAACACCAACCTCATTTACAGTGAGTGCTGGGTGCTTTGTTGCCGTGGCACCTCCACGACCACTTTGTAGTGGAATGATAGGGACCCCAGTCCCTATCATCTCATTTCTACAGCTGAGTAAACTGGAGCAATGTGAAATAAAGTGTCTTGCTCAAGGAAACAACACATCACCCGGTCTGAGAATTGAACTCACAACCTTTCGATTGCAAGGCCAATGCTCTAACCACTAACCATATATATGGGAATGCATATATATATGTATGTAAACAATTTGGGGTCATTGTGAGATGTTAGTAGTACCGTTCAAATACTGACTTGGTCTGAGCTTATCCATCCTACATACACCAGCATGGAAAACATAACACAGAGCTGTTGTTGTTGACATTGTTGCTGCTGCTGCTGCTGCTGCTGATGATGATGATGATGATGATGATGATGATAGTGATGATGATGATGATGATGACTATGACAACAATGGTGATGTTGATGATGATGATGACAATGATGATAATGGATGAAGGTTGTGGGGGTGATGGTTGTGCTGGTGTTGGTTGTGGTGGTTCTGGTGATGGTGCTGATGGTGCTGATGATGATGATCTACAAAAGACACCAGGTGATAGTGGCAGCTGCAACCAGAAAAAAATTTGCTACTTCCTGGGGTGTTTATATTTTACAATTTTCTGTTTTAATCTAATACCAAATTTAATTAGAATATTAATTTTAATTTAATTTTAATTATGAATTTCAATTTCTTGATTGAATTGGTAAATTTTGAGATGATTTAAACCTTTTGATGCCAAACCCATTGAAACTGTTTCTACTTCTATGATACATATTTTTCCTTAACCCATTTTCATTTACATTACTCTATATTATTGTAGTTTCATATTCAAGGCTTTTTCTCACATAATTTCAAATTATGAGATTTTGATTTTTTTTTTTAGAACAATACGTTAACGTCAGTATGAGCTGCTGGTTACAACCAGTTTGAACAGAAAAAGTTGAAAAAATTCTGGCTGGATATAGCC
>OZ024747.1:56590288-56597788 GCA_964016885.1 Eledone cirrhosa
TGTGTGTGTATAAATATATATATATATACACATGCATATATATATATATATATATATATATATATGCATACACAAGATTATCATTCAAATGGAACCTCAACTAAACTCTATAACTAAAATATAAAAAAAATATAGAGAGAAAATTTGACTTTTTTCCGTATAAGATATGAGATACAATATAACAAAGAACAATGAAGCAATCTTCTCTTGCCCACCCCCAAAGAAAACAAAACAAAAATGACAAGACAGAAACACAACAACAACTGCAGTAAAGAACCCAAAAAGATAATTAAAAAATACATCACCAAAATAAGGTTTAAAAAATGTAAAATAAATATAGAATGTAATTCATTATAAAGAAATAGATTTATTTATATGTATTTTTTACTAAAGACTAGAATCAATAACCTCTTAAACTATAGTGTTGTTGGTGGTGGTAGAGGTGGTGTTGTTGCTGATGTAGTTTTTGGTGGTGTTGTTGGCATTGTTGTTGTTTTGAAAGGTTTTTAAAAAAACATCTTTTACAGAAAAGTAATGCAAGCACAAAGATAAGACTAGAAGGAGGGAGGTGAAAAAAAGGGTTAAAATCCTCTACCCACCTCTCTGTTTCATCCTTCACCTTCTATCCTTTATCCACTCCCCCTAATAGAATATTACATATATATATATATATGTGTGTGTCTGTGCAATATTTGTATATATATATCATCATCATCATCATCGTTTAACGTCTATCTTCCACGCTAGCATGGGTTTAGAATATATATATATATATATGTATATATATGTACATATGTATATTCACACACACACATGTATATATATATATATATATATATACAATGCAACAATAACAAAAACAAGTGGTGTTACTGTTGCAACAAGAAAGACTTTATTTTGAAAATCTGACAAAGGTATTTCTCTTAAGCCTTTGTTACATCTTTTGTTGGTGGCAAAATCGAATTTCTTATAACAAAAGTCTGCATTATTTTCTTTTTCCATTGCAAAACTTACTCAGCCTTTTATGGTTTGAAGAGAAAAATATAATAATAATAATAATAATAATAATAATAATAATAATAATAATAATAATAATAATAATGTCACCGGTGGTTATGTAACCATACATTCACCAATCCTCGATAAGAGTGTTTAAATGTCGAACCTAAACAGTTCGAATAATGGTGAAGTGGAGACTGGAATGTCATGTGACAGACTCTCGCCCAGCAGGTGCTCCCTGGCTCAGCAGCAGGAACCTGGCTGTCAACCAAATACTGCTGGTGTCAGAGGAAGAAGAAGAAGGAAAGGGACTAGAACCAACTGGACGAAAGAATTGAATAGAACTGTTATGCAATGTTACCTGAAGAGTAACCCCAAGGAAAAAGGCTATAGGAAACGGATGCATAACATCTGGAACGAGATTGGTCTATTTAAATTAGATGAACAAAAATTAGCCGGGCAGGCTCGGGTGATAAGAACTAATGGGTGGATAAGCGAGCTGGAACTGGAGGAACTGAGCAGAGAGATTAGGTTGGAAATAGTGAGTGGAGTATGCCAGGCAAACGAGCCAGTGGGAAATGAAGGTGAAGAGGTTGAGGGAACGGAGGAACCATCCAAAGCAGACAATGATCTGAATGCTGAAATAAATAATACCTGGAACAGAGATACGGCCATTGAGGAGATGAATGCTGATGGGCTAGGACAAGATTTCGTTGATATCCTAAACGTAGATGAAATGAACAATGATAGTGGGAAACCTATGAACCTAAGATTTGTAGACAGGAAAAAGTTAAAAGAAACAACAGCTAAGGTAAACAAAGTCATCCCATACCTTGAGGCAAGGAGCCTTCACCAGTGCAACAATATCCTCAAAGCAACAGCAAATGCGGATAGGAAATTACTTGGCATAAAATGCGAGAGGAAACAACAAACAAGAAAGATCAGAACCTTGGTGGAAGAAACAACTGAATGGTCAAATCAGGGAAATGAGAAATGACATTGGAAAGCTTGAGTCCCTACTGAATGGGACACTAAAAAACATAGACACTAAAAATAGACTGGAAATAAAGTACAAAACTAGGAGGAAAAAGCTAAATATTATCATAGAGGAACTGAAGCAACGCATTAGGTGATACGAGAGCAGAGTCAGTCAGTATAGACAGAACCGCATGTTTGACAACAACCAGAAGATGTCGTTTGGACAGCTTGAAGGGAAAGAAAGAGGCAACGACTTAATCCCTGTGGCGGAACAAACTAAGACATTCTGGAGAGGAATATGGGAGCAGGATGTTAAACATAATGACCAGGCAGTGTGGATTGAGACAGTACAAAAGGAGATTAGTGAACAGGCACACCAACAAACTGATTTGAGTATCACAGTTGAAACTCTTAAGGGGCAGGCCAAAAAACTAACCAACTGGAAATCACCAGGCCCAGATGGTGTGCAGGGGTATTGGATTAAAAATATAACATCCCTCCACCCGAAACTGACAACCATGTTCAATGACTGCTTGATGTCAGGTGAGGTACCAGAGTGGTTGACAAAAGGTACCAAATGAAATACTGAATCAAGGATAATGATGTTACCAACTATAGACCTATCGCATGTCTGTCCGTAATGTGGAAACTGTTGACAAGCATTGTGTCTGAGGAAATCTACCATCACCTCCACACAAACAACGTTACCGGACTAACAGAAAGGATGCCGAAAGAAATCCCGTGGTACAAAGGACCAGTTACTTATTGATAAGATGGTAATGAGGAATTGCAAGAGGAGACACACTGGTCTTGCCATGGGATGGATAGACTACAAAAAGGCATTTGACATGGTGCCTCATTCTTGGATCACCAAAAGCCTAGAGATCTTCAGGGTGGCAGATAACATCAGACAGTTGTTGAGCAAAAGTATGAAGTCCTGGAAAACAGAGTTAACATCAGCTGGAGAATCCTTGGGAGGCATGAAGATCAAGAGAGGTATCTTCCAGGGAGATAGTCTGTCCCCTCTGTTTTTTGTCCTTGCCCTGATTCCCCTGACCATTATACTGTGAAAAGTGAGAGCAGGATACAAGTTGGGAAAGGGAGAGCTTACCATCAATCACCTCCTCTTCATGGAAGATCTTAAGCTCTTCAGGAAGAGTGAGAAGGAGTTGGATGTGCTTGTTGACACTGTCTGTATTTTCAGCAATGATATCATCATCATCATCATCACCGTTTTACGTCCGTTCTTCCACGCTAGCATGGGTTAGACGGGTTGTCCTGTTGTGGGCAGTGTCTGGTCGGCTGACCATGCCTTGCTCATACAGGAACTGATCTGGCTTGATTTCTACAGCTGGATGCCCTTCCTAACACCAACCTCATTTACAGTGAGTGCTGGGTGCTTTTTCGTGGCGCCTACACGTCCACTTTACAGTTTGGGCTGGGTGCTTTTTTGCCGTGGCACCTCCACGACCACCTTGCGGTGGGGTGGGGGGTGGGGGGGGGGCATATTGTTTATATGCTTCAGCATGTACCCATGGGAGGTCGGGTACCCTGTATTACTGCGTGATGCCAGAAGTCACGGTCGTGTGTCATTGACTTTGAGAGGTGTAGTTGGGTAAGGTCGGCTTTTATCACCTCATCCCAAGTCATCTTGGGTCTCCCCACTCCGCGGTTTCCATCAACTTCTAGTGCTCTGCACCTTTTTATGCAGCTGTCATCCTTCATACGCATCACATGTCCATACCAGCGTAACCGCCTCTCCTGCACGCAGCATTTGATTCCTCTTATGCTCAGTCTCTCTCTCAATTCATTTATGCTTTGTCGTTCACGTATATTACTGTTACACATCCATCGGAGCATGCAGGCTTCGTTTCTCTCTAATCTACGTCTAGTCTCTTGCACACAGCATACATCAACTTCCTTTCGCTCTAGCATTTCTACGATTTCTCCTGCTCTTCCTTTCATTGAGCCTACATTGATGGTACCAACTCGGAGTTTTGGGCATTTGTCGACACTCGTAGGGGAGGGTCTCTGGGTTGTATGCAATTTCGTATTAATAAGTATGCAATTTCGTATTAATAAGTGTGGAGTCCTTGTGATGAAGAAGGTTAAATTGAGCAGAAGCAACGGAATCCAGGTACCAACAGGTGAGATGATAAAGGAAATTGACACTGAAGAAGGATACAAGTATTTGGGTGTCCTGCCCACTGTGCAGGATCTGTGGAGAGAGAGAGGAGACTGTGGCTCACATTATATCCGAGTGTAAACATCTAGCCCAGACTCGCTATAAAGGCTGGAGACATGATGTGATGGGCAGGGTGATCCACTGACACCTATGCAAAGTAAACAATTTACCACATTCTGGGAAGTGGTATGAGCATAAGCCAGAGTCAGTGATAGAAAATGATCAGGTGCTGTGGGATTTTAGGATACACAGACGGATAAGAGACTGGAACACAATAGACCTGACCTGGTGGTTTTGGACAAGGTAAAAAGATTGTGCCTGATTGTGGATGTGGCCTGCCCATTCGACACGAGAGTGCAAGAAAAGGAGAGGGAGAAAATTAACCGATACCAGGACTTAAAGTGGGAGGTAAAAAGGATTTGGAACTGCCATGAAGTCAAAGTGGTCCCGATTGTCATAGGCACACTAGGTACTATCTCAAGGAGTTTCCAGGGATGGTTAAAGAAGATTAGTCCAGCCCCGCTTTATGGAACACTTCAAAAGGCATGCTTCCTGGGAACAGCAAGAACCCTCCGATACGTCCTGAATATCTGAGGCTGCAAGTAGCAGCTTGATATTCATTTCAACAAACTTTCCAGTTAAATAACATCAATGACTGATGATGATGATGATGATTTATCAAAATTCATAAGAATCGCAAATGAAAACATGAATAATGGAAATTGCAATGAAGAATGATGATGTTGATGATGAGGGTGATGATGATGATGTTGACACAGATGGAAATGATGATAATGATGATGGTGATAATGAAGATGTTGATAAATCATGATACATTTATTTAACACAAGTGCTTGTTACCAATCAGACAGTAATCAAAATTACAGTAGCAATAGTAACAACAACAGCACCATCAACAATAATTATTGTTTCTAGTTTAGGCGCAAGGCCAGTCATTTGTAGAGGGAAAAAAGTCAATTAAATCGACCCCAGTGCATTACTGATGCTTTATTTTATCAACCTCGTAAGGATGAAAGGCAAAGTTAACCTCGGCGGGATTTGAACGCAGAAAGTAACGGGGCGTAACTCTATGCTGCAAACAATGGCGTCCGATCTTCTACCGCTGGATGTGCAATAGTAATATACGTGAACGGCAAAGCATAAACGAACTAAGGAAAAAATTAGAAATAAGAGGGATCAGATGTTGTTTACTCGAGAGAAGGCTACGTGATGCGCATGAAAGACGACAGCTGTATAACAAAGTGCAGGGCAATAAAGATAGACGGTAGCCACGGAGTAGGCAGACCCAGAAAAACATGGGACGAGCTGATAAATTCCGACCTCACACGCTTACACCTCCCCAAGACAATATCACTGGACCGAGACCTTTGGCGGTACTCAGTAATAGAGAAGACCCGCCTTACCTAAATACAAAGTAAAAACCTACTACAGTCAGTAGGCATCTCTATCAAAACACCCCCCCGTCCCACCACCTCCACCCCATCCACACCGCCCCTTTCAATGTACAGTTATGTTGGTCCCACAACATCCAGGCCGAAACAAATGAGATCGTGTAGGTGTCACGACAAAAAACACACAGTCCACGATGTAAATGTGGCCGTGTAGGCAACACGGTAAAAACCTCCCAGCCCCACACTGTAAATGTGGTTGGTGTTAGGAAGGGCATCCAACTGTAGAAAACCCGCCAGACAGTCCACGCTGTAATGTGGCCGTGTAGGCAACACGGTAAAAACCTCCCAGCCCCACACTGTAAATGTGGTTGGTGTTAGGAAGGGCATCCAACTGTAGAAAACCCACCAGACAGTCCTATGCGAGCAAGACAACCACTCTTGCCTCAAGTGGGAAAACCCCCGTCCAAACCCATGCAAGCGTGGAACACGGACGCTAAACCTGATGATGATGATAGTTGAATAAATGAACAGAAAACAAAAAACAGAGAGGCAGTACAAATGATATGGTTTTTGGTTTCATATATATATATATATATATATATATATATATATATATATATATATATATATATATATATATATATGTATGTATGTATATATATATATACAGAGAAATAGAGGGGTAGAGAGAGTGAAAGAAGAAGGATATATATACACACACACGTACTCCCACAAATATTCTCATTTTATCGTTTGTAAAAAAAGACAGTTGTTCATCACATCACCACATTGCCATTACTGGAGAATAATGCCATTAATAACCAAAATTATTTTGTGTAACAACAACAATAACATCAACTACACCAACAACAATAGCAAAAACATGAGTAACAACAATAGCAAAAACATTAGTAACAACAACAACAACAACAACAACAACAACAATAACAACTACAACAACCACAATAGCAGCAACATCAGTAACAACAATAAAAACACCAGCAACAATAGCAACAGCATCAGTAACAACAACAGCAATAACAACAACAACACCAACAACAACAACACCAACAACAGCAACACCAACAACAACACCAACAACAACACCAACGACAACAACAACAGCAACACCAACAACAACACCAACAACAACACCAACAACAACAACAACAGCAACACCAACAACAACACCAACAACAACACCAACAACAACAACACCAACAACAACACCAACAACAACACCACCACCACCAACAACAACAACAACAACAACAACAACAACAGCAACACCAACAGCAACACCAACAACAACAACAACAGCAACACCACAACAACACCAACAACAACACCAACAACAACAACAGAAACACAAACAACAACACCAACAACAACACCAACAACAACAACAACAACAACAACACCAACAACAATAACAACAACAACAACAACAACAACAACAACAACAACAACAACAACAACAACAGCAACACCAACAACAACAACACCAACAACAGCAACACCAACAACAACAACACCAACAACAACAACAGCAACACCAACAACAACACCAACAACAACACCAACAACAATAACAACAACAACAACAGCAACACCAACAACAACAACACCAACAACAACAACAACACCAACACCAACAACAACACCAACAACAACACCAACAACAATAGCAAGGACATCAGTAACAACAACACCAACAACAACACCAACAACAATAACAACAGCAACACCAACAACAACAACACCAACAATAACAACAACAGCAACACCAACAACAACACCAACAACAACACCAACAACAATAGCAAGAACATCAGTAACAACAACAACAACAACACCAACAACAATAGCAAGAACATCAGTAACAACAAAAACAACAACAACATCAACAACTCCATCAACAACTGC
>OZ024747.1:56602788-56605288 GCA_964016885.1 Eledone cirrhosa
TATACATATATATGTGCATGTGAGCGTGTGTCTGTATATAAATATATATGTGTGTATATGTGTGTATGTGTGTGTGAATCTACAATTATTTTTTTATTGTAATCTCTCAGGTTATTTCTTTGTCGTTATTAACCCTGAAAATAGATTTAATTCTTGAAAGTCCAACCAAATTACCAATGTTCTTTTTTTCATGTTAATTCTTGGCTATTTCCAAGAGCTTTCCTTTTCCTTCACACTCTTGCCCCACCGCTGTCATCACCTCCACAGTCACCCACAATCAACACCATCTTCACTATCATCACCACCACTACTACCACAACCAACCACCATCATCTTCACAATCACCCACCCTATACTTCGTTTTCTTTACCACTGTCACCAACTAGCCATCATCATCACCTTCCTCAGTCATCATCATTACAAATCCCCATCATCGCCTCAACCCCCATACCATCCTCACCACTGCCTTCACCACAATCACCAACCAGTCACACTGCCACCATCACCACAACCACCCACCATCCTCACCATCACCATCACCTCAAAATCCACCATCCACACCACCATCCTTACCACCACCACCACCACCACCACCACCACCACCACCCTCACCACAACCACCCACCATCCTCACCATCACCATCACCTCAAAACCCACCATCCACACCACCATTCTTACCACCACCACCACCACAACCACCCACCATCCTCACCATCATCATCACCTCAAAACCCACCATCCACACCACCATCCTTACCACCACCACCACCCTCACCACAACCACCCACCATCCTCACCACCCACCAACCTCACAACCAATGTTATCACCTCAAAAACCCACCTCTATCACCACAATCACAAACAAGTCACACCACCAGTCACACTACCATCCACACCACCGTCCTTACTACCACTACCACCACTGTCACCACAAGCACCAACCAGTCACACCACCATCCTTACCGTCAACCTCACTACCATCCACACCACCATTCTTACCACCAACCTCACCACCACCACCATACACACCACCACCACCAACCTTACCACCATACACACCACCATCCACGCCACCAGTCACAAAACCATTTTTACCACCAACCTCACTACTATCCACACCACCATCACATCACCAATCTTACCACTATCCTCACCACCATCCACACCACCAACCTTACTACCAACCTCACCACCACTTCTTGCTTTCAGCTAATGTCAAATAGTCAATATTGTCAATGATAATCTCTTTCAAGCAATAGAATCCGTTTTCCTGTCACCACTTAATCAAATAAACCATTAATTTGCTTAAACTTTAGCTATTTTTCACTAATCTATTTAAGTCATTCAAATCTTTTATTTCATTTCTTTTCCTTCTTTAAATTTATTCATTTATTTAATAATTCCTCTTTTGCCCTCCTCTCTAACTCCCACTCACTCCCTATTTGACTCTTTCTCTCAATCTCCATCTCTCTATTTCTCTATTTTACTCAATCTCAATCTCTATTTCAGCTAGTCTCTATCTGACTGTTTCTCTCAATCTCTATCTCTCTATAACATCCAGTCTCTATCTGACTGTTTCTCTCAATCTCTATCTCTCTATAACATCCAGTCTCTATCTGACTGTTTCTCTCAATCTCTATCTCTCTATAACATCCAGTCTCTATCTGACTGTTTCTCTCACTCTCTATCTCTCTACAACACCCAGTCTCTATCTGACTACTTCTCTCACTCTCTATCTCTCTATTTCACCCAGTCTCCATCTCTCTATCTCTCCCTCTGTTGCTCTATTTCTCTGTTTCTCTGTCTCCTTCACTATTTTATCTTATTCTGATCTGCCATCTTGTTTTTAGCGTTTTAAAAATTACACCCTCCTTCCAACCTCTTTCCATTTATATTTCAATTCCATTCCTTTTATTTTATGTTCATATTTTTGTTTTTATTGGTTTGCTTTTTGTCTTATTTTTCAAATTTATTATATAGCCTCTGTGCATGTATATATACACACAGATGCATACATAACACACTCAAGCATGCATACATACATGTGTTTATATATATATATATATTTCCTCTTGGTTCTCTCTCAAAACATATATATATATTTTTTTACAATTTTATTTATATTATTTTCTATTTTATTTCATAAAAATCTTTTTATGTTTTTTTTTTACACCTTAAGTATCTAATCCTTTCAGATTTGTCTTTGAGGGGTTAAAAAATAACAAAAGACAAGAAACAAACATATGTGTGTATATAACTCTATATCTATATACATACATATAAGTATATACACATACATACATATATATATATATATATACATATAAATGGAAAGAAAAGAGATAGAACAACAAAGAAAACCAGAGGGAGGGGAGTAAATGGAAGAATAGCCAAAAATGGAATAAGGATTGTAAAAGAAACCACGAAAGGAAGCAATAAAAAAGAATAGAAATGGATAAAAGATGGAAAGAATACAACTGTGAAAAGATGTCAGAGAAA
>OZ024747.1:56607788-56612788 GCA_964016885.1 Eledone cirrhosa
CCATTGCTACCACTACCACTACCACCTCCAACACAACCAAGACTGTCACCACAGCCGCCACAACCATCGACACCACCACCAACACCTCCACCACTACCCCCAACCCCACCACAACCATGACCGTCACCACCACCACCACAACCATCAACACCACCACCACTACCCCAACCCCACCACAACCACCACCATTTCTGCCACTACCACCACCACAACCACCACAACCATGGTTGTCACCACCACCACCACAACCATCAACACCACCACCAACACCTCCACCACTACCCCCAACCCCACCACAACCACCACCATTTCTGCCACTACCACCACCACAACCACCACAACCATCAACGCCACCACTACCACCACCACCACAACCACCACAACCATGACCATCACCACAGCTGCCTCAGCCATCAGCACCACCACCACAACCACGACTGTCACCACAGCCCCCCATAAGCATCAACACCGCCACCACCACCGCCACCACAACCTCCAACCCGACCACAACCACCACCATTGATGCCACTACCACTACCATTACCATCACTGTCACCGCAGCCGCCACAACCACCACCATTTCTGCCACTACCACTACCATCACCACAACCATAACCTCCACCACAACCACCACTGCTTCCGTCACAACCATCAACACCACCATCAATAGCCCCCTTCGTCATCATTATAATTACTAAAACTACCACCACCACCACCACCACCACCAATATCCCCCTCCACCATCATCATCATAATCACAACTACAAACTCCACCATCCTCACCACTACCACTACCACCACAACAACCACCACCACCACCAGTTGATAGAAAAATGAAAGAGCCAGCTTGTGAAATTAATGTGCAAGTGGCTGAGCATTCCATAGACATGTGTACCTTTAACTTAATTTTCAGGGAAACTATGCATGGCACAGTATTTAAATTACAGGTGCTACATGGCTGGTCATTTAATTACAGGTAAAGTTCATCTAATGGGATTCTATATTGTTACTATCTACCTAAATTCACTCACAAAGATTGTGTCAATCTTGAATAAATAAGAAAATTATTGTAGTAGATTCTAACCAGTTCCTTATTACAATCCTCTGATGAAGGGATTTTAGTCCCGAAATATAAGGGCATGAAAATAAAATAACAAGTAACACACTAACATCTTTATTGCTTTCAATTTTTTCCAAAATCTACCATCTAATTTGCATTGCCATAACCTTTGAATAACATACTACTTTATATATATGTGTGTGTGTGTATATATATATATATATATATATATATACTGTAGAAACAGTAGACAGCTTCTGCTACCTAGGTGACCGAATTAGCAACGGAGGTGGGTGCTCAGAAAGTACAATAACTAGGGTAAGAACGGGATGGAAGAAGTTTAGGGAACTACTACCACTGCTAGCTGCAAAAGGCTTCTCCCTCAGAATGAAAGGCAGACTGTATGATGCGTGTATCCGAACAGCGATGTTGCATGGTAGTGAGACCTGGGCGCTGAAGGTGGAAGACTTACGTAGATTAGAGAGAAACGAAGCCTGCATGCTCCGATGGATGTGTAACAGTAATATACGTGAACGACAAAGCATAAATGAATTGAGAGAGAGACTGAGCATAAGAGGAATCAAATGCTACGTGCAGGAGAGGCGGTTACGCTGGTATGGACATGTGATGCGTATGAAGGATGACAGCTGCATAAAAAGGTGCAGAGCACTAGAAGTTGATGGAAACCGCGGAGTGGGGAGACCCAAGATGACTTGGGATGAGGTGATAAAAGCCGACCTTACCCAACTACACCTCTCAAAGTCAATGACACACGACCGTGACTTCTGGCGTCACGCAGTAATACAGGGTACCCGACCTCCCATGGGTACATGCTGAAGCATATAAACAATATGCCCCCCCCCCCCCCCCACCGCAAGGTGGTCGTGGAGGTGCCACGGCAAAAAAGCACCCAGCCCACACTGTAAAGTGGACGTGTAGGCGCCACGAAAAAGCACCCAGCACTCACTGTAAATGAGGTTGGTGTTAGGAAGGGCATCCAGCTGTAGAAATCAAGCCAGATCAGTTCCTGTATGAGCAAGGCATGGTCAGCCGACCAGACACTGCCCACAACAGGACAACCCGTCTAACCCATGCTAGCGTGGAAGAACGGACGTAAAACGGTGATGATGATATATATATATATATATATATGTGTGTGTGTGTGTGTGTGTGTGTGTGTGTATATATATATATATATATATATATATATATGGCTGAGTGGTTAGAGAATTGGATTCCTAATCTTGAGATTGTGAGTTCGATTCCTGGACCGGGCGATGTGTTATGTCCTTGAGCAAGACACTTTATTTCACGTTGTTCCTTCTACCTGGAGTTGTGACTGATAGACAATATTAGCCATTGGAGTGACCAATGGAAACATCAACTGTCGATATATATATATATATATATATATATATATATATATATATATATATATATATATATATATATATATATATATATATATATATATATATATATATATATATATATATATATATTAAAATATAAGTATTAATAAAATAGATGTTCTTTTGATCAATTACATTTTATTATAAATATTTCGGATGTACAACTGTACGTCCTCATCAGACAAAATATAATGATACATGACATACCCTGAGATGTTAAATGGTTAAGATTTAATCAAGGTATAAATACTTATATTTTAATAACTCCAGAAAATTATTTTGCCGTTGAGTGCTTCCAATCTACTGTAAAACTCATTTTTTGACATAATCATTGAATATTGTTTAACACTTTAATATATATATATATATATATATATATATATATATATATATATATATATATATATATATATATACATCATCAACATCATCGTTATCATTGTTTAACGTCCATCTTTCATGCTAGCATGTACCACTTGAAGCAAAATTGATCGGGTGACCATGTCTCGCTCGTATAGAACTGTTTCTGGCAGGTTTTCTACGGCTGGATGCCCTTCCTAACGCTAACCACATTTACAGTGTGGAGTGGATTTTCTGTGGTACCAACATAACTTTATAGAGACAGGGTGGTGTGGGCAAAAGTGGGAAGATGGATGTGGGATGGGATGTATACTGGATTAAGAGGTGCCTACTGACTGAAGGTTTAAGTTTGTACATAAGAGAAGGCAGCTCTTCTGTACTACTGCATAGCACCAAAGCTCTCGAACCAGTGACATTAAGCTACTTCTAAGGGGTAACAAGAAGAAAGATTTTGTGGGTAGTTTAAGTTAGATTTGACTGCCATTTCCAGTAGGTTGGCTGTGTGGTCAAGGGTGATAGTGAGAGGGCAGATGTTGAGTGTAGTCTCAAGCAGGCAGGATGTGGTTCATTATAGACCATCTTGTTGGTTTAATGAGGCTGTGAATTGGCAGTATCGGTAGAGGGTTGGACGCCATGCTTTCTAGCATAGTTACGTCCCTTTACGGTTTGAGTTCAAATCCCGCTGAGGTTAACTTTGCCTTTCATCCTTACGGGGTCGATAAAATAAAGTACCAGTAATGTACTGGGTAATTGCTGGCCTTGTGCCTAAAGTAGAAACAATTATCTTAGAGAAGTGTAAGTGTGCAAAGTCAGTTTTTATCACCTTGTCCCAGGTTTTTCTGGATCTACTTTCTCCATAGCTTCCATCAATTTTAATCACCCTACACTTTTTTATACAGCTGTTGTCCTTCATACGCATTACATGACCATACCAACGTAATATCTCCTCAAGTAAATTGTGTCTGATCCCTCTTATTTCTAATTCCTCACTTAGTTCATTTATGTTTTGCCATTCGTGTATATTACTATTACACATCCATCAGAGCATGCATGCTTTGTTCCTTTCCAATCTGCGATGATCCTCTGCACAGAATGCCCAGGTCTCACTGCCATGCAACATTGTTGTTCGCATACAAGCATCATACAATCTGCCTTCCATTTTTAGAGAGAAACCTTTTGTGGCCAACACCGGTATTAACTCTCTGAACTATTTCCATCCTGTCCTAACTCTGGTTACTGTACTTTCAGAACACCCTCCCCCACTGCTGATTTTGTCAACCTGATAATGGAAAGTGTCTACTATTTCTATAGAACCATCTGGGCAGTTGAAGGAGCTAGTATCCACTTGCTAATTACTGCACCTGAGCATCAGCCTCATATAAAATCTTCATTCTTAGATCATTTGCCTATGATCCCATTACATTTTTTAGGTACCCATAGTTTGCATTTGAGGGCATAGAATGGAATTTCTACCTACTCGTTTCCTACACACTGAACATGGTCATTTTTCAGAGAGCACCTCTGCCCTATTTCCCTTTCTACATACTAGAACTTTAGTCTTAGACAAGTTAACTTTAAAACCTTTTGGTTCTAGGCCATGCTTCCATGTTTGGAATTTCTTCTCTAGTTCAACCATAGATTCAGCTATGAGAGTTAGTTCATCTACATATAGAAGTTCCCATGGGCAGCAAGTCTTAAACTTGTCTGTTATAGCCTGTAGGGTAATAATAAAGAGGAGCGGGGATAAGGATGGAGCCTTGGTGAACACCTACTTTTAAGCTACATTCTTCACTATATTCATTGTTAATTCTAACCTTGCTGACTGCTCTATACATGGCTTGTATAGCACTCACAAGCCACTCATCTACTCCTGGTTTTTCAAGAGCCCACCAGATAATGGAGCAGGGGACTCTGTCAAGGGCTTTCTCCAAGTCAACAAAAGCTAAGTAGAAGAGTTTACTTTTAGCTAGGTACTTCTCCTGTAGTTGTCGTACAAGGAAGAGAGCATCCATGGTACTTTTACCTGACAAACTTAAACTGCATTTCATCTAGATCAATTTGGTCTCTTATCAGTTGTGCAATAACTCTTTCTTTGACCTTCATAACCTCTATAGTTTTCTCTATCTTGAGCATCTGGTTTGCCCTTGTAGCAGTTAATGTAGCTGCTG
>OZ024747.1:56617788-56622788 GCA_964016885.1 Eledone cirrhosa
GTTGTTGTTGTTGCTGTTGTTGTTACTATTGCTGCTGTTTTTGTCGTTGTTGTTGTTGTTATTGTTGTTGTTGTTATTGCTGTTGTTGTTGCTATTGCTGCTGTTTTTGTTGTTATTGTTGTTGTTGTTATTGCTGGTGTTGTTGCTATTGTTGTTTATGTTATTGTTGTTGATCGTTCTGTAGTTGATTTCATTCCTGTTCTCACTGTTGTTGTTATTGTTATTGCTGTTGTTGTTGTTGCTGTTGTTGTTGTTGCTGTTGTTGTTGTTGCTGTTGTTGTTGTTGTTGTTGTCGTGGTTTCTAGAATCATGCTTTCTGGTGTCGCTGATGAATAAAACACCCCCACCCACACCCAATGATGATAAAGTTGTTGTTGTTGCTGCTGCTGATGATGATGATGATGACTATAATAACTGTTTCTACTTTTGGCACAAGGCCAGCAATTATCCAGTGCATTACTGGTACTTTATGTTATCGACCCCATAAAGATGACTATAATAATGATGACAATGATAATAATGCTGATGATGACAATGATGATAATGAGGTTAATGATGATGATGGTGATAATGATGATAATGATGATGATGATGATGATGATGACGACGATAATGATGATAATGATGACGATGATGATGATAATGATGACGATGATGATGATGATAATGATAATGGGGTGGTACAGGACAATGACGTCTTTTGTGGCAGTGGTGATGGTGGTTGTCATGAAGTTGATAATGATGATGATCATCATCATCATGGTGCAGGTGGTGGTGGGGGTGGTGGTAGTGGTGGTGATTGTGTTGATGATGATGATGATGATGATGATGATGATAATGCTGAGATGGAAGTTGTGGAGAAGGATGAGAAGGAGGAAGAAAATTAGGTGCTGTTTTTTTTTGTTTTGTTTTAGTTTTGTTGTTTTCTGTGTATTTAGATTAAATGTTTTTGTTGATAATGTTTTAACAAAAATGTTATTGCTGTTATTGTTAGAGTTCATTTGATGTTGTCTACTGTATTTCTGGTTTTTGTTAGTGTTTTTTGGATTGGCAGTATCGGTAAAGGGTCAGACGCCATGCTTTGCTGCAAAGAGTTACGGCCCTTTATGGCCTGAGTTCAAATCCCGCCGAGGTTAACTTTGCCTTTCATCCTTACAGAGGTCGATAAAATAAAGTACCAGTAATACACTGGGATAATTGCTGGCCTTGTGCCAAAGGTAGAAACAATTATTATTATTATCCACAATATAATGGGCGGTGGATTGGCAGTATCGGTAGAGGGTCAGACGCCATGCTTTGACGCATAGAGTTACGGCCCTTTCCATTCTGAGTTCAAATCCCGCCGAGGTTAACTTTGCCTTTCATCCTTACAGGGGTCGATAAAATAAAGTACCAGTAATACGCTGGGATAATTGCTGGACTTGTGCCAAAAGTAGAAACAATTATTATCCACAATATACTATGTTATATTCCTGCTAAACTTTGTGTTGTTGCTGTTACTGTTGATGTTGTGTTTATAGGTAAAGTTTGTGACTGTCTGGAAATTTCATTGTAACTTCTGCTGTTACTAATGGTGTTTATTCTATTCGTATCATTATTGCCATCATCATTTTCATCATCATTTAGCATCCATTTTCTCTGTTAGCAATGGTTGGATGTATCACCACAGACCAGTCTGTACTGAAGCAGAGCCTTTGATCTGCAGGTGGGCTTGGGACCCCTGTATATCAAGTGCTTTTTATCATAGCACAACACTAACTGTCATGTCTTTGACAAGGCTGAAGAGTCTTCTCCACTATTTGCTTGGCAGGTTTTCTATATCTGGATGCCCTTCATGATACTAACCACTTTACAGTAAGTACTGGGTGAGTACACCAACACTAGAGAGATTGTCATATACTTAACATAAATAAAGGGTCCTATCAACCCATTTAGAATGTTTCCTCCAGTGGGCTTCCCTTCCTATCACCAATCACCTAACAGTTTGTTCTAGGTATATTTATCATGACACTGGCACTTTTGACTGTTCACCATTGACCAATCTGAAGAGCCCTCTCTACCCCATGGACAGGTTTAGGGTGTATGTCATGGGCAGGTGCCAAGAGTGGAGGAATTTTACAAAGCAAAAGGTGATGAATAGGGAAAGGAAGGGTTATATCCAGCAGTGTTGAAGGTACTGTAGTGTTAGCAGCTACTAAAGTTCCCTGACTGGTCTGCCGGCCGGGGGGGGGGGGGGGTAAATAGGGGTGGTGATCTAAACATCAGATGTGAGGATGGTTTGTAACCCTAGATAGAGGATGGGTTAAAGAATTTAGAAGTGCTGAAAGTAATGCTGGAATGAGTAAGGGCAGAGTATAGATTGATGTTGACAATAGCTACTATGAGGGTGAATGTGATGGTTTGTGATAGGATGGTAGAAAGCAGTGGAGATTGTAGTGATACTGAGGATAGTGGAGGCTGGATATGTAGCTGGGTCAGTTCAGGTCAAGCAATAGGGTAGTATATATACCAAGAATACACCTGTCATTATAACGACCCATCTTAATTTCCATGATATATACACACTCACACACACACATACACACACACACACACATATATATATATATATATATATATATATATATATATATATATATATATGCCCTGAATTCCATGTATCATAAATAATAGCCAGGACAAATATATAGAAACAAATCAATAATAAAAAGATACAAACTATTCTCATTTATTGTTTTATAGTTTTTTCTTCTTCTTCTTCTTCTTCTTCTTCTTCTTCTTCTTCTTCTTCTTCTTCTTCTTCTTCTTCTTCTTCTTAGTTCAGCTTATATTTATTATTATAACTGTTGTTGGTGTTGTTATTATTACCATGTGACAACTATTTCCACTTAGGTGTTGGTAGTCGATTATATTTTTCCATGCCATGCCATCTGGTTTTCTTAACACTTTTTCACACATTTATCAATCCACCCTGGTAAAACTTTCATCTGGACAAACATGGAAGCAGGTTTATACACACATATATATATATATATATATATATATATATATATATATATATATATATATACATATATATATATATTCATATATATATATATATATATTATATATATATATATATATACACATATATATATATAAATTAATATATATATATATATATATATATATATATATATATATATATAAATAGTATTATTATTATTATATATATATATATTTATTTATATTTTTATATATATATATATTCATATATATATATATACACATATATATATGTATATATATATATACACATATATATTTATATATATTTATTATTTATTTACACACACACATATATATATATACATGTATATATATGTATATATATGTATATATATGTATATATATATATGTGTGTGTGTATTTGTGAGACTGTGTGTGAAAATGTATGTGAGAGATTGTCTTTGTTTTTCTTTATTCTCTCTAAGCAATCTTTTATCAAATATTTTACTTCAATGAAAGCCATCACAGAATACCATTATAGTTCCATTCCTTCCTGTGTTTATCCTCCTTAATTCGTTTGTATATTTTGATATATTTGTTTCACTCTTCCTCCCCCTCTTTATATATACAGCACTGAAAAGATTGTGGTACCCCCAATATATAGTCTGCAAACAAAGTTTTGTTGAATTACAAATACATTTTATTTGAATAAAAGATTTTTATGTGTAAAGTGAAAAAATATGTAATCAATCATACACAGCTGGAACCATCTGCACTTGAAGACTCAAACCTGTCACCTCCGATGAATTCAGTGTCACCCTGAAGAAGCTCAACAATTGTAAAGCCCCTGGAATCTTTACTATCACTGCAGAGATGTTGAAGTGTGGAGAAGAGATAACATGATCCACTGGTTCAACTGCATCATCAACCATGTATGGGTGTCAGAACAGTTCTGTTTCCTTTTGGAAAAAATAAGGGCAAGAAAAACGTCTGCAGCAACCACAGGTTTATCACCTTTCTCTTCATTCTTCACCAATATCCTCCTCAGCTCTGCTCTTCCCACCATTAGGAGCAGATTTTTGCCACAACAAGCTGGATTCAAATCAATCTATTGCCAACAACATTTATGCCCTCCATCTCATTATTGAAAGATGACGAGAGTTCTGCAAAGGTCACCACCTCCATATTGCCTTCATCGGCCTCAAGGCAGCTTTCAACATGGTTGACCACGCATCCCTCTGGAAAATTCTCAAGCTCATCAGTGCACCTCCAAAAATCACCATCCTGTCCAATGACTCAATAGAAGTGTCAAGAGCTGTATGTGGGTTAACGGGAAGAACTCTGACTGGTTCCCCACCAATAGCAGTGTTAGACAGGGCTACATGGCTGCCCCAATCTCTTCAACTGTGTCTTCCACTATCTGATGACCAAAGTTGCTGAGTGAGTTTCTAGTGTTACCTTCAGGAACTACCACCATCATGACCTAAAGTACATGGATGACATCACCCTACACAGCAACTCAATCGACCAGCTCAAGGATGCAATGACCATATACTGGGAGGAATCAGCAAAGCTTGGCTTTCAGGTGACTTGGGCGAAGACAACAATGATGCCTATTGGCAATGGCCCGAATCTTCCACTAATTCATATTGGCCCCAATGTCATCTATAATGCATTTGAACTCTATGGATCAAAAACATGGCCCATTAAAAAAAAAAAAAAAAAAAGTGGCGAATAGGATTGACAGTTTTAATAGCAAATCCCTGTGGAACATTGAGAACATTAGATGGTACCACCACGTTTCCAATGAAGAGCTGTGTGCATGCATTCATCAGACCTCACATTCCCACCTCATAGCCATTTGCTGCATGCACTGGTACAGACATGTCTTCTGCCTCCTGCTATATCAAATTACCATGGTCTTAGTCTCATTCGACAGGGTAGCTGACAGCTAGAAGTTGCCCTATGGTAGGCCCTACACAAGATGGCATAATGTGATCAAAGAAGAT
>OZ024747.1:56627788-56630288 GCA_964016885.1 Eledone cirrhosa
GTATCCTAATATCCCATAGTACCTTCACCTGATCGTTTTCTATCACCAACTCTGTCTTATGGTCATACCTTTCTCAGAATGTGGTAAATTGTTTACTTTGCATAGGTGCCAGTGGATCACCCTGCCTATCACATCATGTCTCCAGCCTTTTTAGTGAGTCTGGGCTAGGTGTTTACACTCGGATACAATGTGAGCCACAGTCTCCTCTCTCTCCACATCCTACACAGTGGGCTAGCCACCTCCTTGTAAATATGGTGTTTCACTCACTTGTTCTGAGGGCCTGCTCTTGAGCAGTCATTAGCATTCCTTCTATAGCCCTTTTAAGGTCTCATCTTTTTAACCAGTTCCATGTCTGTGGATCTTTAAATTCGGTTTTCTCAAAGAAGGTACTATGAAGGGATTTTTCATGAAGGTTGCTCTTCCTCCTTGTTGTTATTTCCTCATTGGACATCCCCTGGTCTATTGTCCTCTCCTTCAGTACAATTCTGAGCATTGGCTCCCTACTGCCAGTCACGTATTTGTGCAGGTTGTTTTTCTCCATCTGAACACACTCCTCTATGCTGATAAGACCTCTTCCACCTTCAGATCTCCTTAAGTAGAATCTATAGACATCACTCCTCTTGTCCTCTTGTGGAACATGTTGTAGATAGTCAATAGCTTCTTAGTCTTCCTATCCATTTCTTTTTGTTCAGCAACATTCCATTTCAGAATCCCCACACTGTACCTAATAATAGACACAGCTCGGGAATTCACTGCACTTATGACATTCCTACTATTTAGATGTGATTTTAATATGCTCCTTACTCTCCTAATGTACTCAGATCTTATAAATTCCTTCATTTTTTTGTTCTTGATGTCATCTGCCTCCAGAACACCTAAATATTTGTATCCTTCTTCAGTGTCAATTTCCTTTATCATCTCACCTGTTGGTACCTGGATTCCGTTGCTTCTGCTCAATTTACCCCTCTTCATCACTAGGACTCCACACTTATTAATACCAAATTCCATACATTGCTGAAAATACGGAGAGTGTCAACAAGTACATCCAACTCCTTCTCACTCTTCCCAAAGAGTTTAACATCATCCATGAAGAGGAGGTGGTTGATGGTAAGCTCTCCTTTTCCCAACTTGTATCCTGCTCTCACTTTTTGCAGTATAATGGTCAGGTGTATCAGAGCAAGGACAAATAACAGAGGAGACAAACTATCTCCCTGGAAGATACCTCTCTTGATCTTCATGCCTCCCAAGGATTCTCCACCTGATGTTAACTCTGTTTTCCAGGACTTCATACTTTTGCTCAACAACTGTCTGATGTTATCTGCCACCCTGAAGATCTCTAGGTTTTTGGTTATCCAAGAATGAGGTACCATGTCGAATGCCTTTTTGTAATCTATCCATCCCATGGCAAGACCAGTGTGTCTCCTCTTGCAATTCCTCATTACCATCTTATCAATAAGTAACTGGTCTTTTGTACCATGGGACTTCTTTCAGCATCCTTTCTGTTTGTCCGGTAACAAGTTGTTTATGTGGAGGTGATGGTACATTTTCTTAGACACAATGCTTGTTAACAGTTTCCACATTACAGACAGACATGTGATTGGTCTATAGTTGGTAACATCATTACCCTTGATTCGGTCTTTCATTACCAGAACTGTGGTACCTTTTGTCAACCACTCTGGTACCTCACCCGACATCAAGCAGTCATTGAACATGGTTGTCAGTTTCGGGTGGAGGGATGTTACATTTTTAATCCAATACCCCTGCACACCATCTGCGCTTGGTGATTTCCAGTTGGTTAGTTTTTTGGCCTGCCCTTTAAGAGTTTCAACTATGATACTCAAATCAGTTTGTTAGTGCGCTTGTTCACTAATCTCCTTTTGTACTGTCTCAATCCACTCTGCCAGACTATTATGTTCAACATCCTGCTCCCATATTCCTCTCCAGAATGTCTTAGTCTGTTCCGCCTCAGGGATCAAGTCGTTGCCTCTTTCTTTCCCTTCAAGCTGTCCAAATATTATTATTATTATTCAGTGGATTGGCAGTATCGGTAGAGAGTCGGACGCCATGTTTTGCAGCAAAGAGTTACGGCCCTTTATGGTCTGAGTTCAAATCCCGCCGAGGTTATCTTTGCCTTTCATCCTTATGGGGTTGATAAAATAAAGTACCAGTAATACACTGGTTTTAATTGCTGGCCTAGTGCCAAAAGTAGAAACAATTATTATTATTATTATATATATAAATATATTTACAAAACGGTTTGAGCTCTGCCGTCGGGGTTAAACATTTTCCTATATATGTATATATATATATATATATATGTAATAATAATAATAATAATAATAATAATAATAATAATAATAATAATTATAATGCTTTCTTTATTAACCACAAGGGTTTACACAAAGTAAAACATTAAGGACAGTACAGGACAATACAGGACAGTGCAAATGGGCATTTCTGCGTGTAAAAAAAACAAAAACAGAGGATGTAACAAAAAAGG
>OZ024747.1:56635288-56645288 GCA_964016885.1 Eledone cirrhosa
AATTTGCTAGAATGTTACCTGTCTGTCTACCTACCTTTATATAACTACCTGTATAATGTATTACATTTATGTGTGTACATACGTATGCCTGTTTATATATATATATATATGTATATATATATATACATGAATCATCATCATCATCATCATCATCATCATCATCATTTTACGTCCGCTTTTCCCTGGTTGCAAGGGTGGGACGGGAACTGATTCTGGCTTGATTTCTACAGCTGGATGCCCTTCCTAACACCAACCTCATTTACAGTGAGTGCTGGGTGCTTTTTTCCGTGGCGCCTACACGTCCAGTTTACAGTGGAATGATAGGGACCCCAGTCCCTATCATCTCATTTCTACAGCTGAGTAAACTGGAGCAATGTGAAATAAAGTGTCTTGCTCAAGGAAACAACACATCACCCGGTCTGAGAATTGAACTCACAACCTTTCGATTGCAAGGCCAATGCTCTAACCACTAAGCCATGTGCCTCCATATATATATATATAAGTATGTACACGTACATACATATATGTATACAGACGTACAGTAGTATGTATATATATATATACATACATGCACACATATATATATATGTACGTATGGATTCACCGAACATTTATTATAATGCTCGGTGTGTTTGTAAACAAACATCCCGTATTAAGCCGTAGTGTCCAGCAACCATCGTTGCTCATTTGTTCAACACTGACAAAGGAACGCTGTACTAGTTTCAAGCTTATTAGCTATCGTCAGCAACGTATACCTTCCTGCCAGATTGTTGAACGTATATACTTACCTTATGCATATTAACGGCTGAGTAGCCCAATTTGCATATCGAGTGGGTTAATTGGCCGAGTGACACGAAAACGATAAACGGAAAAAATGAAACAAAATTTCATTTCCCACTCTTAGTACGGCTGTTACTTAAATATAAGTATGTACACGTACATACATATATGTATACAGACGTACAGTAGTATGTATATATATATACATACATGCACACATCTATATATGTACGTATGGATTCACCGAACATTTATTATAATGCTCGGGATGTTTGTAAACAAACATCCCGTATAAAGCCGTAGTGTCTAGCAACCATCGTTGCTCGTTTGTTCAACACTACTCAGCCGTTAATATGCATAAGGTAAGTATATACGTTCAACAATCTGGCAGGAAGGTATACGTTGCTGACGATAGCTAATAAGCTTGAAACTAGTACAGCGTTCCTTTGTCAGTGTGCTGACTGGGTGCTTTTTGTTGTGTCATCGACACAGTGGACAGAAATGGGAGGATGGGGTAAGGTGTGTGGGTGTGGGGTGTATATTGGGTTAAGAGGTATATATATAATAATAATAATAATGATACTATTTATAGTTATGTATATACTATAAACAACTATAACTATGTTTATAGTTGTTTATAGTATATACATAACTATAAATAGTATCATTATTATTATTATTATATATATATATATATATATATATATATATATATATATATATATATATAATAATAATAATGATACTATTTATAGTTATGTATATACTATAAACAACTATAAACAGGAAAGGTCAGTAATTTCCTACTACCTTATGTCGCATCCATTACACCCTGTAAATACGAAACTGTTGCTCACAACATCAATATATATGTATCTATATGATTATTCAGTTGAATAGGAGGTTAATTATATGTACAAACATTGATAATGCTCCGATGACTCCAAACTAAAGTTTGGAAGAAACGATTGTCAGCAATTAAATGATTTGAACATAACTTTGATAATTGTGTAATTTATATATATATATATATATATATATATACAGTATTTACGTATCAAGAGAGAGAAAAAAAAGGGGAGGATAGGTGATACATATAGTTATTTGCCAAGTAGCGTATGCCAATGGTGCTTGATACTAGTGCCGGCAGTATTAAATATTTGAAGTGTTAATATTTAGTGGGCTAGAGAGTTAGCAGAGTGTAAGCACGTGGGAAAGTAAGAAATCAGAGAATAGACCGTTAAAACATGTTTATTTAAAACAGCACCTACGTACGTTTCGCCCAGTTGGGCTTCTCAAGGGCATAAATAATCAAAAGTGTTCCTTACATTGCTCGGAAAGAGTTTTGGGGGTTAAATCAACGTCAAGGTTCATTGCTCGCAAAAATAGCTTGTTTTGATTTTGCAGCAGGTCAAGGGAGGTAATTCTGGTCGGTGTTAGGGCAGTCTTTCCCGGACAAATTTGTTTATCTGCTACGAGATGAGGTTACAACCTTACCATTGTCGATACACATGTAATCAACACTTACTTTTTCCGTTTATTCTTTCCGAGCAATGTAAGGAACACTTTTGATTATTTATGCCCTTGAGAAGCCCAACTGGGCGAAACGTACGTAGGTGCTGTTTTAAATAAACATGTTTTAACGGTCTATTCTCTGATTTCTTACTTTCCCACGTATATATATATATATATATATATATATATATATATATATATATATATATATATATATACAGGTCACTCTGCAGTGCTACTGCTAACATGCAACCCAGTACAACTTGTGCATGGTCAGGTTGTTGGCAATGAAACCGGCAACTCCACCAAGCTTGCTTGGTGGGGTGGGTGATCTTGGACACCTTGTGGGAGGAAAAACAAAACCTGTCACAAGGTCTAAGTAACTCAGAAGAGTCAACAGCCATCCAATAAAGTTTCTTTTTTTTTTTGTGGACCAAGTGACTCCTAGTCATCATTAAGACCATCTCTCTAGGAGAAGGTCACTCTCATATAAAAGCTGCTACTTCATTTGCATCCAATGATGTAAATCAGTTCTTGTTTTGGGGTAAATACATTTGATGTTCAGAGAGTGGGACTGGCTCTGTGTAAAGCCTTTCCTCACTTAAAAAAGCTTCAACACAGGCATCGCTTTGTATGTGACATTTTTCTGCTATGCTGGCCAAAGGTATGTACTTAGGAGGACTAAAAAGCCGCATCTGTAATGCTAATGCTTAAGTACCAAGTGGTGGAATTACACAATATCCAGTTGCAGCCATTATGTATATAAATATATATATATATATATATATATAAACACACACATACATGCTTGCTTTTCTATGTTTGTATGAGTTAGACAAGTTTTTTTTCACCACAGTATCCCCCCTCCCCACACTCATTCTCTTTCTCTGTGACGTTCAATGATTTGAGGTCAACTCTAT
Organism: Eledone cirrhosa; assembly: GCA_964016885.1. Classification (NCBI taxonomy): domain Eukaryota; kingdom Metazoa; phylum Mollusca; class Cephalopoda; order Octopoda; family Eledonidae; genus Eledone; species Eledone cirrhosa. Next base: position 56,638,504 of record OZ024747.1, read on the forward strand.
CAAGGTCTTCCTTGGCCTTCCTCTACCATGGATTCTTTCCACTGTAATTTCTTGCCACTTCTGTACCCACCAATTATATAGGGAGATACTGGAGTTTGTTTTCTGATAGCAACCAATGGCAACTTCCTTTTCTGTCTTTAAGGCTCTTCACCCTATTTTATAAGCTATTTAATAGCATCTCTGTACATGAGCACTCCACTGTTTATATATATATATATATATATATATAGATTCAGCGAGAATCACATTTTGGCGGGTAGAAAAGGCGAAACGAAACGCAAAAATCAGAAATAATGCTGGCAAGCGCTCCATAGTTAAAACAATATGTTAAGAGCTAAACAATATCTTAAGAGGCCATACAAAACTGAAATAGTGGTCAAGAAAGCATCAACCACCTAAGCCAAAAAGCAAATCAAGCTGAACAGGTCAAAACAAAAAATATGATAAATATATATATATATATATATATATATATATATATATGGAAGAGTCAGGGCCCAACAGCATCTGAGTGCTGAGCTGTTGCCATTTCAACAGCTAGTTCCAGACAGTCTGGAATTAGCTGTTGAAATGGCAACAGCTCAGCTATCCTGTTATGACTCATTCTAATATATATATAAACACATATATATATATATATATATATATATATATATATATATATATATATATATATATATATTATATATATATATATTATATATCATCATCATCATCATCACCGTTTTATGTCCGTTCTTCCATGCTAGCATGGGTTAGACGGGTTGCTCTGTTGTGGGCAGTGTCTGGTCGGCTGACCATGCCTTGCTCATACAGGAACTGATTTGGCTTGATTTCTACAGCTGGATGCCCTTCCTAACACCAACCTCATTTACAGTGTGTGCTGGGTGCTTCTTTTTCCATGGCGCCGACACATCCACTTTACAGTGTGGGCTGGGTGCTTTTTTGCCATGGCACCTCCACGACCATCTTGCAGTGGGAGGGTGTGGGGGAATATTGTCTATATGCTTCAGCTTGTACTCATGGGAGGTCGGGTACTCTGTATTACTGTTTGACGCCAGAGGTCACGGTCGTGTGTCATCGCCTTTGAGAGGTGTAATTGGGTAAGGTCAGCTTTTATCTCCCTACTCTGCGGTTTCCATCGACTTCTAGAGCTCTGCACCTTTTTATGCAGCTGTCATCCTTCATACGCATCACATGTCCATACCAACGCAACCGCCTCTCCTGCACACAGCATTTGATTCCTCTTATGCTCAGTCTCTCTCTCAATTCATTTATTGATATATATATATATACTATTAATTGTTAAATACGAAAGTTTTTGGTCGTATTGAACAGAACAAATTTTGTATTTTTGTTAATCGCTTGTTAAATGCAAGGACCCCATTCAATCATTACCTTCTAGCTAGCGTATTTCAAACCTTAATTCCTAACGTATTTTCAAACCTCAATCCCTAATTCTAGCGTATCTTCAAAACAAAAAAAACAAAATCCTTTCCTTCTTCCTTCTTCGAAGGCATGGGGCGGTCAAACGCCTAACACACACAACCATCATGCGGCCACCCCCCCTCTCTCTCTTTCTATATATATATGATAGGAATTCACTTCGCCAAATTTCATTGCTTGCTGTCTCAACGCCACGATATTCATGTAACGTAATGTACAGATTTCATTTCTCTCCCTCCACAAATCCTAATTCTAGCGTATTTTAATTCTAATTCTAGCGTATTTTCAAAACAATCCATATTTCGTATCAAGTCCAAATAGCCAATCTATCGCTAAAACAAACTACATTTTCTGTTTCTATTAATTGTTAAATACGAAAGTTTTTGGTCGTATTGAACAGAACAAATTTTGTATTTTTGTTAATCGCTTGTTAAATGCAAGGACCCCATTCAATCATTACCTTCTAGCTAGCGACCCCCCCCCCCCCCCCACGCACCACCATTGCTATTACGTGGACCAATCATAAAACAGAGCCCCCACGCATCACCAGTATTATTACGCGGACCAATCAGAAGCCAGAGGCCTATACTATCGCTTGCCTGGTTGCCTTTCGATATATGATGGATGGATGGACTGCGGAATCCTGGAGAGTGGAGGAGAGAGAGAGAAAAATCTGGACGCTCAGCGACAATGCCAAAGATAAAGACAAATTCACCTCTTGGACGAGAATGCGAGCACTCCTCATTGTTTCGACCGCGGACGGCTAACATAACCCCATCGCCCCCCGCCCCCCACCGCCCCCAACCCCCAAACGCAATCCAAAACTTCAGAGTTGGTACCATAAATGTAGGCACCCTAAAGGGTCGCGCTAACGAGGTTGTAGAAATGCTTGAACGTAAGGAGGTCGATGTTTGTTGTATTCAAGAGACCAGGTGGAGGGGTGGGTCTGCTAGGTTCATTGAGGGTAAAAAACGATGTTATAAGCTTTTCTGGGTGGGAAACGACGATGGGCTGGGTGGAGTAGGAATCATGGTAGCAGAAAAGTGGGCAGATAAGATAATAGACGTAAATAGAGTGAACGACAGAATAATTAAAATACGACTTGTCCTCAATAGAACTACGGTGACAGTAATATCTGCGTACGCACCCCAATCCGGACTGCCCGGCACTATAAAAGACAGATTCTATGAGACACTGATGCTAACTACCTCCCAAATATCCGACAGTGACTATATAATTATCGCAGGCGACCTAAATGGTCACGTTGGACAACATTGTGACGGCTACGACGAAATCCATGGAGGCTATGGGTTTGGTACTAGAAATGAGGAAGGCTCCAGAATCCTGGAATTCTGTGATGCAAATAACCTAACTATCTGTAACACTAACTTCAAAAAACGTGACAATCACCTGATCACCTATAGATCCGGGGAACACACAAGCCAGGTAGATTATATCCTTACCAGAAGACGTGACAGAGTGTCTGTTGTAAACACTAAATCCCTCCCCCATGAAGAATGCACCTCCCAACATAGACTGATAATTAGCGACCTCATAGTCAGGACGAGACGTACTCGACAGCAGAAGAGGACTATCCTCAGGAGAAAAATATGGAAGCTAAAGGACCCCACAGCCAGGAATAAATTTCAAAGCATATTACTTGATGCTTTCGACAGTAAGGAAGAACATTTAGAGTCGGACAATATAGAGGGAGAGTGGGAATTTCTGAAAGCAAACCTGCTGTTGGCGACAGACGAAGTTTGTGGCTGGAGCAGGCCTGTAGGCAGGAGGAGAGTAACATGGTGGTGGAACAGTAAGGTGGAGGGGTCAATTAAGGCCAAAAAGCAGGCTTGGAAAGTATGGCGGGATGGGAGAAGTAGAGAAGACTATCAAGTGGCCAGGAGGGAAGCTAGGAGACAAGTGTACTTAGCAAGAAGGGAAGCTGAGGAAAGAAAGTTCAAGCATGTTCTACAACGCGATGACCAAAAACGCGAGGTGTTCAGGATTGCTAGGCAATGCGTCAAGGAAAACCGTGATATTGTCGGGGAGAAGTGTGTACTAAACGACGATGGCACACTTGCCATCACCGACGCTGATAAGAAGGTAGCTTGGAAGTGTCACTATGAAAGGCTACTAAATGAGGAGAATAAATGGGAGAAAGACAGTCTCCCCCATATCGACCCAATAGAGGGACCAGCAGTGTTAGTCGAGGGGAGTATAATAAGTAAGGAAATCAAGGATATGAAGACGGATAAGGCGGCTGGGCCTTCGGAAATAGTTGCTGAGATGCTGAAGGCATCTGGCACGGTGGGACACACCATGGTCACCCGCATAGTTAACCAAGTCGTACAGAATGGGGTTGTTCCGAAGGACTGGCATAGCAGCATCATCGTTAACTGTTATAAGGGTAAAGGAGACGCCCTAGATAGGAGTAACTATAGAGGCATTAAATTAATCGACCAGGTCATGAAGGTCACGGAAAAAGTAATAGCGCAACTAATCAGAGAGAGAATTGACCTAGATGAAATGCAGTTCGGGTTTGTGTCAGGCAAAAGTACCACAGACGCTCTTTTCATAGTACGACAACTACAGGAGAAGTACCTAGCTAAAGGTAAACCCCTCTACTTAGCTTTTGTCGACTTGGAGAAAGCCTTCGACAGAGTCCCCCGCTCCATTATCTGGTGGGCTCTTAGAAAACTAGGCGTTGACGAATGGCTTGTGAGGGCTATACAAGCCATGTATAAAGAAACAGTCAGCAAGGTTAGAATTAACAACGAATATAGTGAAGAGTTTAGCGTAAAAGGTGGCGTCCATCAGGGCTCTGTTCTCAGCCCACTACTATTTATTATTGCCCTTCAGGCTATAACAGAGGAGTTCAAGACAGGCTGCCCATGGGAACTCCTATACGCAGACGACCTGACACTCATAGCGGAATCAATGGCCGAGCTAGAGAAGAAATTCCAAACATGGAAGCACGGCCTAGAGTCAAAAGGACTTAAAATTAACCTGGCTAAGACCAAAGTACTAGTTTGTAGGAAAGAAAACAAGGCGGCGGTCCCTTCTGGGAAATGGTTGTGCTCGGTGTGTAGGAAAGGCATAGGTAGAAACTCCATTTTATGTCCTAAATGCAAAGTATGGGTGCATAAAAGATGTAGTGGGATCACAGGTAAGCTAACTAAGAACATAGATTTTACATGTGGCCGGTGCTCTGGTGCAATAAGTAGCAGCAAGTGCCCACAAAATACTAGCTCTTTCAATTGCGCAGAGGGTTCTATAGAAATAGTGGACAGCTTCCGTTACCTGGGCGATAAAATCAGCAGTGGGGGAGGGTGCTCTGAAAGTACAGTAGCTAGAGTCAGAACTGGTTGGAAAAAGTTCAGAGAGCTTATACCACTATTAGCTGCTAAAGGGTTCTCACTAAAAATGAAAGGCAGGTTGTACGATGCCTGCATACGAACAGCAATGCTGCATGGCAGTGAGACCTGGGCATTGTGTGCAGAGGATATACGCAGACTAGAGAGGAACGAAGCTTGCATGCTCCGCTGGATGTGTAACAGTAATATACGTGAACGGCAAAGCATAAACGAACTAAGGAAAAAATTAGAGATAAGAGGGATCAGATGTTGTTTACTCGAGAGAAGGCTACGTTGGTATGGACACGTGATGCGCATGAAAGTCGATAGCTGTATAACAAAGTGCAGGGCAATAAAGATAGACGGTAGTCACGGAATAGGCAGACCTAGAAAAACCGGGGACGAGCTGATAAACTCCGACATCACACACTTACATCTCTCCAAGACAATGTCACTGGACCGAGACCTTTGGCGGTACTCAGTAACAGAGAAGACCCGCCTTACCTAAATATATAGTAAAACCTACTCCAGCCAGTAGGCATCTCTAACAAAATACACCCCGTCCCACCACCACCACCCCCACCCCATCCACACCACCCCGTTCTATGTAAAGTTATGTTGGTGCCGCGCCATCGAGGCCGAAACAAATGAGATCGTGTAGGTGTCACGACAAAAAACACACAGTCCACGCTGTAATGTGGCCGTGTAGGCAACACGGTAAAAACCTCCCAGACCCACACTGTAAATGTGGTTGGTGTTAGGAAGGGCATCCAACTGTAGAAAACCTGCCAGACAGTCCTATGCGAGCAAGACAATCACTCTTGCCTCAAGTGGGACTACCCCCGTCCAAACCCATGTAAGCGTGGAACACGGACGTTAAACGTTGATGATGATGATGATGATGATGATATAATATGTTGAAAAGGTAACACACTAGAGAGAGATATACAGTGCGCTATCAATAAAACATGTTTTATTGATAGCGCACTGTATATCTCTCTCTAGTGTGTTACCTTTTCAACATATTGTATTTTAAAGGATTTCTTCTCCTTTGAGCACATTATTTACAGGGAATGGCGAGGGTCTATGGCTCCATTAATTTATCGTGATATATATATATATGTATATGTATATATGTATGTATGTATGTATTTATATATATATATATGTATGTGTACATGTGTATATATATATATATATATATATATATAGCCAGTAGGCATCTCTAACAAAATACCCCCCCCCCCCCATCCACACCACCCCCTCCTATGTAAAGTTATGTTGGTGCCACACCATCCAGGCCGAAACAAATGAGATCGTGTAGGTGTCACGACAAAAAAACACACAGTCCACGCTGTAATGTGGCCGTGTAGGCAACACGGTAAAAACCTCCCAGACCCACACTGTAAATGTGGTTGGTGTTAGGAAGGGCATCCAACTGTAGAAAACCTGCCAGACAGTCCTATGGGAGCAAGACAATCACTCTTGCCTCAAGTGGGAAAACCCCCCGTCCAAACCCATGCAAGCGTGGAACACGGACGTTAAACGTTGATGATGATGATGATGATATATATATATATATCATAATCCACCTGGTTGTTGTGGGGCTGATAACGATGTTAGAATTCAATGTGTCCTTGGAAGCAAAAGATGGTTGCAGCAATATTCAGCAGTGTGACCAGTAGTTTTTGTGGTAGGTGATGACCACCTGAGGTATCCTCAAATAAAATCCGTCCGGGTTACAGAGACATTTATATATATGTGTTTGTGCATAGAACAATAAAAAAAAAACAGAAGCCAGGTGTAGGTAGATAGTTAGTTCATTGTTTTACGATCGTTTCAGTGGGTTGATTGATGGAGATCATTGTATTGACTAGCATGGTAGTGGTCATGTTACTAGATATTTCTAGTCTCAAAATCCCTATTGATCTCTAGCAATCAATTGAGCCACTTAAATAATTGTAAAATAATGAACTATATATATAT
>OZ024747.1:56665288-56667788 GCA_964016885.1 Eledone cirrhosa
GATGATGTGGGGGGGGGGGAGCAGCTAGTGGTGTTGCTGGTAGGAGTGGCTCTGGTGATGGTGGTGGTGGAGCTGGTGGTGGTGTTGGTGTTAGGACTCGTAGTGGTGATGGTGGTGGTGGTGTTGGTGGTAGGAGTGGTGGTGGAGCTGGTGGTGGTGGGGCTGGTGTTAGGAGTGGTAATGGTGCTGGTGGTGGTGTTGGTGGTAGGAGTGGTAGTGGCGATGGTGGTGGGGTTGGTGGTAGGAGTGGTAGTGGTGATGGTGGTGGTGTTGATGTTAGGAGTGGTAATGGTGCTGGTGGTGGTGTTGGTGGTAGGAGTGGTAATGGTGCTGGTGGTGGTGTTGGTGGTAGGAGTGGTAGTGGCGATGGTGGAAATAACAAAGCCACTGGTTATGATGCTGATGCACTGTTAAATATGCTGAATACTATATCTTCCACTGTTTGTCATGTTTCAACAAGGATATTACACAAACTGTACATTCATTAGTATATATGTGCAATACCCAGTAGGGAGGTCTTTTAAAGGAGAGCAATTTATCTTTCAAGCTCTATTTCCTTAAGATACCCTCTCAGTTTTATTGGTATTACACCTAAATTGCTGATGACAACTGGAATTCTCTAGATATTGTTAGATGATATTGCATATAAAAAACAAAATCGCGAATATAAGCGGTAGAAATGGGGTTCCTCCAAAGGGTCTACGTAGTAATAACATTTCTCAATAAAGTGTGTAGCTCAGAGATCAGAGAGTCACTCCAGGTAGAGCCACTACTTCTTCAAATTGAAAGATCATAGCTCTGATACTATGGGCATGTGGTTAGAATGTCTTTGGAAAGAATGGCTGGATAGATTTTTACGGGCAAAATCAACCGGCAGGACACCCAGGGCAAGATTGTTGGATAACAACCATGATCTAGCTGGTCTAGCCTGGGGATCCAACCAGGTCAGTTGGAGATGATTCCTTCTGACAGGACCCATTGGAAGGAGTGTTTGATGACTCTGTCCTAATGACCCACTCAGGAATAAGTGGGTGAAGAAGAAGAAAAGTTAGTATATTTCATTACTTCGTCAAATTGAATTTGTGGATATATTTTGGTCTGTTGGAATGGTAGTATCAATAATATTCCTTTCAACAATTTATTTTACCTTATTTTCATTGTTTCTACTTATTTATTTATTTGTTTGTTTATTTATTTATTTATTTATTTATTTCCTTTTTCTATTTAACATTTCTGAGGAAAAATAAAAATAAAAAATCACATCACATTACATTACATCACATTACATCGGATTGCATCACATTACATTGCATAACATCGCATCACACCACATTATATCAAATCACATTACACCACATCACATTACATCACATTACATCACACCACATCTCAACGCATTACATCACATTCCACCACATCACATTACATCACATCACATTTCCTCACACCACACCACATCGCATTACATCACACTACATCACATGACATCACATTACAGCACATCACATTGCATCACATTGCATCACATTGCTTCACAATGCATTGCATCACACCACGCCACATCATATACCACAACATCACATCACATTACATCACATTACATCACATCACACTACATTGCATCACATCACACCCCATTACATCACATCACACCACGTTACATCACATTACATCACAACACATTACATCACATTACGCAACATCACACTACATAACATCACATTACATCACACCGCATTACATCACATATTGTAAAATTCCCATCATGTGCAACAGTTTCCTGTCAAAGCATATCAGGAAGACATGAAAAGCAACAACAACAACTACTACTACTACTACTACTACTCCAACAAGAACAACTACAATAACTACTAGTACTACTACAACAATAACAACTACTGCAACAACTACAACAGTATCAAAGAGTACTAGAACAACAATATTAATAATAATTATAAAAATCATGTTTCATGAGTTTAGGTTTGGTTAAATAATTGTTTCTACATTTTGGCACAAGGCCAGCAATTACCCAGTACATTACTGGTACTTTCTTTTATCGACCCCGTAAGGATGAAAGGCAAAGTTGACCTCGGCGGGATTTGAACTCAGAATGGAAAGGGCCGTAACTCTATGCGTCAAAGCATGGCGTCCGGCCATCTACCAATACTGCCAATCCACCGCCCTTGGTTTGGTTAAATAATGTTTTCCTCGTGTTTATAAATTTATTGCTGTTGTTATTGTTACTTGTGATGATATTAATGTCGATGAGTTGTTTTCCATTCTTCATCTCAAGAAATTTGAAAAGTTTTCTAGAGGTAGGTTAAGGAAGAATTTACAAGAATGGCAGAAATATAAAGACAATATATATATATATATATATATATATAAACAAAGCAAAATAAATTTATGGATAAATATATATATATATATATATACTTTGTTCCCTGTTGATTGTGTTTGTCGATATGTATGTGGCTAGATGTGTTTGTATGTGTGTATA
>OZ024747.1:56677788-56682788 GCA_964016885.1 Eledone cirrhosa
GAGTGAGGGAGATGAAAGAGAGGAAAGATAAAGAGACAGAGTGAGATTGTGAGAAGAATTGTAGGAATAAGAGAGGGAAATATTTGAACACACACTGCTCTGCCTCACCCACTGCCCGGTACCAACCTCCTCCTTTTCTGTCATTCTGAAATGTTGACAAGCAATGTAGTTGACAATGTCACATAGTTTGACCGATCAGTGAAATGTTGACAAGCTGTGATGTCATGTCACCTATCTTGACCAAACAGTGAAATCTTGACAAGCTGTGATGTTCAACATATCACCTAGCTTGACCAATGAAATCTTGACAAGCTATGATGTCATGTCACCTATCTTGACCAATCAGTGAAATGTTGACAAGCTGTGATGTTAAACATGTCACCTAGCTTGACCAATCAGTGAACTGCTCTGACAAGCCATGATGTTAAACATGTCACCTAGTTTGACCAATCAGTAAAATGTTGACAAGCTGTGATGTTCAACATATCACCTAGCCTGACCAATGAAATGTTGACAAGCTGTGATGTTCAACATATCACCTATCTTGACCAATCAGTGAAATGTTGGCAAGCTATGATGTTAAACATATCACCTAGATTGACCAATCAATGAACTGTTAACAAGCTATGAAGTCATACATATCACCTCGCTTGACCAATCAGTAGAATGTTGACAAGCAATGTTAGTAAACTCCTCAACATGCTTAATTTTCAAAATTTTTTAAATCACATAGATAGTATGTTTCATTAGAAATATGGCAATGAAAGGGTACCTTCCTCCTTTCCCTAAAAGAGGTTTGGAAGCCCCAGAAAAAATATAAGGGTCATGAGCTCTATCATTTCTCCTCATTAAGTGATTAAAAAACACGACATGATCAATATTTAAATCATATTGATTAATCCTTACTACATACCCCTCTTGCTCCTATACTACCTCCTCCTCTTGCCCACTCTATCTCCCCCTCTCCTATACTACCTCCTCCTCTCGCCCACTCTATCTCCCCTCTCCTACTCTATCTCTCCCTCTCCTACTCTATCTCCCCCTCTCCTATACCACCTCCTCCTCTTGCCCACTCTATCTCCCCTCTCCTATTCTATCTCTCCCTCTCCTACTCTATCTCCCCCTCTCCTACTCTATCTCCTCTCACCCACTCTATCTCCCCTCTCCTACTCTATGTCTCCCTCTCCTACTCTATCTCCCCTATCATGCTATGTCTCCTCCTCTCCTACTCTATCCCCCCCTCTCCTACTCTATCTCTCCCTCTCCTACTCTATCTACCCCCTCTCCTGCTCTATCTCTCCCTCTCCTACTCTATCTCCTCCCTCTCCTGCTCTGTCCCCCCCTCCTACTCTATCTCCTCCCTCTCTTCCTCTGTCTCCCCCTCTCCTACTTTACCTCCCCCACTTACTCTATCTACCCCCTCACCTAATCTGTCTCTCCTCTCACCCACTCTATCTCCCCTTCTCAATCTATCAACCCCCTCCTACTCTGTCTTTGCCCCCCTCCCTCCTATTGTTTTACCAGTTGTTCTTTTAGTTGTTTTTTTATGTTTGCTAGTGTATATGTGTGTATATGTGTGTGAATGTGTTTATGTTTGTGTGTATGTATGTGTATGTGTGTTTGTGTGTATGTGTGTATGTATGTATGTGTGTGTAATTTTGGGTATGTCGGTGTATGTGAGTTTGTGTGTATGTATGTATGTATGTATGTATGTGTGTGAGTGTGGGTATGCCTGTGTTTGTGTGTATAAATATCTGTGTGTGTAAGTGTGCGTTTGTGTGTATATATGTATATGTGCATGTGTATATATGTCTGTATGTATATATATGTTTGTATATGTATGTCTGTATTTGTGTATGTACATGTGTGTTTGTGTTTGTATGTGTATAGGTATGTGTATATGTATGTGTGCATGTGTATATATGTTTGTATGTGTGTATGCGTGTATTTGTGTGTGTACATGTGTGTTTGTATTTGTGTGTGTACGTGTATGAGTGTATGTATGCGTGTATGTATATATTTAAGTTTGTGAATGGGTGTGTATGAATGGTTGTGTGTTCATGTGTCCTTTTTAATAATGATGTGATTTACCACTTGACTGGTTCTGGAAACTTCTAACGACCACCTATTAATGTTAACAATCAATTAATTAAACAAAGACACGGAGACACTCTCACACATACATGTGCACACATACTTACACCAACACATATATTTACATACATGTATATAAATATATATTTACAATTATAAAGACATACACATACATGCATACATACATACATATATAAATACATACATACATATATAAATACATACATACATACATACATACATACATACATACATACATACATACATACATACATATATAAATACATACATACATACATACATACATACATATATAAATACATACATACATATATAAATACATACATACATATATAAATACATACATACATACATAAATATATAATTACATACATACACAGATACACATACACAAACACATATACACATGACCAAAACGAAGAAATTAAATTAATAGCATTATAAACATTGGTTGTCGAAGAATCCAAATATAAGAAATAAGAAAAAACTATGAATAATAAAAAATACAAGAAATATAGAAAAAGTAAAAAGGTAATTTTTGAGGGAATGGGGGAATAAATGTCACACTAGATGAAATCTTATAATTTAAAAGACCAGCTTTGTCACACACCAACAGTGTTTTACTGCCTGAAACTTACATCAAAGGTATAAATAACTGCGGTATATTCTGTCCCATACAGTAAAGTGCATGAGGGGGTAAGGGTATAGACGCCCTTTGGTCTATACCCTTACCTCCTTCGGTCATGAAATTTGTACCTAGAAAGTTCCCCTCCAAGGCACAAGTCCGGGTAGGGTTGTTTTTGGAAGACCAGCAGTCACGTATTTATACCCATCTTCCCTCTCCATGCCACCGATGTTGTCCAAGAGAAAGGCAATGGCCAATACAGCTTGGCACAAGAGACATCGCAACTCATTTCTACAGCTGAGTAAACTGGAGCAGCGTGAAATAATGTGTCTTGCTCAAGGACACAACAATGCATCACCCAGTCCAAGAATCAAACTCACAACCTCCTGATTGCAAGCCCAATGCTCTTACCAATAAGCCATGCACCTGCATGATGGACTGTACCAGTAATTCAATGGGTCAGATTTGTTATGTTGATTCTGTTATGTTGATTCTGCCTGAGTATTATATTAGCACAACACATACTAATGGAATAGTCAATGATACTATTGTACAAAATTGACTGTACCAGTAATACAATTAACCAGCTTTGTTATACACTCTGCCATATTGATTCTGCCTGAGAATTATATTAATGTCAGTAGAATAGCTATACTATAATACAATGATTTGGTTGTCTAGTTTATGTAATATAAAAAGCAAAAATAATTCATTGCCAGTTTGCTTTTAACACTACCAGCTTGATTCACAGTGGCACATTGTATCCTTGAGAAAGATACTTTATTGCTTCAACCCATTCAGCTAAAAATGAGTTCAACCAGCTGCTGAGGTGATAATTTTGTGATAGACTGATGAAGGGATCTTGGATTCTCCATTATTTAACTTCATCTGACACTGAGATAGCTCCAGTCTGTTTAACCTTATTCTCAAGAAAAAAACTTTAAATTTAACCCTTTAGCATTTACATTACTCTTATATGTACTATTGTATTTTCATGGTAAAGGCTTTATTTTACATAATTATTTCATATGATATCGAATCTATGATATTTTGATATTATTTATTTTGAGAACAATACCTTAACATCAGTATGTGTGGCCAGTTATGGCCTGTTACGGCTAGTTTGAACAGAAAGAAGTGAGAGAATTCTGGCCAGATACAGCTGATTTAAATACTAAAGGGTTAACTTAACTTTTCTGAAAACATTGAGATGAAGATTCTTATTTAGATTAGGCACATTTCACCCTTTGCCCCACACATCTCAGAGACCCTTCAATAAGATATTAGGGTAAAACCCTTCTCTTTCTAACCAAGTAATAAAAATAAATATCAGATTAATCATCATAAAAACTAATAGAGGATCTGTTTATATTATATTTTCTTATTTATTGTAGGCTATGTACACCCAGTTTAGAATAGTTAACACAATAACTCTGCCTGTTATCAGAAGCAACTAAAAGGACTGATACAACAATGGGCAACTGCTTGTAAAATATTACCTCCAAAAGAACTCGTTGATGAGTATGTTCTGTTACGAGGCCTACAAGGTTTGCTTGGCCTTAAAACTTCTGTAGTTGTTAAGTATTGTATTTTGAATGTAAGTTGTATATAATTATTAGAACGAACAATTATTGCAGCTGAAATGTAACAGAATAAATATTAAATGAAAAATTAATATATTGTGATTTAGATATTAATGAGAAAATAGGCCTTCCAGCACATTCTCTCCCTTGCAAAAGAAATGAAAACAACCAATAAGGATGGAGACTATATTTCTTATTTAATATTAATAGAAATTTTTTCATATTTTTCCAGGTTCCAGCAATAAATTAGTGTGTGTGATAGATTCAATGTTCTCTGGAAGTCATCACCATCAGATAATTTTGAGAAAAGATGTATCTATGTCACTGTGTATCAGTACTATTGTGTTGTTTTATTGTTTGGACTCTCATGAAACTCTTGGAGACAAGACTTGATGGTATTTATACCAACATGTTACAGTCCATTCTCTATCTTTCCTGGAAACAGCATCTGACCAAATAAAGATTGCATGGTAATATTTCTACTATCATGGATGTTATTAGAGAGAGGGGTATGGGTTTTACAAGACATTTCTAGAGAACTAAGCAAGAACTCATTAGTGTTATACTTCTATGGACATCATGTTGTAGGTCATCCTGAAGATTACCTAGAAAAAGCATCAGGCCAAACAAAGACAGTATGGCAATATTTCTTTTGATAGTAATGTCATTAGAGTAAG
>OZ024747.1:56687788-56708163 GCA_964016885.1 Eledone cirrhosa
GGTGGTGATGATGGTGGTGGTGGTGGTAGAGGTTAGGTTGTTATTGGTGGTGATGGTGGTGGTGGTAGTAGTGGTGGTGGTAGAGGTTAGGTTGTTATTGGTGGTGGTGGTGGTGGTAGAGGTTAGGTTGTTATCGGTGGTGGTGGTGGTGGTGGTGGTGGTGGTGGTGGTGGTGGTGGTGGTGGTGGTGGTGGTGGTGGTGGTAGAGGTTAGGTTGTTATTGGTGGTGATGGTGGTGGTGGTAGTAGTGGTGGTGGTAGAGGTTAGGTTGTTATTGGTGGTGGTGGTGGTGGTGGTAGAGGTTAGGTTGTTATTGGTGGTGATGGTGGTGGTGGTAGTAGTGGTGGTGGTAGAGGTTAGGTTGTTATTGGTGGTGGTGGTGGTGGTGGTGGTGGTGGTAGAGGTTAGGTTGTTATTGGTGGTGGTGGTGGTGGTGGTGGTGGTGGTAGAGGTTAGGTTGTTATCGGTGGTGGTGGTGGTGGTGGTGGTGGTGGTGGTGGTGGTGGTAGAGGTTAGGTTGTTATTGGTGGTGATGGTGGTGGTGGTAGTAGTGGTGGTGGTAGAGGTTAGGTTGTTATTGGTGGTGGTGGTGGTGGTGGTGGTGGTAGAGGTTAGGTTGTTATTGGTGGTGATGATGGTGGTGGTGGTGGTAGAGGTTAGGTTGTTATTGGTGGTGGTGGTGGTGGTGGTGGTAGAGGTTAGGTTGTTATTGGTGGTGGTGGTGGTGGTGGTAGAGGTTAGGTTGTTATTGGTGGTGGTGGTGGTGGTGGTAGAGGTTAGGTTGTTATTGGTGGTGATGATGGTGGTGGTGGTGGTAGAGGTTAGGTTGTTATTGGTGGTGGTGGTGGTGGTGGTAGAGGTTAGGTTGTTATTGGTGGTGATGATGGTGGTGGTGGTGGTGGTAGAGGTTAGGTTGTTATTGGTGGTGGTGGTGGTGGTAGAGGTTAGGTTGTTATTGGTGGTGATGATGGTGGTGGTGGTGGTGGTAGAGGTTAGGTTGTTATTGGTGGTGGTGGTGGTGGTGGTGGTAGAGGTTAGGTTGTTATTGGTGGTGGTGGTGGTGGTGGTGGTAGAGGTTAGGTTGTTATTGGTGGTGGTGGTGGTGGTGGTAGAGGTTAGGTTGTTATTGGTGGTGGTGGTGGTGGTAGAGGTTAGGTTGTTATTGGTGGTGGTGGTGGTGGTGGTGGTAGAGGTTAGGTTGTTATTGGTGGTGGTGGTGGTGGTGGTGGTAGAGGTTAGGTTGTTATTGGTGGTGGTGGTGGTGGTGGTAGAGGTTAGGTTGTTATTGGTGGTGGTGGTGGTGGTGGTGGTAGAGGTTAGGTTGTTATTGGTGGTGGTGGTGGTGGTAGTGGTGGTGGTAGAGGTTAGGTTGTTATTGGTGGTGGTGGTGGTGGTGGTGGTGGTGGTAGAGGTTAGGTTGTTATTGGTGGTGGTGGTGGTGGTGGTGGTAGAGGTTAGGTTGTTATTGGTGGTGGTGGTGGTGGTGGTGGTAGAGGTTAGGTTGTTATTGGTGGTGGTGGTGGTGGTGGTGGTAGAGGTTAGGTTGTTATTGGTGGTGGTGGTGGTGGTGGTAGAGGTTAGGTTGTTATTGGTGGTGGTGGTGGTGGTGGTAGAGGTTAGGTTGTTATTGGTGGTGGCGGTGGTGGTGGTAGAGGTTAGGTTGTTATTGGTGGTGGTGGTGGTGGTGGTGGTGGTGGTGGTGGTGGTAGAGGTTAGGTTGTTATTGGTGGTGGTGGTGGTGGTGGTAGAGGTTAGGTTGTTATTGGTGGTGGTGGTGGTGGTGGTAGAGGTTAGGTTGTTATTGGTGGTGATGATGGTGGTGGTGGTGGTGGTAGAGGTTAGGTTGTTATTGGTGGTGGTGGTGGTGGTGGTAGAGGTTAGGTTGTTATTGGTGGTGATGATGGTGGTGGTGGTGGTAGAGGTTAGGTTGTTATTGGTGGTGGTGGTGGTGGTGGTGGTGGTGGTAGAGGTTAGGTTGTTATTGGTGGTGGTGGTGGTGGTGGTGGTGGTAGAGGTTAGGTTGTTATTGGTGGTGGTGGTGGTGGTGGTGGTAGAGGTTAGGTTGTTATTGGTGGTGATGATGGTGGTGGTGGTGGTGGTGGTGGTGGTGGTAGAGGTTAGGTTGTTATCGGTGGTGATGATGGTGGTGGTGGTGGTGGTAGAGGTTAGGTTGTTATTGGTGGTGGTGGTGGTGGTGGTGGTGGTGGTGGTAGAGGTTAGGTTGTTATTGGTGGTGATGATGGTGGTGGTGGTGGTGGTAGAGGTTAGGTTGTTATTGGTGGTGGTGGTGGTGGTGGTGGTGGTGGTGGTGGTAGAGGTTAGGTTGTTATTGGTGGTGATGATGGTGGTGGTGGTGGTGGTGGTGGTGGTGGTAGAGGTTAGGTTGTTATTGGTGGTGGTGGTGGTGGTGGTGGTGGTGGTGGTGGTGGTGGTAGAGGTTAGGTTGTTATTGGTGGTGGTGGTGGTGGTGGTAGTGGTGGTGGTAGAGGTTAGGTTGTTATCGGTGGTGATGATGGTGGTGGAGGTGGTAGAGGTTAGGTTGTTATTGGTGGTGATGGTGGTGGTGGTGGTGGTGGTAGAGGTTAGGTTGTTATTGGTGGTGGTGGTGGTGGTGGTGGTGGTGGTGGTAGAGGTTAGGTTGTTATTGGTGGTGGTGGTGGTGGTGGTGGTAGAGGTTAGGTTGTTATTGGTGGTGATGATGGTGGTGGTGGTGGTGGTAGAGGTTAGGTTGTTATTGGTGGTGGTGGTGGTGGTGGTGGTAGAGGTTAGGTTGTTATTGGTGGTGATGATAGTGGTGGTGGTGGTAGAGGTTAGGTTGTTATTGGTGGTGGTGGTGGTGGTGGTGGTGGTGGTGGTAGAGGTTAGGTTGTTATTGGTGGTGGTGGTGGTGGTAGGGGTTAGGTTGTTATTGGTGGTGGTGGTGGTGGTGGTAGGGGTTAGGTTGTTATTGGTGGTGATGATAGTGGTGGTGGTGGTGGTAGAGGTTAGGTTGTTATTGGTGGTGATGATGGTGGTGGTAGTGGTGGTGGTAGGGGTTAGGTTGTTATTGGTGGTGATGATGGTGGTGCTGGTGGTAGAGGTTAGGTTGTTATCGGTGGTGGTGGTGGTGGTGGTAGAGGTTAGGTTGTTATTGGTGGTGATGATGGTGGTGGTAGTGGTGGTGGTAGGGGTTAGGTTGTTATTGGTGGTGATGATGGTGGTGCTGGTGGTAGAGGTTAGGTTGTTATCGGTGGTGGTGGTGGTGGTGGTGGTGGTGGTGGTAGAGGTTAGGTTGTTATCGGTGGTGGTGGTGGTGGTGGTAGAGGTTAGGTTGTTATTGGTGGTGATGATGGTGGTGGTAGTGGTGGTGGTAGGGGTTAGGTTGTTATTGGTGGTGATGATGGTGGTGCTGGTGGTAGAGGTTAGGTTGTTATCGGTGGTGGTGGTGGTGGTGGTGGTGGTGGTGGTAGAGGTTAGGTTGTTATTGGTGGTGGTGGTGGTGGTGGTGGTGGTGGTGGTGGTGGTAGAGGTTAGGTTGTTATTGGTGGTGATGATGGTGGTGGTGGTGGTGGTGGTGGTGGTGGTAGAGGTTAGGTTGTTATTGGTGGTGGTGGTGGTGGTGGTGGTGGTGGTGGTGGTGGTAGAGGTTAGGTTGTTATTGGTGGTGGTGGTGGTGGTGGTAGTGGTGGTGGTAGAGGTTAGGTTGTTATCGGTGGTGATGATGGTGGTGGAGGTGGTAGAGGTTAGGTTGTTATTGGTGGTGATGGTGGTGGTGGTGGTGGTGGTAGAGGTTAGGTTGTTATTGGTGGTGGTGGTGGTGGTGGTGGTAGAGGTTAGGTTGTTATTGGTGGTGATGATGGTGGTGGTGGTGGTGGTAGAGGTTAGGTTGTTATTGGTGGTGGTGGTGGTGGTGGTAGGGGTTAGGTTGTTATTGGTGGTGGTGGTGGTGGTGGTAGGGGTTAGGTTGTTATTGGTGGTGATGATAGTGGTGGTGGTGGTGGTAGAGGTTAGGTTGTTATTGGTGGTGATGATGGTGGTGGTAGTGGTGGTGGTAGGGGTTAGGTTGTTATTGGTGGTGGTGGTGGTGGTGGTGGTGGTGGTGGTAGAGGTTAGGTTGTTATTGGTGGTGGTGGTGGTGGTGGTGGTAGAGGTTAGGTTGTTATTGGTGGTGATGATAGTGGTGGTGGTGGTAGAGGTTAGGTTGTTATTGGTGGTGGTGGTGGTGGTGGTGGTGGTGGTGGTAGAGGTTAGGTTGTTATTGGTGGTGGTGGTGGTGGTGGTAGGGGTTAGGTTGTTATTGGTGGTGGTGGTGGTGGTGGTAGGGGTTAGGTTGTTATTGGTGGTGATGATAGTGGTGGTGGTGGTGGTAGAGGTTAGGTTGTTATTGGTGGTGATGATGGTGGTGGTAGTGGTGGTGGTAGGGGTTAGGTTGTTATTGGTGGTGATGATGGTGGTGCTGGTGGTAGAGGTTAGGTTGTTATCGGTGGTGGTGGTGGTGGTGGTAGAGGTTAGGTTGTTATTGGTGGTGATGATGGTGGTGGTAGTGGTGGTGGTAGGGGTTAGGTTGTTATTGGTGGTGATGATGGTGGTGCTGGTGGTAGAGGTTAGGTTGTTATCGGTGGTGGTGGTGGTGGTGGTGGTAGTGGTGGTGTTGGTAGATATAATATAGATAGTATTGCTTTGGAATTGATTGTCATTATTAATCATATTGATGATGATGATGATGATGAAAAGGTGGTGGTGCAGGTGATAAAGATGATAATGGCTGTGGTGGTGGTGGTGGTGGTGGTGGTGGTGGTATTGGTGATAATGACGATGATTATGATGATGATGATGATATGATGATGATGATGATTGTGATGATGATTGTGATGATGATGATGATGATGACAGTGTGATGATGATGAAGCAGTTGATCACAGTTGTGCTGATGATGATGATGATGATGATGATGATGTGGATAATCATCATGTTGTAGTTGTTGTTAATGTTATTTGTTGCTGACAAAAGACTAGACTCGTGTCAGTTTTTTTGATCGATGATGGCATGGATGGAACCAATAAAACATTTAATTAAATCATTTATAACATGTCTATAGACTCTCTTAGTTGACTTATTGCAACTTTACTATACATCTATATATACACATACATGTATCTATATACATGTATATATACATATCTATATATATATATATATATATATATATACACATTCACCCACATGTGCACTTATATATAAGTATCTATGTATATATGTGTATAAACATAAATATATGTGTATATATATATATATATATATATATATATATATTCACACATTCACATACATATATATTTATCATCATTACCATTAATGTCTTAATTTTTCACGTTCCTTTTTCATGCTTGCATAGATTAGACAAGACTTTTGGAAGCATTTTACTATGGTTATATGCTCTTCCTGATGCCTGCTTTGATTTGTTTCAGAGTCAAAGAACTGCCAAGGTTAGTGTATCAGAGACAACTGGATGCAGGGGCTGTCATGTGAGTTAATATTGTTAGTAATGCTCAAATTCTTACCCCTTTCATGTCAATATTTCCCATGAAATACACTGTATTTCAATTAATTAAAAAGATTAATTAAAAAGATTATGAGGAACCTACTAAAATTATCATTTTGTTATAAAGTTAGTAATGTAACATATCGTTCTTATATGTGTTCATGATGGAAGTTGTTTCATTTAAATAGAAACCCTTTTAAATAAGTGGTTTTGTTTCATCGAACTAGAGCTGGTTTTAACCATGTTATTATCAAAAGGTTTAATGTTCCCACCCATTTGTTGGATTTATACTGTCGGATTTCGAATAATCACCCCAGATTTTTTCCAGTCCCCTTCCTCTCATTTTGTCCCACCACTTATTAAATTTTTCTAATCTATCTCCAGCAACCTTTTTCTTTATACATTAAAAGACATTACACATGACAAAAAATAATACATTACTAGAAATCCCATATGTTATAAAATAATTAGGATGGGTTGGAGTTAGAATATGTAAACTAAACGACTAATTCTGTCTTTTAAAAAGATCAATGGAGACAACCTAAAAAAATTATCAATTTTCCAACTACCCCTACTTATTCCAACTTCTCTGCTTAACGTCCCCCCCTCCCTCCCCTCCACTTACTCCAACTTCCTTGTTTATTCCAGCTCCCTCGCTTATTCCACCATCCTACTTCGGCCCATTTATTCCACTCCCCATTATAGTGCGGTGAAAGAGAAGTGCTAGAGAACAGCCCAAAATGCTGGAAATCTAGGGGCCCAGCCACTTGTTAATATGAATGGCCCAGATTAATTGCTGACATCCCATTCAAGAAACAAGTTGTACAAATTTAAATATTTACCTGTAACGGATATTCTTCATCTTGTGATTCTTTCATGTAAGATAAAGTTACTAAAACTGCTTCCCTAAGAATATAATCTATTTTCTCTTGCTAAAACTGCTTTATCTCTTAGAGGTAAATGGGGATGTCACTACATAATCATTTAGCCTGCTAGAAATAATAGCCAAATCTCCCTCAAATCATATTCTACCTTTTTGAATAAGGAAAATGACATATTAGAGGGAGTATATTAAGATAAATTGAGTGATAACAGCTCTGATACTATGGGCATGTGGTTAGAGTGTCTCAGGAAAGAATCGCTGGACAGATTTTACTGGTAAAATCAACCAGTAGGAGACCCAGGTGTAGACCCTGAGTAAGATGGTTGGATAACATCCATGAGCTTGGGTGGTCTTGCTTGGGGATCCAGCTGGATCAGTTGAAGATGGTTGCTTTTGAGAGGACCTGCTGGAGGGAGTGTTTGAGGACTCTTCCCCCATGACACTCTCAGGAATAAGTGGACAAAGAAGAAGAAGAAGAAGAAGAAGAAGAAGAAGAAGAAGAAGAAGAAGAAGAAGAAGAAGAAGAAGAAGAAGAAGAAGAAGAAGAAGAAGAAGGGAGTTTTGATGATGAGTGTTCCAGTTATGAAATTATGCAAGTGGTTGATTCATTTCACTGAGACATAAACCCAAAGCATAATTTTCTTTAAGAATTGGTGTGACACACTATGTGACAAGACTGACCTTTATAAAGACTGATACAGCCAATCTGACAGGTTTTCAAACACTTTCTGTCAACCAAACTCCATTAGGTCAACCTAAGGCTATGGCAAATGACACTTGCTCAAGATCCCACATAATGGGATTGAAACTTAAACTGTGTAGCTATTGAGCCCTGCTGTATCTACATGTATAGTGTAGTCTTAGATATACTCCATAAAGGATGTGATGGTCACAGCTGGAATGTCTTACATTATAAAATTGGTTTGCTTAATCAAGAAGAGTAAAGAACAACAAATATAACAATGAGAGAGTGGTGAGAGAAGGAGCAGTGAGAGTGAGAGAGTGAGAGTGAGAGAGAGAGAGTGAGAGAGAATGAACAGTGAGAAAGACAGGGAGAGAGAAAGAAAGTGAGAGAGGAGCAGAGAGAAAGATAGTGAGAGAGAAAGAGGGTGAGAGAAGGTGCAGTAAGAGTGAGTGAGCGTGAGAGTGAGAGTAAGAGGGAATGAGCAGATAGAAAGAAAGTGAAAGAGAAGGGGTGAGAGAGAAAAGGAGAGTCAGAGCGAAAGAGAGTCAGAGACAAGGCAAATGAGAGAAGAGTGTGAAAGAAGGGAGTGAGAGAGAAGAAGAGTTAGAGAGAAGGGAGTGAGAGAGAGGGAGAGTTAGGGAGAACGGAGTGAGAAAGAAGGAGAGTTAGAGAGAAAGGAGTGAGAGAGAGGGAGAGTTAGGGAGAACGGAGTGAGAAAGAAGGAGAGTTAGAGAGAAAGGAGTGAGAGAGAGAGAGAGTTAGAGAGAAGGGAGTGAGAGAGAGGGAGAGTTAGGGAGAACGGAGTGAGAAAGAAGGAGAGTTAGAGAGAAGGGAGTGAGAGAGAGGGAGAGTTAGGGAGAACGGAGTGAGAAAGCAGGAGAGTTAGAGAGAGGGAGGGAGAGTTAATGAGAAGGGAGTGAGAAAGTAGAGAGAAAAAGGAGAGTGAGACAGACAGTGAGAGACAAGGAGAGTGAGAGAGACAATAAGAGAGAATGTTTATTAGCAACCTCCACTTTGATCTTTGCATAATACCTTCTAAGCCCTCCTCTCCCTTCCTCCTATCATAATTAACAAAGACCTCATTAATACCTCAGAAGATGAGATAGGGTGCAGGGAGCGTTATATTACATCAAGTTGGTGTTGGGTCTTCTCTTCACGTGCAATATGGTACACCGATCTGAGTTTGGTGCAGTGTGGTGCAGTGTGGTGCATTGTCGTGCAGTTTGGTGCAGTTTGGTACAGTGTGGTGCAGTTTGGTACAGTGCGGTGCAGTTTGGTGCACTGTGGCGCAGTTTGGTGCACTGTGGTCCAGTGTGATATTTGTGACACAGTGCGGTGCAGTTTGGTGCATCGCGGTGCAGTTTGGTGCAGTGTTGTGCTGTTTGGTGAATGTTGTGAAGTTTGGTGCATGGTGGTGCAGTTTGGTGCACTGTGATGCAGTGTGATATTGGGTGGCACAGTGTGGTGCAGTTTGTTTGTAGTGTGGTACAGTGTGGTGCATTGTGGTGTATTTTGGTGCAGTTTGATGCAGCGTCGTGCAGTTTGGTGCAATGTGGTGTAGTTTGGTGCAGTTTGGAACAGTGTAGTTCAATGTGGTACAATGTGGTGCAGTATGGAACAGTGTGATGTGATATGGTACAGTGTGGTGCAGTATGGTACAGTGTGGTGTGGAATGGTGCAGTGTGGTATGCTATGGTGCAATGTGGTGAGGATATAGTGCAGTGTGATGCAGTTGTACAGTTTGGTGCAATGTGGTGTAGTTTGGTGCAGTGTGGTGCAATCTGGTGCAGAGCAACAATATGATGAGACATTTTAATTAGAAGACCCACCACCACCACCTTTTACATCATATCTGTCAACAACGACAACCAACACCACCAACACCACCAACACCACCAACACCACCAACACCACCAACTCCATAAACACCACCAACACCACCATCACCACCAACACCACCATCACCACCAACACCACCAATGCCACCAACACCACCAACACCACCAACACACCATCACCACCATCACCACCAACACTACCAACACCACCATCACCACCAACACTACCAACACCACCATTACCACCAGCACCACCATCACTACCAACACCACCATCACCACCAACACTACCAACACCACCATTACCACCAGCACCACCATCACTACCAACACCACCACCACCACCAACACCACCATCACTACCAACACCACCACCAACACCACCAACACCACCAACTCCATAAACACCACTGACACCACCAACACCACCAACACCACTGACACCACCATCACCACCAACACCATCAACACCACCAATACCACCAACTCCATAAACACCACCAACACCACCAACACCACCAACACCACCATCACCACCAATACCACCAACTCCATAAACACCACCAACACCACCAACACCACCAACACCACCATCACCACCAATACCACCAACTCCATAAACACCACCATCACCACCAACACCACCAACACCACCAATACCACCAACTCCATAAACACCAGCAACACCACCAACACCACCAACACCACCAACACCACCATCACCACCAATACCACCAACTCCATAAACACCACCAACACCACCAACACCACCAACACCACCATCACCACCAATACCACCAACTCCATAAACACCACCAACACCACCAATACCACCAACTCCATAAACACCAGCAACACCACCAACACCACCAACACCACCAACACCACCATCACCACCAATACCACCAACTCCATAAACACCACCAACACCACCAACACCACCAACACCACCATCACCACCAATACCACCAACTCCATAAACACCACCAACACCACCAACACCACCAACACCACCAACGCCACCAACACCACCTGCACCACCAACACCACCAACACCACCATCACCACCAACACCACCTACACCACCAACACCACCAACACCACCAACACCACCATCACCACCAACACCCCCCTACACCACCAACACCACCAACACCACCAACACCACCATCACCACCAACACCCCCTACACCACCAACACCACCAACACCACCAACACCACCAACACCACCAACGCCACCAACACCACCTGCACCACCAACACCACCAACACCACCATCACCACCAACACCACCTACACCACCAACACCACCAACACCACCAACACCACCATCACCACCAACACCCCCCTACACCACCAACACCACCAACACCACCAACACCACCAACACCACCAACACCACCAACACCACCATCTCCACCAACACCACCAACACCACCATCACCACCAACACCACCTACACCACCACAACCACTTCCTCTTCCACCACCTTGCTATGCCATATCTATCACCAACAACACCACCACCACCACCATTAACACCATCACCACCATTTCCGTAATCTCCCCAACCCTCCCCTTCTAAACTACCACCACCACCACCACCACCACTATCTCCCTCCTCCTCCCCCTCCTCCTCATACACTGCCTCATTCCATTCTTCTTTTGTTTACTATTAAACATGAAATGGGTGTGGCAGGGAGGCATGTTGGTTCCTGCGGTGGTGGTGGTGGTGGTGGTGGTGTTGGCGGTGGTGGTGTTGTTGTTGGTGGTGGTGGTGGTAGTGTTGGATATGGTAGCAGTGGTGGTAATGGTGGTGGTGATAGTGGTGGTGTTGGACATGGTAGCAGTGGTGGTGGTGGTGGTGGTGGTGGTGATGGTGGTGGTGGTGGTGGTAGTGGTGGTGGTGGACATGGTAGTGGTGGTGGTAGTGTTGAATATGGTAGTGGTGGTGTAGTGTTTTGTGGTGTAGTGTGTTGTAGTGTGGTGTGATGTGGTGTAGTGTGGTGTGGTGTAGTGCGGTGTCGTGTTGTGTCGTGTGGTGTAGTGTAGCGTAGTGTGTTGTGGTGTGGTGTAGTGTGTTGTGGTGTGGTGTAGTGTGGTTTGGTGTAGGGTGGTGTGGTGTAGTGTAGTATAGTGTTGTGTTGTGAAGTTGGTGGTGTAGTGTGGTGTAGTGTGGTGTGGTGGGGTGTGGTGTGGTGTGGTGTGGTGTGGTGTAGTGTAGTGTGGTGTAGTGTGTTGTGATGTTGGTGGTGTAGTGTGGTGTGGTGTGGTGTGGTGTAGTGTGGTGTGGTGTGGTATAGTGTTGTGTGGTGTGGTGTGGTGTAGTGTAGTGTGGTTTAGTGTGGTGGGGTGTGGTATAGTGTGGTGTGGTGTCGTGTTGTGATATTGGTGGTGTAGTGTGGTGTGGTGTGGTGGGGTGGGGTGTGGTATAGTGTGGTGTGGTGTGGTGTTGTGATATTGGTGGTGTAGTGTGGTGTGGTGTGGTGTGGTGGGGTGTGGTATAGTGTGGTGTGGTGTGGTGTTGTGATATTGGTGGTGTAGTGTGGTGTGGTGTGGTGTGGCGGGGTGGGGTATAGTGTGGTGTGGTGTGGTGTTGTGATATTGGTGGTGTAGTGTGGTGTGGTGTGGTGTGGTGTAGTGTAGTGTGGTATAGTGTGGTGTGGTGTAGTGTGGTGTGGTGTAGTGTAGTATAGTGTTGTGTTGTGAAGTTGGTGGTGTAGTGTGGTGTAGTGTGGTGTAGTGTGGTGTAGTGTGGTGTGGTGTAGTGTAGTATAGTGTTGTGTTGTGAAGTTGGTGGTGTAGTGTGGTGTAGTGTGGTGTGGTGTAGTGTAGTGTGGTATAGTGTGGTGTGGTGTAGTGTGGTGTGGTGTAGTGTGGTGTAGTGTAGTGTGGTATAGTGTGGTGTGGTGTAGTGTGGTGTGGTGTAGTGTAGTATAGTGTTGTGTTGTGAAGTTGGTGGTGTAGTGTGGTGTAGTGTGGTGTGGTGTAGTGTAGTGTGGTATAGTGTGGTGTGGTGTAGTGTGGTGTGGTGTAGTGTGGTGTAGTGTAGTGTGGTATAGTGTGGTGTGGTATAGTGTGGTGTGGTGTAGTGTGGTGTAGTGTAGTGTGGTATAGTGTGGTGTGGTATAGTGTGGTGTGGTGTAGTGTGGTGTAGTGTAGTGTGGTATAGTGTGGTGTGGTATAGTGTGGTGTGGTGTAGTGTGGTGTAGTGTAGTGTGGTATAGTGTAGTGTGGTATAGTGGGGTGTGGTATAGTGTGGTGTAGTGTGGTGTGGTGTGGTATAGTGTGGTGTGGTGTAGTGTAGTGTGGTATAGTGGGGTGTGGTATAGTGTGGTGTAGTGTGGTGTGGTGTGGTATAGTGTGGTGTGGTGTAGTGTAGTGTGGTATAGTGGGGTGTGGTATAGTGTGGTGTAGTGTGGTGTGGTGTGGTATAGTGTGGTGTGGTGTAGTGTAGTGTGGTATAGTGTAGTGTGGTATAGTGGGGTGTGGTATAGTGTGGTGTAGTGTGGTGTGGTGTGGTATAGTGTGGTGTGGTGTAGTGTGGTGTAGTGTGGTGTAGTGTAGTGTGGTATAGTGTAGTGTGGTATAGTGTGGTGTGGTGTAGTGTGGTGTAGTGTAGTGTGGTGTAGTGTGGTGTAGTGTAGTGTGGTATAGTGTAGTGTGGTATAGTGTGGTGTGGTGTAGTGTGGTGTAGTGTAGTGTGGTATAGTGTAGTGTGGTATAGTGGGGTGTGGTATAGTGTGGTGTAGTGTGGTGTGGTGTGGTATAGTTAGGAGGGCTTCAGTAATGGGTGGGGGAGGATATGGGGTAGTGAAAGGCTCAGCTGGTGTGGTGTGGTATTGTGAAGAGGGGAGGGTGGAGGAAGTAAGACACATGGGTGGAGTGGAAGAGAGGGTAGTGAAGGGGTAGGTTGTGTCAATCTGTTATTGTGAGGAGGGGGTGGGGGGTGAAGCTGCAACATGTGTCTGGGGGGGGTAGTGGTTGGTGGTGGGGGAGATGTGGGTGTTGGTGATAAATCAGAATGAACTGGAAAGAGGAAAATAAGATGTTGTGTGTGTGTGCATGTGTGTGAGCTTGTGTATGTGTATGTATGTGTGTGTGTGCTTGTGTGTTGTGTGTATGTGTGTGTGTATGTGTGTGTGCATGTGTGTGTATGTGTGTATGTGTGTATGTGTGTATGTGTGTGCATGTGTGTGTGTATGTGTTTGTGTGTGTATGTGTGTATGTGTGTATGTGTGTATGTGTGTGTGTGTGTGTATGTGTGTGTGCATGTGTGTGTGTGTGTGTGTGCGTGTGGTATGTGTGTGTGTGTGTGCGTGTGTGTGGGCATGTGTACGTGTGCATTTGTGTGTATGTTTTTGTAAATGTATATATGTGTATGTGTGTTTGTATGTTGGTGTCTATGTGTACATGCATGCGTTCATATTATGTGTATATGGATATGTTTGTGTCTATATGTAAATGTATATGGTTGAGTCTATGTGTATATGTATGTTTGTGTATATGTGTATATGTATATGTGTATGTGTATATGTTTGTGACTATGTATATATGAATATGTTTGTTTATATGTGTATATGTATATGTGTATATGTATATGTTTGTGTCTATGTGTATATGTATATGTTTGTGTATATGTGTATATGTATATGTATATGTGTATGTGTATGTGTATATGTTTGTGTCTATGTATATATGAATATGTTTATATGTGTATATGTATATGTGTATATGTATATGTTTGTGTCTATGTGTATATGTATATGTTTGACTGTATGTGCACATGTATATGTTTGTGTCTATGTGTATATGTGTATATGTATGTGTTTGTGTGTACGTGTACATGTATGTGTTTGTGTATGTACTATGCATGCATGTGTGCCTGTATTTGTGTGTGTTTATATATATTTATGTTTGTGTGTATGTGTTTCTATGTGTGACATAATGTGAGGTAGGTCAGGTGCCTGTAGGATGAAACAGGTTGGGAGGTGAAGGAGGATTCAGATGAGGAAGAGGTGGAGGTGGAGGAGGTGTATGTGGTGAGGAAGAGTGACTGCTTAATTAATCTTCGGATGTACAATTAAACATGGAAACTGTCTTTTCATACATGCCTTCTCCTTCTCTTGCTCCTTCCATCGTTCCATCCTTTCTCTAGCATCTTACATCATGCCCTCCTCTTGTGTATATATATGTATATATATATATATATATATTTAAAGGTTAAACAAGGTTCAATGAATAAATCAAATAATTAGTTTTACAATAGATTGGAAGCCCTCAACAGTGTTGGTTTTCCGGAGTTATTAATATTAATTCAAAATATTAACAAAAATAGAACTTCTTGTGATTAAGTATATTTTATTATACATATTTCAGAGGTACTGTGCTAACTTCAACAGTACGTCCTCATCAGATAAAATAAGATGATGCATGACATACCCTGACATAGTAGATGGTTAAGATCCAGTCATGGCAGTGAGTAAGATATGACAAAACTTATATATATACTGTATATAAGATATATAAATATTGAGTTTTGTCATATCTTACTCACTACCATGACTGGATCTTAACCATCTACTATGTCAGGGTATGTCATGCATCATCTTATTTTATCTGATGAGGACGTACTGTTGAAGTTAGCACAGTACCTCTGAAATATGTATAATAAAATATACTTGATCACAAGAAGTTCTATTTTTGTTAATATTTTGAATTAATATATATATACATATATATATATATACACACATATATATATATATATATATATACACACACACACATATACGTATATATATATATTTATATATATATATATATATATATATATATATACACATATATGTACCCATAACATCTGGTGTTGCTGTAAGAGTGTTGTTGTGAAATACAGTATGTTTTGAATATTTTAACTCTTTAGCATTTATGTTACTCTATATATACTATTGTATTTTTGTGGTAAAGGCTTTATCTCACATAATTATATTACATAATATCGAATCTATGAGATTTTGATATTATTTATTTTGAGAACAATACCTTAACATCAGTATCAGTGGCCTGTTAACAGCTGGTTTGAACAGAAAGAGGTGAGAGAATTCTGGCCAAATATGACCAGTATAAATGCTAAGGGGTTAAAGCTGATGGATCCGATCCTATTCCTGCTCTGAACACAGCCAATTTGTTTCTAGAGAAGGAAAGAGAGGAAATGATAACAAGATATAGAGGAAGAATTGACCCTAGTACTGGACTGATACTTTTATTGATCACAAATAGAGGAAAAGCAACATTGACATAGGCAAGATTTGAACTTGGAGTGCAGTGAGTCAGAACAAATATCACAAATAATCTACCTGACATTCTATTGACTCTGCCTGGTTATGCTGCCAATAAAAACATACACACACTTGTTGGTTTTCACTTCAATTTATTATAATCTCCCAGTTGACTTTTTTTTAATACCTGGATACCTGGATGGTTGTTTATATGTTGATTATCAAAGCTTCTTCGTCACACATTCTGTGACCTCCTCAGTGACATATTTTTATGTCCCTCTCAAAGTGTAACAATATCAGCATACGTTTTCAAATTAGAAATCTTGCAAAACAAATAAAAAACAGAATATATAACTTTATCGCGGGTTCAATTGGGGGTAAGCACAGTAAGTAAGGTACTCAATACAAAGCTGAGTATAAATATTTAATATAGAAATAGCTTCTACAAGACTAACACTGTTTCATTCGGGAAAAATCATCAGGGCTTCCTGATGATTTCTCCCGAATGAAACAGTTCCAGTCCTGTAGAAGCCATTTCTATATTGAATATATATATATATATTGGAGGCACATGGCTTAGTGGTTAGAGCATTGGCCTTGCAATCGAAAGGTTGTGAGTTCAATTCTCAGACCGGGTGATGTGTTGTTTCCTTGAGCAACACACTTTATTTCACATTGCTCCAGTTTACTCAGCTGTAGAAATGAGATGATAGGGACTGGGGTCCATATCATTCCACTGCAAAGTGGTCGTGGAGGTGCCACGGCAAAAAAAGCACCCAGCACTCACTGTAAATGAGGTTGGTGTTAGGAAGGGCATCCAGCTGTAGAAATCAAGCCAAAATCAGTTTCCGTCCCACCCTTGCAAGCAGGGAAAAAGCGGACGTAAAATAAAATGATGATGATGATGATATATTTATGTGTATATATATATATATATATATATAAATTTTTTTTGTATACATATACACATATATATATATATATATATATATTAGACTGAGCTGATGATCAGTTGAGGTGAAACAAATTGTTCTCGGAAATGGTGTACTAACCGTTGTGAACCTACTTATATATATATATATTAGTATTGGTGCTCTGAAATAGGGATGTATATATGAATGTACATATAGTGTATTTGATAATATGCTGTGAGTTTAAACAGCTCATAAACATAACTGGAATTCTATAAGAATACAGCTTCTATAATTCTTGGCAGAGGCAAAGGGGTATGTAGTCTTGACAACCACTTACAAGTGAGAAACGGTACCACCGTCGATTACTCCACTTTACGTTTGCTGAAACTATGTGACGTAGTCACTTCTTTAAAATTCATAGTGAATGGACTTCAAAATGTTTTTAAATAAACATACAGTATATTATCAAATATACTATACATACATTCATATATATATATATATATATATATAGATGTGTGTTGTGAAGGCGTGTGGCTGAGTGGTTAGAGAATCGGATTCGCAATCGTAAGGTTGTGAGTTCGATTCCTGGACCAGGCGGTGCGTTATGTCCTTGAGCAAGACACTTTATTTCACGTTGCTCCTTCTACCTGGAGTTGCGACCGATAGATAGTATTAGCAATTGGAAAGACCAACGGAAACATTGTTCCCTCGGTCCGATTTGACGAAAGTCGATCGTTCCTTTATATAGATGTGTGTGTAGGTAAATATGTGTATTCATATATGTGTCAATGAGTGTTGTGTGTACTTTTTATTTCTGCATTTCTAAGTGTATTTTTGTTCATGCCTTCTCTTTTCCTTTGTACTTTCCAAATGTAAAATATTTTCCAATCTATATTTTAGACAGCCTTAAGTGAATTTCAGGGCAAACCGAAATTCTGTTAGCTTGAAGGTTCACACTCAATTAGAAAGGCTAATATTTAATCTTTACTTGCATATATTAAAGAGAAGGAGATCTTGAAAAGCTGAAATGATTTCAAACAAACAAGAGAAAAATACGTAAAAATATAATGAAAAACTGAGAGGGTTAGTGTTAGGGTTAGGGTTAGTGTGGTGGTGATTGGGATGACTGAGGAGAATGGGGGGACGTAATATAAAAATAACATAGAAAAAACAAGTAAAAAAAAACACCATCAAATAAATTTGCTTCCGGAATATTAAGTTAAATAGACAAAATGAATGGAAAGACAGATAGAATGATGAAGTATTTGCTTGTAAGGGCATGCATGTGCATATAACGTGCATGTAAACTTTTGTCTATGGAGTGAGCATGTACTTTTGTGTGGGCATTCATCTGACTCTCTTACTCTCTGTACATATATATATATATATATATATATATATATATATACATAAGTATAACAATATATATATATATATATATATATATATATATATATATATGAGTGTGTGTGTGGGTGTGTGTGTGTGTGTAGATCCTGCCTGAAATTGAAGGTGACTAGAGTAAATAATTGTTTCTACTTTTGGCACAAGGCGAGCAATTACCCAGTACATTACTGGTACTTTATTTTATCGACCCCGTAAGGATGAAAGGCAAAGTTAACCTCGGTGGGATTTGAACTCAGACCGTAAAGAGACGTAACCACCTAGAGTAAATAATGTACTCAATAGATTAGTAGAGTGAGAACAACAAAATTTAATATAAAAATTAGTCCCTACAGGACTATAACTGTTTCATTTGTATGAAATTGTGATGATTTCATACAAATGAAATAGTTCTTGTCTTGTAAAACCTATTTCCATATTAAATTTCGTTCTCACTCTACTAATGTATTGAGTACATTATATACGCTGGTTACCTCTAATTTCACTCATCATCTACACACATATATAAGTAAGGATGGATTCAGTTTGAAACTAGTTAGCCCATTACTCAAGAGAGTACTCAATACTTGGAGTAGTAGAGTATGGTTATATTATAAAGATTCACCAGCTAGTTCCAGACTGGAACTAGCTGTTGAAACAGCAAGAGCTCATTAGATAAGAGAAAGTTAAAAAAAAAAAAAATAATAATCATTCTAAAAACCAATTTCATTGTTAAACAGAAATTTATGTTTACTGTCATTTTTGTCAATGTTATTTTTTGTAATCTTCATTTTTATCTTTCCTTGCTCGACTTTAATTAGTTTAAAGCTTCTTGAATCATTTGAACTTGTGATTGTAACAGTTAATTTATTTTGACATAAGGATAACTTCTGAGGAGAAGATAAAATAAATGAAATTTTACAAGAGTTCTAGAATGAAATAGTTTAATATGCAGCATATGTCAGTGGAAGGTGAACCTGCATAACTCATTACTATTTTTATGAAATAATTTTTTTTATATAATAACGAGCATGAAGAGATTATTATTTGACATAGCTTTCATTTCCTCATCTAATGATTAATTGGAAAATGTTCCATATTAAGCTTGAAGTCATAATGTATAACCCCTCCAGTATGGGCAGTGGCTTGGCAGTATCGGTAGAACATTGCTTTTAGGCATAGAGTTACAGCTCTTTACATTCTGAGTTAAGATCCCGCTGAGGTTAGCTTTGCCTTTTATCCTTACGGGGTCGATAAAATAAAGTACCAGTCACACACTGAGGTTGATTTAATTAACTTTCTCCTTGCCCAAAATTGCTAGCCTTGTGCCTAAAGTAGAAACAATTATTATTATTATTATTATTATTATTATTATTATTATTATTATTAGGGCGGTGGTTTGACAGTATCGGTAGAGCATCAGACACCATGCTTTGCAGCATAGGAGTTATGGCCCTTTACATTCTGGGTTCAAATCCCGCCGGGGTGAACTTTGCCTTTTATCCTCACTGGGTCGATAAAATAAAGTACCAGTAATGCACTGGGATAATTGCTGGCCTGTGCCAAAAGTAGGAACAATTATTATTATTATTATTATTATTATTATTATTATTATTATTATTACAGTTGCATTTATCTTGCTTTATGTTCATACGAGTTATCACCAAGTCACAACCAGTGACCTCAAGAGACAACAAGGTCCGCCATGTTCAAGAAAGAACATACATACTCACACATGCATCTTTAGTGTTTAGACTTGTGATGTACTTATATTGACAGAATCTTCCTTAGTATATGGGCAGTTCCCATTAGTACTATCTTTTGTATTTCTCCTATACGCGGGTTTCCTGGGATTTGCGATAAGTAATCATTAGACCACTTAGGTATCATTCCCAGAGCGCCTACAACCACTGGTATTGTTTTAGTTTATTATTATTATTATTATTATTATTATTATTATTATTATTATTATACATTAGGGGATGAAAGCTGTTTAATGGACCCAAGTGGCAGATGTGCGGCATGGAAACCAAGCCCCAATTTGGAATTTGGTAGATGATGACGGCTGTATGGTACATGCTCCCAAGCAGAAGTACACAGTTTTTTAGCAACACTTTGCAAAAATATTCAGGATCAGTGATAGGCGAGATCAAGAGAAGGATTTCAGGGCCTACCTCAATGGTCTGCCACAACTCTCAGTGAAGGAGGCAGAGTGGTCCAAAAAACTGATAACAGCTGCTGAAAATATGGGATGTGATGTCTAACTGCACCAGAAACAATCCCCTGGTTTGGATGGTCTGCCTATGAGCTTTATGCAAACATTTTTGTCTTTATTTGTGTAATTTTCCAAAAGGCATAAATTGTCATACCTGTTTTGTTGCATCCCAATGTACATTTGGAATGAATAGTAACAACCTTAATGCATTGAAACTGTAGTGATTTCCAGAGATTGACTGAGGAAATGGAACTGTCCGTTTAATATTATTTTTTCTCTTGTCTTTGTCCTGTTGACCTCCTGTTTTGAATTCATATTCTTAAGTATTAGCCATGCAGGCTTTTTCAAAAACTATATATGTATATATATATATGTGTGTGTGTGTGTGTGTTTCTGTGTGTGTGTGTGTGTGAAGTATAGGTAGATATGAAACACAGTTGATATATCTGCCATAAATATCAAAAGTAAATTGAATTATTCCATTGAGCTAGGAGATGAGAAAAAAAAGAAAAATATTAATGCAATACACAAATAGACACATCCATACGTATACATACACATACATATATATACGTACATTAATATACACACCACACACATATAAGTATATATATGTGTATTATATATTCATTTCTCTCTCTCTCTCTCTCTC
>OZ024747.1:56708363-56718363 GCA_964016885.1 Eledone cirrhosa
ACGGGCAGGGTTGTTAAATACTTATTGATATAGAATACTTTTTCACCAAGCTTTAGGTTAGAAATGAATGTATTTTTGCCCTAGTTTAAAGTAATATTTAAAGATTTAACTATACTAAGATTGCTATCATATATAATTCTTAGATTGCCCATTTTCTTTGTTTAAGCTTCCATTATTTACAAGAGCTCAAGGGCGGTGGATTGGCAGTATTGGTAGAGGGTCGGACGCCATGCTTTGTAGCACAGTTACGTCCCTTTACGGACTGAGTTCAAATCCCGCTGAGGTTAACTTTGCCTTTCATCCTTACGGGGTCGATAAAATAAAGTACCAGTAATACACTGGGATAATTGCTGGCCTTGTGCCTAAAGTAGAAACAATTATTTACAAGAGCTTTATACTAACTAAATCTGTCCATGCTTCTAGGTGCCCGTGTAATAAATACAATTAACTATTGCTAGGAACCTCACAAATACAATATGCCAAAATATATTATCAAAGTGAGTGAAAGAAAAAGGGAAACAAACACAAAACAACAATCAATTCACCCCCAAATGCAACAAGAGGTTGCACATCACAAGGGGCAATGCAAATGTTATTCCATTCCGCAATGGAAGCAGTGACACTCACATTTACTGCAGCATCCATGATGTAGGAGGGAGCAAAAGACTCACTGACTGTGATGTCTCGGATGAGACATATGCTTCTTACTCAGGGACAAAGAGTATGACAGTCTTGTCTCTTCCATTCACTTCTGGATAATCTGGCTTGCTCCAGAAATGAGGGTATATTTACCTGAGCTATGGCCCACTTAATGATATATATATATATAAATATATAAGTATGAGCAAGACAAGGTCACTCGACCTGACACTGCCGACAATAGGACAACCCATCCAACCCATGCTAGCATGGAAGAATGGACATAAAACGGTAATGATGATGATGATATGATATGATGGCTGCAAACTCTGCTAAGAGTATTGCAATCACTTGTCAGATTTAGATGTATGTCACTCAGATATGGCTTTTCAAGTCTGCTAGAGACTTGCACACCTTCGCACATTGACGACAACTACAGATCTCCCTGGCCTCAGGTCTTGCATCAGGTTGCCTGTGAACCTTCACAATACCATGGGGATCATAGTTCACTGGTTCTCTTTCAACATGGCGGCGACTGTGGCTCCTGAGACCAGATTTTCTCAAGCAAATCTTTCCTCTGTCAGGGCACTTCAATTCAATGAAGGCACTGATCATTTCGAGAGATACACCAGGACACATCCTATTTGATCTTCTCATGCTCTATGTGTCTGTCCTCAAAATTATGGACCCCCATCATTGTCCATTCCACACCAAGTTTCTCTTTGAAGAGTTTTTATCCCCCAGTGAGCCACCATCAAACCAATTTTTTTGAATGAGTCCATTACACAATCCTTGAATCAAGCCTTGGCTTGTGAGGTGGTCTCTTACACATGTATATATATATACATGTATATATATATGTGTGTATATATATATATATATATATATATATATATATATATATATATATATATATATATATATATATATATATTATACCACTATTAGCCGCTAAAGGGTTCTCCCTAAAAATGAAAGGCAGGTTGTACGATGCCTGCATACGAACAGCAATGTTGCATGGTAGTGAGACCTGGGCATTGTGTGCAGAGGATATACACAGACTAGAGAGGAACGAAGCTTGCATGCTCCACTGGATGTGTAACAGTAATATACGTGAACGGCAAAGCATAAACGAACTAAGGAAAAAATTAGAGATAAGAGGGATCAGATGTTGTTTACTCGAGAGAAGGCTACGTTGGTATGGACACGTGATGCGCATGAAAGTCGATAGCTGTATAACAAAGTGTAGGGCAATAAAGATAGACAGTAGTCACGGAATAGGCAGACCTAGAAAAACCTGGGATGAGCTGATAAACTCCGACATCACACACTTACACCTCTCCAAGACAATGTCACTGGACCGAGACCTTTGGCGGTACTCAGTAACAGAAAAGACCCGCCTTACCTAAATATATAGTAAAACCTACTCCAGCCAGTAGGCATCTCTAACAAAATACACCCCGTCCCACCACCCCGTCCACACCACCCCGTTCTATGTAAAGTTATGTTGGTGCCGCACCATCGAGGCCGAAACAAATGAGGTCATGTAGGTGTCACAACAAAAAAACACACAGTCCACGCTGTAATGTGGCCGTGTAGGCAACACGGTAAAAACCTCCCAGACCCACACTGTAAATGTGGTTGGTGTTAGGAAGGGCATCCAACTGTAGAAAACCTGCCAGACAGTCCTATGCGAGCAAGACAATCACTCTTGCCTCAAGTGGGACTACCCCCGTCCAAACCCAAGCAAGCGTGGAACACGGACGTTAAACGTTGATGATGATGATGATGATGATATATATATATATATATATATATATATATATACATGTGTATATATATATATATATATATATATATATATATATATATATATATATATATATATATATACATGTATATATATATATATATATGTATATATATGTATGTATATATATATACATACATATATATATATATACATGTATGTAAATATATATATACATGTATATATATATATATAGTTTTGCGACGTTTTGATATGAAATTGTGTGTCGAAACAAATATTGTTATACTTGGGGAGGGTCATATTTGTGTAATAATATTGCCAGAATTAATAACAGAACACACTCACTGTTTGGTTGGTTTTCGCTTCTGTGTCTTTTATATCGGTTAATTTAATTTATTCGGTCCTCAATGTTACCATTGACTGACCAACGGTCAAAAATACAGATACAATATAGACACAAACACATATATATAGTCTAATAAAGTTCTTTCGTTGCACATCTGCAACATCGTCAGTGGTGCTATTATGTTTCCTCCCGTTGTATTGTATGCCTACGCCATCTTTATTTAGTCTGTTTATTATTTATATATTTTAATTTTTTTTGTCTTCTCTGCGCATGCGTTTGTGTGTGTGTATAGGGTTTTGTTTGATGTGTGTTCGTGTTTGGGTGACTGTGTATTGGTTATTGTATTCTATCTTAGTTTACTAGTGTGTCATTATATGTGTTTGTTGTGATTGTGCTTGTGTATGTATTTATTTATTTATTCAAGGAAAACCGTGATATTGTCGGAGAGAAGTGTGTACGTAATGATAACGGTGTACTTGCACTCACTGATGCTGATAAGAAGATAGCTTGGAAGTGTCACTACGAGAGACTATTAAATGAGGAGAAT
The DNA here is from genome assembly GCA_964016885.1 of Eledone cirrhosa. NCBI lineage: Eukaryota > Metazoa > Mollusca > Cephalopoda > Octopoda > Eledonidae > Eledone > Eledone cirrhosa. The sequence goes on from OZ024747.1 coordinate 56,711,667, forward strand.
AAGTGGGAAAAAGATAGTCTGCCCCAAATCGATCCAATAGAAGGACCAGCGGTGCAAGTTAAAGGTAGTATAATAAGTAAGGCAATCAAAGATATGAAGACAGGCCAAACAGCTGGGTCTTCGGAGATAGTTGCTGAGATATTGAAGGCATCTGGAATGGTGGGACATACTATGGTCACCCGTATAGTTAACCAAGTAATACAGAATGGGGTCATACCAAAAGACTGGCGTAGCAGCATCATCATTAACTGCTACAAGGGTAAAGGAGATGCTCTAGATAGAGGAAACTATAGAGGCATTAAGTTAATTGACCAGGTCATGAAGGTCACAGAAAGAGTTATAGCGCAACTAATCAGAGAGCGAATTGATCTAGATGAAATGCAGTTTGGGTTTGTGTCAGGTAAAAGTATCACAGATGCTCTTTTCCTTGTACGACAACTACAAGAGAAGTACCTAGATAAAAGTATACTCCTCTACTTAGCTTTTGTAGACCTGGAAAAAGCCTTTGACAGAGTCTCCCGCTCCATTATCTGGTGGGCTCTTAGAAAACTAGGTGTAGATGAATGGCTTGTGAGAGCTATACAAGCTATGTATAATGAAATAGTCAGTAAGGTTAGAATTAACAATGAATATTGTGAAGAATTTAGTGTAAAAGTTGGTGTTCACCAAGGCTCTGTCCTTAGCCCCCTCCTATTTATTATTGCCCTTCAGACTATAACAGAGGAGTTCAAGACCGGCTGCCCATGGGAACTCCTGTACGCAGATGATCTAACGATCATAGCTGAATCTATGGCTGAACTTGAAAAGAAATTCCAAACATGGAAGCATGGCCTAGAATCAAAAGGTCTTAAAGTTAACTTGTCTAAGACTAAAGTCCTAGTTTGTAGAAAGGAAAATAAGGCACAGGTACCCCACCATGAGGTGGCTCCAAATACCTGATACTCAAAGACTCAGCAACGTCCAGTAGTGCTAAGTTTAATATTCTGATCGCAGACTTGGTACGAGTGATGAAGAACGTGTCCCGCATGTGCAACCCAACAGAAATGGAAAGACACATCCAACACTTCATCAACCGCATGCAGTTCTCTGGCTACAACCAAAGAGACAGAATCAGAGTATACGAAGGAGCCACGGAGAAGTATAAGACCCTCATAGAACTGGACATGAAAGGAATTTGCCCATTATACAGGAGCAAATCATGGAATAGCTTAGATAGGACTAGACATAAGATAGGGAAAGCCGCCTCATGGTATGACAACCAGAGATACCAGAGTGTCATGTTTGTGGATGCTACCCCTGGAGGGAAATTAGATAACCAGTGTAGAAAAGCCCCGAGAAAGACCCACTTAAAGATTAAGGTGGTAGAAAAGCCAGGAACCACCATAAAATCCCTTATCAGAAAACCTACCCTTTTAAGAAAACCCACTGTACTAATAGGAAATGTATTATATGTAAAGTAAACCCTCGGATAAACTGTAAAACTAGAAACGTGGTCTGTAGCATAAGATGTACAGAGGGTACTTGCAGAAACATGACAACAACATACATAGGCAAGACAGCTCGTAGCATAGGTGAAAGGATAGACCAACACTGGGGTAACTAAAAGGACAAAAAAACGGTTCAGTACAATACGAACATGCCAGATAACAACACAACGGTAACATAGACAACATAGAAATTAGAATAATATCTAAACATAGAAATTAACCAGCAGATAGGCAAATCAGAGAGGCCAGCGAAATAGAACTTAGAAGGCCAAAGCTAAACAGAAAAAATGAATGGAATAACAACAACACCCAAACAAACAACACTGACCTAAGAGAAGTATAAATAAATAAATAAATACATACACAAGCACAATAACAACAAACACATATAAAGACACACTAGTAAACTAAGCTAGAATACAATAACCAATACACAGTCACCCAAACACGAACACACATCAAACAAAACACTATACACACACGCAAACGCATGCACAGAGAAGACAAAAAAAAAAATAAATAAATAAATAAACAGACTAAATAAAGATGGCGTAGGCATACAATACAACAGGTGGAAACATAATAGCACCACTGACGATGTGTTTGTGTCTATATTGTATCTGTATTTCTGACCGTTGGTCAGTCAATGGTAACATTGAGGACCGAATAAATTAAATTAACCGATATAAAAGACACAGAAGCGAAAACCAACCAAACAGTGAGTGTGTTCTGTTATTAATTCTGGCAATATTATTACACAAATATGACCCTCCCCAAGTATAACAATATATATATATATATATATATATATATATATATGTAGATATATATATATGTATATTTGTAGAGGTTTTGTTTTTACTATGTCTATAATATATATATTTTTTTATTTCATTTTCTTATTGGCTATATCGTAGTCAGCATTGGTTTTTATTTTGTATATTAATTTCCTTACCCCCCTTACATTTCATCACCGTTGCATTCTTGTATTGCCCTATATCCTTAATGCTTACTTCAAACAATGTGCCAGCGGCCATCAGGCCAACGGGTCAACACATATGGATACATGTGACAACTTAACTGAGATGGTGACAATAGCCGCTAAATTATAAGAAGCCCCCAGCTGTGATCTGACTGAAACCAAACCAAAAAAATGAATATGGCGGAATACCACTATGACAGAATTCGTGGTAGCATATAAGAAGGAATTGGGATATTATTCAACCACTCTCAGATGCGAGTCTATATTTTAAAACATATCTCAGGAGCTTCCGACCCCAGGTTCGATCATTAGTAGATCATTCCTCGAGCTGATCGACAGTGAAACATATGTAATATGTAATAAAATATGTATATGATAAAACATTGATTCTTTGTTCCCATATATTTTAATACTATGTATATTTATATATATATATATATATATATATATATATATATATATATATAGATAGATAAATATACACGGGTGTGTATGATTGTGTATAGAAGATTATATTAATAAGAGGAATTCCAACTTTGTGTCTGATTTACTCGTTTTATTTACAATCCTTTAAAATTTATAATGGTATTATAATGAAATAGTATGATAGAATATTAAATGTTAAGTGTTAATTGAACAAGTACTTTCATGCTTTCGCAATCTTCAGGTTCATAATGTGTGGTGACAGTCAAGTTTGCAATTTTCAACTGAAAATTGCAAACTTGACTGTCACCACAGAATATGAACCTCAAGATTGCGAAAGCATGAAAGTACTTGTTCAATTAACACTAAACATTTAATATTCTATCACACTATTTCATTATAATACCATTATAAATTTTAAAGGATTGTAAATAAAACGAGTAAATCAGACAAAGTTAGAATTCCTCTTATTAATATATATATATATATATATACATGTAGATAATATATAAAATTTATTAAATTATTATGTTCATCCACTGTGTACATGGCATTTTGATTGGTGAATTGTTGAAAGTACATGTATAATCGTTACAAAAAATGAACATAATAGTTAAGTGTGATGTATTGTAAGGAGTATTAAGAATTCTGTACAAAACACTAATTCATAAATAAACAATAGTCTACATTATGGTAAAGAAAATATATTTAAAACAATGGATTACATGAATACGTATATATATATATATATGTGTGTGTGTGTGTGCACAGACACACACAAACAAACACACTCATGCACACACACTTGCACACACACACATACCCATAGACATACACACATACCCATAGACATACACACATACCCACACACTCATGCACACATACTTGCATACACACACACACACATATATATATATATATACATATGAGTGTGTGCCTGTGTGTATCTGTCTGTGTATGTATGTGTCTGTGTGTGTATCTGTGCTTGTGAACAAACACTCAAACAAACACACACATACACACGCACACATATATATATATACATGAGTGTGTGTCTGCGTGTATCTGGCTGTGAGTGTATGTGTATGTGTATTTGACTGTGTATGTGTATATATATATGTGTGTGTGTCTGTGAGTGTGTATGTGTATATGTGTGTGTTTATGTGTATATTTATATATATATGTGTGTGTGTGTTTATCTACGTATAAGTTTTTTGGCAACATTCTTACGAAAAAAATATGCAAAGAAAGAAGTTTTTTGCTGTCTTTGCTATTATTGCATTCTAATAAATAAATGTTTTGAAGAATTCAGCCAAAATGTTTGTTGTTTTTTGTTTCGTGTTGGTACTGGTGAGCTGCTTAAATAAGTTGAAATTAATGAAAATATCAAAGAAACACATGAAGAAGTAAAAAAAATCCAAAAATTTTCTAGAAATTCTTATAAAAAAATCTACCTGACATAAATCTTACATCTTAACATAGTATTCTTCTGTAAATTTTATATCATAAAAATTCAGAGACCAGCTGCTTCAGCTTGATATATTTGATATTCACTTTTTTATTTTCCATTATTTCATTTGGTGAATGGTATTTTTGTGTGTTTTGTATGTTTTTATTTTTTTATATTTACATATCTGCAATTTTCATTTCATATTTTTTTATTTCTTATTCTTGCCATAAAAAGTATGAGACATTTTAAAATCAATTTTCTTTTTCTTTTTACTTACATTCGTAATTTACATTTCGTTTAAAGGAAGAAGTCATCTATATTATTATTCAAAATATTTTTTTAATTTTGTCATTTTGTTTGTTTGTTTGTTTGTTTGTTAATTTGTTTATCTGTTCTTGTATGTTTTATATGTGTATGTTTGTATGTTTTGTATTATTTTTTTTAAACTGAGACATGGGTGATGAATGTGGAGGAGCAGAGAAGATTGGAAAGAGTAGAAATCTGAATGGTCTGGCAGAAGAGTCAATACCACTCTAATAGAAGAAGACAAACAATGAATTAGAGAGTATAATGGGAATAGAACTTGAATGTTGTAGAAAAAAATGGATTGAGATGGTTGAGTCAAGTGTTGAGGAAGGATGAAAAGGATAGGGTGAAAGAATTGATAGAAATTAATATGAAAGAAATTAGAAGAAGCGGAAAACTAAGAAAGACATGGTTAAAGATGATGGAGGCAGAAATGGAAGTTTGGGGTCTAGTGGAGTGATATGTAGATGCCACGGCAAAATAGAGAAGCTTGTTATGGAGCCTGCTATGGCTAACCCCTGCTTAACCCTTTAGTATTTACATTACTCTATATTTACTATTGTATTTTCATGGTAAAGACTTTACCTCACATAATTATCTCACATAATGTTGAATCTATGAGATTTTGATATTATTTATTTTCAGAACAATACCTTAACATCAGTATGAGTGGCCAGTTATGGCTCAGTATGAACAGAAAGAGGTGAGAGAATTCTGACCATATTCAGTCAGTTTAAATGCTAAAGAGTTAAGCAGGGAAAATAGTCTTAAAACACATTGTATTTTTCCTGTATTTATTTCATGATTCATGTCAGTGTGTTTTGTTTAATATTATTGAAGCTTTCGAGGATGGTAGTTTAGCAGAATAGGTAGAGCGTCAGACACCATGCTTTGCAGCATAGAGTTATGGCCCTTTATGTTCTGAGTTCAAATCCTGCTGAGGTTAGCTTTCCCTTTCATCCTTACAGGGGTTGATAAAATAAAGTACCAGTAATGCACTGGGGTAATTGCAGGCCTTGTGCCAAAAGTAGAAACAATTATTGAAGCTTTTGTCATGACATCTTTGTAGAACTGATGTATATTTTTCTTTTGAAAAAAAAAAAACTTGTTTACTAACTCATATCTTTTTTTATATTTTCTTTAATCCAGTGATTCTTTGTTCAGTGATATAGCACACATTCTCGGGGATATAAGGAAGAAATTGAATATTTGAAGTCCACAGAATATTTTCTAAGGTATCTGCACATGAATATTACCATCTTCCACATGCTTGATAATATAAATATGCCAGGTTTATCTTATGCAACCACGAAATGATTATATGGAACTGCATTAATAAAGAGATTTTATACATACATATATATATATATATATATATATATATATATACACACACATATATATGTGTGTGTGTGAGTAGATATATATGTAGAAATATTTTTCCTTTAAACCGAAAAAGGATTTTTCATGCAAAATGATTAGTAAAAAGGCTCAATATAAGCGAAAAGAATCAGATTTAGATTGACAGTATATACAAATATATTAGCTTTTTCATACTTGCATGGGTTGGACATATCCTTTCAACATAGCATCTCTCCACTCATCAGATTCCTTTATCATCTCCCCTGAGATTCAATGATTTGAGATCAGCCCTTCATTGGTCTTTCTCTACTATGGCTTCCTCTCACTAGGAATTTTTGGCACTTCTTCACCTAGCAATCATCATCCAGGTGTATAATAAGTTCTCAGTGAAAGTAAGTTGCAGTAGATGAAGACCAAGGAAGATCTAGTCAGAAGTGATGAAGCATATCTTAAAATGATAAAATTTACTTAGGAGGTAACAAGGGTATGTGACAAATGGAGAGAGAATGGGCTGTAAAAGTGTTATCCAAGCGTAGGAAAAAGATGATGATGATGATAATGACAATGATATATATTGCACTGGTACAGAAATATGATGTTTAACCCTTTAACATTCACAGGTGGATTGGCAGTATCGGTAGAGGGTCAGACACCATGCTTTCCAGCATAGTTACATCCCTTTACGAT